>CM053584.1:103999809-104069580 GCA_028627135.1 Pseudochirops cupreus
TGGTCAGTCTGTGATTTTTTTTTTTAATCTCTGTGGAGCTCTGCTTCCAGAGGGGAAAGGTCTGTCCCAAATTGCTGGGGTTTTCCCAGCTGCTGGAGCTCTTAGGAGGCTGCTGGGTCCCTCCCCCACTCCGGCTCACTGAAAAAAAAAAACACAGGACCAAAGCCCAAGACCGCGATCCGGATGCAGGCCGCTCAATGCGAGAGCACTTGGCCTCTGAACGATCGCTTGGTCCCCTGCAGTATGCATGCCTAGAGCTCTGAAGCAGCAGTGTGGAGGTGGGTGCAAGACCTCCAGTTCTGCAGCCTTGTTGCTCCGGAGGTGTTTCGGCCGGACCGCTTTTCTCTCCTGATTTCCCAAGCTCCACTGACCTAATTCTGGATACCGCGGACCTGCTTACCTGAAGCTCCAGCTGGGGCTCGGCTCCTGTCGTCCAGCTGCCTTTGGGGCAGAGCCACAGTTTCAGACTAGGCTGGTTTTGGTTTGAAGGCTGATATGATTCTTCATAGCTGAGCCGACTTTAGTGGAAAGTATATTTGTGTGCGTTTTAGAGTTCTAAAATTAGTTTAGAGTCATATTTTATGGGTATTTTGGGGTGGCTATGTGAGAGCTGCGATATGTTGCTGCTCTTATGCCACCATCTTGGCTCTGCCTCCCTTCAGTTATAATTTGAAACTGCTATCTAGACTAGTTAGGTTAATTCACAACTCTCAACCAACAATTTATTAGTGTGCCTGTCCTTCAATAGACCAATGTTTGTTGAAACTTCCCATTTTTTGTCATTTTTGCCCATTCTTATGGTAGGAGGTGAAAGTTCAATTATGTGTTTTAATCTGTCATCTTTAGCATGTTTTCACATAATCACAGTAATTTGCAATTGGAAGCTTATATTCATTGACCACTTATTTATTGGCAGAATAGTTCATGGTCTTATATTTTTGTGTAAATTTCCTATATGTTTTAGATATTAGATTTTTATTAATGATATTTCATACAAGTATATTTTCCACTGTAACATTTCATTTAAAATTCTATTTTCATTGATTTTATTTTTACAAAAGCTTTTTAAATTTTATAGTCTTTCTTCTTTTATGATCTCATCTATTCCCTATGAATAATTCTCCCTGAGCAATAGTTTTAAAGGTACCTAATCTTGTCCTCTTTTATTTTTTTATAGAAAAGTTCACGCCATAAAAAAAATTAGAAGAGAACCAGATCAATTATCTTTCACAAATACAGATAGGTGAAGAGTTCTTATCAAATAGACTATTTGCAAGCCTTATTTGGTAGGAAGTAAATAGTAGTAACCCAGATTTCAAGTATCTGGCATTCCCAACTGTCTGTCAGGGTAAAGATTGATTTTATATTAATGAAAACTAAAGAACAGTGCCTGCTAACTATTTAAGAAGCTAGTAATACAGCCAAATCTAATAAAACTTTCTAGGGGAAATTGCATTTTAATTTTTTATAAGTTTTTTTTTCTGCTTTATTCTATGTAACAGTTGTTGGGCCATAAATTCCAGTAATCTCTTGTTTGAGAAATACACAAAAATAAAACACATAGTCCTTAATTTCAGGGTGTTTGCAATCTAGTTGAGAAGACAACAAGACATGCAAATAAAAGGACAGCTATAGCAATAAAGAGGCAGCATATATTAAGAACAAAATGAATGCCAGACAACAAATATTACAAGAATGGGTAGGAGGGTAAGATTACATTGGGTTGGAATATTCAAAAAAAGACCCCATAGAAGAAGAGGAAATTTAGCTAACTCTGGAAAAATAAGTAAGATTCACATAACGGGAATAGAGGGGAGAAAGTATTGAGAAAAATTTCAAATAAGTAAATCAACTGCATTTAATTAAGCACTTATTATGTGTCAGGCAGTGTTAAGCACTGCAGACACAAAGAAAGACAAAAGACAATCCCTGCTCTGACGGGCTCATAGTCCAATAGAAAGCAGCTAGGTGACAAAATGAATAGAGCTGTTGAATGTAATGGCAACGGAGACCTAAGTTCAAATCCAACCTTCACAGGTTTTTCTGAAACCATCGTGCTCATTATTTCTTATAGCGCAATAGTACTCCATCATAATCATATAACACAGCTTGTTCAGCAATTCCCCAATTGATGGACATCTTCTCAATTTCCAACTATTTACTACTATAAAAAGAACGGCTTTAAATATTCTATCCACAAATAGATTCTTTTCCCTTTTCTCTGATCTCTTAGGATACAGACCTAGAAGTGGCATCACTGGGTCAAAGAGTATTCACAGCTTTATAGCCCTTTGGGTATAGTTCCAAATTGCTCTCCAGAATGGTCGGATCAGTTCACAACTACATTAATAGTACATTAACATCCCAATTTTTCCACATTCTCTCCAACATCTGTCAAAACTACACACACACACACACACACACACTACGTGTGTGTGTGTGTGTGTGTGTGTATTATATATAAAATATGTGTGTATTTATAATTGGTTTTGGTCTTCTTGCCTTCTCAGTGATTAGGGGTGGGTGTAGGAGAAGGGAGAGAATTTGGAAATTTTGAAAAAGAGAATTTAAAAAAGATTCTGCTTTAAAAAAAATTTATTTAATATTATTTCATTTGATCCTCACAACATCCTTGGAAGGTAGGTGCTATTATTATCCCCATTTTACAGATTTCAAAACAGACAGACAGAGGTTAAGTGACTTGCCCCAGTAAGTATCTGAGACCATGTATGAGCTCAGGTCTATCCTAATACCAGGCCCAGTGCTCTATCCATTGCACCACCCAGCTGTCTCTCTCCATTTGGTAAATAATCTGTGGAAGATCATGGATAAGAATCAAGAAGGATAAAAAAAAATGCATTGATGGGTTTCAGTCTTTACTAGTTTAGGGTACACCTACTTTGATGAAATCACAGACCCACTGTAGCACTGACATATCCCCCAGTGTCTAGCAGAGCATCCTGCACATAGTGGGGTCTCAATAAATACTTATTGGCTTATCAAGAAGGGAGAGTTGGACTCAAAGACATAATAAAGATAATAATACTAATAGACTGGATTTATTTATTATAATATCTTTTCTCTTAGGACCTTGAACAGATTCATGCATCTTGCTCCTCCTTAAAAAAGGAATTGTAAGACAGAAAGTAAAATATAGTATCTCCACTTATGAAGAAATAGAAGGGAAGAACCCAATGACAAAAGTAATTAAATTATATAGTGTTTTACACACACACATTGCCTCATTTGAGCCTCACAAGAACCTTGTAAGGTAGGTAATAAAAGTATTATTAGCCCCATTTTGCAGATGATGTAACAGAAGCCAAAGAGGTTGAAATGATCTGCCCCAAGGTCACATAGCTAATGAGCATCAAAACTGGGATTTAAATCCAGGTCTTCCAAACCCAGGTTCAGTGCTTTTTTCACCACAGAAAGTCCAGGGTTTAATATAGTGCCTAGCGCAAAATAGGTGCTTAAAAAAATGTTTACTGATTAAATGACTGAAAGTTGACAACGGACTTTAAATAAGAATCTAGTTCCCTTATGTTACTGTCAAATTTGTTGATTATTTCAAAGCCCATGCTACAATGCTCAGGGGGATTGTTTTTTTAAGCTGAAATGTCCTACTCCCCAAGTCCCAAGAAAGGATGGTATCAAACAAAATGCAGCAGGTTAAACAGTTATGGGGCTTACTAGAACAGTGATGGTTCTAACCAGACTTCATGAGAACTAGACAGAATCAATTGGACTTATGGACCACAAGAAGCCTAACTTAGTAGGCACACTGTTTGATGCTAAGAAAGTCTCAGACCAAGCCTGACTTGTCAAAAACAACGCAGACCCCAAAGGTTTACCAGCAGGTTCCCCCTGGTGCTGCTATTTTAATAACAGAGGAAGTGCATGTTTGAAACAATTGTGACAACCAGCTAGTGTCTCAGTCCCATCCCAGTCCTCGTCCTCGGATTCCCCCAGACTTCCCTGCCCTCTGGCAAAGGAGCAGACAAGTACGAGGTGTGCCTCTAAGATCCAAACATCTATTTGCCACTCCCACTTCCACCTTCATTTAGAATTAGTGAGTCAGAAGAGTCAGGTGGACAGATGCATTAGTTTTTGTTATTTTTGCACAGGTATGCAAATAACCTCTCTTCAGGCTGGTCCTGCCTCCACCACACAGTGTGTTCTCTTTCGTCTGGGAGGACAAAACATCCTTCTTAGATAGTATTCCCAAAGGCAGGTTTCTCTTTATAAGGGCCAGAGGCTGCCTCCCTTCTTACCAAGGTTTACTAGTTCAGGGGTATCAGTCCTTAACAAAGGACAGCTCCCCAAATCAGACATGAGGATGCAAGCCGAGTGAGGCAGCCCTGAAAGCCCATACAGTCAAGTCATCATTAGCTGTAATTAATCCTTTCCTAAGCTGCCTCTCAGTCTTAACCTGTGGCTGAGCAGCTTCCAAAGCAGTGACTGAGCCTTCCCTGCCTGTCGAAACTTCGAAACTTCGGAGCAAACATTCCTGACCAGGTCTTTCAACCCAAACTCCAATGACTGGTACCAGAAGGGTAAACATATTAGCTCCAAAGGAAGCAAAACAAAAACTGGTTCTTCTGCTCTCCTACTGTCTAAATGGCTTGTAAAGTTTTAATTAAGCTTAACACAATACAGCTGAATTATTTTTCACCTCTCAAGAAGCTTCCAGCCTATGACAAAGAATATTAGGCAGAATTGAAAAATGACTGAGATTCTTCAATGTGTGAAGCCACACACAAACAATATTAATTGGCAGTCTTGATCATGTCACTTACAAATGATAAAATGGTAACACCACCACTCACTGGAGCATCTGAAACACGAAGACTGGGTAAAGGTTTGTCCTTACCTTTTTCCTTATTGCCCACATTTTTGTCACCTCTTCTTTAAAGAACTTCACTAGAATCATTTATTTTGAGCTGGAAGGAACCTTTGAGGCCGTCCATCCGTCCATGCATCCATCAGTCTCAACATTTTTGTAATGATGGACCCCTTTGGCAGTGTCAGTGAAGCCCATGGACCCCTTCTTGAGAATAATATTTTTAAATGGGTAAGATAAAATCAAAAGGATTACAAAGGAGACCAATTATGTTGAAATATAGTGATCTATTTTTTTTTAAGTTCATAGACCCCAGGTTAAGAATGTCTGAGGCCAAACCCCTCATTTTATAGATAAACAGAGGCCAACAGACTTGCTCAAGGTCACCCAGGAATTAAATAGCAGAGCCAAGATTTGAACACAAGAACCCAACTCCAAATCCAACACTCATTCCACTTTACCAATGCTGTCATTGATTTTTCATAGACATGGATACAAGGTCCTTGAAATCATTTATCAAAAGTTACACAGCAAAATAAATGGGACAATTAAGAAGAACCCCTAGGTTTATACTTTCTTGAAAGACCCATTGTATTATTTATTAACATCAAGCCAGTTTCAGATGCTCATGGCTGAGGTCAATACACAAAAGTTCCTAAATATACACAAAGCCTTTCCACAGAACTCGATTTGAAATCAAAACAAGCCTATTTCACTTCTAGAAGGAAGCCATGGTGTATTATGTTGTGGAAACCACACTAGCAATGGAATTAGAAAACCTGAGGCCTATTTCTGGCTCTTCTCCTTAATAGCTATGTGAGTCTGAATGATTCACTTAGCCTCTCAAGGCCATAGGTTTCTCATTTATAAGATTATAAAGCTGGACTGGACAACCTCCAAGGTCCCTTCTAGTTCTAATTTTCTGATTCTAGGTTTTCTTATCTAGGGGAAAAAGGCAACATTTGTTTGTAGTTTCCCAGTACTATTATCCCCGTCAAAATGTGATGGTGCTGGTACAGGTCCCTTAGGTAGCACAGGGCATGGAGCTCTGGATTTGGAGTAAGGAAGACTTGAGTTTGAATCCTACCTCAGACACTTATTAGGAATGTGATTCTGCACATGTCAACTTAGCCTCAGTTTCCTCATCTGTAAAAGGGGGATAATAATACCACCTACCTCACAGAGTTGCTATGAGGATCAAATGAGAGAACTAATGTAAAGCATTTAGCAAACCTTAAAAATCGACATCTGGGTGGAGCAGTGAATAGAATGCTGATCTGGAAACAAGAGCTGAGTCCATATACTGCCTCTGACACTTAATAGTAGTGAGACACTGGGTAAGTCATTCAATATCTCCTGGCCTCAGTTTCCCCATCTATAACAAGGAGAAACTAATAGCACCTCTCTCTCAGAGTTGTGAAGATCAAAGAAGACAACCCATGTAAAGAACTCTTGTTAAGTACCAAAAAGTACTATATAAATTAGCTGTCGTTATTGTTACTATTTCAAACTTGTTAGGAGTACCTCCAGAATATTAAAAATGATTACACCAGCCAGGTTATTTTATATAGCTTACTGACTGAATTGGAAAAGTAGTCAGGTATAGCAGATTAAAGGTCAGCATTAGAATTAAAAAGACCCAGATCCAAGTCGGACCGGGGACACATACTAGCCATGTCATTGCATTTCTCAATGCTGCCAGGCAACTCTCCAAGGTTATAAATTACAAAAAGAGTTGCCCATCAACATCATTACAAGGAATCTCCATAATAGTAGTTCTCTCCATTGATGAAATCACAGATCCAGACCCTCTTTTCCCACTTCCTTCCCCCAAAAAAAGATCGAATTGAATTTTTAGACAATTGATTTAAATATACAAAAAAATTTATGAATGTATATAGGTTGATTTACATACACATAAAACTTATGAAGACAGCAAAAATAAATAATAACTGAATCACTGAGTAATGATAGTCTATTGCATAATCTAGACACTAGCATGGTTCATCCACACAATTAATATAGCTATAAGAATACAGGGAAAAAAAAGAATATAGGTAGTTCCTATTACCCATCCGCTAGTAGTCTCTGTTACACTGTGACTGGACTGAATTAATTTGAATTAAATTATATATAGAAATGCCTTTGGTCTTTTAGACTCAGATATTGAAGCCAACATTTGATTCAGAGAAAATCTGACGGAACCAGCTACCTCTAAATATAAGACTTCATGCAAACAGCACTCAGGACAATTTTTTTTTAAGTTTTCAAATATCTTTGTGTTTTTTACACTTCAATAATTTTCCTGTATATTATTTCTCACCCTCCATAATCCTCCCTGATAACAAAGAACAAGAGTCAAGCAAATTGTTGTTGAGCAAGTCTCTGTTGTATTTGGCCTCTGGATTCAATACTGGTCACGTTTATCCTGTGTTCAGTGACCCTTTGGGTTGTTTTTATTTACATCATTGTAATTCTTACATATCTTATTCTGGTACTACTTACTCCGTTCTGCATCAGTTCACATAAGTTTCTCTGAATTTCTCATGTTTGTAATTTCTTTTGAGGATGCTGTTCCTTCAGAATGATTCTTATTGCATAACTCTCAGACGGTAATAGGTATACCTGTGATACCAGGACTTACTCTGGCTAAAAATTCATTAGATGTCAGGACCAGCATCTTTTTCCTTAGAAATAAGGGAATAGTGCATAACTAACTGATTATTGGGCAAGTGATAGGAATTGGGAAATTGGTAGATTTTCTCCAGTTAAATGTTAAAATGAGGAACATTTTAAATAAAATGTATTTTATCAAAAAGATATGTAGAAAAGCAGAAATGCAAAAAAAAAAACCAAACCTGGGGACCAGTCAAGTTGTTACACTAGAGGTAAATTCACTGGTCATCTTTCTGCAGGCAAGCAGCTTGCTTTCAAAGGAAAAAGGGGGAATAGTAAAGGGTCCACATTTCTCTGCACCCTTGTGCACAATGCTAATCAACATACTTTCTTCCTCTGCTCTTGGTTTGCCAGTTAAAATTGAGAAGTCTTTGACCACAAAGCTTTGTATGGGCCCCTAAATTCAGACAGTTCAGGGGCCATTTTCTTTTTTGTGTTATTATAACTTCAGATGACCAAAGTGTGTACTCTAATGGTCCTCAAGCCCTAGGCTGGAGAAGTAGAACATTCATTGTGCATCTGCTCTGACAGAGTATGAATCCATTTGCCTGTAGGATAAGGATTAAAATTCATTTGATTTCTTTGATTCTTGCCTAAATGTCAGTTAAACTGTCCTATAGTAAGTATTAGGTGCATCTACTTATTACATAAAGGTATAAAGAAAGTCATCTTGATACAAATCCCAAATCTATATGTTATTGATTTATCTTTGCTATACAATTTATACATATTAATATATCAATATACTACCATTCCATAAGTACATATTGATATGGCACAACAGAAGTATAGATATTTGCATAAATGTAGAGGGAAATGCTTCACTCTGTTGAAAACTGAAGGCAGGATATATCAACAAGTTAATAAATTCCTGCAATATAAACACTAAATTATTATTTTGTCATTATTACCTTCACATAGGGGTAGCAAGACATAATAGAGTGGTAGGCTTAGAGTCAGGAAGGTTTGGGTTCAAATCCTACTCCTGACAAAGTGACTCTAGATCAGTGGTTCTCAACCTGTGGGTCACGACCCCTTTGGGGGTCAAATGACCTTTTCACAAGGATCACAGGCATCACCCAAGATCATCAGAAAACACATATTTCCAATGGTCTTAGGAACTGAGACACCGCTCTTCTATCCCTCTCCAGGCAGGTCCACCCACATGCAGATACGCCCACATACGAGTATTAAAGGGTCATGGCATTAGGAAGGTTGAGAACCACTGCTCTAGATAAATTACTTAATCTCTATGTCCCTCAAGCAAAAACCTAGAATTTATCAATTAAGTCAGAGTAGGGTCATAATCTGTACTAATGGAGGGTATGTCCATATCAGGAGTTCTCCATGGTGATAAATGAATATATTTTTCATATATTCTCACATTGTACTACACCTTACCATTCTCAAGTTATCCTCCTATATCTTTCCTCTCCTAGTCAAAATCTGTGAAAGAGCTGTCTCCACTCCATGGCTTCCCTAACCCTCCTTTCACTTACTCCTTAATTAATTAACTCTTTGTGATCTAGCTTCTAACCTCTTCATTCAATTGAAGCTACTGTCTGCAAAGTTACCAATTATCTCTTAGTTGCCAACTCTAATACTCTTTTCTCAGCCCTGACTCTCAGTTGTTTTAAGTCACATCCAACTCTTTTTGCCCCTATTTGTGGTTTGTTGTCAAAGATACTGGAGTTGTCTGCAATTTCCTTCTGCAAGTCATTTTACAGATAAAGAAACTGAGGCAAACAGGGTTAAGTGACTTACCCAGGGTCACACAGCCAGTAAGTGTCTGAGGGCAGATTTAAACTCAGGTCTTCCTGACTCTCTGTCTACTGAACTACCTAGCTACCCCAATTCTTGACCTATCTGCTACATTTGACACTCTTAACCAACCCCTCCTCCCACATACTCTCTCCTCTGGGTTATCATGGCACTGTGCTCTCTTGGTTCTCGTCCTACCTGTCTGACCTCTCCTCAGTCTTCTTCAATAACTCATCATCATAACACATCCTCTAACCTTGTGCCCCAAGGTTCTGCCCTAGGCCTTCTCTTCTCTCTCAACACCCTACTCATCCTTCATAATCCCCATAGGCCCCTCCCAGGAAAAGCTCATCACCAGGAAATTCATCATCTCAGAGATGTCCTCAGTGTTGGTGCTCAGACCTCCCTGGGACCCTCAGCTGGCTCTGCCCCCTCTGAATGAAGGGCTAGAGGATAGAACAAAGCTCTCTTCACAAAGTCCCTATTGAAATAAAGGGCTCTGAAGCCCATCTAACTCTTCATTTCCACCAGCTGCACAGCTTGGTTCCAACTACACTAATATCAAGCCTCTGTGCTGGAAACACTATCCTGCCCCACCCCCAACTCTTTATGGCTTCCTTTTGTGTATTGTCTTATCCACTCACTCACCTGTTTATTCTCCTTAAGAGGAGGGACTGTCATTTAGTTGTATCCCCAATTCTTAGCACAGTGCACATAGAAGGTGATTAATAAATGTGTATTGTATTGTATTTCGTGTTGTATTGCATTGCATTGCATCCTAGTACAGTCTCTTAGTATCCCCATCAGCTCCCATGGGTTGGGAGTTCTCAGATAATTGAGAAAGAGAGAGAGAGAGACATAGATAAAACAGAGAGACAGAGAAAGAAGAGAAAGATATGTATATAAACACACACATATTTATGGTGGTACCAGCAAAACATATTTACATATCCAGGTCCAACTAATGGTTGTAAATGTCAAACTGAATATCCCAGAAACATCTCAGATGCAGCATATTCAAGGCTGACCTCATTAGCTTTCCCTTTAAACCCTCTCCTCTTTCAAACTTCCTTCCTTTTGTCCAAGTCACTACCATCCTTCCAGGGTCTCAGGGTCTGCATTGTTAATCTTACCAAAGTAAGCCAAAGCAGCCAAACCTTACCAAGCATTTCTGCCACTTGCCACGTTTTTCACACTGGGCTTCTTCTCTGCACTCATCCAACTTCCACCTTAGCTCAGACCCTCATCACCTCTCACCTATACTGTTGCAGTAATCTCCTAATGGGACTCTCTGTCCCCAGTCTCAGTACAGCAGTAGATCCTCCATACTGCTGATAATTTTCCACACATTTTGGGTGAGTGCCAAATGAGGGCACAGTCCTCAAAGCATGCTTGACTCTGTGATTCTTGTCAGCTTACTGCATGGTGATGAAAAGCCTTACAAATGACTTCTGAACTCAAACTGAGTGTGCGTACATAAAGTTCAAACAGCTGCAATCACTCTCTGTTCCTTGGAGGAGATACATGGCGCTCCATCTCTGACCTTTACAGTGATGATCCTTTTTGCCTAGAAAGCATTTTTTTTCTCACCTCGTAGAGTCCTTTACCTTGTTGTTGTTGTTGTTTGTCTTTCATTCTCAAAGCGACCATGACATCAGGGAGGTGACGCCATGACTTGAAAGTGAATTGGATTTAAGTGAGGGAGGGCTGTGCAAAGTCACCAGCCTCACTTTCCCCTCCAAAGCCATCTGGGTCCAGTGGCAGTTTGGTTTGATAGACACATTGACATGTTAAAGTATTATCATCATTTTTATTATGTTCATCCATCACCAAGATTTTCTAGGTTTCTATCAGCTTTCAAAGCTGGCCTTCAGTAATATTATTGACTCTGGCTGACTTTTAATGTGTAATAATGGTATTAGAATTTAGAATGACAGCCTACACATGAATGGAAAATACCAGCTAATTTGCATGTATGCAAATATATAATCAAGTTGCACTAAAAATCTTTCCAGGTTGGAAGAACTTGCCAGAGTTCACATTTGGCAAGTATCACATCTATATCATAAGAAGGCATTAGAGTAGAATTCTAGTTGGGAGTCAACTGCTTTATTAAGCTTTTGAGGCATCTTTCACCAAAAGGCTTAATCAACTAAAAAGTAATTTAGTTCATGACTTTTGAACAGATATAACCTTTAAATCCTCAAATTAGAAAGGACCATAAAAAGCCATCAAAAAAATCCCCCTGCCATAATGATAATATGTAGCACCTGTGTGCTACTTTAAGGTTTATAAAATGTTTGGGTTTTTTTTTTACAAAATATTTTACTCATATTATCTCATGTGAGCCTCACAGCCCTGGAAAGCAGGTTCTCTTATTATCCCCATTTGATAGATGAAGTAACTGAGGCTGAGAAAGGTTAAATAACTTGTCCAGGATCACACAGCTGCTGAGCATCTGGAAGTAGTTTTGAAATCAGGCTTTCCTGATTCCCAAGGCTCTATCCACTACACTGTAAGCAGACCTGCACTCCAAATTATCCCATATGGGAATCTACATTCTGTTTTGTACACCTGCCTCAGTATAAAGGTATAATGTGCCTGTTCATTAGTGAATAACCTAATGAAACAACCAAAAGAGGATTATTAACTAAAGATCCTAGGAAGACCCTTAGTTAATGCACAACAGGGTAAATGTGAAGAGCTACCTTGACTGGAGGTTTTATGTCAGGCTGAGCAAGTATGGGTGCCAAGAAAAAGATGAGGCCGTTGAGAATTATTTCCTGCATTCCTGGGCATATGTGCCCACATAGGCACTTCAAGTTATCTGGTTGCACCTTTGAGACCAGGAGTTCTTAACTACTTTTGTGTCAGGGACCTCTTCGACAGTCTGGTGAAATCTATGGATCCCTTCTCAGAATAATGTCTTCAACTGCATAAAATAAAATACATGGGATTAAAAAGGAAACCAATTATATTAACATACAGTTGTCAATTTTTTTTCTAGAATCCCTGTTCTAGGCGAGTGGCAGACTCCTAATAAGAGTTTCCATAAGCTACCTGGACGTCGGTTCCTAGATGCTGAGCCAAAGCTATCTATCTCTATCTCTGTTAGATATCTATAGCAGTGGCTTCCTTTGCCAGCTGACTTGGCTATAGCTGCTAATGGAGTTTAGCTAATAAAGCGAGGAGGCCCATATAAGTCATGTCTGTTTGTTTCTTTTCCTAGGATCCTCTACTGTCCTACAGGTCCACGCAGTTTAGTAATACTCACCACAATAATGGAGGTGGCTGACAAGAAGAAATGATGCATAGCTTTGGGGAGACAGCTGCCATCTCTATTTTCTTCAACCCTTCCCCCAACCTCCTTTGACAGGGCAATTTAGAGAGTGACAATAGCGTTCCACCAAGATGAGTGCTTTCTTACTTCAGTTCTGAGTTCTGAGGCCATCGAGAGCTTAACAGGCAGAGCTAGTCCCGGGGAGGGAAGGAAAGTTTTGGGTTTTGTTCTTATTGTTTATTATTCTCACAGCCCCTCTCACACAAACCTTATCAGCATCTTCATCCTATCCCTGGGTTGCTCAGTGCCAGTCACCTTAGTTCTCCTTCCAACATAGCACTACTTCAAGTTTTGAACAATTCTAGCCCCTGAATCAGAGGACCTGGCTTCAAAGCCCAGCTCTGCTTATACATATGTGATCTCAGCCAAGTCACTTAACCATCCTAGGAACAGCTGCAATTCAACCAACATTTATTAAGTACCTACTACATGCCAGGCACTATGCTAGAGAGTGGGAATACAAAGCCAGAAACAAAAACCCTTTTCTCATCCCTATTAGGAAGGGGTTGGACTAGATCACAGAATCTCAGGGCTGGAAAAAACCCCATAAGCCAATGAGATCTGAACAAGCATTCACTCCCTTGATAACATCATGAGTGTTCATGCAGCCTCTACCCAGAGCCCTCCAGTGAAGGGGATCTACCTCCTTTTGGATACATCTAATTACCAAGAAATGCCTCCCTATATGGAGCTCAGATTGGGCCCTCAACATTCCTGTACCACCTACCCATCAACATTGATTTGCTCCAAGAAACACAAGTTCATTTGATTATGGGTGCAAACTTGTAATAATTCCCAGGCCCTGTGTCACTCAGTGTCTACCCCATAGGATCTAGCCTTCTTCACTGAGAATATGGAGCCATCCAAATAGAAACCCTTCAGTTCCTCTCCCTCACTCTTCAAATTTCTTCACCTAACCAGCATTCTTTCTTCTTTTCCTGTATCTAAGAGAAAGAGGTATCCCTATTTCTATTGAAAGTTAGTTCCTCTGTCTTCTCCCTTGATCTTAGCTCCTCTGTTCTTCTCCAAGACTTTGGTGCAACAATGATCTCTCCTTTTATCAGTCTTCAATCCCTCACTCTCTCTCACTCTCTCTTCACTGGCTCCTCCTCCTCATCTGCCTACAAATATGCTCAGATCTCCTCAATCCTAAAAAAAAAAAAAGTCAGTTTTCCAGAGGTTGAGCGAAGATGGTGGGGTAGAAAAAGCACTCACCCAAGCTCTCTCAATATTCCCCTCCAAACAACTTTAAAATTTAAACACCTTAAATCAAATTCTGGAGGGGCAGACCCTACAAAAGTTTCCAGAGTAAGACGACATTCCAGCCCAAGACAATTTAAGAGGTCTGAAAGACAGATCTGTGACATGGGGTGGAGGCTGAGCCAGAGTCCAGATGGATGAAATACCAGTGGTGAGAGTAGGTGGTGGTAACATAAGCAACGGCAGCTTTGGGAGTTCTCAAATGAGAGATAATAAGGGGATCTAGCAACTGGTCAGAAAGAGATTACAGGGGAGCCCTATGCTATCACAAGACAGAAGAACAGATGCAGTTTGACAACTGCCTTTACCCACTTCTAGGTCATATTTCAAGGGCTGAGAGGAGCACTTTCAGTTAAGAGGGAGCAAAAGCCCTAAAGAGAAATATCGATTTTGGTCACAAGGGATCAGGGACTTTGAGGAACAGTATCACTTCTGGGCCCAAAGGATCTGGAACCCTGAAGAACAGTATCACTTCTAGTCCTAATCTTAAAAGATGATGATGAAGTCAAGACAGCTATAAGCAAATCTCCAAAAAAAAAATATGTGAATTGGACACAAGTCCAACAAGATTTTCTGGAAGAGCTAAAAAAAAAAAAAAGGCTTGTTATCTGCTTGTTAAAAGACGTTAAAAAAATTACTGAAGAAAATAACATCTTAAAAAATAGAAATGGGGCAGCAAGGTGGCACAGTGGATAGAGCAGCAGCCCTGAAATCAGAAGGACTTGAGTTCAAATCTGGCCTCAAACACTTGACACACTAGCTGAGTGACCCTAAGCAAGTCACTTAACCCTGATTCACACACACACACACACACACACACATACACACACACACACACACACACACACACACACACCAGAACTGACTAAATGGAAAAAGAGGTACAAAATTCACTGAAGAAAATCATTCCTTAAAAACTGAAATTGGGCAAATGGAAGCTAATGATTCCATGACACATCAAGAAAAAAACAAAACAGCCAAAAGAACGAAAAAATTGGAGAAAATGTGAAATATCATTTTAAAAAACCAACTTGGAAGACAGATAAAGGAGAGATAATTTACAATTTATTAAACTAGAAAGTCATGATCAAAGAAAGAGCCAAGACAACATATTTCAAGAAACTATCAAGGAAAACTGCCCCAATATCCTAGTACCAGGGGGTAAAATAGAAATTGAAAGGATCTACCTATCACCACCTGAAAGAGATCCCAAAATGAAAACTCCCAGGAATATTATAGCCAAATTCCAAAGTTCCTAAGCCAAAGAGAAAATACTTCAAGAAATCAGAAAGAAACCATTCAAATACTATGGAGCCATAGACAGGATTACACAAAATTTAGGTTCAATTACAAATTGCTCCTTAAAGAACAACTTAAAAAGCTGGTTGAATATTTAGTGCTCTTGGCTAGGCTGTGCCAATATAATAAAAATGACAATACTACCAAAGTTAATTTATACTTTTAATTCTATACTAATCAAATTACCAAGGGGATACTTTACAGAAGTTGATAAAATAATTATAAAAGTCATTTGGAAAAACAAAAGATCTGCAATATCAAAGGAAATGATGGAAAGAAATAGGAATGAAGGGGAAATGGCATTTTCAGACCTCAAATTAAATTATGAAGAAGTTATCAAAAACCATCTGGTATTAATTACAAAATAGTCTAGAAGAATCTGTAATAGACTAGACAAGAAAGAACCAGAAACAATGGAATTCAATAACCCAGTATTTGATAAAAGTGGAAAACATAAATTACCTAGGAAATAAGTCCTTATTTAATTAAAACTTCAAGGAAAACTGGAAAGCAATGCAGCAGAAATTAGGCTTAGACCAACATCTTATACCAGATTCTGTAATACATTCTAAGTGGATACACAACGTTAATATTAAATATCATACTATAAAAAAAATTAGATGAGAAGCAGATCATATACCTCTCACAGCTATGAGTAGGAGATGTGTGTTTTTTTTTTAATTTGCTTTTTGGAAGGGGGAAGGCAGGGCAATTGGGGTTAAGTGACTTGCCCAAGGTCACATGGCTAGTTTTGTGTTAAATGTCTGAGGCCAAATTTGAACTCAGGTCCTCCTGATTCCAAGGCCAGTGCTCTATTCACTGCACCACCTAGCTGCCCTAGGAGATGTGTTCTTAACCAAATAAGAGATAAACACAATTACAAAAGATAAAATCAAACTTTGATTATATGAAAATGAAAATTTTCTGTACAGACAAAATTGATGCACATAGGATAAGAAGAGAAGTGGCTGAATAGGGGGAAATCTTTGTATTAAACTTTTGTTATAAGAGCTTGGTATCTAAGATATGTAAACAACAAACAAACGAATGAATGAATACCTAATAGTCATTTCTCAATAAATAAGTGGTCAAAGGATAGGAACAAACAGTTCTCAAAAAAACTGTAAAGTACTCACAATCACATCAAAAAATGCTCTAAATTGCAATTAATAAGAAAAATACAAATCAAAACAACCCTGAGGTTTCACCTCACATCCTGCAAACTGGGAAAGATGACCAAAAATGGCAACAGTCAATGTTGGAGGGGTTGTGAAATGACAGACACACCAATACATTGTTGGTAGAGCTGCAAAATTATATACAATCATTTTAGAAAGCAATTTAGAATTATGTAAATAAAATGACTAAAATTTCAATGTCCTTTGGGCCAGAAACAACATTACTGGGCTTATAGGAAGCCATTGAGAAGAATCCTAAGGCCTTCCCTCTGTTAATTATTTCCTATTTATCTTGTAAAAAGCTTGCTTTGTATATATTTGTTTGAATGTTATCTCCTCCATTAGACTGTGAGTTCCCTGAGGGCAGAGGCTATTTTTTCCTCTTTTTGTAGCCCTGGTACTTAGTACAATTCCCGACACATAGTATTAATAAATATTTAATTGATTCACTTCAGATAAGAAAGTTCCCATATACACCAAAATATTTGTAACAGTACTTTTTTGTTATAGCAAACATTGGAAACAAAGTAGATGCCCATCAATTAGGGAAAGGCTAACCAAATTGCAATACTATGCTGTAAGAAATGATGTATGTGATGAATCTAGAGAACCATGGAAACATCTACGTGAACTGATGCAGCGAAGTAAGCAGTCCAGAAAACAACATACACAGTAATTTCAGCTGTATAAATGGAAAGAACAACTACACCCCAGAAAAGCAAAAGTGATTGTAACAAAATTATAGCGATCAATCATGAGAAAATACTCCCAGCCCGTCCTTTTCTGAAGGGGGGGGCGGTCCACAGGCATTAGGCATTTTTTTTCATGTTTTTACACTTTTTCAATATATTGATTAGTTATGCTAATTTTTTTCTTCTTAAAAATACTATTAGTTATATGGGAAGGAAAGACGAGGGATACTGGGGATAGCTATGATGATATAAGAAAAAGAAATCGATAAAAACTTATTTTAAGAAAAAGTAAAAAAAGTTTTTATTCTAGTTCTTTACATAGCAGAGCAGAAGGACAACTATATAACTATGTTTAATCCAGAGTCAATATACGTTTACAAGTAATACTACTTAGAGACGATAAAGATCAGACAAGACCAGTTTCCTATTGTCTCTTTTTCAAGTTGGAGTGTGTATGTGCATTTGTTTCCCCCTCAAACGAGACCCGTGATTTCAGAAAAGCAGGGAACTTGCTCTTAGTCAACAATCATTTCTGAACCATTACTATGTGCCAGGGATATAAAGAAGACAATAACAGTTTCTGCCATTAAGGACCTCACTTTCTAACACAGGAGACAACACAGAAATAACTAGAGATATGTACAAGCTACGTAGAGAACAGATAGAAGGTCATCTCAAATGGGAAAACACTAACAGCTGAAGGGACCAGGAAAGGCTTCCTGCAGAATTTAGAGTTTGAATTCGGTCTCCAAGACGGTCAGGGAAGTTAAGAATGGAGCAGCAAGTAGAGTAATATAGCTGGATCATGGAATTCATGGAAGGTAGTAAAAAAGTATAAGATAGTGGAATATTACGAAGGGGCTAGATTATGAATAGATTTAAATGCCAGCCAGAGGACTTTATATTTGATACTGAAGTAGAATTTATTATATAAATTATTGTATTTGTGTATTTATATTTACATATATTATTTATATATTTTTATATTTATATATATCTTATATTGTATTTATTAAATAATATATAAATTATTATATAAGTAGACTCAGGCTTTAGAAAAATTACATTGGCAGCTGAGTAAAGAGAAACGTGAGGTAGGGAGATCAATTAGAAGGCTCTTGCAATAGCTCAGGAGAGAGGTGATGAGGATCACTGAAGCACAGTGGTGACTGTGTGAGAAGAGAAAAATGAAAATGTATGAGAAATGTTGTGAATATAGAAATGATAAGATTTGAAAACAAGTTTAATATGTGAAGCGAGCGAAAAGAGGTAAGGAAGATACCCTAGATTACAAGCCTTGGTGGCGAGGACGATAGTGGTGCCCTTGACAGTAAAGGAAAGTGGGTAAAGAAGGTTTTAGGGGAAAAAATAATAATTTCTATTTTGGACATATTGAGTTCCAGATGTCCACAGGACATCCAGTCTGAGATGTCCAAAAGACAAGTTGGTGATACAGGACTATAGCTCAGAAGAGGGAGTAGGCCTGCACATACAGATCTAGGAATTATTTACTTGGAGATAATAACTGGACCATGGCAGCTGATGAGGTCACCAAGTGGGATAGCATAGATCAAAAAGCAAAGAGAGACGAGAAGAGAACCTTGGGGGACACTCTCTGCTCAGGAAACTCCTTCTATCCACGGAAGACAGCTGGTCTGCAACTTAGCATCTTTCCCTAGTGTATTTGTGTCCCCAAAGCCTAGCCCAGAGTGTAGTACAAAAATAAGCACTTACTAAATGCTTGGTGATGGTTAAATTGATTGTTTTATTCTACTAGTATAATTTTAAAAACTTAAATGGATAGTATATTCTTGGGGGTGAAACCAATTTGGGCAAAGAGGAGGGTTCTAAAGGAAAAATGACTGGACATGGGTTTAATATACAAAGATAACCTTTTCAACAAAATACTAACTCTTGAAAGATAGGGGTTTTTTTTTTATAGTACTGATTCCAATTATTTGAAAACTAGAATGACCTCTAAAGTAGCCTTCTGATTCTAAATCTTACTATTCTGTCCCATTAAAACTTACCTGTCCTATGTTCTATTGTTCTGTTTTCCAAAATTTGTCAACAAAATCCTCAAATGAATCCCAAGGCTCAGTCCTAGGCCCTCTTCTCTTCTTCCTCTATACTCTCTCACTTGGTGACTTCATCAGCTCCCTTGAGTTCAATTATCATCTTTATGCAAATGATTCCCAGATCTGGATATCTTTTTATTAGGTGCTAAGGATTTAATATGTAAACCTTTCCTAAGGGAAATATTTACATTTTAACTTGGGCCTTCCACAGACAATGGCAACCCTATGAAATCAGTCTGATGGTAAGAATTTTAGGCATTATGGCTGTCCTTTATGGCCTACTGGAAGACAGGTGGGCTTTTTGGAATCTCTAAAAGCACTGCAAGGGGGCAATCCCCTACCCTTTCACCTATAGGATTTGCTCCAGGGCTGTGATGATTCTGCACAGGCATGGGCACTGTTAAAATGCCCTGGGCCTCGGAAAACATTTGTAAAAGGCTTAGCACAGTGCCTGCCACATTGTTTATGCTTAATAAATTCTTGTTCCCCTCCCTCCACTTTCTCCTCCCTAGCTACTTACTTAGCATGAAGGGAGAAACCAAGAAGTTGTCTTTGAGTCAAGAAAAGTCCACTACTGCTCTGGCCTTTCCTGAACAACAACTTGACTTTTAGCCTTTTCAAGGTGCCACTCAACTCTGTTCTTGTGTGGAAGGAGGGAAAGGAAGAAGCCAAGGAAAAAGATATCAAGAGCCCACCATGTGTTTTGGTTCTCGGGTCACTGGCTGGTTGACCCATCAATCACCATCAGACCAGCCATTCATTGTCAATATGACAACCAATGAGAACTATCACCAGCAGGCCAGATGATTGATAGATGACTTTGCCAATAAAATTCATGGGGGAAGAGAGAGACAGACATGATAGAGACAGGCTGAGACATTAACAGAGACAGAGAGACAAAACAAGAGAGTTGGAGTGAGACACAGAGACACTGAGACTGACACAGAGGCAGAGGCAGAGTAAAAGACCAACATGGTGGTCTCCTGCCCCTAAATTTTAATGTGATTTAATATGTCTGAGTTAGAAGGACCTGTACTTGTCCAGTGAAGTCCAATCCTCTCATTTTACAGATAAGGAAACTGAGGCACAGAGGGGTCACAGGTTCATAGATTCAGAGCTAGGAGACCCTTAAAGATCATCAAGGAATCTAATCCTCTCATTTTACAGATGAAGAAAAAGACTTGTTCAAATGAAACCAGTGAATTTGTCCTCTCAAAGTTGGTAGGAGAAAATCCCTTCATATAGCCATGACTGGCTCTATTAGGAGAGCCAATGCAATGTCACTTATGAGTCTTCAGGGACGAAGCACCAAGTCATCATACACATAACAGTCCAATAACTCACTGATAAGGCAAATTCTATTTCTTTTCCTGTATTAACACAATTTAATACAACAGTGTTTTGCCTCTAGTATCTGTGAGTCTGGGAAAACTCTACTATGACTGATGTGGTAAGTAAGAAGATAAAAGTAGAAATAATAATAATAGCTGACATTTTATATGACACTTTATAAAAGTTGAATAGCAGATGTGAAACCAAGAATAAGTAAGACAGATCGGAAAAAACTGCTGTCTGGATTCTACAAGAGGGCTCCCATTACTATTAATTAAGGTTTGCAGAGGACTTTACAGACATTATCTCATTGGATCCCTACATCTCTGTGAGGTAGGTTACTATAACTATTCTCACTTTGTGGATGAAATTGAAGCTCAGAGAGGTTCTCTTGCCTATGGCCACATAGCTAGTAACTGCCTGAGGCCGAATTCAAACCCAGATCTTCAACCCAATGAAGCAGTATTTCTACTAGAAAGGAGGGGGTCCCCCTAAAATCCAGGGTTTCCAATTTAAGGTCCTAGGATTCATGACTGTGCTTATATAGCACACATTTTCTATACATTTGTTTTACAAATTAAGATGAAGAAATAAAGAGCAAGGAAGCACATTATTTATATCTATTTACCTATCTATATCTATTTCTATTTCTATATGTCTATATCTATGTCTACCATATCTATCCATATCTACATCTATTCATATCTATCTGTCCATCTATTCTCATCTATTTATCTTTCTATCTCTATCTGATGGAATGGAGATAGGTCAAAATCTCTATGCAGTAAAGACAAACATCAGTCCTCTTCCTCTATGATCATAGAGGAAGGCTGCTTTTATCTCTCAGAACACAAAAGTTCATCAGACTTTAGTCAACAAGCATATCTTGGAAAGTTTTTCAAATACTGAGCAATAGAGACTTACTATACCTGAATTGTGTAGTAATGAAGAGCTACTGTTTTCTTCTTAGTGAAAACTATTCAAATCTGCCTCATATTATTTCCTAAAAGTTTATTTTATTATAATTTATCGTTGCCATATACACATGTGGTATTTTTTCGGGACGGTATTTTTTGGAGGGGGAAAGGCAGGGCAGTTGGGGTTAGTGACTTGCCCAAGGTCACACAGCTAGTAAATGTTAAGTGTCTGAGGCCAGATTTGAATGCAGGTCCTCCTGAGTCCAGGACTGGTGCTCTATTCACTGTGCCACCTAGCTGCCCCCACACATAGTATTATTTAACAGTAAGCTCAACTTAGATTTTTTTTAAAAACCAGTTAACTGGAAAACATCCACAATTCTTTCAACATATTTGGCTTTACTGAAAATAAATTACCATTGGCTTTAGGATTCTAGACTGAAAGAAGTCTGTTAATTAACAATCAAATTTTATTATTACCTATACAGAATGTGCCTTGTATATACATACACAGAGATATTTTACTAAAAAATATGATTCAATTTTAAATGGGTATTTAACTTGGTACTTAGTGGTGTTTTTACCATTAATCATTACTTATTATTATTACAACACCATAGAGATACACAGCTCTTTATAAAAGTTGAGCAGCAGATGTGAATCAAGAATATGTAAGATGGCCCAGAAGGGCCTGCTGTCTAGATTCTACATAGGGGCTCCCAGTGCTATTAATTATTTATTCACTCTTGAATGTTAATAAATAGGAATGTCATTTTACCCTTTATCCCCTTGATGAATTTAAACAAATGAGGGCTAGAGGGAAGAGTGGCCAAACAGATCAAATTAGGGATGTGGATGAAGGAGTAAATAAAAGTTAAAAGAAAACTTAATACATTTAATTTCAGCCAAGTAACAATAATATTTCTCTCATTTTTACTGATATCAAGTCCACATAAGCAGTGCAAACTGTAATGATGTCAATGTGGTTTTGAGTGTGCTTATTTTCTAAATGAGAACAGGGATAAGAACTGGACCTATGATTTCACTGGTGAGGAAACTCCATCTGTCTATGCAGATCAGCAACTTCTCTGAAATTCATAATCTTAGAACAGGTATTCTTAACCTTTTTTGTGTGTCAGGGATCCCTCTAACCATCTGATAAAGCCTATATACCCCTTCTCGGAACTGCATTTTTAAAATGCAAAAAATTAAATACACAGGAGCACAAAGAAAACCAGTTAGGTTGAAACAAAAATGTAATTTTTACCATCCAAATTCAAGGACCCCCTGAAATCTATCTAATCCAGTACTGGATTTATTTTCAGGAGGACATGGGTTCAAATCCTGTCTCAGGCACTAGCTTATGTGACCCTGAGCCAGTCCACTTAACTTCTCTCAGTCTCAGTTTGCTCACCTGTAAAATGGAGATAAGTGATAAAGGATGGTTTTGAGGATCAGATGAGATAACATATGTAAAGTAGGTTACAAAACTTAAAGCACTACATGAGAGATTGCTATTATTATTATTAGGGAATAGGCTCCTTAAAGTTAACTGATTATTTCATAAGGCATCACATTTCATAGGATCATAGACCTAGTGCTAGATGGAGTCTCACAAGTCATCTACACAAATATCTGAATAAATACTGTAGAACCAAGTGTTACCTCAGTCCCTGCTGAGCTTGTGACTTATGTGTCCCATTAAACACCCACTGTCTTCATTATTTTAAACCGGAAGGTTTTTTAATGTTTTACATCCATGTCATGGCTATTCATTCCTTCCACATCCATCTAAGTGTCCAATGTGTGCAAATCACTGTACAGAACCTTGGAAAAATACAAACTATAGGTAAGGCATTATCTCTGCCCTTAAAAAGATTGCAGTAAAACAGAAAATGACAAGAGACAAACACAGGTCCTCAGCATCTGAAATAGCGGTAAAACCTCCAAATATCTCATTGTAGTTACAGCCCCACAAGGTAGGTGATCAATAAAGACTCATTTATTAATTCAAAAGGGTCAAGACTTACTGCTCAAATACTCCCCATGGATCATCAATTTAGATCTTCCCTCCAAGAATGCAGATCATAACCATCCATGCCTGCCCATCCTCTTATCCATGTTCTCTGCCAGGTTTGCCACAGGAGCTCCATAATGCTGGAGGCCTTTGTTGATATCTCCTAACAACCTGAGTTTATCAGTAGAGCTCTTAGGATCTCCATCTCTTATCTCTCAGCATCACTACCTGACTAACCCTTGTTCTCTTTCCATCATACATTTCCCTGGTGACACCTTTTATTCTTCTTCAAGGCTCCTCGCAGGTTACATGCTACAGCCTATTCAGACCCACCATGTTTTATAAATTAAGTATAAATACAAGCTCAAATTTAAAATATGCATATACATATATATATAAATATATATATATAACAAAATATAACCAACTCTCCATATAAATTATCAAAGAAAGAAGCAAAACATTTATTCTGACACCAGAAAACCAAATCCCAAAACCAGTAAGACTATTCCATCATAGTAGCAAAGAAGTTAATAAGCCACAACATCACAGACAGCCACAGCATCTTTTAGCCTTTCTGCAAACCAACACAAGTCTAGCTGTCACAGCAGATGGCAAACACCAACCTTTCCTCACAAGCCTAACTGTCTCCCTCAGATGCATCCTCCACTCCCAGCCCTGTCTAGCTGCTCTGACTCCCAGCTTCCTGTGGGCTCTACTCCACCCTTCAGCAAACTCCTCCCACTACAGATTCCATGTGATTACATTCAGCCTATTAGGGGGCAGAGTATATTTTCAAAGCCAGAAGGTCTTCAAATCCCCTTAGGCTTATTAAGGGGTAGAGAAGATCTTCAAATTACCATTACCATTACAAAGATCAGGGTTCAAATTCTGTCTCAGACAATACCTGTGTGATCCTTAACAACAAAAGACCAACATAAGAGATGTCAAAAGGCATCACATGCCACAGAATCATAGATCTAGAGATAGAAGGGACTTTATAGGCCATCTAATCCAACCCCCTCATTTTACAGATGAGGAAACTGAGGCTCAGAGGGGTTGATTTGCCCAAGACAAATTGTGCTTACATGCCAAATGAGAGATATAGATAACGAATGCTATCAATGAGAGGGAGAAATCATTGTGATTTGTTATGGCCAAGGAAAGCTAAATGTATGAGGTTGGAACTGAGCAGGTTTTGAAGGAGAGGTCATAATTGAACAGGTAGAAAGGAAGGAGTAGGTTATTTTACGAGTAACTGTGCATAAGCAAAGCCACAGAGGTAATAAAGAGCATGGCAAATTTGGGACTCCAAAGCACAGTAAAGAGTGGTAGTATCAAAAAGGTAAATTAGTTAGAATAGCATTCTAAAGGGCTAGACTAAGAAGTCTGAAATTGATCCAATATATAATGGGGAGTTATTGAAGATCTTTTGAGTGGCATGCAAAATAACATGAAAAAAATCTTGCTTTTAGAAGATGTATGGAAGTGACGTGAGTCAGAAGATTTGGCCCTTTACACTATAAATACTCCATATTGCCCAGAGAATAAGTGTTTTTATGGAACCAGTGGTTTCAGAGGGAAAAGATAGGTTTGTGTATTCAGCTCTGAGAAGACCAGTGTTATGTAGAGAAGAAGCACGAAGGCTGGAAAGTATTTACTGTGTTTTACTCAAGGGGGCTTCGGGTATTAATATTTGATAGTGCATCTTAAATCCAAAGTTTTTCCCTTTCATCTTTTTACTTTTACTAATGAAGTATGAGCCATTTTTAGCCATCTTTGAGTACCTGTGTACTTTATAAGACTTATAGACATTAATCAGAAGTTTAGCCTGAGTGAAGCATAAGGCCCAATAAGTCATTGCAAAGTACTTTGCAAACATTAAGTTCTACATAAACTATAATAACAATAGTACTACTAATAATAAGGTTGACTGAAGGCCATAATATGTTAACAAGGATCTTTGAAGGTGTTTACTATCTAGTAATTCAGGCTCTGCTAGATATAGTGACCATGCCCTTAGACTATAGACAGAACCTAGGGCCTATCTCAACTAAGTAAAAATAGCTCATGTGAGTCACCTTATAATCACAGCTGGCACCTGAAAGCATATGAAGATGATTAAAACATATTTATCACTGAAAATGTAACATCAGTATCTCTCAATTTTTATTCTTCCACTCTCCTAAATTGTTCTTAATGAGAACTCAAGGAAGTTCAAATTTAAATTAATTTTATATAAAGATTATTTCATTATATATTTTAAATCCCTTTAATCCTCAAAGTTATTTACAAACTATTAACGTTCTAACTTTAACTAACCTAAGTTTTTTGGCAAATTTCACATGATGGTTAAATATGGGTATGCGTGTGATATACTACCTTGTAGTTTATATGAAGAACAAGAGGCATCCCAGTACAATTGAAAGAGTGCTTACTCTGGAGTGGAGGGATCTGGGTTTAAATTCAGGCTCTGCTACTACTTGTGTGATATTGGGCAAGTCACTGAAACTCTCTGACTTCAATTTTCCCAACTGTAAAATAAAGGGTTTCAACCAGAAGCAGAGGGGGCTCCCTTTCATCCTGTGGGCCACAAAGGAACAGCAAAATTCCCTGTCAGAATCAGACTGAGGTGTAATTGGGAAATGTTTAACAAAATAAACAAAAACATTTGTTTACAACATTTTTGTTGTTGTTCAATTGTGTCTGATTCTTCATGACCCCGTGGACCATAGCACACCAATACTGTCCATGAGGTTTTCTTGGCAAAGATACTGGAGTGGTTTGCCATTTCCTTCTCCAGTAAATTAAGGCAACAGAGATTAAGTGACTTGCCCAGGGTCACACAGCTAGTAAGTATCTAAGAACAGATTTGAACATAGGTTTTCCTCACTCCAAGCCTAGTACTCTATCAACTGAGCCATCTAGCTGCCTATAACACAACATAAGTTATGCAAATTTGTGATTTTCTACATCCATGTATAGCCCCAGTTTCTATTTGAGTTTGATAGCGATAAATTAGAAGATGGCTTCTAAGGTTCCTTCCAGGTTTAAAATCTATGATGCTATGAATGAATAGCTGTGATCTATGTATCTGTAAAATGTAATTAGATGATCAAGATTTAACTTGATAATGGTGAGTTAAGATGAATATTGTCAACAATTTTGACGAGGGGACATAAATTATTTTATCATCCAAACATATGACCAGAAAAGGCCATGTAGAGAGACTAAGGGACAACAGACACTCTAAGTGTTATCTGTTCATTCATTCAGCAAGCATTTATCTTAAGCACCTTCCATATGTCAAGTATTGTGCTACACACTAGGGATAAAAAGACAGGAGCTGGAAAGTTTCTGCTCTTGCAAATCTTCCGTTCTCTTGGAAGAAACAATATGAAAACAGAAGTTAATACAAAATATAGACAAGATAAGCTCCCACAGGGAAGGGTGCCGGCAACTGGGGGAAATCAAGGCAGGCTTTGTGTGGAAAGTCACACATAAATTGGACCTTGAAAGAAGGCAGGGATTCTAAAAGGAGGTAGTAAAGAGGAAGTGCATTCCAGGCATGGACAACAACCTGTTCAAATGCACAGAGATGGAAGATGGAATGTAGAATACAGGAAACAGCAAGTAGACCAGTTTGGCTGGAATGTACAGTGCGTGAAAGAGAGTAATATGCAATAATCTTGGAAAGGCAGGCTGGAGACACATTGTGAAGGGCTTTAAGTGCTATATTGGCAACTTTGAGAAATTAAAAGAACCAGAGGAAGACTTCATGGTATTGGGTTTAAGGAACAACATGAGCCAGGATGAGATGTAGAAAAGTTGCCATCTGCACCACTGGAAAGGATGTCCAAACAGATGAGATCACAGATCCATTTAAGTATGAATAAGCCACGTTGACTGACATATTAACGTCACACTTAATTTTAGCGTTTCAAGCCTGAAGCTGTCCCTTCCAGTCACAAATCCTATGAAATCATGATTGCTCCAATCTTTGCTTTGAGCTTCCCTCACACTCTCCCAATTGCTGGGACTGGACAGACCATGACTCAGGAAGGAAGCTGATTAAAAAAAAAATTAATAAACAAGGTGCTCTCCCTGGTGCTAATAGAGACCTGTAGCTCATGTAATTAACATGCATTCCAACCATTACAAAACAAAAGGTCTTCCATATAACCAGAAAATATGGTGAATAAAATTTTTTGAACCAAAAAATCAGAACACATGATCTGACCAGACATTCCTTTTGCAAAATCTTGTTTAGAGTACACTAATAAGAATAATTCACATAGACACAGCATCTTAAAGTTTACAAAGGGTTTTCCTCACAACAATTTTCTCCTTTTCACAGATGAAAAAACAGATAAGCAGGATCTTGCTCAGGATCACAGAACTAGTGTCAAAGATGGGCTTTGGATTCAGGTCTCTTGATTACCAGCCTTTCACTGACTCTCCACATTGGTTTCTTGAAGTTGATACTATCCTGGAAAAATGGGTATACACACACACACACACACACACACACACACACACACACACACAGAGTCACTAACACTGAACAGCGTATGTTGCCGTTTAAGGCTGCCCTTGAGGTTCCTTTAAACCTGATTTTCCATGTTCAAGGTAAGCATCAAAATGTGCTGGGCTTTGGGGACTGCCCATCTCTAGGAATGGCCTCCCCAGGCCAGCTCCACCACCAGCACAGCCGCAGGTCTTGTTCTGGGCCCTCCACTGCCCAAGGATGGCCCAGGACCATCTAAAGGGAAGGCCGTGGATACAGCAAAATGCAGCGCTTTGCATGGTGTAAAGTCAAGACTTTAAGCGATAAAGTGAGGTCTTAGTGTTGGCAAGCACTGTGTGGCCTGCCCCCTCCCTAGTACCTGGGTCACCAGAACAGAAGAGTCACACACACACACACACACACACACACACACACACACACACACACACACACACTCTGGCAAGAGCTACTTCAGCCTCTCCAGCTCCAGCTCATCTCCACTGAGATGTTTGCAGTGTCATCCCTATCCTGCATGTTCTAGGTCACACTGCTGTATACAGACACACACAGAGCCATTAGTCATCTGCACACACAGTCACAGGGAGAAAGAGGAGAAACTTGGTCCTCGGACCCCGCCAGCCGGCCAACGCCGGGGGGGGGGGGGGTAGAGGGGGCTGCTCCGGCCTGCCCTCCCTCCCAACTCTCCGGGAGCCTGCCCCCTGGCGCACGTGCTGGGTGACAGGCCCCCCTATAGGTTCCATACCTGCCACCGGAAGTGAGTGAGGAGGGCAGTATAGGCATTTCCTGTGACGCGGACGCCTGGACTCCATTAGGCAGCAGCTGGGGGAAGAATCAACACACCAGGGAGCAGAGCGGGCCCGAAGACAGAGGCGGCAGCTGCCTCCGCTGCCGCCGCCAGCGCCGCCGCCGCCGCCGCCGCCGCCGGGGCTCAGCACAGCGGCGGGCTCCCCCCTCCCCAGAAGCGGCCGCCGCCGCCCTAGCGGCGCCCCCCCCTACGGGAGCGACCCCCGGGCCGGCACCCCAGCTGCCTCCGGGAGGGGGGGGACAGGGCTCAGATCTTCCTCCTCTTCCTCACCCCCCCCTTGTCCCTACCCCCCCTCCCCGCTTCCCTGTCCCCTTTTCCTTCCCCCCCTCACCCCGGCCCTCTCCCCGTTCCCCTCCTCCCCTCCCCCGCCTCGCCCCACCGGCTTCCCACCACGGCCTCTCTCGGCGAGGAAACTCTGGCCTCCGCTTCCTCCTCCTCCGACTCGGACACCGGCGGAGCCTCCCCGCCCCCGCGGAAGAAACCCCGAGCCTCGGCGGCGGAGGGAGCAGGAGAGCCCGGGGCTTCGACAGGCAGAGCAGGCCTCTCCCCCCCGTCCTCGTCGTCGTCGTCGTCCTCGTCCTCCTCCACCTCCTCCTCCTCCTCGTCTTCTTCCTCCTCCTCCTCCTCCGTGGTGGTAGTGGTGGGACTCCCCGCGGCTGCTGCCCCTCCTGCCGCCGCTGCCGCCCCCCACCGCAGTAGCGGCCACAGCCTGGTCAGCGGCAGCATCATGCAGGCCAACGGGGCAGGAGGAGGAGGAGGAGGAGGAGGCGGCGGCGGAGGAGGTGGCGGCGGCGGCGGCGGCGGCGGTGGGGGCCAGGGACAGACCCAGGAGCTCGCCTGCCTCTCGGCCCAAAACGGGGAGTCGTCCCCCTCGTCGACTTCGTCCGGGGGGGATCTGGCCCACGCCAATGGGCTCCTGCCCTCTGCCCCCTCCGCCGCCAGCAACAATAGCAACAGCCTGAATGTCAATAACGGGGTCCCCGGCGGGGCGGCCTCCGCCTCTTCAGCTGTCGCCGCGGCCACCTCGGCCACCACGGCTGCGTCTTCCTCAGCTGTGGCCGCCTCGGAGCTGGGCAGTAGCCTGAAAAAGAAGAAGAGACTTTCCCAGTCAGATGAGGATGTGATTAGGTTAATAGGACAGCACTTGCATGGCTTAGGGCTCAAGTAAGTATTCCTTGAAGAGAGCCGGTGATTCAGGGGCCTGGGGGGTGGGGGGCCGCGGGGGAAGGCTGGAGAGAAGAGACCTAGAAGGGGTGAGCCTGACGGACAACCCCGCGATGGAGTTATGCCTAGGGAGACCCCCGGTGAGACAGACAGACTCCGGGAGGAGGAGGAGACAATCAGACGGAGACACTGAAAGACTGGCAAATTACGACTCGCAGAGCCAGGCCTTGAATTCCCCCCAGCTTTCCCCCTCCCCCACCCCCACCACAAACTACCCCCATTGGAACTTAATTATCCGTCGGTAAAGACAGATGTATAAAAATGCTGGGGGAGGGGGAGGAGTGGACCAGATCTGGTGGAAATAATGAATCTTGGAGGACTTGGCCTTCGGAGCACATTTTAGACATCTGTGTTGTGAACCCAGGGAGAAGCTTCTCCCATAGAGGACAAGACCATAGCATGGTTACCAACCAGGAAAGCTGGACACCCACAAGTGTTTGGGTTATTGAGGGGACGGGAGGGGGGGGGTGTTAGGAGGGTGTGCAGCTGGTGGTTATGGTCAATTGGAAAGAAGAGTTGCTGAGGAAATCAAACAGGAATAATGGCGCAGAGGAGACATGTTTGTGTCATTTGTGAAGCTTTGTGTTAAGGACACAGGCCACAAACCACTGTCAAATCTTAATTAATATCAGTAAGATAGATAAGTGTTTGGGAAGGGATCTCTGATCTGACCACTTGCTTTCTAGTCTAGGTGGCTTGATGCACCCCAGAGAGAGGGTGAAGTGGGCTAACCTTGGCCACCAACTGCTATCAGTTTGTTTACACATCAATAAAGGAAAAACCCAGAGAGTGGGGGAAGGGTTCTTCTAGAGACTGAAAGCTATTGAGAATGGTGGAGGAGGTAAAAGGGGCAGGACCTAAAGGAGACTCAACACACAGGGGAAAAAAAAAAAAGCACCTTCAGCAGTCAAAGTTTCCTGGCTGCAAAGCTTAGATTAAAATAAGCCTTTGGGCTTGCCACTGTGTAGTTTTTGATTTATAGATTTGTTTGAGGAAGAAATACAAACTTTTAAAAAGTGACATAAGTGCATCGACACAAGCTATACTTAGAGGTCTACTGTATTTTGCTTCAAGATTAATAGAAGTGGAAAAAACCTACTAAAACAAGAAAATGTTAAGCTGATAAATAAGGACTTTTGAAATAACAAAACAGACCAAAGGAACAAGCCACATATAAAAAGCCAAACAGCCATACTTATCCCTTCTTCCCCCAGCTCCCAAAAGGAATTGTTTGCTATGAGAGAAGATTTCACAGACTATGATAAAGATGGATTTGGTATTAGATGAGCTTAGTAAATGTAATGTATTACTGAAATCAGGCAAGCTGACAGCAGAGGGAGAAAATAACTCGTGACTGTTTGGAGCCTACAGCATAGTAAATTTGCTATTTTTAGTTAGAAAGGTGGGGGGTGATTTTGTTTTGCTTTTTAAAATTTTTTTTAGTAAATTGACCTCTTTAAGTGTTGATGCAGACACAAAGCCTGGATGTATTTGGGAAGATTTTAATATTAGACATTACTGAGAGCAACCTGTGTAGTATAGTAATTTTATTTAGAATAGTGGTAATATAAACAGGTGGTTTCCTACTTTTCCCGATGGCCACTTGATTGCAACAACAAATGTTATATTTTAAAACTTATATTTTCTCAAAGTATTTGTATTTTAAGTGGCAAAACTGGGGGAAATAAACTTATGTGTCCACGTTTTTTGCCCTATTGCCCCAATGTGGATGTAGGAGATTGCTCCAGTGTGTATAGCTCAACAAACTTGGGCTTGTAAGGATTTTTTTTCTTATGTCACTTTATAATTTAAAAAAGTGAAATTAGTTCTTTTGGGGAAAAAAATTCACACTGTTGCATAGGTATTGGGGTATTTGGAAAAGTAAAACCCTAAAGTTGGTCAGGTCTTTTTACACTGTATCTCTCCTGCAGCCAGACAGTTGATCTCCTCATGCAAGAGTCAGGATGTCGTTTAGAACATCCTTCTGCTACCAAATTCCGAAATCATGTCATGGAAGGAGACTGGGATAAGGTAAAGTAGGGCATATGGAACTGTATAACTGCTGTTAAAGTTATACATCTGATGTGCATATCATAATACTTTTGTTTTTCTCTCTTTTATATCAATTTTTGCAGGCAGAAAACGACCTGAATGAACTTAAGTCTTTAGTGCATTCTCCTCATGCTATTGTGGTAAGAGGCGCACTTGAAATCTCTCAAACGTTGTTGGGAATAATTGTGGTAAATACACTTTTGTTCTTAGTTCTGCATTTATGCTAATTTTAGTAAGCAGAATGGTCTCAGTAATAACTTAAGGCATCTGCCACCTCTCTAACATAACTTAAGTAATTTTTGTCTTTGTATCTAGAGCGCCAAGAACAGTGCCTGACACAGGCACTTACGTGTCCATTATATAATCAAGTATAGGCCCCCCCCCCCCATTTTGCAGATGCCTAGAAAGATTGATTTGCCTGGAACTATATTGTGTATTTCAAAGTTATAGAATAGTCAGTCTTTATTGTGCTATAAAATTTGAACTTTTTTTTCAAATGTTTACTTAGAAAATATCTTTGAATTAATCTTTTTGCCCTGCATATAAAAATTATACCAAAGTTGTCTAATTTTAAGTATTTATGCCAAGAAATTTTAAAACACTTTCATTTGTTTTAGATATTCAGAGTCACATAAGACATGCTAATTTCTGTTTTAATGTTTAAAGGCATAATGTTGAATATGTTTGGGGAATGAAGGATATTACATATGTCTGTGTATGTGGTTCTTTGAGGAAAGAAAAGCATAGATAGGATAAAGTAAATAAAGAAGTTTTGTCTTTCTTTTTAAGCTTTTGTTTTAAAGCAAAGTCATATGTGTTGACTCAAACCAACCATTGGGTTTTGATCACCCAGTTCCAGCACTCCAGTTATGTGCATAAAGTTTGAAATTTGTATGAGAGTTGTCTGGTGATTTTTGTGCAGATCTAAATATTAATGCTCTTTTTACTGGTCCTTTCTGATAAAAGAGCAAATTGGGAGTTAGGCCATTTTCAGAAATCATCATGTATTTAATTTCTGTTATAATTATCAGGCATTAATTCTTAAGTAGGTGTTTGAAGAATGGGATAAAGATGTTTTTTGTAGTGCCTGTGATTATAAACAAAGAAGAATCAGCTGGTGGCTGCTTGCTTTAGACTTCTGGCTGATTCATTTGTTGTCAAAAGCAGTTTCCTGTCCAGTGGGGGAGGGGATGGAAAAGAACAGGAAGTAGGGAAAACAGCTGTTTGTTAAACATTAGTAAGTGAGGATTATATTATTTTTATTTAAATTGGGTCAATTTTATAACTTCTTTGGCCTGTTAACCTGCTAGATTTGTTGTGTTTTGAATTTAAGTAAATATATAAAATGAGAGGAAATTGTATTAGAGAATGGTTCTGAAATGAGTGGTTTAAAGGTATTTATAAAAATGTTTACTATTTGTGATTTTTTTTTAAATATGGAGGAACTATTATTTTTTAAAATGTAAGATTTTATATCTTAAAAGAAGTTATGATTGCTTCCAAAGTCTGGTCTTTGGGACTCCAAAGTCACAAGGTGTATTTAATAATAACAATTTGGGATTTGAATTGTTAAATGGAAAGATAAGCCTAATTGGCAACTTGTTGACAGAAAAAGAGGACTTTTGATTCTTTGTCATTCAGTGAATAGAATTATGGATTGTTAGTCTGGAGTACCTATTTAATCAGTTCAGGTAGTTTATTTTTACTTAATCTCGAAATGGAAGGATAAAAATTAATGTAATTTTTATCATATTTATAATACCTTGGAATTCAGCCTGATACTTCACATCTTTTAAAATGAAAACTTTGGGACTTTCAGCCTAACTTCAGCAAAAATTGATTAAATGTAGATTTAAAAAATTATTCCTAACACTTTATGTATCCAATTACTGTTTTATCTCAAAAGAATTTTAGTCACAACCTTTGGTTTTTATACTCTCAGACCTGATTGAGTCGCATTTTAGTTTGGCTTCAGATATGTCTAGGCTTGTTTGAGAGTTTTATGTGAGGAGATTTGAAGGTAGTTAACTAAGAGAACTTCTGTTGAATTAAAAAGTTTAGCTCTTAAATTTAAACTTATAGTATTATGGCCATGCTTTACACATAGATACTTAACGTTTGTGTTGAATTCTGTATAAAAATTCTGCAGCAGTTCATCTTCACTTTTGAGTTATATAGAAAAGACTGCTCCAGAATATGAGATTCTGGTTAACTTATGTTCAGTGTAAGGTGGAAAGAAAGCATCTGCTTGTTTATCCTCGCTTTGCCTGTTACATGGTATCTTGTATTGCCTCCCCCAACCCCAAATAATTCGGCCCTACATCTCATCTTTAATAAAACATTCCCACAAGAAACTAATCAGACTGATTAAATCTATTTTACTGTCTCCAGTGTTGTGTGTCAGATGTATCTACAACATGAGAACTACATGAAAATCCCATATACCAGAGAATTGAGCTTTTTAGTTTAACTGTAGGCATTAATAAATTTTTCACTGAGTACTTAAGTTCTGCTTTTGAAATCTCTGCTTTGTGAGTCGTTGTGCCACAATCAACTTTTAGAGTTTTTATTTTTCTTTACATCCCTTTAAAGTTCCATTAGGTATTACCACTGAAATGACTATCTGTCATTTTATTATATTGGTGGTTGTCTTGCTTGTTAGGGATTATATACTATCTTGTTTTTATAAGTTATAATAGAAACATACTATAATATTGAAATTATCTAAACAGACAGTATTGAGGGCACAAAAGTAATCCAAATAATTTTATTATGCAAAATTTAAAGTATTACCTTTTAAAATTTTCTTTTAAAAATATGTATTATTCCAACAGCTTGAAAAGGTGTATTGTAATACTAGATTTCCTGATGGTTTGATTAATCAGATATTAGTAGACCAAAGGTAGTTTGCTGAACTTAGGTATTACATTCTGCCTTTCACAAATAACATCAGAAGTTGTATCTGATCAGTCTGAACAGAAACTGGAAGGCTAAGTAAAAGGAATAGCTTTGAAAAAATTGAGGCCTGCTGTGGATAAGACCTTTGCCCACTTAGTGTGCTCCAATTTGACCTATTCAAAATCCACTAGTCACCATTATTTTAAAAGCTACTCTGGGAAAGAGTTTAGGATAGGACTGAACCTTTGGCTTCACTGGTATAGGAAACTGTCTACTAATGCACAGAGGCAACTTCTCTGCAACTCAGAATCTTAGGTATTTGCCTGGAGCATCTGGAGGTTAAGTGACTTGTCAAAGATAGGACTTGGTCCCAGATGGTCCTGGCTTCAAGGCCAGCTTAATATCTACTATGCCATCAAATGGAATAATACATCACTGGACTTGAGTTTTACACTTGAGCCATTTTAGATGTGTGCTTAAAATGTGCCAGTGGTATAATTCTTAAGATTATAGTATTAGTTCTTTATATTCTCTCTTTCTCAGTTGCCCAGCTCTATATAAATGCTTCTATTGTACACTTTTTAGAAATTATATTTTTGATTCAAGTAATTAAGCAAGTTTTTCAAAGAAGGCAAGTATTTAAACAAATGGCTTGCTGTTTTTGACCAATAGTACATTACCAGAGTTTCTGTGTCCAATATCACGCTTTAGTATCCATTTCAGGATTCTCTTTGTACTAACTGTGAACAAAGTGACTCACAGAGACAGAGTTTCTTGACCTGCTTTTATAAGTCTTCCCCATGTTATCTGTAGAAATATGTTAATATAGCCTAACTTGAAGTTTTACTCACTTTTTTCCTGCCCCATTTCTGTCACATGAAAATGGAGTTGTAATGATACCAGCATCTCTGTGGAGAAAATAAGGGGGAAAATGTCTGTTTGGGGGTAGCTTAAAACTGTCACTTCACAGATTTGTGAGGGAGGAACCCTAATATGAATGCTAAGAAAATGTAATATGTACATAATGTGACTTAAAGAAAACCAAAGTGTTTACCAGAAGTTCTTATGAACTAAGAGAGCTAAATGAAGAAATTAACACAGATACTGGCAAGTTAGACATGAAATTGAAATGAAAAATCCAAAAACAAATGTCTTCAATAGTAGGTGTTACATAAAGGGAAATCTTCAAATAATAAAAAGAGTTTGTCATATCAATTGAACTTTTAATAATGTATTGATAAATGGAATTACACATTATTTTTCTCCATTGACTTGTTAGGATCAAATAAGATAACATATTGTAAGTGCTTTGAAAACATTAAAAGTGCTTATATAAAGACAGCTATTTTAAAAATAAAGCTTTCTTCAGAAGATAAAGTCGTAAAAGAATCTCCCTTCTCAGTTTTATATGCCATTTTTTCACCTGTTAAGCAGTTTATTAACAATTCAACTAAAGTTGTTTAACATATAATAAGCTTAACTTCAGATTATATGTGCAACAATGTATTTTAGTAATTTAATCTGTCTTTAAAGTATATTAAGTAAGCCAGCCTAGCTTTTGTTTACATACTGTACAGAATTTGGTAAATGAAATCGTTCTGAAGTTACAAAAATTTTCATGTGGTTGGAAAACTCGTTTTCTGATTTTTTTTTTTAAGAACTTACCACAAACTATGTATATTTATCACACTATTTTGATAGCAGTGTAGTTTGTATTTTTAGAAATAAGCATTTACCAAAAGAGAAAATAGTATCATATTCTCTTAAGAGTTTTGTTTTTGTTAATATTTTTAAGTGGATTTGAGTTCATTGGAGTCCCTATATGTCAATAACATTTTCTGCCCACTTTCAAAAAATAGCATTACATAATTAAAGGTTTCATTCAAGTGATAGTCCTTAAAGTTAGATTTAGAGTTTAAAATACCAAATTAGAAGTATTTTCATGCCTTCTCAGTTTTGCCAAAAAGGTTTGGGATGGGGGGTTACAAGTAGCTAATAAGCTAAAAATGAGACTTATGGTAAAGTAAGCAGTACTGAGAAAAATTTCAAACTTAAATACAAATTTGTGAAAATATGACTTAAGAGTATAGCTTATCCTTCTTTAAAAAAAAAAACTCCTTGATGTTTTTTGCTTTCCTCCAGAATATTTTCATTGTTGGAGGCAATAGCAGTCAAGATTCCAATCTTTATTACAAATATGTAATAGTTGAGTTTTAAGGGACCTCAAGGTTTATCTTGTCTTGTCTGCTCTCTTTAACTAATTCAGAAACCCTTTCTACAATAGCCAAAAGAAGGTCATACATCCACTACATGAGCACTTTCACTAACAAGAAGCTCACTGCAGAAAGACAACCCATTCATTCTAGGCTATAATTCTTAATTCTTAGGAAATGATTCCTTAGGTTAAGCCCAAATTCTAACTTCTGTTTTATTAGTCCTAATTCTCTCCTCTGGAACCACAAATGTACACCCTCTTTCTTATAACCCTTCAAATGATTGAAGATAGCTACCATGTTTTTCTGTAGTCTTCTCTAATCTAAAAAACCCATTTCAGAATGTTAATGTAATTAGACACCTAAACATAACTTTTTTTCTTCAGAAGTAAAGTTAACAGGCTGAAATAAAATATGCCTTTGATTTGGGGAGAAGGAGGGTGGTTACTGAGCTTAAAACACCGGTGTTAATTTTAATGGAAGGTCTAAAGTCATGTACTTGAACAGAAACTTGCCTCTATAACATCCACAAGTCATCCAGGTCCTCCTTTAAGATTTTCAGTGATGGGAAACTCAGTACTTCCTGAGGCAATCCATCTACTTGAGTATAGTTCTAATTTTTAGAAAGTTTTATGTTTCTATGTCTAGCTGAAATCTTTTTGAGTCTTGAAAGTAACATTTCAAAGTAGTTTTATTGAAGTATGGGATTGAGTAAAATATCCATTAGCCTTGACCTGAAAAGGCATCTGTTTTCTAGGTTTCATAAGTAGGTAAGCTGCTTCAACAAAAGATAGAAGTAACTGGGAGATTTTAATGAACCAAGACCTTTTTTTAAAAATCATGAAGCTTTTATGTAAAGTTTTATTTTCAAAGGGCATAGTAGAATGGTTTCTACTGTTCTGTTTAGGCACAAACATTGTCTGAAACTTCCATCAACCCTTTTCCCTGACTGCTGCTTTCTGTCATGTCAGAGGATGAAGTTTTTGCTGCTGCAGCAGAAGTACCTGGAATACCTGGAGGATGGCAAGGTCCTGGAGGCTCTTCAAGTTCTACGCTGTGAATTGACGCCCTTGAAATACAATACAGAGCGAATTCATGTCCTCAGTGGGTAAGAACATTTAGTTCATGAGCTCTGCTTTGGGGGAATCTTGTTATATAAGGTTATAGTTCTGTGCTTTTCTCTGAGTGCTTGGAGTATTTGGAAATTCTAAGATAATTTTAGGGAGTTTTCTCCCTGTGATACGGTGGAGAGACAGTGGAGATGTTTCTTGTCTTTGCTTTTATATAGACCATTGCCCGTATCTGGGGAAGTGTTTCATATTAGGATTATGTTAAATGGGTGATAGAAGATTATCTACAGAAAATCATTTCACATTCTTTTATAAATCCTGTGATGTGGCTTAATTTGGCCAATTCTCATTTTTTATCATCAGAATACACAACAACAAACTCACCAAAGTTCCCCATCTTAGAGCAAAGCAAATTCCACTGGACATGTTAATGCTGTGTTTAGTTCCCCTAAGTCAGAAGACCTCTAGGAGATGTCATATTTACAACTCAGCATTCATGAATTTAAAAAAAATTTTAAAAGTTCTGTGTTGCAAGTTTTCTAATTTAATTGTGCTTGCAATTGTTTAGAACTAAAGGAACTTTAGATATCAAGTCTAATTTGATTTTTTCCATTTTGAGAAAACTGAAGCTTAATGAGATTAAATTACCTAGTAAAAGTTATTTGTGGGTAAAAAGTCTCAAATTAGAACCCAGTTTTACTGACTCTGGCCATCTTTCATACATGATCCCTTTTGGGATTTTCTTGACAAGGGTACTAGAATGATTGGCCATTCCTTCTCCAGCTAATTTTAAGATGAAAAACTAAGGCAAACGGGATTAAGCAACTTGCCCAGGGTCACACAGCTAGTAAGTGTCTAAGGCCAAATTTGGACTTGCTAGCCCTGACTCCAGGGCTAGCATTCTTATCCACTGCCACCTAGCTGCCCCACTGAATGTCTCTTTACCAAATGGAACAGACTTGGAAAGAACTTGTGAAATAAAAAACTTGTGAACAATTTCAAAATATCAAACAATATCAACAAGTATTGATAAGTAAATCATTTAAAATCAAATAGCAAACATAAAACCACATTTTATAATTTGCTTCCTTCTATTTTTTAAAAATAAACTCAGTTATTTAGTTCCTTCTAGTAGTTTGAGTCTGTTGAGATACTACTTGGAAAATGTGCTACTGAGTGATCATAAGCACTGAAGGTATCTTAACCTATATCTTACTAATAAAGAATTCCTCAATAATCAGAGTCTAGATGAAAGATATGCCCTTTTTTAATTGAAGTACTTGACAAACATGGATTTAATTGTAACTTAATGGCTGGTTTTTTTTTTACTTTGAACTTGGCAAAAATCAAATGAAATAAGCATTTCAATATGCATTGTAGAACATTAGAGTGTTGTATATGAAACTTGGAGCCTCGATTATGTAGAACTTGCTTTTAAAAAATATATAATAAATTCAACTTGCAACTTTCAAATCTGTCCTTTTTGTCTGTGATTTATTCTGTCTTACCTTCTGGTGGGAAAGGAAGACTTACCTCTACCTTCACACACATTTGAAAAAGAAAAGAAAAATTCCTCGTTTGTGTGTGTATGTGTGTGTATGTATATGTATATGGGGAGGGAGAGAGAGATAAGCAAAACAGATTGCCATATTAATTCTGTCCGAAAATGCACGTGTCATTTTATATCTTAAGTCTCTCACCTCTCTGTTAGGAGGTGGGTGACAGCCTTTATCATTGGTGCTCTGGAATAGTGATTTGTTATTACATTGATCTTAGATCTTAAGTTTTTCAGTTTCTCTTTATATTGTTACTTTATAAATTGTTCTCCTAGTTCTGCTTACTTCATTCTATATCTGTTCGTGTCTTCCTAGGATTCTCGAACCATTTCTATGTCTTCATTTCTTGTGTAATGATAATATTCCATTGAATTCATAGTATTTATTTCCATTATTAGATTAGTAAAATGCAAGTTCCTTGAGAGCAGAGACTTTTTCACTTTCTGGGCATTCTTTGCATCAAGCAGTGCCTTGATTAATGCAAGTGCTTAATAAAATGTTATTGGCCTAAATGATTTTATCTAAGAAACAGGACAACTCAGTTGTTAGACTTCACACTGTTGTTAACCACTGATTTGTTTATATTTATCACTTGTACCTATAGTAATTTAGATCTAGAAGATGTTGTAGATGAATTTTCAGTTAACAAACATGGAAATCAAAGGATTTTTAAGTTTAGTTTTAAACTTTAAATCCTATCTTTAATTCTTACCCATTTATTGTCATAGTAGCTACTTATTGTTCTTGACCTTCAAACAAATCTAAGTCTCCCCTGATCCTTTAAAAAAAAAAACCTCTTCACTTGATCCTATCATCCTTTATGTCTCCTTTTCTGAACATAACTCCTTGAAAAAGTTGTCTTCCCTCACTACCTCCATTTCCTTTCCTCTTTTCTGACTTTCATCCTCATTACTAAACTGAAAATCCCCTCTCCAAAGTTAGTCCTTAACCTTCTTCACCTGTCCACTGCTTTTGACACTACTGACCATTATCTTTCACATACTCTCTGGTGACACTGCTCTCTCCAGGTTCTTCTACCTATCTAGCCTCTCTTTCCTTTACTGGTTCATCATCTATGTTGCACATCCTCTCCACCCCCATCCCCACTAATACACAAACTCTCTCTCTCTCTCTCTTAGTAACTTCATCAGCTCCCATGGATATAACTGACATCTTTATGTAGATGGCATCTATATTTACATATCTAATGCAACACATTCTCTCCCTTCACTTTATCCAATCCTGGATCAACTGTTGTACTGCCTGTTAGACATTTCAAACTGGGTTTCCTGATGACATCTTAAATTCAACATATCTAAAACTGAGCTCATTGTCTATCCCCCTAAATCCTCCCTTTTCCAAGTTTCCTATTTCTGTCAAAGACACCATCATTCTTCCAGTGTCTTCAACCCTTCAGTCTTTCATCCTACATATCCATTCAATTGTCAGATATTACTGTTTCTACCTTCACAATATTTCTTTATATCCATCCTCTTCTCTATGCACACAGCTACCCCGCTTACAGCCCCTGGTCATCTCCTGCCTAGATGATTTCATTGGCCCTCCAATTGGTTCTCTTTGCCTCAAGTCTTTCGCCATTCTATCCAACACATTATTGCCAGTTATCTTTAACATAGATCTGACCAACTCCATTGGTATCCTGTTGAATCTAGAATAAAATAGAAAATCCTTTGTTTAGCTCTGAAAGTTCCTTAAACTCCAACCCCAACCTTGCTTTTCAGCCTTTTTGGACATTTTCCTCCTTGCCCTCTTTAATTGAGCCAAACTGACCCTCTCTCTGTTCTTCAATTATAATACTCCATATCTTGTTTCCATATGTTTGACTTAGCTGGCCTCCAAGTGTAGAATCAACTTTTCTTACCTCCACCTCAGAGAATACTTTTGCTTAGGATACAATTCAAGTACCATATTCTACCTGAAGCATGTACACGCACATATGCACACACACACACACACACACACACACACACACACACACACGCACACGCACTTTTTATGTGCACTTGTTATTTCCCCCATTAAAATCTCAGCTCATTCTGTGTTGGGATTATTTCTCTCTCTGCTTGTGCCCTCAACCCCAATCAGCATAGTGCCTGGCATGTAGTAGGCACTTAATAAATACTGATTCATAAAGATCTTTCCATACTAAAAATAAATAGATGCTGATGTAAACAGTATCCCCATGGTAGCAGAATGCCTCCTATGACCTGATATTTTCTAGATCTCATTTCTATAATTTGATTATACTCTAACATCCATCACTTGAAAGTCATTTCTACAGCATAGAACACCAAGAACCAGGTCAGGGGCAAACTTAAAGCAAAAGGCCTTGATTTGTTTCCTTAGAACTTTACTATGTGTCCATCACTTTATCTAGTGAGTAGTGAAGCAGTCTCTGAGCTTGTTCCTTGAAGCCTTGTGTGAAGGGTTCTCACAAAGCTCATATTAAGATAGACAACAAACCTGTGGACTAGTTGTGGTAAAAGGTTTCATCCCCATTTTAAAGATTAGAAAACGTAATGCTCTAAGAGGTTGTGACTTGCTTAATCTTAGTTACCCAAGCCTAATCTAATGTCTTTTTCACTATATACCACATTACCTAGTTAATCAAGCCTTTGTTTAAAGGTTGAATACTTTGTAATACCCTCTTGAAGGGATTTTCTGGTTTTGTGTTTTAATTTAGGCTAAGTTCCTTTAATGAAAACATGGTTGTTCAGAATTATATGCCAAGATGCCTAGGTCATATGTTAATGAACTATGGCCTAGCTGGTCATTTTTCTCACTTTCTGTTTCTGAAATAAAGTTGTTTGCATAGGTGCTATATCTTTATTATTTTAATCCCAAAAAAAAGAATTTGGTGTTAGCTATTTTTACTGTCTCATTCATAGGTATCTGATGTGTAGCCATGCAGAAGATTTACGTGCAAAAGCAGAGTGGGAAGGCAAAGGAACAGCTTCTCGATCTAAACTTTTGGACAAACTCCAGAGTAAGAATTTTGGGGGGGGATCTGATAGCAACATTTATTTCCTAAAATTAAAACTAATGTGGATTGTTTAGTAATATTTTTGTTTGGTAATATTTAACGTGGTTTACCACTAAGAGGATAAGGTAGGGCTTATTTTATAGTTGGACTGCTTAGGCCACATCAACTTTACACACTTTCTGCCTGATTTTATTCCTGAAGTATAAAGATAAAATAGTCAAGTTACTCCTCCCTCCCCAATCTTAGGCAGATGCTTGGGTTTTTTGTATTTATAAAAACATTCAAAACCAGTAGTAGGAATAAATGGACCCAATAGGATGCTTCATTCTTACAAATTTAACTTTTTTTGTAAAAAGTTTTTTTCTTGCCCTCTCCAGACAAATCAAGGGTGCCTTTTTTCGTGAAGTTGGGAGGCCTAGGTACCAAGAATGTTTCTTGAAGCCCAAGAGAACAGCACAGTTGGGAAGGTATAGGACATTTAAGGGTTGGAGTAGAATTGGCAGCAGTGTCGGAAGTTGTGGGGCAGTGGTATTTTGTGTTAGGATAGGTTTTACTCACAGTATCTGGGATAGTAGTAAGTTTGGTGGGACCTGAAATTTCATCCTTTTGAGTCAGTCCTTGCTAGGTATCTCAGTGGAAGTTCTTCCCAAACTTTTGAGAATGGCCATTCTACCTTATTTACTATTTATTTATTAGCTAATACTGTTTCTTAAATAAGAAAACCTAAAGAAATTGTGGACTTTCTTTCCAAGTGTGTTCTGATGTCCATACAATTGTAGCATTTGACAGGTAATCATGAAAACAAAATGTTTATAGACAAAAGTTCTAGGTAACTTAACATAAATAGCATAACGTTGATAATAATTAACTAAGGATGGAAAGCCAGAGGATATTGAGCAAGTCTCTTTCAAAAAAATTAGGTATTTCCTGATCTCTCCCCTAGTTGCTAATGGCTCCCCCTCTATATTGTCTAATTTAGTATTATAGGGGCCAAATTATTTACATTGTCTCTCCCATTAGAACATAAACTCCTTGAAAAAAGTGTTTTCAATTTTGTCTTCTCAACTCTTAGCTCTTAAGAAATGCTTATTGACTTAACTGACTGACTGAAAATAAACTCTTGTTTCTTTTATTAAGCCTATTTGCCACCATCAGTGATGCTTCCCCCAAGGCGTTTACAGACTCTGCTACGTCAAGCTGTGGAGCTACAGAGGGATCGGTGCCTATATCACAATACCAAACTTGATAATAATCTAGATTCTGTGTCGCTGCTTATAGATCATGTTTGTAGTAGGTAAGAGGAAAACCATTTCTACTACTCCAAGATTTGATTTGTAATCTTTTTATAAGTGATCCCATTTTCCTTCTTATAATACTATTAGAGACATGTGACTGGAGTTCCTTGAAGCTATAAATTCTTATCTGAATTGCTATTCATTCTAACGAGCAAAAAATTACAATGATTATTTTTAAATGTTCTCTGTGTCCCCCACCCCAACCTCCCCACTCCCAGGTTTGACTATTAGTTTGATTATTAATTGTCCACAGTTAACTATAAAGTCACAGTCTCAGAGTAGCAATTGGTATTATATTGTTTCCTGTATTATTTTGGGGGGGAGGGGTTTGCTGTCAGGTTCGTGGGCACATAATTTAACTTAGGAGAATGTAAAATTGTCCTTCAGTCTGGGATTCTTTTAATTATTAGTGAAGCAGGAACATATTTCATGACCTCTAAAGTTAAAGTGTCATTAGAGTAGTTGAGATACTGAAAAACAAATTGTGAAATCTTTCAAACCCCAGGAAGGAAATAATTTGGGGCTAGTGGACGAAGGGGAACAGCTGCAGTACACATAGTCCATTTCTTTTGCCAAAAATGATCAAAGATATGATGAAAGTAGCATGAACAGGAAGGACAGAAGTATTAAGGTTAAATGTGAGGGCCATAGACTTTTCGTAAATGAGGAACCTACATAAGCTACTGAAATAATGGTACAGGCAAGCACTGTGATTTAAAAGAAATGTAATTTTTACTTATTTTGTAATAAACATCTCTATGTGGGTACCTAGCTTTAGATTTTTTTTTTATCTAAGCATTTTATTATTTCACAGGGAAAAAAATTGTAGAGCATTCTGGAGAAATGTGACTAGAGTTTTTCAACTTCCTCTCACCCCCAACCGTACTGTAGTTGTTTGAGCTTAATTTGGGGGCAGTTTTTAATCATGCTATTTATTTGGCAATACATATTCTACCTTGAGTTTTTTAAAATATGAAGATTCATGATTATTTCACATAGGGTGTTGGATAAAACCTGTATAGTTTTAGTCCTTGACACCTTTGGGAAATTTTGAGAACAGTACTGGTTAAAATAATGCCAAAAATCTTAATTTGAGTACTGGTTCCTAAAGTTGTCCTTGGAACATATGAGATGTTAATTTATTAGAGATTAGCTAAATCAAGAAGTGCGAGTATGATGTTGATAGTGTACTTAGACAAGTATAAGCAAAAGATTACGTATCCCTGTTTTGCAAGGTAAATGTGCATAAAATTGACCTATATTTTCCTGAATTTTTTAGCTGCTTTTCTAGGTACTTATGAAACTAAATGAAAAGCTAGAATTTCATAAATCTGTAGGGAAGCCCTTTGAAGTTCACATAGGAAAAGTGTAATATGGTTCCTGCCTCGCGGAAATCGCTAACTGAAGAGGAGGGTCTTTTCTATAAAGCTATGAAAATTCATTATTAAACCCTGTAGAGGTAAAAGGGGAGGATTGGGCTTCTCAAGCTGGTAATTCTTACCATTTTCTCTGCTGTGCCACCCACCTACCCCTAGAGTCAAAACACTTCAAACTCAAGGTTTATACTCTTTTCAGATCAACCCACTCTGTCTTAATATTGTTGAGTTGAAAGCTGTAATTCTGAAATTTTATGCCTTTTAAATTTGATACATTGAAGTAATCTTGATTCTATTGTTTTTTAAGAGAATGTCATGCCTATAATGTCAGGGTTATTTCTATGATCATAACAACTTGTATTTTTCTTTTGAATTGTGCCCTAATACTTATTGGACTGTCAGCTATGTCAGAGTACTACTACACAGAATTAAGTATGATTATGTCATACTGGTCAGTAAAGGCCTTGGATTGAGCCCATCAGACTAAATCACTTCCAGTCCTTAGGAGGATGGTCAGGGGGAAAGGGAGGCTGTCTTCACATTTCCTGACCCATCTAATAGAGGACTTAAAAGGACACCGTTGAGGTATTAAAAATTTTTTAATCCAATTTAACTCAATTTCAAAAATTAGATCTTAAAATTGGAATCTGTTTTCAGTTTAATTCAGGAAACATTTGCCAAGCACCTTTGTGCAAGGCACTGTGCTCTAGGTAACATGGCAGATACCAAGATAAGATATGGTCTCTTCCTCAAAGAGCTTATGATCTAGTGAGCTCCTTTTCTGTAGATAGGATTGCATATAAACTAATGACATTGGATGTGCTTTTTCCTACTCATAGAAACATTGAAGATGTTTTTGAGTTGGAAGCATACATAGGTTAAATTTTTGACCAGTTAGCCTTGACGGTGTTTCTTTAAGTTGGCGGGGGTTTTTTAACCACCATCCAATGGAAATAAATTTTCCTGCATATAGTTTTATAAATATTAAATTTATAATTTGTATTTTGTAAAATATCAAATTATATACACATTATAGAAATGTATTGCTTAAATTTTATGAATTATTTCATATGTATTGGTGGTGTTAATATATTTAAAGATAAATGTGCATAAACTTGTTTTAGGGGATATGTTCAGGTGATGTTTCGTAATCACTTCCTGATTAGAGAAATAGTTTAAGTAATATTTAAGATAATGACTCTTTGAACAACACTTCAACACTTCAGTGACAGGGATTCCAATATAAGTGATGACTACATGACCAACTGGTTTGTGCCCTATAATTTTATGAATCAGTCCTTAATAAAGGTATTCTGCCACTCTCCTCTTAAATACATCTTTGCATTAATTATTGACTCTTTATTATTGTGAATCATTCATTATATGCTTTAGAAATTTGTATATTGTGTATTACTAGATGTCAGTGTTGTAACTTGTGACTCAAATTAGGAAAGAAAATTTCAAATCTGAAATTTCAAGTAATTTGTAGATAAAAATTTTTTTAGTGTGGTTTGAGGAGTAACATTGAAATAGGCTTGACAGTAGTCGATATTTTTGTGTTAGTAAATAGTACTTGTTGATAGAGTTTTTTTATTTTTAAAAATTTACTTAGTTTTGCAAACATATTTAAATCTTCCAGTATCTTCTTTTCTAAAGTGAGTTACAGTTTATGACAAATGGTAAAAATAGAAATGCTGATTCCATATATTTTAAATAATCTATGGACTGGTAAAAAATAATTTTAAAAATTATTTCCTGACAAATTTTTAAGCACTTTTTTTGAGGCAGATTTACAAATCATCCAGCTCTAGTAATCTCTGAAAATAATCACAAAAATATGAAAAGCACATTGTCCAACAGTTGAGAATTTGGCAAAACAAAGGAGCCTTCCTAAATTAAAGAACATTTAGCCAAGCTAATTTTCTAGATTCCTTGATAGTCAAAACTTAGCCAGAGAAAGAATCGACTTTACTTTGAGAATCTCGCTTTATGTATTTAGGATTAGCTGATGCTTTGTAATCACTTCAACAAGGATTATAGGACAGACACTAAGTTTGCAATGTTAGTTGAAGTTACTGCTTTTCACTTTAACTATGCTAAAATAATTTGGATGCTTAAGAAGGGTAAGGGCTAGGGGTTTGGATTAGATGGATATGTTTTGCTTTTAGTCCAAAACAGTTTCTTATTTGTGTTTAACCTGCTCATTGCTGTTCAGTAGCACTTAATAAAGTTGTTATGCCATTCAGTCTTTATTTCCAATTGACATAAAGGCCCTAATAACTAATTACTACTAATATGAATTAATTTTAACTAGACCAAAACAAATTCAGAGTAGATAACATAAAAATTTCTATTTAAGTCTTTAAATCTTTTTTAAAAGAAAATAATGAAGTACAATTTAGGCTATTAATTTTTTCCAAATATATGTTAATAATATATTAATGTTTTAAGTTTACTCAGCATGCAATTGAGAGCTTTCTTCCTTAGCTAAAAGAAAGACATATCTGTATAACTTTAAAAACATGTAAAATTATTACAAGAAATTTTATTATAGTTTTTCTGATAGTGTTTTTTAAGCATTCTCAGTTGATTTTTTTGATGTTTTGGTTTTATTTTTAGGAAACAGTTCCCATGTTATACACAACAGATACTTACAGAACACTGTAATGAAGTGTGGTTCTGTAAGTTCTCTAATGATGGCACTAAACTAGCAACAGGATCAAAGGATACAACTGTTATTATATGGCAAGTTGATCCGGTAGGTATTCTTGTACAAATAGTTTAATTTAATTTGATTTAATTTAAAGCCTTAAGGAACTTTTAGTGGGTTTTATATATCTATTGTAGATACTATTTCTGTTTTATAAACTATGCTCCAACAGCATTACTTTATACTGTGACTACATGTTTCACTTCTCTAAGACATTGCCTCTCTCTACCTTTTTTGTTTGTTAATATTTTCAGGTTAAAGTTAATTTGCTTCTACCATCTAAATCCAGTGTCCTAGCATTTTATATGACAAGCTGGTAGAAAGTTCTTTATATCATCAACTTTCTGCTTGCCCTTCATTGCCTTTGTAGAATATGTGACAGTGCCAGTTATATGTCATGAAGAGGCTGGGCAAAACTGTTTTGTGTTTTATTTGAGTTATCTTTGCTTTCTGTAGATTCAGATTCTTTTTTTCCTCTCATCACCAGTGAACTTTCTGGAGATTTCTCCTCAGATACGCAGTTGTATAATTTTAAACTTTTGTTAGCAATATGTAATACTCAGGGGTTTTTAGTTTAGCAAATAAAAGATTGACTTTCTCTACTAATGAAGGAAATGCAGACAATAATTAACATTTATAGTAGAAATAGAACCTATAGAAGTATATAGGTAAAGAAAAAAGTTAGGGGAAGGGAGCATGATATGTAAGTAATTGATTTTCTCTTCAGGTTGGCAGCAGGATGCCTGGTTACCTGAGATCTTGTGAGAGAGAATAAGACAAAAATCTAAAGAGGCTTTTAATTTAGGAATTATCAACCTATAGTATATTCACTGAGTGGATTTGAGAGAGAATAAGCCTAGGACAGAGAATTTGAGGATTGAATTTGAGCATTGAAAGGATGGAGAATAGAGGAGCCAATGAAAAGACTTCAAAGAGAGAATCAGGATCTGATACTCATAAAAAGCAAGGAAGTATCTAGGAAAGGAAAGAGTTTCTAGGGTAGAATGATCTGGACACTTTAAAAATTGATAGGGATAGGGGGAAAAAAACCTCTTGATACTGGCAAAAAAATATTTCATTGGTTAACTTGACATAAATGAAATGACAACAGAAATGAAGTCAAGAATGATTAAATCAGGAACAACTAAATGAAGCCAATAATGACTAAGAGTCCAAGCATAAAATTTGGTAAGAAGTAAAAGGTCATAGTATAGATTTAGAGCAGCTTAGAAAGGTAGCAATAGCATGTTTGATTTTTAACTATTAATGAGAAGAAAGAAGTAGGGCAGTAGTTGTTAAAGTATGTGGGAAACCCAGATGACTTTCTGAGAACTGAAGCAAAATATGTGTGACTTAATAGAGGGAGCTGGGATCCTTTGGCAGTGGTGAAAGCTTAGAAAAATAGGTGAATGTGCATGTGGAACGGCTTATGGAGTAGTATGCAAGAAGAGAGGGCCATGGAGTAGGTGACAGGAACAAGTTTATGTCCAGGGGGTCTGTACCAAATAGGAAAGGTGAGTAAGAAGATTGTTACTATTTTTTCCTTGAATCAATAAGAGGTGAGTATTGGTTGCATAGAGAAATAGAAGTGAATGAAATTATTGCAGAGGAGAGTGTAGTTTCAGAGGGAAGGTCAGATCTGGAATTAATTGATGTTTGGCCCAGTCTGAATAGTGTAGTATTAGAATAGATTTATGGTGTGTTTCATGTCTGGTTAACAGTGTACTCACAGGCAGAGGTCAAGCATGTGACCTACAACACTCCTGAGTGTGGTATGACCAGATAAAATGTAATTGGGAAATATTTAACAAAATAAATAAAGGCTATAATAAAACAGGTCATGTTAAGAGATGGCTTTTCTAAATCAGAGATCCTCACATAACAGTTTAGTTGCCCCCACTTCTGAGTTGACACCACTTCTATGAGAGACTGCTAAGATTTTGATATTTTAATTAATTGATATGAGAATTAGAAATTTTTCTATGTGTTTTCATGGAAATATTTGTTGTTACCTGATTTGATCTCTTGATATTCCTTCTATTCATACATCTTTAATGAGTAAAAAAGGTAGAAAGGCCTAGCTGTAAGTTCAAGATTACAGTTCTGATATTACTATTGCCGTTCCTTAATTTCTTTAAAGCTCTTGCACCCTGTTACTAGATCAGTCTTACCCCAAAAGACCTAGCATTATAATGTTAGATGCCTCTAGATATAGTGAAAAGTTTTGTATCACAACTTGGCCATTTGATCTCATTGTGAACTTGGGCAGTTACTACTCAGAGCCTCGGTTTCCTCATCTTTTTAAAATGGGGATAATAGAATTTGAACAACCTACTTCGTGAGGTTATTGTGGGAAACAGTACTATATAATCAACAGCTGTCATTCTGAAGAGGTCCTGTGATTATAATGTGGGCTGATTACCTAATGCCGTATCGGTGCTTCTCCTCAAAATTCTTTCAGTAGCACTATGTTGTAACTTGCTGGTTTGAAAGAAACATCAGTGTCCTGCACTAAGAATTTTTAATGAAGTTTAATAAGCTGAAGATACGGGCGTAATCTCAAATGAGAGACTTTGTGTACATATCTGTATAATGCAGTCATGAACTGGCTGTGCTGCTGAAAGATGTCGAGAATGAGCTGTGGAACGAGGCATGCTGTCAGACAAGGCCAGCTGTCGCTCACCTATGCTCGCTACACAGCCGCGTTCTGTTGGAGGTGGAGAAGATGTTTGGAAGTGGCTGTTTTTGTTTTTGTTTTTAGACAATCAGAGCAATCAGGGAGACTTTTCTTGTGCTATTTAAATTATACAGACTATATGCTCTTTGTTGAGAATGCTTTACTAATCAAATAAAGTATACCCAGTCAGAGAAAGGGAAACAGTGTAAGAGAAGTGATTGCTTTCTTAATCGTTTATTCTGCTGATATTCAGGCTTAGATTAAAGAGTAGAGGATGTTTGATTAGTTTAGTCAACCAATGAAAAGATTTTACAAGACTTAAAAGGGGAACAAAAGAAAGTGATAGTGAACATAAATCACTTATCCTCAGACTTGAAGTTAACTTTCTCATTCAAATTCAAGAAAATAACTTTCACAGAACATATTTGAAAGATTTCTTGTCTTTTTCCATGAATATGAATTTTGGGAAAAATACTATCTTTGCTAAGGTCACAGTTGTTTATTGTTAAGTCATTTTGGTTTTGTTCAACTCTTGGTGAACCCATTCGGGGTTTTCTTGGCAAAGACACTGAAGTGGTTTGCCATTTCCTTTTCTCATTTTACAGTTGAATCTGAGACAAAGGGTGTTAAGTGACTTGCCCGGGTTAACATAGCTAATAGGTGTCTGAGGCTAGATTTGAACTCAGGTCTTCTGACTCCAAGCCCAGGGCTCTATCCACTGAGCCACCTGGGTGTCCTCAGGCCATAAACATTTGGGTTAAATTTGCTTTAAATGTAAATATTTGTAAGTGTTCGTTGTGTTAACTTGCTGCTTTTCTTCATTGTTCTATGATTGTTTTTTTTCAGAACCTCTGAAAATATTAACATTAGTATGCAGCTAACTAATCTTCTCTGCACTGCTGCTGAATTCTTCCAGCTGAACCAGAATTAGAGGCAGATGATAAATGTCTAGATTTATAAGGGTCTGGGAATCTCTTTGGAAGGGAAAAAGAATTCTCTTAAAGTGGTTCCGCTATTTTAAACATGGCAGATGAAGTTCTGGAATGACTAGAAGGAGGCTGAAACGCTATTTAGCAATATTTGTCTATAAGCTCCTTGAACCTGTATTTAATAGGTGTAAAATATATCCTACATTTATGAAATTTGAAGGGTTTTTTTTTTATTAGATAGCTTAAATGTGTATCTTTCTATTGTCTTTAAGGCCCAGGCTATGGAAGTAATATGTCATATTTCTGTTCATACTGTTGAATAGACAAGCACGGTTCTTAAAACTGTTAGTATCCATCATTGATCATAGTGTAGAGATGTGGTCTTTTATTGATAATACTGATCTACTGAAAATGCTAATTTTTGTAGATTCTTGAAATACAAAAACTTTGGCCAGATGGTATAAATTTTTTTAAAAAGAATGAAATGGGGAAAACAGCAAGTCATGTTATAAAGTGTAATACCTTTTCTAACAAAAGCAAACCATTCACATTTAGTTAAATGGCTTTGTGCCATTATTGAATGCAAACATTACTTAGTTAAGGCCACTGAATGTCAATAGTCTTTCTTTTGTAGTACAGATAGAATTGTGAATAATAATTAATTTAAAATTTTAGTGTGGTGCTATCTTAATATGCTGAAACAAATAGGTATATTTAAAATATTTATTTCATAGTGATGTTTGGAGAATCAGGTAAAATTGTTGTAAAACACTTTATAAATATTATGTATCTGCTAGTAGAGGAAGTAAATGAACTTTAAGAAAATTAGATAATGAGGCTTAAAATGTTAAAGCCTCTTGTCTTTCCATTCTTTTTTTGTATGGCTTCATAATTTTTTTGATAAGTGAGTAGTTAGATTATTTTCTATTAATAAAGATAACCAATGTAATTCTAGTCTTATAATACAGAGAGGAACTGGAAGGCTGGCATTAATGAATGTGGATAAGACAAATATATGTGGACTAAAGGGAAGAAAATCTGGGTCTAATGATTTTTTTTCAAGCTGCTATGGAAGACTAATGCTCTTTAAGAGATTTTGTCTTAAACACATGGAACTAACTCTAACTATATTGAATTATATAGAACAAAACATTTGGGCTTTTTGGGATATTGAGCTTGAAGGCTCTTTGAGATATCCTAAAAGTGACCTTAGCATTCAGAATTCCCTTACTTAAGAAATTAGATATAAAATACTGGCTCAGAGTTAAAATCTAATGAGATTTTGAATGTGACATGCCCTGGAATTGTCATTTTAATTTTGACCTTAAATGAATATTATCAAAGTTGAGGAGTGTCCTCTATTCCGGTGGTTTCCAGACTTTTGTGATCATGCCTAGAACTCTTTCCTTCCTCATCTCCACCTCCTAGTTTCCTTGCCTTTCTTCACATCTCAGCTAAAGTCCCATCTTCTGCAAGAATCCTTTCCCAGCCCCACTTGATGCTAATGCTTCTTTCCTTATGATTATCTCCACTTCATCGTGATGTTTGTATATCATTGTTTGTATGTTGTCTCCTACATTATACTGTAGGCTCATTGAGAGCAGTAGCTGTCTTTTGCCTTTCTTTATGTCCCTAGCACTTAGCACAATGCCAGGTAGTCAAATGATAAATTTTGGGGCATGCATCTCTTTCCCAGTATAGGTATATTTACTTATTTTTAATTGTACATATATATATTACCATACTAATAATTTTGTGCATTTTATAACTTACACCAAAATATGAATATAAAGGGGTGAGATAATGATGAAATTATATAAGCCTTGAGTTAATAGGAAGCCACTAGAATTTGAGTAGGAGAGTAATAGGTCAGATTTGGGAAATCTGACTTTAGGAAAATCACTTTGCCAGATTTAGTGGAGAAGTAAAAGACGTGAAGTCGGAAAACCAATTAGGAAGCCACTATAGTATTTCAAGTTCTAAACTGTGATGTCTGTTTTGTGAGTAGAGAAAGACAGGTTGATGTAAGAAATATGAAAGGAGAAATGACAGGATTTGGCAGTTGATCTATATGTGGGGTGAAATAGAATGAAGAATCAAAAAATGACACTGAGATTGCAGAATTGGAAAGATGGTGATACCCTTGACAGTAAAGGAGAAGTGAAGAAAGGGACTGGATTTATAGTGAAAAATAATGTAAAACGGTTTCTGATACAGATCACAATTCTTGCTTATCCTGTGGGACTCACTCTGTCCTACCTAGACAATGGGGTTGTGGTTCATTTCCGTCAGAGCACAGAGCCAGGGGGTCAGGGAGAAGGATTTTTCTCAAGAGTATGTGCATGACTATTACTATGGATGTCTAGTAGTTGAGTTATGACTGCCTTGAAGGGCCAACCCTAGCTCAGAGTTGGGAGAAGGTGGCATCAAAAAAGGAAAGGTTGAATAGAGCAGTTAGGGGACAAGGCTAGATTTGGGTCTGTTAGAGACAAGCCATAACAAGGAGAGTAGGATGGGACCTCTCTTCCCACCTTCTAATTGGTTCATGACACACCCTTGGAGTCATGCCGCAGACCTGACTTTAGAGATATCATTGTTCTATCCAGGTGCCCTTCATAATTTATCTTCACGTTAACTGTCTTTCATTGTTTCCCAATACAAACCTAATTTTATGTCCTGAGAAATCTCTTCTATTAATAGAAATTTATAAAGAAATCTTAGAAATGTGAGTTTTGTAACCAAAAGAAACTTTTTGTTGCCAGGCATGTTGGCTCACTCTAGACTGGTAGATATCACTTGAGCACTTCAGTTCTGAGCTGCAATGTGGCTGAAGCCAATAAGTATCAGATGAGAAGCACAGTGGGTCAGAATTTCCATGCCAGTCATTTGTGGGATTGGGTTTGTAAAAGGCCACCTATGCCTACAGCCTGGGCAAGTTGAAGAGACAAAACCCAGTCTCCAAAAAAATTTTAAAAAGGAGAAACTAACTCTGTTAAAAATGACCAGCCAGGATTCCAGAAATCAATGAAATGCCCATCTCTTTACCTAAAGACAATAGATTCATTGTGTAAATTCAGACATTTTTTTTTAAGATATGGTCAGTGTAGGAATTAATCTTTTTTGACTATGCATATTTACTACAAGAGTTTTTCTTTTCTTTTTCAATGATAGGGGTAAATATGAAGAAGAGAAATTAGATTTTTATTCATTAAAATAAACTTGAAAGAAAAGAAAAAGAAGCATTCTGTTTAAGCTATAGCTTGAAAAGAAAAGCCAAGCAGATTTGTCCCGAATACTAATCAAGTATTTTAGCAGTTTGATAAAGTTACAAGCCAAAAGAAAAATGACATTGGTTTGAAATGTTTGTCAATTTTTTTTTCTTTCTCAGGATACACACCAGCTAAAATTGCTTAAAACATTAGAAGGGCATGCTTATGGTGTTTCTTATATTGCTTGGAGTCCAGATGACAACTATCTTGTTGCTTGTGGCCCAGATGACTGCTCTGAGCTCTGGCTCTGGAATGTACAAGTAAGCAACAACTCCATTCTTTGTATTCATTACAGATGTACTCAATTTGATGACTACAGTCAGGGTGAATTTATTGTGATAAGCTTAATCCATTTATGAAAAAGAAACTCTTTTAAAATTTATTTTTAGCGTTTATTTAAAAAATTATCTGATTTCCAGATTCTTTTCCCCTCCTGCCCTTCCCCCATCTGCTGAGGAAACAGTATATCAATTATGTATGTGAAGTAGTCATGCAAAACATTTTCCCATATTAGCTGTGTCACAAATAAAAAAAAAAAAACACACCGAGAAGCGTAAAGTGAAAAAAATATGCTTCGATCTGCACTTTCTTCATCAGATCTAGCATTTTTCATCCTGAGTCCTTTGGAATTGTTAGGGATCATTGTATTGATCAGAATAGCTAAGTAAAAAGAAACTTTCAAATAGCTCTTCTTTTGATTTTCTGTTATGGATTTATAAGTCTTACCCTATGGTGCTATGAAAGTGAATGAGAACATGTCTAGTAGACATTTTTCAGGAGTCTTTTTCATTTATTCATTGTAATAATTGGATAGATTTTGTAACAATCCAAGGATATTGGAATTGCCTTTGTCATTATGGTTATGTGTAGTAAATTTTATGTTATTCTTAATTTTCTACTTAATATTCTAACTTTTCTGGCTACCTTTTAATAGTGTGTTCACATTTACCTTGGTGGTGCCAGATACACTTTTGCCCAGATGCCATCCATACACAGCTTCACCACAGTTTCAGTTCTAGAATTTACTTTTCACCCTAAGTAAGACATTTACTTTGGTTTTGACCTTGGAAGTAAGTCTCTTTCATTTAGGACCACTTTGTTTCTTCATCAAGTTCCAAAAAACATTTATTTGCTAGCTGGCTCATGAAGCAAAGCTATTTTTTTTTTTTTACTTTCAAGGAAGCATAAGAATAATTCAGGTTGAGGTAAAACCCAAATGGATAGAATTGAGTACACCATATTTATAAATATGTTCATTGTTGCTTCACTGAACAGCTTTTGGAAAGGAGCATTTAAAGAACTTAGCAAAATGAAGACTATAGAAGTAGAAATACTAGGACATGGCTGAGGCTGAAATGCCATAATTGCGATTCTGATTCTTCTATTAATCCTCCATTAAGACTTACAATGTGACACAGAAAGGGCAGTGTATACCTTAATGCTGCAGTAATTGTGGGGTTTTGTTTTTTGTTTTCTAATTTAAAAATCTCAAGTTTTCATTTGGACCAGTTTCCATTCACTGAGGTGTGTTTTGACATCCTGATTACTTTTACTGTGTATCACTTTAATTTACTTCAGAAACTCCTTAAAAAAAATAGATTTTAATCAGCTTATCTAGAAAATGTCTTGTTCATCAAACCATTCCTGGATACGATTTATTACATACAGTCCCCTGTATGCTCTTTAAAAAGAGAGGGAGGAAGAAGAGGACAAACCTTACCCTCAGGGAGTTTTTGGTGGGTCACCACTCTACATTCAGATATCTTGTGTTAATTTTTAAGTGTTGAAAGAGTAGTGGCCTTGGGTTTCAAAGGAAATGCAAGATGAGCAGGTCTAGAGTATCCCCCCTCAAATGTTTACACGGACTACTTGTGCCCGACCTATGGTAGAACATTCCAATCTCATATTGGTCTAATCAGCCACAGTCGGACACATTGAAACTTGACTCTAGCATTTGGTCCTTTTTGAGAACAAAGGACAACAACCAACCAACGAATGCTGTTATTCTGAAAAAAATAGCACACCTATCTCATTGTGTACACATAGCTGCCTAGGAAATTATCAGATGATAATTTCATCTTGGGAGGGGGTATATCACATGAAATCTATTCTTTTGATCCACTGTGCCTTAAAATAATCATTTATACCATACGCTGATGTTTAGTCTTTAGTTTACTTCAAGTGAGATAATTTCTTCTCTGTTAAGTAATCTTTATTTAGTATTGCTGTTAAAATTATGTATTTCTCTTAACTAAATATATAGCACTGTTCACCTAGGCCTCATAGGTAGCATTAATTCACACCTTTTTTCTTTTACACATTTTCCCTGAAAGTGGTGAGGAAGGATAGGTCTTACCCATTTTTTTTTCTTTGTAGACAGGGGAGCTGAGGACAAAGATGAGCCAGTCTCATGAAGACAGTTTAACAAGTGTGGCTTGGAATCCAGATGGGAAACGCTTTGTAACTGGAGGACAGCGTGGACAGTTCTACCAGTGTGTAAGTGCTACAGTGTTCTCTTCAAGAATCACATTTCTGTGAGTGAAGTTCTTAATTTGTTCACTCTGGGAAAGTAGAATCTACTTTATTACCAGGTATTGATATAACTTAAGACTCATTGTCCCATTTCACTAGATCAGAATATTTGCCAGAATAAAGAACTTTAAAAAAAAAACACTTTCATGGGCTTACAAAAATAAAGAGACTAAAAATAGACCAGGTCAGTTATTTCTCTGTTTTTCTTCTCCATACCAAGCCACCTTCTTTTGAGTTTAGTAAAGCATTTGATAAAATATGGGAAATATATTATATTCTTTATGGTTACTAAATTTGTTGTTAAAATGTGTCGGAGTTAAAGGGTTGCATTTCATTTTAAGCCCACCAAATATGGTCTAATTTAATGTGAATTCTTCCTTAGATAAAACTTCTTTAGCAGTAAAGTGATTCAAATTTTAAGTAAAAGTAGGAGGATTAGTTGAAAGATTAAAACTGTTTAACATTAAAAATGCTATGGAAAAAGTGCAGGATTCCATGGTATTACAATTGTGAGAAAATTTTTTTCTTCGTACTTCATTGTTTTTGGCACAGTGCAAGGTACATAGTAAACACTTTTTGTACTGGTTGATTATTAATATAAACTTAAAAGGCTTCACTACAGTATAGGTCAGTTAAATTGGGGGTTATCTATAGTCGAAAACATTTTCTGTGGATCCGTGACAAGTCTTTTATCGTGAAAATCTAAATTTCTTAACTTTACACATTTGGTGAACCATTTGTGAAACTAGTACAGAGTTCATCTTGGCCCCACTAGTAAATCTTAAAACTGAGGGAGAACCTTTGTATCCTTCTACTAATATATCTGCATCTGTAGTCTCTCTGCAGCAGCAGTTGTCAACCTGTGGGTTGCGACCCCTTTGGGGGTCGAATGACCCTTTCACAGGGGTCGCTTAAGATCATTGGAAAACACATATTTCCGATGGTCTTAGGAACCGAACCACCACTCCTCTATCCATCTGCAGGTGGGTCCACCCACCTGCAGATACACCCATATACAAGTATTAAAGGATCGCAGCATTAGGAAGGTTGAGAACTACTGCTCTACAGGAAGAAACTCAAATGCATGTAATGGGTTCGTGAGCCCACTTAAAACAGATTCTGTTTAATGGTATAATTCCTGAAAAATTTTTAGTGATACACCTTTCCAAAAATCTTGTTTTGGTCAACTTCAGAAGACCAACGTCCAGGTGTCAAAATAGTTACTCTTTATTGGTAATTCTTTCAGTAAGTAAACCCTTGGCCGAAGCTTGGAGGATTCGTCACTTAAGATTTTTGTCTTGGTTATATTTATTTTAATAGGACTTGATCTGTGCTTAGATTCCTATGATTAAGTAAGAATACTTGGAAGTAACTAGGTTGAGATTAACGTCAAGTGGGGAAAATGTTTATAAAAGATATTACTTATTAAGAAAAACATTTGCTTTTATTTTGGAAAATTGTTATGGTGTCCTCTGACTACTCTTATCCATTATCATTCTTTCTTGATTAGGATTTAGATGGTAATCTCCTTGACTCCTGGGAAGGAGTAAGAGTGCAATGCCTTTGGTGCTTAAGTGATGGGAAGACTGTTTTGGCATCAGACACACACCAGCGAATTCGGGGCTACAACTTTGAGGACCTTACAGATAGGAATATGTAATTATTGTTGTTGTTTTTTTAATTAAATAACAGATAATGTTAAACATTTCTTAAAATGCATTGGAACACATGGTTAAATGGCATCTAATTGCCTTTAATTCAAATTCATTTTCCCTGGTCAAGTATAAAGATCATGTTGATTACAAACAAATTGTGCTTTTTTTTTTTTCCAGGGGGGAAGGCAAGACAATTGGGGTTAAGTGACTTGCCCAAGGTTACACAGCTAATGTTAAGTGTCTGAGGCTGGATTTAAACTCAGGTCCTTCTGACTCCAGGGCCAGTGCCCTATTCACTGTGCCACCTAGCCACCCCAAAATTGTGCTCTTTTTACCAAAAACTTGGGGGGTTTTGCTCTTTTTGGAAATGTTTAATGTGTTCAAATCTTTACCACTCTGACTGGTGTTCTTTCTGCGTGTTCTTATTACAGAGTACAAGAAGATCACCCTATTATGTCTTTTACTATTTCAAAAAATGGCCGATTAGCTTTGTTAAATGTAGCAACTCAGGTAAGTTTATAACAGTTTTCCAAGATGTTTTCTTCAAATGGAATACTAATTGTGATTTTTTTATTTATATATGCATGAATAGAAATAGTTCTATTAAATATTAGATCGCTGTATCTATGATACTTAAAATAACATTGAATTTTATCAAAAGATAAGTATTTCATTTGTTCGTGACAAGTAGAAAATAAAAATAAAATGACTAAGAAAAGAATATTGTTACTTTAAGGTAAAATAAACTTGTATGGTTTCTTTTGCTTGTAGGGAGTTCATTTATGGGACTTACAAGACAGAGTTTTAGTGAGAAAGTATCAAGGTGTTACACAAGGATTTTACACAATTCACTCATGTTTTGGAGGCCATAATGAAGACTTCATCGCTAGTGGCAGTGAAGGTAATATTATTTGAATGTGTGATTGTAATTAAATGCCATTTTTAATGTACTTAGATTGAAGATCCATAATGATTTAGAATATGTGTAGACGAAAGAAAATATAATAGAAGGGATGGGGAGAGCCATCCTCAGAGCCAGGGGGGCCCTGGGTTCAAGGCTGGCTTCTGATATATCCTGGCCTTCTGACTCTTGGGACATCACGTAGCCTCTCATTGCTCTGAACAATGACACCAAGACTCACTCTTAAGTTAGAAAAGGTCCTGACCTACACTAGTAAGAAGGAGCTTCCTCTTCAGATATTCCTTTTACCCATGAAATCACATGTCTTGTTCCTATCCATTGTTTTTATGTATAGGAGGTTATCCACTGGTAGCAGTTGTCATTCAAATACTTAAAGCTCTCCTGATGCTAAATTCCTAGCATTTAATTATGGTTCTGTGTGTTAGGTAGAAGGGGAGGTAGGTTCTTGGGTCCATGCATCAGATTGAGTAAATCATTATCTTTTCATAGTTCTGAGTCATTTTATTAGATTGTTGCTTCTTTAGAAGTAGGGTGAGGTTCAAAAATTTGTTGTTGATTATGCTTTACTTGGGTGAGCACAGTTGAATTCAACTATGATTTTCAAAAGTCATCTGGTAAAGGTCCTATCAGTCATAGCAGGACATGTCTTTTTGTTTTTTAAGTCAGTAATAATCTAAATTGTATAATTTTTCTTCCACTTAGCATTTTAGGCAAACTTATTATAATTATGCCGACCTACACTCTTGATTAGGTTTTCTCCTTTGTCAGTTAGAAGTGTTTTGGTCACTTTGTGTTCAGTATTTCAACTGAAGTATCCGAGTGTTGTACATGAAGTCAGGATACATATCAATCAAGCATTTGTTGAGCACCAGATGTTACTAAATGTCAATGCTAGGTCTTGTGATACAAGACAAACATGTGCTCAAGAAGTTTACTTTTTATCAGGGGAAAAAGCAACATGTTACTGTATAAATATAAGTTAATTTCAGGGGGAGGCACTAGTAGCTGGAATGATCGGGAGAGGGTTTATGAAGGAGATGACACAAGCTCAGATTTGAAAAAAACTAGGGATTCTGATAGTTTGATGCAAGGAGATAGTGCTCCAGGCAGGGAGAACCTGTCTAGAAGCACAGAGCTGGGAGGGTGAGATGTTGTTATCTGAGGAACAGCAAATAGGCCATTTGGGTTGAAAGGTAGAGGTGTTAGTATTTGAGCCTATAAGCAATAGGAAGCCACTGGAGATTCCTGAGCAGGAAACTGTCATTGTCAGATCTATACTCTAATTATGTCACTTTAATATCTGTGTGCAGGATGGATGGGAAAGGGCCCAAGTTGGGAGACTGACATCTTGGTCAAGCAAACCCTGCCAGTTACCTCACTTTGAATGGCCAAGCTAAGAATGGTTGTTACCCTTTTAAGTAAGATTTATTGTGTTTTTAAATGCCCTTTTGTCCTTCAGGCTATAGTTTGCCAACCCTAGTCTAGTCAGCACTTCTTAAACAGTGGGTCATGGCCCCATGGGGTCTCGAAAAATTTGGCAACAGTAAAAGGTTTCTGAACGCACAACAACCAAAAATTAATTAAAAATCAAATGCAAAATGAATCTGAAGTATTTCTGGCAGCACTCTCCATATTGGGTTCTGAACACACAGCCTGTGCACTTTGCACTGTACATGCCCTCAGGTCACACAGTGCCCAATTAAGGATTGGGCAAGGTTTGTCCAAAATGCAAAAAGGGGAGTGGAAAAAGTTTAAGAAGCCCTGGTCTAGGTGAGAAGTTAGGAAGGCCTGGCCTAGAGAAGAGCAGCATGAGAGTGACTGTGGGGGCAGAAGGAAGAGAGGAGTCAGAGATGAATCTCTAAGGTACACCCAAGGTGATAATGAATGGTGGGGTCTTCACTAGTATCAAAGGAGGACCAGGTTTAGGGGAAGAAAATATGTTTGAGATACATAGTTCTGAGTCATTTCATTAGATTGATGTTTCTTTAGAAGTAGGGTGAGGTTGGATTTCCTCTAGGCTCTCTTTTACATATTTTGTTAAGTCAGATGAATTTTCACAGAGCAGAACTCTAATCTTGCCAATGCTTAAAACAAAAATCCTCTCCTGCCCTTATAATCACCTCACCTTCCTGGACCCAAGTTTCATCTGTAAAATGGGTATGACATCTCAAATACTTACATAAGTGTCAAAAATGAGGGTATATAAAACCACATCAGCCATTCTTAGGTGCTATGCTAAACTTTTATTTTATAACGATATGCTATTACTGTATTTGCTATATAGCAAAGATAGCTATGATGACAAGAAAATCTGGGGATCTACACAGATCCACGAAAGGTAAATTATGGTAACCACCAAAGTCTTACATAAATTGAATTTTAAAAATACTCGGCCAAATACAAAACAAGCATTTTCCCCTTGTTTCTTACTCAGTTGTTAGCAGCCAAAGCATTCAAGCATTAATTATTGTAGTTGATTTAAATTTGCAGGCCTCAGGTTAATAGGATGCTGCAGACTAAATTGTTGCTAGACAAATTGAGGTGAATTACATTTACTGACCAACTTTTACAGCAGCATTCTGGTTCTAATAAAAAAAAAGTGTAGAACAGAATGGGTCAGGGTATCACAGATAATACCATATTTTGTTTTAGAGCCAGAAGGAAAGTTAGAGATTATATGATCTAACCCATCCATTTTACACATAAAACTGGGACCCAGAGAAATGGAGCCATTCACCCAGGGTCACACAGCCAGTCTGACATGGGCAGATTTGGGGCTGAAATTTATGTCATATTTGTTGCCTTATCATCCTGCCTTTGAGATGAAATTGGAAATGATAGCTTTAGATTTTGGCCTAAGATCAAGTTAGTTCCTTCAACAAATATTTAAGGCCTATCGTGTGCTAGAAACCATCACATACCTAATAGAATTTATCTAGTAGAAAAGATAAAACATACATAAGTAACTATAATGCAGATGTAGAATATGGAAGTACAGTGAGATTGATAGAAGGGAGGGAGACCTACAAGCTAGAGGAATCAAGAAAGGCTCTATGGAAAATGTGTATCTTCTCTGGACCTGGAAGAATGTGTAACTGGTGAATTTGGGGAAAATAAGTGTTTTCCAAGAAGAAAAGATGGTCTGAGCAAAGGTAGCAGCAGTAGTGAAAATGGAAGTATTCAGGAATCCGACAGAAGCCCTGTTTTGCTTGAGCATAAGGAAAAATAGGTTGGGGCCAAGTCTTAGGCTTTGGCAGCCACTCAGAAGAGTTTAGACTTTATTTTATTTTGTGAGTAATGGAGAAGCACTAAGGATTTTTGTTTTAAGCATTAGCAAGATTAGAGTTCTGCTCTGTGAAAATTCATCTGACTTAACAATATATGTAAAAGAGAGCCTAGAGGCAGAGAGAGTAAGGAAGTTTTTGTAATAGTGTAACTGAGAAGGCCTGAACAAGGTTGGTAGAATGGAAATGACAGATTGTATTCAACTTATTGAGCAGATATCAAAATATGGGCAGCCTGTTGTTGGGAAGAGTGAATAGAGACTGAAAGATAAGAGTAAAAATTGAAGGTTTTAAGTGTGGATTACTAGAAAACTAATGGAAACACTATCAGAAGTAAAAAAAAAAGTCAGGAGGAAGAACAGATTTTGGAGGGAAGATAAATTTATTTGGAGGCATGTTAAATTTGTTGGAAGGTGGAAGTACCTTTTTTTAGTAGTATTTTTTTCCCAATTACATGTAAAGATAGTTTTCAGCATTCATTTTTATAAGATTTTGAGTTTCAGGGCAGCTAGGTGACACAGTGAATAGAGCACCGGCCCTGGAATCATGAGGACCTGAGTTCAAATGTGACCTCAGACACTTAGCCATGTGACCTTGGGCAAGTCAGTTAACCCCAATTGCTCTGCCTTCCCCCCTCCAAAAAGGAAAAAAAAAGATTTTGAGTTCCAAGTTTTCCCTTCCCCTCCCTTTCCGAATCCCCAAGATATGTTATACATGTGCCATGTGCAATCATGGAAACATATTTCCACATTAGTCATATTGTGAAATAAGAAACAGAAGAATAAGGAAAAGCCACCAAAAAACAAAGGAAAATAACATGCATCAAACTGCATTCAACATCCATCAATCAGGTTCTTTCTCTGGAGATGAATAGCATTTTCTATCATGAGTCTTTTGGAATTGTCTTGGCTCATTGTATTGCTAAGAAGAGCTGAGTCTATCAAATATTGCTATTACTTGTACAGTGTTTTCTGCTCACTTTACTCAACATCAGTTCATGCAAGTCTTTCCAGGTTTTTTGAAATCTACCTGCCCATTTCTATATAGCACAATAGTATTCCATTACATTCATATACCACAACTTCTTCAGCCATTCCTCAATTGATGGACATTTCAATTTCCAATTCTTTACCCAAGTGTAAGTATCTGGCAAATAGTTTAAAATCCTAGCTTGAGAGACAAATTGAAGTTAGATATTTAGATTTAAGAGTCTTCTGAATAAGGGAGACACTTGAAGTCAGGAGAGTAGACCACCAGGGGAAGCAAAAGAGACGTTCCAGAAAAAGGAGGAGTTGGAGAATATGGTATTGTGGGGACTAAGGAAAAAGAGCTCTTCAAGAATAAAGGAAGGGTGTAGTCAGTTCATTTCTACAAATATTAAGTAGCAGTTCTGTGCAAAGCACTGTCCTAGACACTGGATATGTCCTCAGACAGTTCTCAAAGGTCAGTTACTAAGAAGTGTACACTAGGTTTGGCAGTTAGGACGTAGTCATTAGTGACCTTTGAGAGTGTGATTTCAGTAAAGTGGAAGGGTAGAATGAATCCAGATTGTAAGAGGTGGAGGAACAAATAAATTGATAGAGAGGAAATGGAGAGACAGTGTTTGAGAGAAGATATAAGATAAGTCAGGGTAGCAGGGTTGATTTGGGGGGACAGAAGTACAGCTGGGGAGACCTGAACATATTTGTAGATATAAAGGATGAGACCAATAAAGAACAGGAAATGGAAAATGCAAGAAGAAAAGGGGAACATTACCTCTTGGGGGAGGTAGGAGAGAATCAAAGATTGACATAGGACAAATCAGCGTTTGCAGTAGAGAGAGAAAAGAAGACAGGAGCTCAAATCTGAGCACTTTTCATCATTTTTGATCAGTATCTGATATTTTATTGTTGTAGGTTTCTTTTGGGTGAGCAAACCCTCTACCAATGCAGATCATCAGTCTGCAACTTCATCTCACAGCATTGCCTTAGATTCAGAGGTATACAGTAGCTTTCAAAAGCCACTGTATCTTGTAACCTTTTTGTCTCTTTCATTCTGTGACTTCATTGCATCCTCATTGTTCTGGTCAATCATATTTTCTGTTGAATCATTCTTGTCCTAGTACAGTCTCTGTACCTTTTCCTCCTCATATGTGAAACATCTTTTGAATGAGTTTCCTCTGAAACTCATCTCCTTCTCTGTTAGGCACCCGTATTTTGTAGGGCAGAACATTAACATACCTTTCTACCCTATAATTAGGAAACAAAATTCCCTCTGGCCTTCTTTTCCAGTTTGAGAAAATGGCATTATAATTGTTAACTTTCTGTAATCCAGTCTCAGATTTTAAATTTGTAGACACATGTTGTCTATGGTTTACTTAGAGGCAGTCAGGTTTCAGTGTGCAGGATGGATCAGAGAGAGTAGAATTAGCTGGAAAAGGACATACCACATTAAAGTAAACAAAAATATAAGATTGAAAAAAGATCCAAGGAAAAGTGAAGAACTTAAGAAGGTTTTTATGTCTTAATGTAGAAAGCAGTAGGGTGACAGAAGGCAGAGGTTGAGTGGAGGGGTGTTAGTTTGGTTGTAATGTAATATTTGACTTTGACAGCACATAATCTGTCAAAATAAGACCATTTTGCAAATAGCTCTTGTTTATTTTGGGGATGTGTGAATTGAATATAGAATTATTCAGATTTTTTAATATAATTCTTGCAGTTAAATGTTTATTGAAACAATAGAACCTTTTAAAATCATTGAAATTCTTTAGACATGTCTATTTTTAAGTACCAAACAGCATTCTGAAACCATCAGGCCATTTTATAGTAAATCAAACCTCTTGAGTTCCCTGATATCAAAGCATGAATACTCCAAACTGGATAACTATAAGAGGATAGCTTCCTTTTTCAGTTGATTGGGTGGTCAAATAATAAAGAGTATTACTTAGTTCAAATCTCCCAAAAAATTATGTTGTTTTCTCTTTTAAAAGTTATAGTTGTTTTCTCTTTTAAAAGTTATGTCTGATAAGTGGTAAGAAAGGCTTATCATGCAAACACAGTGCTAATTTAGGAAAAGAAATCCTATTCTTATACTTGAATAAAGATATTAACAAATTAAATATGAATTAACCAGGGTCAAATGTCTACAGTGAATGGGTCCATTACAAATTTTTTAATCTAATTTCAACTGGTCCATTATTGCAATAAGGCGATCAATCTTGCCTGCTTTCCTAATTGATGCTTTTATTATGCTCCCTCAGCAGTTTTCAGTGTGTGCAGACCCTTGAGGTTCCCTGAGACCCTTTCAGGGGATTCATTAGCCCAGCCTAAGATATTATTTGCCTATTGGAACATCTCCGCCTTTTTCCAACTACATGCCTTTGAGAGGCCAAATTTTTTCCATGTGCTTCCAAATAACATTGCAATAGATCAAATGCAGAAGCAGATATGAAACTCTGTCTTCTGTTGTGCCAGTGCAAAATTAAAGATTTTTACAAAAATAGGTAAAACAATGCCACTCTTTCTCACTAAGTTATTTCAGGGTTTTTTTTTTCTCATAAAGTTTATGTTAAACTATAAAGAGTTCATTGTTATTTTATGTTTATTGGTATTTCAATGATTTTTTATTTCTAATGTTTAAATATTGATAAAAATAACCCATATAAACAAATGCTCTGTTGGGGCCTTAAAAGTGTAAAAGGATCTTAAGACCAAAGTTGGAGTACCCAAAACCAACAGTGACTGTTTGCAGTCTTTTCCTCTTTACTCAGACCTCTCCTGCCCCCACTTTTGTCTTTGCAAAGGACAGACCTTGCCTCATATTTAACCCTAGAGTCTAGTTGCTATTGCTTTGGACTGCGTATTTTTCTAATATCTCAATCACATACATCCACCCCAACCCCATGCCTTTCTTTCTTCCTTTGATCCAGTCTCTAATAAAGTAGCTATTTCTCCTTACCCAAAGCCAACCCATCTTATGTTTTTATTCCTGTCTCTTCTAGTCCTCAGCAACTAGTCCTCAGAACCTACCACGTCACAACCATTCCTTCTACTAATTTTCTTTTTTTGGAGGGGGAAAGTAGGGCAATCAGTATTAAATGACATGCCCAAGGTCACATGGCTAGTTTTTGTGTTAGGTGTGAGGTGGGATTTGAACTCTGGTCCTCCTGACTCCAGGGCTGGTGCTCTATTCACTGTGCCACCTAGCCACCCCACTCCTACTAATTTTCAACTCCCACCTATCTGCTGGCTTAATCTTACCATTGTTCTCTACAAAGATTCCAAGAAAACTTTATTTGACTTAACTATTTGCTCAGGCTGTCATTTTATATCTCTTTCCTTTCACAACCAAAACAAATAGGAAAACTTATTTTTGCATACTGCTTTCCATTCCCAAAATTCTGAATCCCTTGCATTCTAGCTTCTAACTTCATCATGTAGCTCAAACTATATTCTCTCCAAGATCATCACTGATATTGATTGACATATCTAATGGCCTTTTATCAACCCTAAAATTTCTTGACCTCTTTGCAGAATCTAACAGTCAACTACCCCCTCCTCTTGGGTGTGTTCTTCCTCATTTTCCTAACACTGCCCTGTCTTTGTTTTCCTGCTACATTTCCCCTTTGACTAAGTCCAAGTTTTACAGAACAAATCCTTTTATTAATACATTCAAAGGGATGCACTTAGGGACATAGAGGGCACATATGGCCTCGAGGCCACAGGTTCCCCACCCCTGCCCTAGACTCTTTTCTCTTTCCTTTCTGAGTGATTTTATCAGCTCCTTTGGACATAGGTTTCAACTGTCTCTTTTCCAGATAACTATGAAGCAAGTCTCTCCAGAGTTCCAGGCATGCATCACCAACTTCTTAATGGGCATTTCCAGTTGAATGTGCCATAGGCATCTCAAACTCAATATATCCAAATCAGAACTCTTCCTAACTTTGTTAATTCTGTTGAATGTTCTACCATCTCCAGTCACTCTAATTTGCAATTAATTGAGTCATTGCTTGCCTCTCCCCTCTTCCCTTCCCTCTGTCTTTTGCTTCAGATGCCAAACATTGTTGATCTGCCACCACAACATCTTTTATATCCTTATCCATCCCCTTTATTTTTTTAAATTAACTTTTGTTTATTTTTAGTTTACATCATTAATTTCCATGAGATTTTGAGTTACAAATTTTCTTCCCGTATTTCTCTTACCCACCACCCCAAAACAGTGATCCCACTGTATACCCCCTCCCCCAATCTGCTCTCTCCTGTATCCTCCCCCATCATCCCTCTGACTTTCCAGTAGGGCAAGATGGATCTCCTTACCCCAGTGCCTGTATATCTTATTTTCCAGTTGCATGTAAATAATAATAATAAAATATACATACACACACACACACCTTTCTAAACATACAATTTTAGAACTTTAAATTCTAGATTCTTTACCTTCCTCGTCACCCTCCCCCACTGGAAAGACAAGCAATTCAATATAGGCCGTACATTTGTAATTATGCAGAACATCTCCACAGTGGACATATTGAGAGAGACTGACTGTATTTCCCTACTTCCTATCCCGCCTCACTTGTTCTATTCTCTGCTTTGTCCCTGTCCCTTTACAAAAGTGTGTGCTTCTAACAACCTTCCCTCCTAACCTGCCCTCCCCTTCGTCATCCCCCCTCTCATCCCCTTCCCCTCTACTCTCCTGTAGGGCAAGATACCCCATTTAGAGTGTATGTCATTCCTTCCCTAAGCCAAATTCAGTGAGAGTAACGTTGACCCATTCCCTTTTGCCTTCCTGTTCTTCCCCTCCATTGTAACAGTTACCCCTTGCCTCTTCCATATGAGATGATTAACCCCATTCTGTCTCTCCCTGTCTCCTCTCATTCTATTCCTCTCTCACCTCTCAATTTCACCTTTTAAAATATCATCCCTTCCTATTCAATTGATCCTGTACCCTCTGTCCATGCATATCTGTACACATAAATACACACGCTCACATACGTATTCATATACATATATACCCTCCTATATAGACATGTGTATGTGTACATATATATACATTTATATTCCCTTCACCTATTCTCATACTGAGAAAAGTTTCATAAGTTACAATTAATCATTTTTCATGTTGGCATGTAAATAGTTCAACTTTGATAAGTTTCTTATGATTTCTTTTCCATATTTACCTTCTCATGCTTCTCTTGCTTCTTATATTTGAATGTCAGATTTTCTATTCACTTCTGGTTTTTTCATCAGAAATGCTTGAAAGTCTTCCACCTCATTGAATGACCATATTTTCCCCTGAAAATACCCAGTTTTGCTGGGTAGGTAAATCTTAGTTTTAATCCTAGCTCCCTTGATGTCCAGAATATCATATTCCAGGCCCTTCGATCCCTTAATGTGGAAGCTGC
>CM053584.1:104070080-104124517 GCA_028627135.1 Pseudochirops cupreus
GGGAGTTCTGACTGTGTTGTCTTCTTCCCATTCCATGCTTTGATCTTTCTTGTCCCCAAAAAAGGAGTCTAAAGTTGGATTGCTGTTCTTGCTTTGCTTCCTTTGCCTGCTCATGTTGCCAGTCAATTGCTTGACTTTGGGGCTCAGTAGAACTCTGCTTTCAGAGGAGAGAGCTTTGTCCCAAATAGCTGGGGTTTTCACAGCTGCCAGAGCTATTAGGAGGCCGCCGTCTCTGCAGCACCCACCAGCTTTGACTTACTGGTTATGTAACTCAGGACCACCACCCAAGATTGCAATTCCAATCCAGGCAGGTTAAGGCGAGAGCACTTAGCCTCTGAATGGTCACTTGGCCCCCCTGCAGTTTGTAGGCCGGGAGCTCTGAAGCAGCCACATGGAGGCAGCTGCAGGGCCGTCACTTCAGCTGCTTCTTACTCTAGGGGCAGAAGGCTGGACCCGCTTCTCTCCTCCAAATTTAGCCGAGTTCCACTGACCTTTCACTTTGTCCTTGGCTCTTATGGGTTGATAATTCTCGAAACCACCACAGCTACCAGTGATTCACTCTCCTGAATGCTCCAGCCACGGGTTGTCCTGGCCAGCCTGGGGCTCAAGCTGCTGGTTCATGCGGTGCCGGTCTTGGCTGTCAGCGTGCTGCGATGAACCCTTCCTTTCTGCCTGCCAGGCTGCCTTCAGTGGGAGCCTTGTTTCTCTGTACTTTTGTAGGTTCTGGAGCTCTAAAATTTGTTTAGAGTCATATTTGATAGGTTTTTGAGGTGGAGGGGGGAGCCACAGAGTTCTCCTGCTTCTACACCAGCATCTGAATTCTGCCCCCATCCCCTTCTTTATACTCACATGACTGCTGTCCTCATTCTGGCCCTTGCCAACTCTGATTGGGAGTATTATAATAGCCACCTAATTGGTCTCCTGGCTTTCAGTCCCATGCCTTTATTCGTACCTCACATAGCTGACAAAGTGATATTCTTAAAGCTCCAGTCTAACATGTTACCTTGGTCATTAATGTCTGTTGGCTCCCTATTGCCTCCAGGGTTAACTACTCATTCCTCTTTAGCATTTTAAGCTCTTTTCAATCTGGCTTCATCCTTTCCATACTTAATTAACATTATGCTTCTTCATTCACTCTGTATTCCAGGCAAACTGATATAAATACTATTCCTTGGAAGCCGAATCCCATCTCCCATCTTTTGTGTAGACTCCATCCCTAGGATGCGTTTCCTCCCCACATCTACCTCTTAGGATCCCTAGCTTCCCTCAACACTTTATCCTGATCCCCTCCTCTTTACCATAGTGTTACTAGTGCCTTCTCCAAAATAATTTTTATTTTCTTTATGTTTGTTTTGTATTTACTTATCCCTTCATATTACTTCCCCTGCTATAGAATTTAAGTTCTTTGATGATGCAGATTCATTTATGTTTGTTTCTATTCACAGTGCCTATCTAGGCACTTCATAAATGCTTGTTGAATGAATCAATGGATGCATGTCTCTCATAAGCTTATTGTGTGCAAAACATTTTGTAAATTGGAAAATGCTGTAGAAATGTGATTATTACCCCTCAGTTTTCATAAAAAGTAATAAATCAGTCCATTGCTGAAATGTGGTATCTGCATGAGTCATAACTATAAAATAATGTGACTGCTCAGTACCTGGCACATAGTAGGTGCTTAATGTGTATTGACTGACTGTTTGACTGGCCGGATTGTCAGCAAATATACTGAACTCTCAAATGCAGATGAATGCGTCTCCATCGTAATGATTACTTTGGGAGACTGCGTACTCCGATAGCATTGCCATTGCTCAAAATATTTTGTAAATGCCTTTCAAATCCCTTTCAGAGCATTGTCTTAAAGTAATAAGCAGGGGCGGCCAGGTGGTGCAGTGAATAGAGCACCGGCCCTGGAGTCAGGAGAGCCTGAGTTCAAATTCAAATCCAGCCTCAGACACTTAACACAAAACTAGCCGTATGACCTTGGGCAATTCGCTTAACCCCAACTGCCCTCCAAAAAGCAAAAAACAAATTAATATGCAATCAGCTCTTAAATATTTGGAAGCAAAGGCCACTCCACATGTTGGATTACCAACTCCCACACCTAAAAAGCATTTGGTTTTCAACTACCTTCAGCAGTAGCTAATCTTCCATGCTTTGAAGATGCACTAGATTTTAAGTTAATTCATTTATCACCAAGTCAGTGAAATGAATAATCAAAATAGGTGTTAATATTTTAAATTTAAAAATTAGGTACAGCTGTAATATAATATGGTAGATTTTTCTTGCATGACTTAGGGACTTGAGAAGGAGATGTGGAGTCAAAGGATCTGGATTCAAGTTCTGGCTTTTTGACATTCTTATTAGGTGGGAATAATAATCTTAATACCAGTTTTCTCAGCATGGTTATAAGGAGACACATTGAGTGGTTTGCAGCATGCTATATAAATGAGCTGACATTTGGGATATTTGTTGCTATAGTCCGAGTCTGGAGCTCTTACTTAGTATTTTAGAAATTTTTTTTACTTTTATAGTTGTAATTCAGCTGTAGTAAAAAGTAAAAGTTTTTTTTTCTTCCCCTTCCCACCCCACCCCATCCCCCAAAGTGGACTTGATAAAATTTGGGGGGAAATGTAAGTAGATATGTTTTGAGAAGGCAATACATGGGGGAAAATAGTTAACTTGCAAAGTGAATTCCTTTATACGAATTGAAATGAAAGAAGAGATAAAATATAAAGATAAGAGTACTTTGAACTGGATGTAGAAACAAAGGAAGCTTGAACTGAAAGATAACTACTGAGAAAGACAAGGTTCAGTTGGGTGTAAGTTTTAAAATCTGTCACATTCATGATCACAAGTCACAAATATATACTGTGGGAACAGGTGAGTGACAAATACCTACATACATAGACAAAACTAATTTATCCTTGGTCTGCTTAGGTTCAAAGAACTTAACATTTATTATCTTAATATTAGCATCATACTATGGTGGATGAAAGTCTTTTTCAAATCATTATGGGTGTGGTCCCTCCACAAAAGGCTTTTTCTGTTGCCTCATTTTGGTATGGAGGGGAACTTAATGTTCTCAAAACTCTTAATATGTTCTACCAAGCTATAAGGGCCCCATGGCTGTGTATCCACCTGGAGATGAAGTTTTGGACTGTAGCAATTCTCAGAAACTATGTTCTGAGTCAGGGACACAGCAATAAAAATCACAGATCCTTGAAGTATTATTTGTTTGATTTTTTTATTAAATTTGTTTATCTACTTTTATTTTACAATATTCAGTTCCACAACTCCTCGAGTTCCAAATTTTCTCTCAGCCCTCCCCCAGTGGTGGCTTGCAATCCAATATAGATGCTACCAATACCTTTGCATTAAGCATTAGTCAGGTTGTAAAGAAGAATTATAACCTTCAATGAAGTGAACAGTGAGAAAGAAGGAACAAAACAAAACTAAACACAAAAGAGAGAGCAAGTGGTTTGCTTCCATCTGCATTCAGACTCTGCTGCTCTTTGTCTGTATGTGGATATCCTTTCCATCATGAGTCTTTTGGAGTTGTCTTATAACCTTGCATTACTGAGAGGAGCCCAGTCTATCAAAGTTAGTAGTCACAGATATGATGTGTCTGTAATTATGTACAAAGTGCTCCTGGTTCTGTTCTCCTCACTCAGCATCAGTTTATATAAATGTCTCCAGGTTATTAGGAAGTCTGTCTGTTCCTCATTTCTTATAACACAGTAGTAGTCCATTACATTCATATACCACAACTTGTTTAGCCATTCCACAATTGGTGGGCATTCCTTTAATTTCTAATTCTTTGCCACCCCAAAAAGAGCTGCTATAAATATTTTTGTGCAAACAGGTCTTCCTCCCACTTATATGTTTAGGATACAGCTCTAGAAGTGGTATTACTGGATCAGAGGATATGTACTTTTTTATAGCCCTTTGAGCAAAGCTCCAAATTGCTCTCCAGAATGGTTGAATCAGTTCATGACTCCACCAACAGTTCATTAGTGTTCCAATTTTTCCACATCCTCTCCAATATTTATCATTTTCCTGTTTTGTCATCTTAGCCAATCTGACCAGTAAGGTGTGGTACCTCAGAGTTGTTTTGATTTGCATTTCTCTGATCAGTAGTGATTTAGAGCATTTTTTCATATGCTTTTAGATAGCTTTGATTTCTTTATCTGAAAACTGCCTGTTTATATCCTTTGACCATTTATCAGTTGGGGAATGATGAAATAGTTGTTTGATCATATCACCTTTATAAGGAAAGATGATGAAAACTGAATAAAGAAAGATGATGGTGTTGAATATTTGCTTAAGAGAATCTTGCACAAACTCTTCATTTATTTTCAAGCTATATTATTAGTCGTTATCTGTATGTATTATTGTTAGGCCTCCCGGATAATTTGAAAATGTTAAATGATAGTGGTTAATGCAAATTTCTGGTTTTTTTTTTCTTTTTCTCTGAATTGCTATTTTATTCAGATCACAAAGTATACATCTGGCACAAACGTAGTGAACTACCAATTGCAGAGCTAACAGGACACACACGCACAGTTAACTGTGTGAGCTGGAACCCACAGATTCCATCCATGATGGCCAGTGCTTCAGATGATGGCACGGTTAGAATATGGGGACCAGCACCTTTTGTAGACAACCAGGATATTGAAGGTAACACCATTTACAGAATCCTTAGGTTTTTTTCTTTAATGAAAGCTGGATTGTACATACTGGTTACAATAATCATTGATATTTTTGAAGTATATGTATGTGGCATGTATGTTGGAGGGGAGAAATTTATTCTTTGAGTACTGTGCACTGGTCTTGCATAGATTCTTTTAAACATTGTTGTCACTTAATTTCATATTTACAGCCTTTTTATGGTTCATATGGGTAGAATTGAAAAGAGCTCCCTCAACCTCATCCAATTATATGCTAAATACTACTGTATTTGAAAGTTTTATTTTTACCATAGATGCTACCCACTTTCATTTACTCAGCAGACATGTATTAAATACCCACCCAGTGTAAGGCACTGTGCTTATTACTGAAGGACACAAAAAAGTTACATTGTCCAAGTTAACATAAAAGATTTTACTAAAACGAAATGATCTGTAACCAATACACAAAATGGAAATGTCTGTCTTAGACTTTCCGCTGATCTTGACTGTAGATTTTTGTTATTTAGTACCTCTTACATGTTAGTTGTTTACTATTCAAATGTAACCTAAAAATGAAGCCAGGGTGGTGTCTTAATGAATGAGGTTTGATCTTCCAAGGTACATTACAAAGGAAGGGCAGAACACTACAAGAGAAAACGTGGCATGAGATGAATCAGCACAAAGGAAAACATTAAGGGTGGCTAGGTGGCACAGTGATTAGAGCACCGGCCCTTGGAGTCAAGAGGAGCTGAGTTCAAATTTGGCCTCAAACACTTAACACTTACTAGCCATGTGACCTTGGGCAAGTCACTTAACCCCAATTGCCCTGCCTTCCCCACTCCAAAAAAAGCGAAAAAACAAAATATGTTAAGAAGGGGCAGTTGAGAAAGATGGTGGTCGAGACCAAGAGGGTCCCAGATGGAATAAGGTGCCCCAAACTGGTAAAGCCTGGTGGATTTTCATAGGGTTCTTGTCTGAGTCAAGCAGGGTCAAGAATTAAGGGGATGAAGAAGAGAGTCTGGACCTGGTGTACAGCCCAAGGTTTAGGGACTGTTGCTGTGAGGGAGCACATGAAGAATTGGCAGCTTTGATACTCAAATTCTCTGGTAGTAAAAGGGTTTTTTACTATTACAGGTCTTACTTCAGCCATATGACTTGGGATTTGAGCTTCAGTAGGGCGGCTTCATTTAACTGGGAATTGTTAAAAGATGAAGCTTTGGCTTTAGAGTAGAAATGAAGAAGCATTAGGAGAATGATGGGTTAGATTTTCATGTGAAAATACTGAACCTGTGGAATGTGGCGATAATGGGAAAGTTTTACTTAGGCGATTTAGTGGCGGTTTCAGTATGATTGGTAGCTATTAATGTGAATTTTTTTAGCTTGTTGGGAAGGAACTAAGTAAATCTTGGTTATGACAGAAGCATTTAGTTTATCTTTGGCTCTTATGCAAAAAAAAATGGCCCAAGGCAGGGAGAAGAATAGTTCTGATTCTTTTTGTTGTTTTAGCCTTTGTCTACTCAGAATCTTGGTTGACAATTTTACATCTTCAGATTATCATGGGACGTTCTAACTTTAACTTCTGGAAAATCCAACCTGTGAAAGGGCAGGCTAATTTTCCCATCTGTTACCCTATTGGCAGTTCTGAAACCTCCAGGATGGGTAGATGCTTTATGAATCTACATTGTGGTGATGTGGAGTTTTCTAACATTTGTCTTAGTCCTTTGCTCTTTCTTCAAAGAAATTCATGTATGTAACAGAATAGATCTTTAAGTGATTTGTTTTAGAGGTACCACTGAGGGTATAACCACCAACACAGCAAGTTATCTGATGAGTTTTATCCATATAATCACAAAGGAAAGTTTCAGTAAATTTGCTTCAAATAATATAGTTGGAAGAGTTGAGAGGTCATTATAGTTTGCCCCCTACCCATATACTGCATCACTAACAAATAGTCCTCCAGCATCTGATTAAAGACTTCCAGCAGAGGATTTAGGAGCCAAATTAACTTTCATCTTTTAGGGGAATAAAAACAAAAAGGAGGTGAAAAGAGAGGTAGCATTGCTCTTCATCTTCTAAGAACCCAAACTAGGATGGCTGAGGAGGAGGGTCTTCTGGGGAAAAAATAGTGAAAGAAGGCGCTGACTGTGTTTGGCTGAGGGGTTTCCTGAGTCATCTGCGGGGCAGAGAGACCTCCTGGGGGCCAGGACATAGACTCACGCTATAGCTGGGACTTCAGGCTGAGAAGTAGAATTCAGGAATGTCTCTGCTTTAGGCTTTTGTTTTCACTTAATTATTTGCACCATTGCGATAGTAAAATACAGAAGAATATGAGGAGGGAAAACAAAGTGAACTTCAGTAGTTTCCAGTAAAATTGTACCCAGAATGCCTATGATGAAATTGCTAGGTGTTGTGCTAGAATTTATCAAGGCCTTTATGTAGGATTAGCTGTAATTAAACTGGTTATTGGTTATTATCTCAAAACTATACTTTTCTAGTATAGAAATAGCCAAGAAGAGATTCATGTTCTCAGATGAGATATAAAAAAGATTTCAAGTCCTAGTTCTATGCCTTCTAGCAATATAGGTATATCTTTGCATATAGGTCTTTTTAATAACTATTCAAATTATATTAACTTTTTAAAGCAGAAAAAAAATCTGACAATTTAAAGAGTTGACAGTTAAAGATCTATAATATTTTTCCCTTAAGTAAAATGTGGTGGTATATTGATTTAAAACTTATTTCTGCAGTGTGAAAAAAGGTAATTGCGAGGAAACAAATGTTTTAACAGCCAGCATTCAAATCTCCATCTTGCCCTTCCATTTAAATATCTCTCCTGGGGTACTCTTTCTCTGTATTGTATCTGTATGGCCTACAAAAGTAAAATTTGGGATAGCAATGATATTAACTGTTAGTTATTATGGGAACAGATTATTTCTCTTTGGAGTTCAGCCAGTGTATGAAGGCAAATGTATCTAAAATTTTTTTGCCCTGAAACAGATGTTCCCAAAAATATAACTTAATTTATTTTATTAGTGATACTATAATTTGTAGTAACATGCTATTAAAATTCCCTAACCAACAACTTTTTTCTTTTTCTCCTCCATATACACACATTTCATCTTGTCTTCATTCAGAGGAATGCAGTAGCATGGATAGTTGATGGCGAATTCGGAGCAGACGACTTCTGTTTAACTTAAAATTAGTCGTATTTTAAATGGCTTGGGATTTGGTGCAAACAAAACATGATTGATAGCTGGACAGACATGCTCGTCATGAAAAAAAAGAACCATTTCTGAAGCCCGATCGGGGCCAAACATTTACCACCTTGCTTCATAGTAACCAGTTGAGATGAAGCACGTCGTTAGAACGTTGTTGGACACCGTGTTGAATTACCCCCCCATCGGTTGTGAAGAACTGTGCTACATTCAGGCTACCCATTGAACTCAGTATATATATTTTTTTCCTTCCTGCCTTTTTGTCTGGCGGGCTACCATTCTTGTTGCTCTTCTGTGTAATGAAGTTTAAATGCTTGTTTGGAAAACTTTATTTAACAGTTTAGAAGGCTTGATAGAAAGAGTGCTTTAGTCTGAAGAGTATACGTTGGATAGGAGAGTTATTTCCTTCTCTTGTTTCTCTAAATCTCTCCGCCTTATTTAGCTTGAGATCTTTGCAGCTTGGTTCATGGATTCTAGCCTTGCCCGTTGCGCAGTATATACTGATCCAGATGATAAACCAGTGAACTATGTCAAAAGCACTCTCAATATCACATTTGACAAAAAGTTTTGTACTTTTCACATAGCTCGTTGCCCCGTAAAGGGTTAACAGCACAATTTTTTTTAAATAAATTAAGAAGTATTTATAGGATTAAAGTGACTTCATTTGTATACATTTGGAACTTAAACCAGCTTAAAAACAGTGTCATCTATGACATAGATATGCAGTATAACTGATGATCTTCTGGAGTACCATACAAGACATGGTCAGAAACAGTGCTCAGAAGGACTTTACACAGGCAATTAAGAGTAAAATTTTTGAGGTCTTTTGTTTTTGTTCTTACAGCCATCACTCATCTTAAAAATGCTGAATAAAAAATAACTTCTAGATGCACAACCAACATGATAGAATAGAACAAAGGTCAACTGAGAATTTCTCAAAAGCTTATCCTAGTTTTTCATGAAATTGGAAATCAAAAGATGAAAAAGAATAGAAACCTATAGAAATGCTTCTATCTTGGCTACATTTTTTAAATCTCAAAGGTAATTTAAGAAGAGTACCATGTCCAGATTATAATACATACTGAGTTTATAAACACATCCATTTTTCCCTGCATTACGAATTTTTCCTTAATGTTTTGATCTATAGGAATGCATAGATTTAAAGAATACCCCTTTTAAGTTTAAGTTTAAAATATTGCCATACTGGACCTCATTCTAAACTGGTGCTGTGGATAGATTTCTTTTTTCTGGTTTTTGATTTTAAATACAAGGAATGGTTTCCTTTATAAAAAACAAAAAAACAAAAAACAAAAAAGCACTTTTATTTTGAATATTTTACACTTCCGAAAATAAGCCAAGAGCCTGATGTTCATGTTGTGCTTTTTACCCCCATCACAGTTGAATATGGCACACTTGGTCTCCCTTGAAATTCCCTTCTTTTTCAGGTAAAGGACAAGATAAATAGGGTAGACCACAGCTTTTGGTTAGGGGAAAAGGTATCAGGATGAACCCAGAGTGAAAGATCATGATCAGTAGAAGTCTTGAACTGGAGTTAACAGTTCCCTTTTAGGACCAGTCATCTACACTATAGTTAACTACTGTGGATAGACTTCTTCAGAATCCACATGGGGAAGGAGAAGGCATGGGTGGCTTGGATATCAACGGATTCTTCCATTATTGGGGGGGAGGGGGAAAAACTTGGTTGGTGGGAGGAATAATATGGGGGTTGGGGGAGGAGAGAGAAACACAAATTGGCCTTAAAATAACAGATTCTCCCCAAAGCTTGCAGTAAGAGAGAAATTTAATAGATCGTGGTCAACAGATTATTTATCAAATTGGTATATAACCTTGAAGATTTTCATAGTGTCTTTACTCTCCATTTTGCAGAGATCGCCACTTAGAGAATCAAAGAATTCCTGTCTGTTTTGATACTTCTGAGTTAGAATAAGAACTATATGTTACAGCTTATCTGGTACTTCATTTTTCTTAACTAAAATTACTTTTTACTTTAAGCTTGAATAAAAGTCTATTGGTAACTGTATATAACTAAGTGGCAACTTCTCTTTACCTCAGTACAGTTCAGACCATTCATACTTTAAATGATTTGTGTATACCCTGAAGCCGTTAATACACCCTAGTCTCTGCAGTAACATCTCTAGTAAATTACAAGCTGTAGAAACTCCACAGCTGTTTACAAGTTTGGTTACAAGAGTGCTGTGGGTACATCTGTAACATTGAAATTCACGCCCATTCAAGAGGCAATCTGGACAGAAAAAAAATCCCTCTCTGACCAGCCCCTCTGCATAATTTGTGAATTTTCAAAGTGCACTTTTAAAAGTACAGTCCAGTAAGAATGCTTCAGAAGAGGAGGCGTTGGAGGCCCATTTTACAGGAACATAGCTCCCTTCAAGTGGAGCAGCACAACTAACTATGCAAAGGTTTCTATAGCAGCTAGGCTAGTTCATTTTCCAAGTGTATTGTCTTACTGACAGTTTCCTGTACTCTCTGGTACTTTGCTGTGCCAATTTACTGTTAACATCTGTTTCTTACATATACCAGTTAGTGACTATGATAGAAAGGTCAAATTTGTATGGGGAAGCAATCTAGGATTTTATGGTACTTAAAACCCTACTGGCAGAATAATCAATAAGTCTGCAGACAGTAATTGCAAACTTCTTGATAACTGCTGTAGAATTTGTAATAAAGAAGAAAAGCAACTTAAATTTCTACAGCCAACCACAAGATATTAGTAAATGTGTGAAATGAAAAGTACCAATACTTTTTGCACATATGAAAATGGAGATTTTGACTCAGACAAAAAAAAATCAGGTTAGTAGCAGATTAATTTCCATGTGCTTAAAAATGTTTCTAGTCTGGTATTTTTAAGGGCCAGAGCAAGGATGAAAGATTCTTGTTCCCAAATAATTTGTCAATATGAAATATTCAAATTTTAGGGTTGTGGAGGTTCTTGGGGGGGGTAGAATTGGGGAAGGGGTAATGGGATATTCAGAATAAGTTTTATTTTTTTATTTTAATAGTTTATGATAAAAGTCACGGCAACTACATTTATGTTCTCATTGGCGAGGTAAATTCTGAGTTACACTGAATAAGGTAAGTAGTTTAAAGATGGCGCACAACTTCATTTGGGGCTATGGTCATAAATTACTGTCTAGCCAAAGGGAAGTGAATTCCCTAGTTTTAAATACAAATGATAAGTATTTGAAGGAAGCTTCCATTAAACCATTAAGGTTGAAATTAAACTACCAATTCACTGATATTTTTCTTAATCTGAAATGCACACGTAATGTTTAAGTGATTTGCTATTAGGAGTGTTTTGCCTCTAGTGGCATTTCATGACATTAATAGAAAATTCTTCTTTCCCACCCCTTCCCCATCTTGAAATTTTCTTTTTTAGGATGTTGGTTCCTGCAAACCAGAACTGACCTTACCACCTCTGCCTCACAGTGGGTAAATGTATGGTACATCTTTTGATACACTGAAGGGAAAAATATCCATGTCATATCTTTCACAGCAGAAGAATGGCTGATTTTGAATGGGGAGAAAGAAGACATTTTTCTTAATATCCTTTATTGCCCCAACTCCAAAATGTATAAAATCTGCATTTGATTTATTTGGGTTTGTTTTCTACAATTTAAACTAGTAGCAACTCTACTTTTTTTTGTTTCCCCCCTTCAAAAAATGAGTATCTGAGTCCATTTTAGTAACTGATTTAATGGAAACTGCTACTTTTTTTAACAAAAAAGAGGCAAAAGTTCATTAACACTTAGATAATTTCTAAAAATAGGATAGTAATTGAAAATTTTCAGTGGTGTTAAGCTATTGCTATAGTAGCTGCCCTCTAGTTGCTAAAATAAAATTATAAATCCCATTTCCTACCTTCCTAGTCCAGGTAATCTGGATTCATTGAAACAAAATAGTTGAAGGAATATTTTAAAAAGTGTGTGTGTGTGTGTGTGTGTGTGTGTGTGTGTGTGTGTGTGTTGTATGCATGTGTGTGTGGAAGAAAAATAGAGAGGACTACGTAAGTCATGGAATCAACTGTTCTAGGTACTTGTTATGTTTTATTAAAAACTTTTCAAGTCTTGTGCATATGTGAAGTGCCCTCTCTAACTTTAAGGTTTGGTTAATAATACTAGTATATTTTTATAAGCTTGAAATTAAATGTGCCCCATCTTTTACTTAAACATTTTCATTATTAGGGCAAATGTGCTAGAATTGAATCTTAACATTTTTAGGCACAGATGGAAAAAAGTTATTGGCTCCTTGAAAAATGTATGGGGAAAAAAAGGATCCACAAAGCATGTATGTACTTACAAACCAAGCTGTAGAGATCAAGAAAAGAACTTTATTGTTGATCCCAAGATTTCTAAATTGTCAAGAGTTTTATGAAGTTGTGGTGGAACTAGTTAACACTTAGAGCTTTGGGTATGTAATGACTATTTGCTATGGACTGCTATTAAATGTTTCAAAGGATTGCGTTCTTAAATTTTCTGGGTTTTTTTTGTTACTTTCCTCAGATTATATTTAGTAGTTTAAAATTTCTTTGCTATATTAAAGCATAAGAACTTTGGGTCTCTATTTATTTTCACTTGTTTTACTAATTATTTACAGGACACCCTATGTTAACTTTTTTTTTATAAATGTGTAGCATATTAAACATATCTTTAAAAGATTTTTTTTTGTTTAATTGAAACATAACTTTTGATTTGTTTTACTAGGGTTTTTAAAAAAAATTACACTTTTTTCCATGTCAGTGCACAGCACTTAACAAATTGTTTGTATTCCCTTTCTTTCAATTCAATAAACAGAATGAATAACTGAATTTAGTGTGTTAATCCTCCCTGGATTTTTCAGTATTAACACTTTTTACTTAGAAATCATTTATATATTATTAACTTACTCCAATTTGTAGGATCCAAATTTGATATCTTCCCAATTAATTCATATTCTATATGTTGCATGTAAAGAATAGGTCATGTTATCTGTACCACTTTAATGTGAGAGAACTCTTTGTTAGTGGACATTGGGTACAACATGTGCATACCTTTACTGGAAGGTTTAGCAAATTTTAGGAAAACATTTTGGTTCTGTAGCTTTCAAACAGCAGTCCCTATTCAGAACAAGTAGAGAAAACAACTACTTAAAAGTTCATGATAAAACCTATTTTCTAATGTGAAATTTGTACTGCTAAAGAGTTTAGAGAAAAGAATTTGGTATAGTGTACTTGAAAAATAGGCATTTGGATTGTCATCAAAAAACAGAGTTTTGTGCTTTTAAGTGTTGGTCTTTCAGTTAGCCCCAGCCATCCTTTTAAGATATGTCCTATTTTCTCTCTTTCTGAGTCAAATTGCCTTCATTTTCCCATCTCTCATTCACTTTATAAATTCCTTGTAACTCTGCTACTACCACCACCACTCTGTCATCACTTGACTGAAACTGCTCTCTCCAAACTGGCCTAAGAGAGACTTTGTGACTTAGACAAGCCACTTAAACTCTCAGTGTCCTGGGCAACCCCCTACGTTTATGAGTTACTGAAATAAAAGTGTCAAACTGCCTCAGTAAAGGCAATCTTCCCCATTTGCAAGTGCCCTGTGCCAGTGAAATCACTCATCTAGTTGCTATCCTATAATACACATCTAGATACATGTATCTTCGCAGTGGAACATAGCTCCCTTGAGGGCAGGAACTGTTTTAATTTTTGTCTCACCTTACCTGGTAAGAACTACCTAGGTGTTTAGTAAGTGATGAAGCGTAATCTTGGTGTAAGGCAACCTAGTAATCTTTAAAACTATACCAGGGAATTTCAAGGTCTGAAGAGTTCTACCATGAGTCTGCAACAGGCTATGTCAAGTGCTTTAATGAAAAGTGCTGGATTTGGAATCAGAAGAGCATAGGTTCAGATCCCAGCTTGGCCACTTACTACCTGTGCTACCTTGAACAAATCACTTGACATCATTGGCCTATTTCTTCATGTGTAAAATGGAGAGATTGAAAAGATAACCTATAATGTCCCAGCTCAAAACAAAAGAAGAGGAATATGGCATTGGTAATGAAGTGCTGGATTTGAAATTCAGACCTGGATCATTATTGCCTCATCAGCAGTGATCCTCTCTACTTCATTTTAGCCCCGCCAGTGAAGCTTTTGGAAAACTTTCTGTTTTTACCATTTCTTGGTTCATTCCAAAGTTTAACATTTCCAACATTTCTTATATACAACATTTAGATTTATTTTCAATTACCTGTGTATCCATCTTTACATGTCCTTTTAAATATAATCTGTTCTTTGAGTTTCCTGTATACCCACTGTCTACACTTTTCTAGTATCTTTAAGCAGTTCTTCCTTTTCTGATAAATTAGAATTTTTTCATCCCTTTTTGCCCACTTCCCTGATAATTTTAGTCTTCAAGACATTACTTATCCTTCCTCTGATCTCTTTGAAATCTGCCCCCCAAAAATCTGATGTGTCAAGATAATTCCCCCATCATGAACTGCAAGTGAAATGGTAACTTCCAGGCTAACAAGGAAACAGGTTCAATTGGCTATTTTGGATTAAATCTTGGGTTTACATACATATTTTTATAGATTAATAAAAAACTTTATAATCAGAACAAGTAAGAACTTTTCCCATAAAGATTGGGCAATATTTCTTAAGTCTACAAAGAAGTCTGGGATGAAACTAGTTCAAGACTGAAAAAGAGCAAAAGATAGTAATGTTATGTAGTTTTGATGAAATATGAATAGCCAGAAACCCAAATCAAGTGTTTTCTTTCTAGTGGTTTTAGTAATGTCTACCATTATTGTAATACTTAGCTTTCTACTATTGTCTTTGTGATGAAGAGGTTGTATGAAGTCTAAGGTTCTTTCCTTTTCTTAACACTGAGACATCAATGAAGCTTCCAACATGACCTGGATTTCCATCAAACCTTAGAACCAAATGCAAGCGTTAACCATATGCAAGTGGTAATTTGTGAATGAGGTCTATTCCATTGATATCACAGGCCATGGTGTCATGATGCTGCTGCCTTATATCCACCCATTTTCCTTTGAATTTGAGCATGAATGAGCTTGAATTTCAGGCTGCATAGGAGAAAAATGATTGGCTCTGTATTAAGAGGCAGATGTATGTTTGCTTTCCACACTTCCTTACTAATGCCATGCCATCCAAGGATTCTTTAAAGGGGGCATTTAACCTAAAGAAGTGATTTATGGGGGTCCTTTAGTCATTAAAAAATATATTTGAAGGGCTGCCCCATGGATGAAGAATTTAAGTAGTTTTGCAAGAGCTAGAAAGAAGAGCAAGGAGTCATGGGTATGAATTGTATAGCGGCAGATTTGGGATTGATAAAAGGAAAAAAATCCCTTGTTCATTACAGCTCTTTGGGCTGCCTGAGGACAAGTAGAGGTCTTCAACTAGTGCCTGGATATATACTGACTGGATATGGTACAAAAGGGTTTCTTGTTAAGCTATGGGTTTGATTAGATGGTCCCCCTGCTTCAATCCTGTGATCCTATGAGTCTTAAGTGTGGTGAGACCTCAAGCAATCAGAAATGCCTGGTAGGATTCTCCCATAAGCCAAATTGAATTATTTGAATGTTTGAAATACAGCAGCAAGCAGAATATCACAGTGTGTTAAGCGTATTAAAAATCTTTTTAGTGGATATTCAAAACAAATAAACTACTACTCTGTGTAGTGGGTATTCCTGTTAAGGAAGAGATATGTTATTTCAGGTTAGTCATTTTGCAGAGAAATACCTTCAGTCTCCCCAAAGATATAAGATTCATTAATTTATTCAAGATTAACTTATGCTTACTCCTCCCTTATCCAGACCCACAGTCAAACTTTCCAACCTTGACTAACTTGACAGCTGGGCTACTTAAAAAAAAAAAAGCCTTTCACTTAAAGAAAAAGCTCGTGCCACTGAGGTGGTAGACCTTAATGCATGAGACTTTGTAAGTTAAAACAGCAGAAATTAATTTGGATAAATAAAAGGAGGAAGATGGCTTTTTAAATTACAAAGTAAAGAGATTTATTAGGGAAGAGGAAGAGGAAAACAGCATTTTAAAAATAGTTCTGCAGCTTTTTTTTACCACAAGGGATAAGTTCCAAGCACAAAGTATCTACAAGGACCATGCTTCTGGCCTGCTGGTTGAGGAATTTACTACCCCTTCACAGGCCCTTTTATCTCTCACCAGAACAGCATTTCCCTAATTGTAGGGCTGGCCCATGTGGAGAGTTTGGAGCTCAGCAGCCAATATCACCAAGGCCGGATCTAACATGAGGATGAAAGAGGAGCCCATTTATTACTCTAATGATCACACACCTTGAGCACATGTGGCTGCTCAGCTCCGATGGCAGATGGTGATTAATATTCTTGGGGAAACCACAACCACATTCTGTCTATGCACTCAGTTGAAAAGATTCACATTGTAACCTAGATTTGGCAAGTCATGCTGATGTGGTTAATTCCCCTATCAGCTGCAAGTGACTTAGAGTAATGAAATATAATTTCTATGGCGTAGTTGTGAAAATATGACTGCAGTGGCAAATGTAGCCAGCCTACTTATTGTTTATTTGGCTCTACAATCATCTCCAGCTTACAATTCAGTCAGCATCTACCAAATAAATATCAGAAAGAATGAATGCTCGTTCAATGATTTTGAACCATGACAAACAAATTAAGAATTGGCAAAAGTCATTAAGACTGCATTTAAGGAATTGGAGCTGTGGATGAAGCAAATTAATCAAATGTCCTGGCTACAATCTTTGCTGTCTTTGTGTTTGTCCTATCTTTAAACAGGTCACTGTTTAAACTTTAAACTCTGTCACTGGGTAAATGGATTAAAAAGTTTTATAACTTCTTTAAGAATTCTGTTGAAATGTCATGTTTTTTAACATGAAATTGTAGAATTATAGAGAAAGAAGACAGCTAATTTTCTTTTAGCCAGACTGATACTGACATGGTGAGCTCTGCCTTATCACTGTAAACTTAGGGATATTTTTGCTAATCCAAGAAACTTTTCTTGTTTTATTTATTCTTTATTTCTTTGGCTTGCAATTCTTCAATGATAGTACCATTCCTTCAACAAATGACGATTTTCAACACAGAAGATCAAATGAGTGCCTTGATTACATGGGCTAGGGTTGAGGCTGAGAACCACAAATCTACAAAAACTCAGTTCATGTTTTTTAAATACTTTATGTGGTAAAAATACAGCAAAAATAGTTTTTTGGGTTGTTTTTTTTTTGTCCAAAGAGGAAAAAAATATACTGCTTAATGGACACAGTTCTAGGTACAGACTAAACTCATCTCTGGCTCCTCAACTGTTCACTGTAGTGTAAGACTCCAACTTAGGCATCTCCTTCCAGGTTCAGTCATTTATCAAAGCCAGAATCATACTGTAAAGAAAAAAGATTGTTGTTAACATGTGTTTAAGGAGGACCTACAAGAGCTGTCCAACCACTCTCAACTACACAGTGGAATTCCTACTTTAAGTCTGTAGAGCTTGGCAGGTAGTACTATTTTGATTAGAAAAATCTGGACCTAAATAGAGAAGAACATACTGAAGTGTATACACAGTAAGTGTTTAATACATGCTTATTAACTGACTGACTTCATTTTCATTTGAAGTTAAAGGTGGTTAAAGGTAAACTTGAAAATATAACCTAACCTAATGTGAAAAGGAAATGTGTTCAGAAACTTGAATTTTCACAGCAGTTGTTAATTGAGACAAATTAATCACTATTATTACCATCAATGTACGTATATACATCTTATTTTAACAAGGAAAAAAACACTACTCTCATGATAATTAAATTCAGGAAACATGTATAAAAGCTAGAAGATACAAAGATTAAAGATGACAAAAATCCCTACCCTCAGAAGATTAAGGGATAACATATAAACTAAGCTGATACCTATAATATCATCAAGACGAAGGAAGATCTAGAGTGTAGACTCTAGAATCAGGAGTGGAGAACCTGTGGCCTAGGTCCTTGGGTGCAGCCTTTTAAGTCCAAGTTTCACAGAACAAATCTTTTTACTAAGGAGCTTTGTTCTGTGAAGTTTGGATTCTGTCAAAGGGCTGTGCCTAAGGACCTGGAGGGCCACGTTGGCCTTGAGGGTGCAGGCTCCCCACCCTGCATCTAGATAAAGCACTGCAAGAAACAGAAGGCAAGAAGGAGAGATTTCCATTGTGGCACATCAGAGAAGGCTGGAAGACGGTACCTGAGCCAGATTTTCAGAGAAGTGGAGGACTTTAACAGATACGGAAGGACTGAAACCAGTTTGTTTTCTGTTTAATTCAGGCTGAGTCTGAACATATGCATGTACATTTAAATGAATAATTCAACAAACACTGAAGTGCCTGCAATATATAATTTAATGTATTGTCAAAGAAGCCCCAGGATGTTGGCAGGAAAAGTGTATGTAGTCTAAGATCCAAAAAGTAAACGTTTAACAGCAGAAAAACAGGCAGAATTACCAAACTCATTGGGAACAAGTTTATTCCCAGGTTTGCTGAAATGAAATTAAATGAAGCAGGTCTTCAACAGAAAATTTATTTAATCTTCAGTTTTCACTTTTGATACTTGATGGGTTTTTTTTAATAATAATAATTATATATATATATATATATATATATGTAAATGACTAGGATAGGTGACAGATAATTTCTGTCTTAAAAAGTAAAGACTTTAATAAAAAAGGCAAATTAGGCAGAAAGATGAAAAGTAAACCAAATGAACTCTAATTTCAATACAATCTATATCAATAAATTAAAGTGTCAGTATAGTAACAGGATTTTAGAAAATGGGCATTGTAGGGTGGAGCATAATGGCTGTGACTTCTAAGTTGCTTCATTCAATGATGGAATTAAATGCTTAATTCCATCCGATACAAAAAAGGAAAGACAGAAGGGCAATTTAATTTTTAAAAAAAAGTAAGAAAATCTCCCTCCTCTTGCCTATTAACTAAATTTCAAATGAAACCATGATTATATACATAAGTTTTTGCTCCTCTCCAACTGCCCAGAATGCTTGGCTCAGAATCAGAACTGGGTTCTAGTCTCTCCTCTAGCACTTCCCTGCTCTTTTAATCCAGACAAATAACCTAAGCCTTCATTTTTTTCATCTGTAAAAAAAGAATAACACTTGTAGTACCTTCCTCATATGCTGTGAGATTCAAATAAGATGTATGTAAAGTTCATGGCAGACTTTGAAACGCTATTTAAATATTACCCATGATTTCTCATGTCTTCCTCACTGGCCCAAACAAAGGCAATTTATAAAATCTGTCTTTGCTTCATAGTCATGTAACCATTAGGAATTTGCCTTTGATGAAAGTTCTAAACCTTGACATAAATGTCAGTCTATTTCATTAATATCAAAAGCCCTTCCACTGTTGTGGGATCAATTTAAAATCCCACAATATTACCTGAGGCTCAGAAGGATGAACGACTTGCCCACTCAGGTGGCAAGCCTCAGAGGCAGAATTCAAACCTAGGACTTCCTGGCTTTAAGTCCTGTATGCTACTTACTACTCAATCCTGTTCCTGATGTATCTCCTTTGTTTACCTAAAATTGTGAAATGTACCCAGAGAAAAAAGAAACATGCCTCTTGGGGTGGCTAGGTGGCACACTGAATAGAGCACCAGCCCTGGAGTCAGGAGGACCTGAGTTCAAATCCGGCCTCAGACACTTGACACTTAACACTTACTAGCCACGTGACCTTGGGCAAGTCACTTACCCCCAATTGCCCATTAAAAAGCAAAAACAAAAAAACAAAAAATAAGCCTCTTAAGTTTTGAAACAATGCCCTATCCTAATTTCCAGGATTGCAAAGAATTTTTTTACAAGTCAAATGAAATAGTTTATCCAAATACACACTTAAGATTTTAGATTCTTTCATCCCCTTATTCTGGAGAATGAAGGTGAAAGCACATAAAGGTAACAAGGAAGACACAGAAAAGGATTTCATGTTTGAAATTCTTAAATTAAGAAGAAATATGCAGGGTTTCCGTAGATGCTTCCATTCAGTTTCTGGTGATTCCCTCCAAGTCTCATCACTCCCAATTGTTCTCAATCTGTATATAACATGAGGATCATTTGGAAGCTGGGTGAGGAGAAGTTTGTCTTGGGGATGCCAAACTGACCCACTCTTGTTGGTGCCAGTGGCACTATGAATTATGTACAGGACAGAATTCAGTGAGTTTGTCATGAAGTGAAAACTCACAGATATAGGAGCATGAGGATAATGGTTTTAATTCCTAACTGGTGAATAGAACTTTAAGCATATTGACAGTTCACTGCCTCCCAAGAGGCTAAGTAAAAATCTGGGATACAGATACAATGATAACTCTACACAGCTAAAAAAAAAAAATACCAGTAAGCTCTTCAAGTCACCTTTGCTTTCAGTGCAAAAATCATCTCTGCAGGGGCAGCTAGATGATACAGTGAATAAAGTGCCCATCCTGGAATCAGGAGGACCTGAATTTAAATCTGAACTCAGACCCTTGACACTTAACTGGCTGTGTGACCTTGGGCAAGTCACTTAACCCCAATTGCCTTGCCTTCCCCCCTCCAAAAAACAAAAAATCATCTGTGCTCTAATAATTTGTCAAACATTAAGAAAGTAAAATTCCCTGGCATACAGGAAAACCCTAGTGATATTAGACTTACCTATAAAGATACATAAAGAAACAAAGCAAATGAAAACCAAGCTTGATCATGGCTTCCTTCATGTGTGACTTCAACTGCCCTCGGTTGTGTATCTCTGTAGGATCAAACACTCCCATGTTCCCACTAGGCACCATAATGAACCTGAGAAGTTAAAGAATAAAAAATGTTCACACCCACTGACCAACTGATCCAATCACCAGGAATATGCAGGAAAAAAATTACTAAAAAGAAAAGTCAATCTACCTCAATGAAAATATTACTACCAAAATTATTTATAATAGAGGAGAGTAGCAGGAAAGAAGGAAATGAAGAAAAAAACTATGTGTCTAATGACTGTAGAATGGCTTAACAGAATATGGTATTTTAATATGCCATAAGAAATTAAAATATGAAGAACATAAAAAACCCAAACAGCAATATGCCCACTGACTACCAGTCAATCAAAACAGATTTTTAAAACTTCATGAAAAATAATTATTTTGATACTCACGATCCCTCTTAAACTGAGTCACATTATAAATAAGGATACTGAGTCAAATTTCAGTCTTTTAATATGATCAAAGTGTATAAGTGGCTAAGTCTGTGTTCAAATTCAGCCTCAGGCAAGTTCGGATAGTGGATAAAGCACCTGAAGTGCAGAATACTAGAGTTCAAATCCCATTCCACTTCATATGTGAATTGTTCTGGGCAAATCACCTAATCTCTCTGAGCCTCTATTTCCTTATCTGTAAAATAACATCTACCTCCTAGGACTGTAATGAGGATCAAATAAGATAATATATGTAAAGCATCTTACAAGTCCTAAAAGCACTATATAAACATTGGCTACACACACACACACACACACACACACACACACACTCTGTCCTAATATTTATTTTCATTTTTGGAGGGGAGAAGGCAAGGCAATTGGGGTTAAGTGACTTGTCCAAGGTCACACAACTAGTTAAGTGTCAAGTGTCTGAGGCCACATTTGAACTCAGGTCCTCCTGACTCCAGGGCCAGTGCTATTCACTGTGCCACCTAGCTGCCCCCTATCCTAACATTTCTAATAAAAGTATGACTATCTTATTTCAAGGCTCTGCTTCTTCCCACCTCAAAATATGAACATTCCCCAAGATTTAGTCCTCAATCTCCTGTTCTTTTTGATGCTCTCTATAGTCTCTTCCAACTCTAAATAATATTTTCTCATTGTCCCCCTCCTTCATGTACTCCACCAGAAAAAGTAGCCTCAGAACCTTGCACAATAATAAAATTTAATAAATTATTGAATTAAATTGAAGACTTTATAGAAGGAGGTAATATGATAAGAGTGATGTTTTTAAAAAGATTAATATAGTATGGGTGTATAGGATGAGTTAGAAGAAAAATACAAAGACAAAAACAAAATAGTGCCTGCCCTCAAAAAGCTTACATTCTATTGGGAGGAAATACACGTACAGAGAAAGTTCAATACAAACTACATACAAAGTAACTTCGGAGGCAAAGGCAGTAGCAACCGGAGACATCAGGACAGACTTGCTACAGGACGAGGCACGGGAGCTGCTCTGAAAGCGGCAAGAGATTTTCAGGGCAGGAGTGAAGAGGGCTCACTCTCGACATAAGGAACAGTCTATGCGAAGGCACGGTGACACACGAGGTGGTGTCGGGTATAAAGAATACAAGTGGGCCAATCTGGCTGGCACTCAGAACGATGGAGAGTTAACATGTGATAAGCTGTGAAAGACAGCGCAGGAAGCCTGAAAAGGCTGGCTCAAGCCAGTCAGAAGAGTCTGTATTTTATTCTACACAAAAGAGAACCTCTCCAGCTTCTGCACACTAGCAGATTCATTAGTAGGGTATATCTTGGCAGCCACTTGGAGGATGAGATAGAAACAGGAGGAGCTGGAGGCAAGGAGACCAATTAGGAGGTTATTGTAATAATCCAGGCAAGAGGTGATGAGGGCCTACACTAGTGTCATCAGGACAAAAGTAGCACAAGACAAAGAGAAATTATTTTATTAAAAATTCTGGGAAGTAACATATAGGGCTTCTATAGAACTCCTTCATTTAGACTTCTACAATAAAACAGTCAATTTCTAGTCACTGCCAATGGATAATAGCAGCTGGCAAAACAGCATGAAAGCAAACAAGTAGATGCCATGAGAGCCCTCCATCATTCCCAAGTACTTGCATTAGCACCAAAACCTGTCCCAATCAGGGTATAAGGTGTGAGGCAAGGTGACTCCTGTCATATCATTTGGAAGCCAGGTAAGCAGGAGTGGTCTTGGGAGACATATTGTAGAGGTAAAAATCAACAAGATCTGGCAACTAATCGGGTAAAAAGTGAACTAGCATTTATGAGGCACCTACTACATGCCAGGCATTGCACTACACACTAGGGATACAAAGAAAGGCAAAAAAAAAAAACCAAAAAATTTAAAAAGAAAAACAAACAGTCCTTGCTCTAATAAGAAGAGACAGCATGCAAATAACTGTCAACAAACAGGGAAGGTAAATTGGGGGGTAGTCTCAGAGGGAAGAAACTAAGATTAAAGAAGGGTGGGAAAGAGTCAGAGGATAGACATGGATTCAAATCTTGCCTCTGAAGCTCCCTACTCCTGCAAGCTTGGGTAAGTCAAATGACTAACTTCCTTGGCCTGTTTCCTTGTCTGTAAAATATGGAGACTGAACTCAGTAGCCTCTGAGGTCCCTTGCTGATGGATGAACCTTTTAACTATCCTCCCCCAAATCAGTCATCTTCTAGTCTCAAATTCATGTTAACTATTCTTTTGTTAAAGGAGGAAACTCCCATAGAGCACTTGGACTCAGTGCCTCTCCCTCTTCCTGGGAAGAACAGCTGTCCACTGCCTAAAGCAGAAGTGCCAAGCACGAAGACCAGATCAGATTAAAATGTAACTGGGAAGTATGTGACGAAATAATAAAAGTACAATAAAACACAGATGACATGAATATGAGTTTTTCTCCGTTAATATGGCCTTCAGGGATTCTTACGTGTGGTTTCGTGACTCCTATTTTAGTTTAGTGGCTCCTATTTGAGTTTGACACCACCGGCCTAAAGAACTAAGGTTAAACTCCTTCACATGGAACTCTCCAACAAATCCATAACCTACCTAGGCAGTGAGAAGGAAGACTAGATAGAGCACACCAGACCTGGAGTCAGGAAGACCCAAGTTCAAATTCAGCCTCAGTCAGCTACTAGGTATGAAATAGTAGGAAAGTCATTTAACCCCTGTCTGCCTGAGTTTCCCCATCTGAAAAACGGGAATAATAATGGTAACCTACTTCCCAGGTCTGTTATGAGAATAAAATGAGAGATATTTGCAAAGTACTTTCGAAATCTTAAAATACTATATAAATACTATTTACCACTTTCCAGTGTTCTCTTCCATTATTCTTATTTATAAAAATACCATCTAGGCAGATTTCCTGCCTCCATGTCTTGCTTATGGCATGCCTAGAGCCCACTTATTCTTCACAGCTGTGCTCAGGGCAACACGGTGCTCTCATCCCCCTATTGACAACGCCACTTACGTGGCGTGAGTGGGGTACTTTCTTGGGACGTCTGCTTCATGCTTGTGTTATGTAATTTTCCACGTATTTATATTTTGTTTCCAGAAATGAAGCCTTGTGGCCGGGGATCACATTTTATAATTCTTCACGTCTCCCTCCAGTGTTTGGTATAAAATTTTGTCCATAGCAGATGTTTAGTAAATATTTGACTGACAAACTGAGGAAGAAATTATTTTTAAATGTCTAATGGACTTGTGATTCACAGATGATTCTTCTTCTGAAGTATTCTTATGAAACCTATCCTTCAAACACACATACTTGTATTCTGTCCTCATGTAATTAAAAGGAAGGGGGATCTTTCGACTTGAAAGCCAGAAGCAACCAAGGGGAGTGCCCTCCTCTGTTGCAATCTAACTATAAGTACAAAGGTGACTACTTCAGAGCTCTTAATTTCTTCCATGTATATTTGAGTTTCCAATAAGATAAGTAAGCACTTGCATGCATTAAGCTCCTGATGGTATGGTTTGTAGTTAATTAAGAGTACACTCAAGATCTAGAGACTGAAGATTTCAGTCCCCATTGTAGCTCTTGTATAGTGTGTTATGGTCAAAATGAGACAGGACTTTAGCAGTAGTAGAGTCTTGATTTATCAAGCACTGAGTTCAAGGTCATTGGTTGGATCTATGAGACACAAACATGTTGATTCTGCTCAAGTCTATCTGCCTTCTTTTTTGAAAAAACTGAGTAAGATAAAATATAATTTTCTAATTTACAGATTTAGTATTTATGCGAATCAAACTACTAAGAAAATATTTTATAGAGCTTGACAAAATAATAACAAAATTCATAGGAATAAAAGGTCTAAAACCTCCAAGGAATAATGATAAAAAGTAGAAATGAAGGGGTAAGATCTAAAATATATTATAAGTAGTAACCACTGAAACACTGTGGTACCAGTTAAAAAATATAAAAGAAGATTAGTGGAACAAATTAGATAAGTAGGAATCAGAAATAACTAAATTTCAATTACCCAGTGTTCAATAAACCAAAAATATAAACTACCTAGAGATTAATTCCATATTTGACCACAACGGGTAAAACTGTTTGGCAAAAACAAAACGAAAAAACCCTCAAATACATAGGCCAGCATTTATACCATAACAAATCCCAAATGGAAACCTTAAAAATATAAAAGGACACATCACATACACCAAAAAAAAGAGAAAAACATTATCATTAACAATTATGAGCAGCAAGTGAATTTTTAATCAATCAAGGGATAAAGGCAATTAAAGAATTAAAATAAATTAAGTTATATAATATCAAAAAGCTTTTGAACAAACAAAATCAATGCAACAAGAATAAGGGAAAGCACTGAATGAAAAAAAATCTTTACTAAAAATATTCTTGATCAGAGTCTCATATCCAAGATGGGAATAGAATTAACAAGAATATGTATGCATAGATATATATTATGATCAAGAGCCTTTCTCCAATCAAGTTTTTAACAAACAATTCTCAAAATAAGAATTACAAATTATTGACAACCATGAAACAGCTCTAAGTCACTAATTTTAAAAATGCAAATCAATATCACTTGAGATTTTATCTCACCAATAAATTCACAAAGGTTTCAATTGATAGGAACAGTACAATGTTGGAGGGACTATGGGAAAACAAGCACATCAGTACTCTGCTGATGGAGCTGTGAATGAATCCAATGATTCTAGAAAGCAAGTTGGAATTATGCTGAAAAAGTGACTCAAATGTCCAGACACTTTTAAGATATTGCACTGCTAGATCTATGCCCCATGGAAGAGATAAATAGAATGAAAATCTCATTTACACCAAAATATTCATTATATCATTTTTTATGATAGCAAAGAATCAGAAAGTAGGTGCCCACCAAATGGTAAAAAGCTAACAAACTGAGGTGTATAAATAGCTGCTATAAGAAAGGACAAATAAGAACACAGAAAAGCATGAAAATATATGAACTGATACAAAATGAAGAAAGCAGTACCAAAAAACAATATATACAATAACTGCAACAATGTAAATGAACAAAAAAATAAACTGATCACTATCTATCAGACAACAAAATGCTTGGCCTGAAAAATGAGATGAGAAAATGTACCTCCCTTCAACAGGGAGGTGAGCGACTAAGGGTATAAATATTGCATATATTTTCAGACTCAAATTATATGTTAGTTTTGCAGAAATTTTTTTTTCCATTTTCTTCTTCTTTGTTACAAGGCATGGCTCCCTGAGTGAAAGGGGAAGAGATCTGAAGATCATTTCAAAACAAAAGATATTAATTTTTGAGTGATGACAGTCTTAACTAAAGGAGTAACAATGTAAGTGGAAAGAAAAGACTTCTTAAAATAAGAAAGCAACACTCAGTCAATTGGTCATGCATAAATACAAAAGAAAAAAGCTAAAAGTTTCCAAACATACTAAACTACTACTATAACAAATGTGGTTTTAAGCACTGTTTGTTATTTCTGAGTTCTTTTCAAGTTAGAAAGTATTCTATATGTTCACAGAACTATAAGAGTATTTCCAATTTGCTATATCTGAACAAAACTATATGTTTAAATCAAGGTTTTAGAAATAGTTATAGTTATCTAATTTCCATGTTATAATATATAATCTGTAATGATCTGTGGTTTGGACTAATCCATGCCTACAGATATTAAATGCAACCAAAAAACCAACATTTTCAGTCAATTTGAAAACTTTTTCCCTGAAAGAATTAAGTACTGAATGAAAGAACACTGTTCAAGTTTATAATAGTTAAATATTACAGACTTGAAAAAATATTTACACAATATCAATTTATGCCTTTTCACCAGAACAGAATCTTGAAAATAGCTATTTTCCCCACTCCAAAGTAAAGAATTCATGCATGTTACAGAAGTCATACAGAATCCTCCTTTCATTTACTATATTATCCAATAACTTCTTATTAAGAGTAGGCCATTTTAAAAGTACAATAAATGTTTTGGCTAACTTTCAAATGTGGCTTACTATATGCCCTCATTTTTACTACTCTAGGTCAAAAAACTTCCCCAAATGAAATAACTAAATATACTGTACTCACCGATATATATTCCAGGTAGCAACAGGCAAGTTGAGGAGAAAGATGAACCAGTGCAATGAAATAAGCATTAATACAGTAACAATAGTGTGGCCAATCAATTCTGGGACCACCCACTGAAAAGAAAGAAAGCACATTTTACATTCTGTTCATATTGCTTGCAGGCAAGTCAAAGTATAAAAAAACCTTCATACTGGCACCTTGGGACTTCAACTAAGGGCAGATGCCTCGGATCTGCAAGCAGCTTCACCTGCCTATGCAACCCATTTATTGCCTATGTGAGTAATTCAAGGTTGTTTTAAATAACATACTTAAATTTCATGTTTGATTTTATCACGCAGACTGAAAGCTTTGACTGAAAAGCAGATGGGGGAGTCTGGTTTTTATTTCAATCTGTGTTTAAAAAAAAAAAACTAAGTCAATACGAACACAAATTAGGGCACTACTAATCCATACATGAGGATCACTGGAGCTGCAGAGTGTCTTAGTTTTAAAATAGGACATTATCTGTGTTTTACTGTATTTTAATTTATTTTGCTAAATGTGTCTCAATTACATTTTAATTTGTTTCTAGCCAGAATCTGGCCCCACATTTGCTCCCTCTGGCTTACAACACTGAAAAATAACTTGTCCAAATTCACACAGTGTGAATATGCCAGAAGTGAGACTTGAATTTAGGTGGCCCTGGTTCCAAAGCCAGCTCTCTACCTGCTATACCTGCAACAGCTAACATCTCCAGAAGAACGTTCAACCAGGAACCTCAATGTAATTTACAAACATAACATTCTCATAGAGACCACCATTCAACGCATGGATATAAACCTAAATACTGAATAAAGCTTAAACACTTAGAAGGACCAAGAGGCAGTCCTGGCAAAACCAGGACTTAAATTTAAGATTACATTATTACAATAACATCGCAACACAATTTTAGTTTCCTTCGCCTCATAATTCCATTTTTTATTAACTGATAATGATTATGTTTAGATTCTCAATGGGGGGAAGAGGGAGAAGAAGGGTCTTGTTCTATGGCAACAGACGGACTTAATAAAATGTCTTGTGTTAATTTACGTTTCACTATATTTAATAACGTATTTTAATAAGTTAAACAAAATAGAATATTAAAATAACTCCCAATCAATCAAATCCTCCCAACAGGTAATTTACTCTCCAGGGACAAATCATAAGATATTTGTTTCTTTCACATTTTCTCAAAGTGTGGTCAAACTGTCATACTAACAAATGTATAATTTAGCTCAGCAGTCAGCAACATTTCTTTATAGTAGCCTTATTTTCTTTTCTTTAAATAGTGTCACTAAACTGACAGATTAGGAGAATACCGTTTACCTAGTCTTTAACAAAGTATCTGAATATGTATCTCATGCTACTCATAGGAAAACCATGGAGAGTTATGGGTTATATGTCTCTGTAGTTACATGAATTCTGAACAGGCTGAACAGCTGGACTGAAAGGATGGTCAACTAATTGTTTGATACCAACTTGGATGGTACTCTCCAATGGAATTCATAGGAACATACACTTGGCTGTATGCAGCTTAACATTCTTATCAATGGAAGGTATAGACGGCATCGTTTCCAAATTTGCAGATGACATAAAGCTAGAAGAGATAGCTACTTCGTATGACAGAATCAGGATCAAAAAAGATCTTATCTTGCTGGTCTGAATCTAACAAAATGAAATGTAACAAGGATTAATATAAAGTAATATACTTGGGTTTAAAAAATTAACTTCAAAAATATGAGACAGCAGCAGCTCATCTGAAAAAGAGCTAGGAGTTTGAGTGAATTGCAAGTACAATGAGTCAAAAGTGTGATATCCCTACAAAAAAAAATGTAATGTGATCTTAAGCTGAATAAAGAGGAGCACAGCTTCCCAAACAGGGAGGTGACAATCCATATTTATTCCACCCTGGTCAGATATCTAGAATGGTACACTCATTTCAGTGTACTAAAATTTAGGAAGGACATTGATAGGACAGTGAGTGTCCAAGGAAGGCTACCAAAAGGGTGAAGGATCTAAGGACCACATAATATGAACACTGGCTGAAGAAAATTGGGATGTTTAGCCATAACATGAAATTCATGAGGAAGGGAGGAACAATGTAGCTCTCTTCATGTATCTCAAGATTTGTCATGTGGAAGACATTACCCTTGTTCAGTTTGGTCTCAGTGAGTAAAACTAGGAGGAATGGGTGGAAGTTACAAAAAGGCAAACTTAGGCTTGACAGCAGGAAAAACTGCCTAATAAATAAAAACTGTCCAAAAGTGGAAGGTACAGACCCAGTAGGTCGTGGGCTCACCCTTGCCCAGTGTGCTATGGCAGAGTTGTCTGTTTGTTTTCTCCAGATTTTTCCAACCATGAGTTGGGAGTAAATGGCTTCTAAAGTCCTTTCTAATTCCGAAGTTCTGTTGTGATTTCTTGACAGAATGCCAGAAGAACAGAATCCAATCTTAGGAGGGTAGGCTGACAGTGTGAAAACAAGGTAAAGAAGGGTGGGAGATGGCAGTCAGGAAACAGCATATGGAGGTGGTGCAGCTGCTATAAATGGTATCCCTGTGCATGGCAGAACAAGAAGGCAGCTCACCCCCAAAGCCAATGTCATTCTCAGCCCTGACTCTAGGGAGAAGTGCCATCATCAGGCCCAAAAGAGCTGCGGGCTAATGAGATAAGACAAGTAGTCAGGGACTCCAGGCAGGGTGATTTCATAAAATTCTCATTCAAATCCCAAGGACTGTCAAATTCTAATCAGCTATATCCATGCTACAATTAGCTAATACCACCCTAGAGATCTGCCAATGTCTAGGTGTCTCTAAAATGACTTAAATCAGGGATTCTTAATCTTTTTTGTGTCCCAGACCTATCCGGCAATCTCATGAAGCCTCTGGATCCCTTTTTGGAGTAATGTTTTTAATTGTATAGGATTACTAAGGAAACCAATTTAAATACAGCTTTAAATAAATTTTTTAAAATACAGCTATCAAAATCGTTTTTTAAAATAAATTCACAGACCTCTGACTTAAATGGATGACAAAGAATAACTCTCATTCAAAAAAGCTGGTAATTTTTTGTATGTATAATTTTTTTTCAATTTTCAAAAGAAAACCTACATACCAAACAAAAATAATGTGCCACTCAACTAACCAAGAAATAATTTATTTGAAAGTTAACAACTCAATAACAATATTACTACTAAGTAATAAGTTTATTTAAAAAAATCAACTTTAAAAGTTTCATTTTATTTCTATTGTGGGTCAGAGAAATCTCAATAGAAAAAAATGGAAAAGATACATGAAAATGGTTTTTAAAGTCAAGTATGTATATAACACCTTTTATGCACAAAGTCCAGGTCCATCCTGGATGAACCAATATTGTTTCACTTACCTATATTCAATTTCTACAATTCAAATATTTTTACCAAAATAAAATTCTGCCTCTTGGGAGGAGGGAGGTAGAGAAAATTTAAAACTTATGAAGGTAAGTGTTGAAAACTAAAAAAAAAAAGTATGAAAAAAAAACTTCTGGCTAAATTAAAGGTGATGTTGCTTCAGTTGCCTAAAGGGAATCTTTCAAACAAAAATGCCCACTATGTTGGTCTGACTATAAGCTGAATTTTCTTCTCCAAAATCTGGACTATATAAACTCAAAGTATGGCCTATAAGCTGCGGTGCGCTGATAAATGTTTAACAAGGAGGGGGTCATGGGAGTACACAGGACAGATTTGTAAGCTTAATTTGCATTGTTAATATTTTCTTTCTCCTCACTTTCTCAAGTCTAGACAACAGACCAAACAATAAACCAAGCACTGATTTGTATTACTTGCCAATTTCTGGGATGTAAATACTAACATTAAACAATTTTAAAATAGCTCCAGCTGGTTGGCACCCAGCATCCATACCTTTAAATGGTGTGTGTGTGTGTGTGTGTGTGTGTGTGTGTGTGTGCGCGCGCGCTTCCTTTCAAAGAGGTATCATAACAGTAGTATGGCTAAGAGAGTGACTGCCTTTTCAATTATCCTCACCCAGGGAAGATGTGAAACTCCAGGATGAAGGAAACATAGACTTGAGAAAGAGAGCAGTTTTCCTCAGGTAAGTACTTTGTCTTTGCTATAACAGTGAGGGGAAATGAAAGGGAGGAAAAAGAGGAGTTGAAGACACAGATTTTTTCATGTGAAACATTCCTAGTGACATTTTATTACATCAAGTATTATGAAGTGTCAGAACTAATCAAATCTCGGGAATGGAAGGAAACTCTGAAGTCGTCTGGTCCCCATATAATCTTGTACCTCACAGGGGAGTACCCTTGACAAACTGTTGTCTAGCCTCTACCTGACTGACAAGCACTGGCTTTGGAATCAGAGGGCCTGAGGTTAAACCAGGCTCTGTTTATTGCTTGCATGATCTTGGATGAGTCACTTAACTATTCTCTGCCTCAGTTCCTCATCTGTAAAATGAGGCTTGGACTAAATGGCCTTTCTGATCCCTTCCAACTGCCTTTTGAATCTGGGCATTCTATTTTTGGATAGCCTTGATTGTTAAAAAGTTGTTCTTTATACTGAGATGAAATGTGTCTCCTTGTAAGTACTATCCATTATTCTAGTGCTGCCCTCTGGAGCTACACAGAGTAAGCTCCAACCACCCTTCCCACCCCCCTTCCACATGACAATACTTCAAATACCTGAAGACAGGGATACTATTTGTCTTTAAACCTGCTCTTCTCTAGGCTAAATAACTCTAGTTCCTTCAACCAACCTTCCTCTGACCCAGTTCCAAGTCCTTTCATCATACAACTTGTCCAATGTACCTCTTAAAATGGCTTGCCTAGAAACGAACACACTATGTACTATATGTGATCTGACCAGCAGAGAAAACAGCTGTACAAATACCTTCCTTCTTCTGGGAAATACACTTCTAATCAAGCCTAATGTTAGAGTTTTTCAGCAGATAAACCATACTGATAACTCTGAGTTCACAGTCAACTAAAACCCCTAAATCTTTGTTATATGAACTGCTCTTAAGACACATCTCTTTCATCCCATATTTATGAAGTTAACTTTTTGAATCTAAGAACTCTAAGTCTTAGAAAGACAGCCTGGTGTGGTGAAAATTGCAATGGAATAGGTGTTAGAAGATGAAGGCTGGGTAGACAAAGTAACAATCTCTCTGAACTTCAGTTATCTCACCTATAAAACGGAAATTATATTTATACTATCTATATTACAGGACTGTTCTGAAGAAAGTTTTTATAACTATAAAGCACTATATAAATGTAACCTATTGTCACCACCGTAATTCCAGTTCATGGGTCAGAAGAAATGATGGCCTCCAATATATTGGTTGGACGCCCTAAAGCAAATTTACATAAAGACATGGACAAGAGTAGCCCAGGATGGGCAGGCATGGATAGGGTCCAACCTGCATCACTGCAGAGACTCCAAAATCAATGAGCTCAGATATCCATTTGAATATTTGAGAATAATACCAATTAAATTTCATCTTGTTAAATTTGAGCACTCTTAAAACAACTTTGATTCACCTGTTTTTTCTGTCATTCAGTGTATTTTAGCTAACCCTCCCAGCTCCGTGTCATTTGCAAATCTGATATACATGCCACTGATGTTTTCATCCAAATCATTGGCAACCATGTTGAAAAGGTTAGGGTTTAAGACATCACATTTATGCACACCAATAGTAAAACCTCCCTCTGGTTTAATATCTATTCATTATCTAATATTCTTTAGGTACAGATTCAACCACTGTTAAGCCACCTAAATACACTGTTGGCTAAGGTCATAAAGGGAGTGTCAAAACTCCAATTAAATCTGGATTCTCTTGACTGCAAATACAGTGCTCTCCACTATGCTGCATATTTCACCTTCTAAGTTCTCACAAACCACCTGTGAATATTCCATATTTTGCCAGGGAGTAACATCAAGCTCAAGAGTCTAGTTTCTAAAGAACTCAATTTTTTCTTTTCCTCCCTCCCCTATAAATCAGTATTTTTCTATTTTCAGTATTTTTAGCACATTTCACTTTCTTCACAATTCTGAGCGACTCTACAATTTCAGCTCGTTCTTTGCTGATGTAGCTCATCTAAGACAGGGGACTTCTACAGGATATTTTTATGGAGAACAGAGATTACTCTTGTTCTGTTTGGCTCCAGAGAACTAAACCAGGACTGGGAGTGACAAATTCTGGTTTAAGTAAGAAACAAGTTCTTTAGAATTAAGAGTTGTCCCCAAAATGAGATGGGGATATCTGAGGAGTGAGAGAATAGTTGTATTCTCTCATTAAATGTGTCCAAGTTGGGGCTAGATGATCCCATCTCTGGGATACTACAGTACAGATTCATGCTTCAGAGACAATCTGGACTAGAAGATTTCTGATGTTCCTTCAAACTCTAAAATTCCATGATTCTTTGAAAAGTCATTCAAAGAGAGGTGGCTAGGTGGTGCAGTGAATAGAGCACCGGCCCTAGAGTCAGAAGGACCTGGGTTCAAATTCAACCTCAGAACATAACACAAAAAACTAGCCGTGTGATCTTGGGCAAGTCAGTTAACCCCAAATGCTCTACCTTCCCCCCTCCAAAAAAAAAAGAAAAGAAAAAAGAAAAGTCATTCAAAGTAGCTGAGTGTGCCTTCTTACTATCTAGTTGTTTGTCTTGAGTTTCACTTTCCTCTTCACCAAGTCAGTCCTACTGTTGTCAGTTTGAGGATCCTTTTTCTCAACTGACAAGGCGGAAGAAAAGTAGCTGGGTATTTAGTTTCCCTTCTCCTTCTCATTTGGTAGCATTATTATTATACTATCTGCCTCAAAGAGCAGATTCAGCCCTTCCCTGGTATCTTTACATCAAACATCCTTTTTAAAGTTCTTTATTGTCCTTGGAATATTTTTTTTAATTCTGAAAGATTGACTTCATTATGGACTACTGCCTTCCTGATATTATTTTGAATATATTACATCCATAATTCTGACTTAAAGAACAACATGTATTCTAAAGTCAACTGTTCCCCTTCATTGGTATAAGAAAATGAAAGTCGTCTAGATTCCTATTGATTAAAATATAAGAAGATAGGTTTTTTAAAAATCTTACCTTGTTTAATTTTGAACAACAAGACCTAGCATTGATGTAGTCACATTCTAAATCAGATAATGTGATTATCTGAAGACCAAGATAAGGAACCATTAAATTTGTTCTCTAATAATACAATGCTGATTTCATTTTAGAGCCTCAGAAAATGACTATACAATCTACACTGCTCAAGGGTAGAATGAGGTTTGACTTGATAAAAAAAATTTTTGCTATTTCTTTATGAAAGAACATTGAAGTCAGATTATTAAAATACCTTAAATTTATCATGTTTTATCTTCATTCCCTTTTCAACAAATGGATAATCCACTCATGGATAACCCTACCAGTACTCACTATTTCTATATCTGGGCCTCCCAAATGCAGCAGAATGTAAAAAATAGGGACATTTAAAATATCCAAAATGAAATTACAAAAGCAATAAAGTAGTAAAAATTAAAAAGTAACTAGACTCTTCAGCATATAACCTTTTCCTCCATTTCTTCAATGTCCTTCTCTCCTTAACCCCCAACATTTTGGTGTTCGTGCTCACCATTCTATAGGAAAGTACTATCAGTTATAAACACTCTATTAGGTAATTTTGCTTAACTGTATTGGAGAAAAGGGGGGCAGGGGAGTTGTTTCATTCATTGTTGGACCTTTAAGGTTGTTCTGGGTAAAAAAAAAAAGTTATCAATTTTTAAAAGAATTTTAAAACTGCTGGAAGATAACCAAAAAGCAGTATGCTCTAAAACTGAAGGTTTAATTCTGTCTAAACGGGAATTCTTAATCTGGAGTCCATGAACATTTAAAAATATTTTGCTAACTATATTTCAACAGAAATAGTTTCCTTTATGATCACAGGCATTTAAAAACACTGTCTGAGAAAGGGTCCAAGAGAAAGGACTGCCAAAAGGGTTCATGATACAAAAAAAAAAAAAAAAAAGGTTAAAAATTCATGACCTAAAATCTCTGGGGAAAAAAGTGGGAAGGAACATTAATTTCTAAACCGTTCATTCATTTACTCAACAATTACTGAGTATGTACCTTATTATGTTCAAGGCACTAAGCACTATAAAACAGGAAGCAGATTGTAGTTTAATTTTAATCACAGTGTGATGAAGCATTATTATACAATAGTGTTAATAAGATTGGTGTTCTGGGGCTGAGATAGTTTGTTTCTTTTCTATGTCCAGAAGTGCCTACTTAGTTCAGTCCTGAGCTTCAATAACTACATAACTTGCATAACTACAATATAAACATTGTAACGTGAAAGAATAAATATAAAATCTCCATGAGACTTGTAACCAATTTCAAATGGGCCTGTTTTGTAAAACACTTCTGGCATGTTGAAAGACTTGTAAGAGTTCACATTTTACAAAACGTAGTTGCAAAAAGGATGGAGGCAATTAACTAATAGTGTGTTTATAGATACAACGTTTCTTCAAAACGCTTTTTCAAGAAGTTTTAACATAAAACAGCCAGAAAAGGATGTTATTCCAAATCAAAGAGTTCGCCTGTAGAAAATGAACCCAGTCTTGCTTGGGGTGGGAAATGCCTGGGCTGCAACACTCAGAACAAAGAAGGGGGATGTTTAAGGAATGACAAGAGGGCTCCCTAGCACTAGATCAGCCTCGGGGAAGGGAGGCTGGGGTTCCAGCCGGGGATCAGCTCAATGGGGGATCCATTGCCCACGCTGCCTGGCTCCACACTTAGCCTTCCCCGCAAAAAAAAACAAAAAACAAAAAAATCCCTCCGAGGGAAACCTAACCTTTCTCCCCGAAGAACGCCGCGGGACGGGCCGAGGCAATGAATCGTCCCCGGTTAGGGTGCACCTTGGACTTGGGTGGAGAGGGTACCAAGCCAGGGAGAGCCCACCCCACCACGGCCAAAGCGGGGCCCCAGGAAATCACGAGATCGGGACCGAGCGGGGGCTCCCCTCGGTCCTCCGCGCGACACACCCACCCCTGGCCCCCTGCAGCCTGCCCCGCCCTGGAGCGGGCCCCGGCCGGCCCTGCTCGCGCTCACCCCGGCTCCGCGGCGGCGGACGGCCTCCCACCTTCCCCTGCCCGCGCCCGCTCAGCCCGGAGGCTGGGGCTCCCCCGACCCGGGCCCGGGCCCGCTACGCCACGCCACGCCAAGGGGCGGGGGACGGAGTCCCGGCCAGGACAGCAAACTAGAGGCAAGGATACAAAATAGACGGAAAGGAAGATGAGGGCGCAGCAATCGATGAGCGAGAAGACGAAAACCACCGCCTCCATCCTTCGGCGCCTTCGTCGCCGCCAGTTCCGCCAAACCGGCCGCCGGCCTCGGAACCGCCCACCAATGGCCTCCCGCGCCGCTGCATGATGGGAGTGGTAGTCCACCGCCTGTCAGACCCGACGGCCCGGCTCCGCGGCGGCGCCTGCTGCATGCCGGGAAGTGCAGGGCTGCGGCACTAGCTCCTTCCCCATCCCCAAGCAGTACCAGAGCTTTATGTAGCGCCGGGGAAGCGCCCCATCCCGGGGCGGTGCGAATGCAAACCTGTGAAACCGCTGCCTCTGACCTCGGGGTAATTCCGTGGGGATCGCAGGCCCGGAGTTCCACGCTCATTGTCCAGAAATCACATCCTTTTCTGTCTGGTTTGTGTTGAAACCTCTTGAAAAGTCAGTTTCGAAGAAAGTAGGGGAAGTTTGGTGCTGTGGAATAAACTCGTGGTCTGGAGGGCGGACCCGGCTTGGAATTCTGACTCTGACTCTTGCTAGTTTTGTGACCTTGGCCAAGTTGCTTCCCTTCTCTGAGCCTCAGTTCCTCTTCTGTAAATCGAGGGAATTAGACTAACTGACCTCTAATGTGATCTCCAAGCTCTAAAGCTGTGACGCCAGGTCACTAAAGAATAAGACATGACCTCTGACCTAAATATCATAACTATCTCCCACTGCTAATTGCCACATCGTTTAGTCATCAAGTATATCTGCTGAGTATTCACAGCCTAGGGGAATCATTCTCTTCTCCACGTTATGAATCCTATTCACTTCTCCCCTAATTTTTAATTTTTCCTTTTTTTATTACACAACAAACACAATATACAAAGAACAGGAAAAATGGGATAGATATAAACCTGGATTGATAAATCTATCTACAATTATGAATCTGTTGCTTACAGTTGTTGAGTTTTTTGGTTTTTGTGGCGAGCCTTCCACCTTGAGGCCATGTGGCCTTCCAGATCCTTGAGTTCAGCTTTTTGACCGAGTCCAAGTTTTATAGAACAAATCCTTTTAAGGGAATTTGTTCTGTGAAGTCTGGATTCAGTCAGAGGGCCGTACTTGAGGACCTAGAGGGCCACGTGCGGCCTTGGGGCAGCAGGTTCTGACTCCAGGCAAAAAGCCTTTACTTTGCCCACATTACTGTAGTGACAGGGAGCATGGAGAGTGAGTGTCTTTTTTGCTTTTGCTTTTCCCTTCTACCCTGAGCTATCACACCTGGTCAGAGCAGCACTGAAACTGTCTTTCTGTTCCCTGAGAAACTTCATTTTCTTCTATTCTGTGTTTTTAGTGTTTCCTTCACACTTCCCCAGCCCTTTTTTTTCATCACAGTGACTACCCATGGACTCTTCCCTATAATTTCCCTTTCTCACAAAAAAATAAAGCCTTTCCTTATAATAAATCAGTACAGTCAAGTAAAACAAGTTTCTTTCTGTACTTCACTAATCCACCACCTCTCTACCAAGAAGTGGGAGGTCTTCTAGAGTCATGATTGATCATTGATCAGCATTCCTACATCTTTCAAAGATATTTTCCTTTAAATTATTGTAGTTACGTTATAAAATGTACTGGTTCACCCTTTCAGTTCATGTGTCTTCCTATGTTTCTCTTAATCTATTACCTTTATCCTTTCTTAGCTGCAGTGATAGTACATTTCAGGCAAATTAGATGACTAGATGGAGAAAGGCAGAGGTAGAGATTATAATTATAATGTATCTCTTAGCCATGGGCCAGGCAACGTGCCAGGTGATGGGGACACAATACAACCAGATAACCCCTCCCTCAAAGAGCTTACATTCTAACAGGGGAAGGCAAGACATAAAGGAGAGCTGGAAAAAATACTTGGGGCATGGCAAAGGAACCTAAGGAAGTTGTGTGAAGTCCCGGGGCCCTGAAATTTAAGGCAAAAAAGCTCACCTGTCAGTGACTGTGAGACAGGGTAGGAGATGGTGGGATAGTAGGGCCATGACAAGAAAACCATATATGCATTAATTTATTCAGCTATTACCTAGTTGATGGTCTCCCACTTTGTTCCCATTTCTTTGCTACAATAAAAAATGCTGTTATAAATAATATTGTACATATTAATCCTTGTTAAGAGATAAGGAATTTACAGAAGACTCTAAGTAGGAACAAAGGGGCTCTCAGTTTCAGCTATAATGATTACTGCTCTCTGAACTCAGTGAGAACTATCAATGCCTGCTAAGCCAGGGTATAACAGGGGGCTTGGCCCTAGAAGCAGCAAGACCTCCCTATGAGTAATAACTTTCCAGAGACATAAGTCACTCTCTAGGTTACATATTGAAATGCAATTTGAATAAAAAGGATCTACTCTAATTGCATCATTAAACCGGAATCCAAAATCAAGCCAGTGGTACAAGAAGATTCTCATACTTATTCCCATTCAATAAAAAGTCATCTTTTTTGGGGGGGGAAGGGTGGAGAAGAGGAAGAGGGAGAAAATTTGGAACTCAAAAGCTTGTGGAACTGCATGTTGTAAACTAAAAGTAAATTAATTAATTAATCCTTTTTTGCTGCCATATTGTGGTTCTTGCTGTTCTGGCACTCCCATTTTTCAGCAGATTCTTCACAGACTATGCCTGACAGTCATGTCAGGCACACACACACACAACTGTTTGCTGCACAAAAAAAAAAGTCAAAGAAGGAAAAAGAGACTCAATATAAATCGAAGAGGAAAGTGATATCCAATAGCCATTTAGCAATAGTGGCTCTCTGCTTATGGGTAGAGACTTTTGCATGCCTAGGTGGTGATGTGGACTCTGGTGGTTGAGACCATGCCTGCTGCAAGGCTGAAGCAAAGGGAGCCTACTTTCCCATTCTAGGTAATATCTGGGGGCAATAGAGCCTGATTTGAGGTGGGAAAGTTGAGATTGAGCAGAAAGAGGTTCTATTGGGGATCCTAGTTATTAAGTTCTGTCACATGAATGAGTGATTTGCCTCAGAGACAGGATTAATCAGCCTGGTTCATAGTATACTAGAAGATTTGGGATTGGAAAACAGAGGTCAGGCAGAGCAGGAAAAGGAAAGGAATCTATAAAATCCCATTAGACTGTGAAATCCTTAACAGAGGTGACTTTTTTTTCCTCTTTCTTTGCAATTCCCAGTGCTTTGCACAGTGCCCAGCACACAGTAGTAAATATTTGTTGCCCAACTGTTTATGGAGCTGCTGTTTCTCATTCAATCCAGAGGCTGAAAGTGTGTAACTGTAGGAATGTGCTTGTCGTTTGGATCAACAAATCATATGTGAAGAAGCAGAAAATGTCACCAGGAAAGAAGAGCAGTAGAAGTATTCACCTACAGGTGGCCATTTCCTTGGATCTTCACTGGGGTTTACCCCCTTTTTAGAAATATGAACTTATTATCATTCAATTAAAAGGTTGTTTTTTGGTTTTGGTTTTTTGCTACAGTCTTTTGTTTCTTGCTCTCCTGGTGCTCCCTCAGCTTGAATCTTGGTTCTCCTTGGGTTATAATCTCATTTAACTTTTGGGAATATGTGCAGTAGTGTTGTTCTGGTCATATTTAGAAACCTGCTCTCTAAACAAGCAAACAACCTTGAAACTACTCTCTCCAGAGTTACCAATGAGTTACCAATGAACTCTTAATTATCAAATCTAATGACCTCCACTATCTCCTTTACTTGTCTCTGATGAAAAGCCACTGCTTCTCCTTGCCAAGGGTACCTCCCTAATTGTACCCTCAATCCAATCCTTTCCAGTCTTCTACAGCAGATTGGCTCATCAATTTCCTCAGTTTCTCTCTCTCTACTGGTTTCTTTTCTACTGCCTACAAACCTAGTCAGGTCTCTCTATCCTTTAAAAGAAAAAAAAAACCAAAAGCATTGTCTCTAGACCTTACCATCCCATCCCTTCAAGCCATCATCTTATCTCTTTCTTTCTTTCTCAGATAAAATCTGTTTAAAAAACTAACATTGCCACTGGCCCTGGAGTCAGGAGGACCTGAGTTCAAATACGGCCTTTAGACACTTAACATTTACTAGTTGTGTGACCTTGGGCAAGTCACTTAACCCTAATTGCTCCGCCTTCTTCCCCTCCAAAAAGACAAACATACACACACACACACACACACACACACACACACACACACACACACACACACACACACACAAGAGCTAACCCTCATTGTTTCTGTTCTCTCTCCTTATTTTCCTCTAAACTTTTTACAGTCTGTCTTCAAAAGTCAACATGCAGTTGAATCTGCTTAATAACCAATAACCTCTTGGTTGCCAGATCTAATGAGTTTTTCTCATCCCTTATCCTTTTTGACCTCTCTTCAGCACTGGACATTTGAAACCACTCTCTCTTCCTGGATACTCTTCTCTCTGTTTTTTATGGTATTGCTCTCTCTTCGTTCTCCTCATACTTGATTAAAGTACAGTTCTGACCATGTCACTCCCTTTTCAATAAATTCCAGTGGCTCCCTATTACCTCTAAAATAAAATATAAGCTCCTCTGTTTTTCATTTAAAATTCTTCACAACTTGGTCCTAGAGGTAGGTCATAACCTACCTTTGCTAGCTAATTAAATATTACTTCTTTGGGCATATACTATGGTTTAACTCAACTAGCATTCTTGTTGGTTCTCACATGAACCACTCCTTCTGCTACCATATGTTTGCACTGGTCATCCCTGATGCCTCTGTCTCTTAAAATCCTTTTGTCTCCTACAAGGACCATTTTCTACAAGAAACCTTTTCAGATGCTTCCCCTCTCCCAGCTGCTAGTGCCTTTCTCTCAGTCATCTTGTATCTATTTTGCATATACCTCTACATCCAAATGTTGTCTTTATCAGTTACACTGTAATTCCTTGAGGGCAGTAACTGTTTCACTTTTGTCTTTGTATCCACAGTATCTAACAAAGTGCCTGGCTCATTATAGGAGTCCAATAAATAATTGTTGATTGACTGAAATGCCTTTGGTGAATATATGTCTCCCAGGTTTATGCCTTTCCTAACCAGTGGGTTGTTGGGCAAGGTTCTCTCTGCCTGTATATCTTTCCAGGGATCCTAAATATTTTGGATACATGTAACCCTTAGAGGCCTGAAGCCAGGACGACTTATCTTCCTGAGTTCAAATGTGGCCTCAGATACTTACTACCTATGTGATCCTGGGCAAGTCACTTAACCCTGTTTGCCTCAGTTCCCCATTTGTAACTGAGCAGGAAAAGAAATGGCAAAGTATGCCAGCATCTTTGCCAAGAAAACCCCAAATGGGGTCACAAAGAGTTAGACAGGACTGAAAGGACAATAGCAGCCCCTGTGAACTTTGAGGGTCCTTAATCCAGATTCCACTTGAATTGGAGAACTGCTTCTCCCAAAGCACGACTAAGTATAGTTTCTTTAGAGGTCAAGGGTATATCATTCAAATACTAACAGCTTGAGCTTTCAATCCTATGTATTGCTCTTAATATCTATGCCAGTTACAATTAGTATCTTCCTCATATCACTGACCCAGTGATTAGTACCCACTATTATTAAATTAATTAGCTTTGACAAAGAGATAATTTACTGAGAAGATACTGAACAAGAACAGAAGTACAAAACACAATGTGTTAAATTAGGACTACATTTTCCTCCATACCAACTTGGTCCCTGAAGAAAGTAAGCCAAAACTTAAAGTAGTTGCTACAAAACATTTGCCTGACCAAATTTACTTCTGATTGCTGTATGACTGATGGACAAAATCCCTCCTTTGACTGCAGAAACCAGGGTCTTCACTATGTGTTAAGTGGAGAAGAAACAATCAGAGAATACTTGTGCTTGTTCTAAAGTCCACGTGGGGGCCTGAATGAGGCACAGTTCACTGCACATGATCATAGTGACTTAGCTCTCATTGGCCTTGTTAGAGAAGAGCCTTTGGGCTTTTTTTCTGCCAAATCAAAGGTGGAGCTTGAGCTGAGTCTTGAAGGAAATTAGCGGTTCTAAAAGTTGAAAGGGGGAAAAGGAAGGGGAGTGGTGTATCAGGGATATGTCCCAGGCATGAGGCATGCAGAATGGTCAGTGAAAAGGAACAGAGATGGGAGATGAAATGGTGTATATGAGGAATGGCAAGAAGGTTGGAATGACCTGATTGTAGATTGCATGAAGAACAGTATGAAATAAGATAGGAAAGAGAGGTTGAAGTTTTGCTATGGAGGGCTTTAAATATCAGAGAAGTTAGTTGCCTGATGTCAAAGAAGCCCCCAGAGGTAAGCAAACAAACAAAATGTACACTGGTATTTTGTATTCTCTTTCTATTTTTTTTAATTCTAAACTTAATAAGCATCAAATAAACAGATAATCCCACATATATAATAGAATAGAAAATGTCAACTGAACTAATCCTCTCTTCCATTTCTCATTTTTCAAGATCAACAATTGGTTACAATAGGTCACATTGAGATTGTTTTCATTGTATATCTTATCTTTTTCTTGTTTTTAACTTTTTTCCAGATTTGTATTAATTTCGGTCTAGTTAGTTAATCATCTGACTGTAGACATGAATTCTTAGAGGCAGTGGATAGAATGCTGGGCCTGGAATCAAGAAGATCCAAGTTCAGATCTGGTCTCAGATAGTTAGCTAAGTCACTTACCCTCTGTTTGCCTTAATTCACTGGAGAAGGAAATGATAAATCACTCCAGTAATTTTGCCAAGAAAATCCCATGGACAGTATGGTCCACAAAGAGCTGGACATGACTGAAACAACTGACCAGCAACAACCAACATGTGAATTCAAGAATTCAGATGATTCAGGAATGACATTAATAACAAGTCATTTTCTTTCTGTTAAAATAGATTCAATTTCATTCTTTGTGATATTATTTAATATTAGCTATATTCAATCATTCCCAAGTCTTTTCTCAAAGAAAGTATTCATGAAATAGGGGCATGAGGTTTTTGTGTGTTCTGCAAGTCTTTGGCTTCTCTCCTTCCTTATTTCTTATCCATATTTTTCAGGATATTTCTTGCTATCTTCGCCTATTCCCATTTTTCCACTGAAGTCACTGAGTATTAAAGTATATATTAATTTAGTTTGGAGGGTCTTCTCAAGGTTGTCATAGAATTTTCCTATCTCTCTGTAACAGATATTGACACATAAGCTTCAATTATTTCCATAGTGGTCTTTTGCAAGCATTCATCATAAACATTTCATTGGTGTGTTAGAATGTCCTTCAATTCTTGCTGGTATCCATCAATAAATAGAGAAATCAAAAAGGGGCCTGTTGAGCCCAAGTGGAATGCCACCAATCCCTATAATTTTTCCAAATTCTCAATCCCCACCCTTGTTATGACTTTGTAGCAATGCTTACTCCTTATTAGAATTGGCACTACTTGCTAAACTTGAAGGTAGGGATATAAGCAGCTACTTCCAGAACAGCTCTTCTCTTTGAGTTCATGATCAAAAGGGAGTGAAGATGAATTTTATTTATTACAATGACAGACTAATTAACTAGCCCAAACAGGCAGTGCCAAGAACCTACAAGGCAATTGGGAATACAAAATAGCCACTCGGAAATAAGAGCCCCTTTTTCTTCCTCTATCATCTATCTCCTAGAAAAAGATTTTGAGATCTGTCATAAAAGAGAAATATCCCCTAAAAAACATCCCCTAAATAGTGAGGAATACCCATTATAATATATACAACACATGTCATTCATGCATTTTCTTTAATGTCATTCCATTAATAAAACCATATTGATTTTTGATGTTGACTCATTAGATAGGTGCACTACTTTGGTGGCAAGAATTTTGTTTTCTAGGTCTTTAATAACTGTGACTGATGAGGAGGTGTGGGATGTAGCACCTGCAGAGGGAATTGACAAAGAACGTCCCCAATAATGATTTACTGGACTATGGCTTCAGGGGTCAGGTTAGAAGCAAGGATTTGGGAGTGAGATGCTGCTGCTCTTTTTCTTTTTTAAACATTAATTTTTTTTTTTTGCCAATGCTGCTGCTCTAAGGACTCGGGCTTACCTGCCCATCCGTTGCAGTTTGTTGGCAGTTGATATTGATAGTGGCAGAGATGGCAGGGTTGTTTTCATGAAGTCTCATCCCTTGAATTGTCGATAGCTGCTTAGGCTAGGTTAGAAGCAGGGCCAGTGATCTGGTGGACACTGCTGTTTCTGAGGCTTTAAAGTTTACCAGTTCATTGGTAGCAATTTGCCACTAAGTGATTGGCATAAAAGGAGGCAAGCCCCTTTTCCATGATGGCTTTGGGGTACAAGCTGGAAGCAAAGTTGGTGGTCTGGGAGGCATTGCATAGCATAGTCTGAACAACAGATGTTCTTCAACCATTTGATTTTTCCTATGTGAATAGTTGGGCAAAATGCTTTTGAAAATTATGGATTTTGGGGCAGCTAGGTGGCACAAAGGGGCAGCTAGGTGGCGCAGTGAATAGAGCACTGGCCCTGGAGTCAGGAGGGCCTGAATTCAAATCCAGACTCACACACATAACACTTACTAGCCATGTGACCTTGGGCAAGTCACTTAAACCCAATTGCCCGGCACTTCCCCCTCCAAAAAGCAAAAACAAACAAAAAAAAAAAACTTCAAAAAAAAAAAAGAATATTATGGATTTCACCCAAGAAGTGCTTCAATGTTCTATGTCATGATGTTACTCAAACAATGTACTTTTCAAAAAGAAGTATTGCATATAGGAGTATCTGGAGGATCACACTGTCTATAAGTGGGTCTTCTTCCACACTTGCTGTTTTGTTTCTGATATCAATAAGTAGATGATTTAATAAGGTATCAGTGATAGGGGAACCTAACCAATAGGTTTAATGCCTATCAGCCTGTGAAGAATATATCAGCATGCTTGGCTTGGGGCAATTCCTCATGTGGAAGAGGTTAGAAAGCCTGCTTCTGAGAAAGTCACAAAAATGTGTAATGGAAGTGCCTTGGAGAGACATTAGAGAATGTGTAGATGTTCTATAACTGGTTCTTGTCTGATAAAAACATGGACAGCAGTCTCTTTGATTGACTATAATTGCACAATCAGATCTGGGGGTGCCTTCAAAAGTTTTAGTCAGCTTGAGCTTAGTCCCCTCTTTTGGTGGATCCCTCTGGGTGTCTGATTGAAGGCTTCTGATGAGAGATAGTGCTTTAAGGAGAGAGAGGCCTGTAGAGGCAACCACTCTGGCATACCCAGATTGGCTGCTATCACAGGTTCTTAGATCTGCTTTACTAGGAAAGGTAACTGTTTAAGGGGTTGACAATCTTTTTTTAAATTACATTCACTAATTCAAGGGAAAAGTCAGCATCCTGGACTTCAGAGAAAATACAAACAGAGAAAATATAAGCAAAGAAATAAAGACCGACAGACAGGGCTCTGACTTCCTGAATCAATTATATACTTTACATACATCCCTGGATTGAGAGAGCCTTTACCTCTGAGCAGTTAGGAGCTCTGAACATATGACTACTAAGACTCTCAACCAGGGAATCACAAGATCCTTCTCATAAGTGAGCCCCCAAAGCAAAATACCAACTCAGAGTATATATACTCTTCTCAGAGCCAGAAGGCATTACAACCCTCAAGACTTGGTACCTAATTAGAAATTAGCAAGAGGTGTGAAAGCCTTCCTATAAGCAAGCCTCTCCTAAGCAAACTTCCCTTAATGGGCTCCACATAAGACTTATTAATGGGCGGGGAAGATTTTAAATCCCATTAACATTACAAGGCCCTGGGTACTCTGCCACCTAAGCAAACATCTCATAGGCTCAATTCTTTGCCTGCTTTGGGATTTGTCCCCTTGATTGGGTGAAGAAAATTAATTTGGAGGCAGTGTGACCTTATGGGTTTTTGAGCTGTCCAGACAGTTCAGTAAACACCAAATCCATGTTGGGTTTTACAGTCAGCCCAGAACCCTTAAGGTTACCCCTTAAGAATTCTTAAGATGTAACAGCCTGACTCTGGGATAGTGAGCCCACAAAGAGGATTTGCTACATATTTTTCTAGTAATACAGAATAATTTTGGAGGGGAGTTGGTGAGGCAATAGGAATTAAGTGACTTGTCCAAGGTCACACAGCTAGTAAGTGTCAAAGGTCAGATTTAAATTCAGGTTCTACTGACTCCAGAGCTAGTGCCCTATCCACTGTGCCACCTAACTCTCCCATAATCTGGAATAATTTTGAAATATGCATGGAAGATATCTAGTTGGAGAAGTCTTTTTTATTTTGCTTCCCCAAATGACATACCTATTTAGTCAACGAATAATAAACACAGTAGGATTTTGTATTTTCTATATAATCTTTCAGTCAATTATATGATGGAATTATATGCTCTATTGTGGAATATCACTGAAGAAAATCTACTTGTTTCCTACTCATACTTTCATTAAGGAGACCCTGGATATGGATGGAGATTATTCTCAAAATTTCTCTAGGTGAAAAAGTAGGGATATAGGCTAACAGTTGTTATTTTCTTGATGACTCTCTCCTTCCCGCAGTACTCATATCTAATTCTACAGTTTTGTCAATACCTTTAGTATCTTCCACTTTTTTAGATACGTTATGAATATATCTCTCAATACCCTCTCAATTATGTCACTTCCAAACATCCTCTGTCGATCTAAACCAATTTTTTCAGTATTTGGTTTTTTTTGAGGGGGGGGAGTTGGGAGGCAATCAGGGTTAAGTGACTTGCCCGGGGTCACACAACTGGTAAGTTTCTGAGGCCAGATTTAGACTTAGGGTCCTCTGGCTCCAGGACCATGCTCTATCCACTGAGTCACCTAGCTGCCCAGCCTTTTCTCTAGTGCCATTTCTTCTTCCTCTATAAAGCACACCTGAGATTGATGTGAAAGTCCAAATGCATTGGCTCCACTGCCTTTGATGGTAAAGAGTTTGTCATTTAAAAAAAAAGAGTTTGTAACTAAACACACACGTTTGTTTTTATTATGAAGAGAAAGTTTTGTGAGGATAACAGAGCTGAAGAGTAGAAGCTAAAATATGCCACTGCCACTAGATGGAGCTGTTCACTCGAAGACTAAAGGAGGTTTCTCTTAAGTATTGGAAGTTAAACACTGCTCTAATTCAGTTTGTTTTGCCTGGACTCTGCCAATTGCTTTGTTACGGTTATCCCAGGCTCCATTTCTCCACCTCCAACCCATCCTTCTCACTGCTGGTAGGCTAGCATTTTAAAAGATGTGTTATTTCCTTGTTCAGATACCGAAAGTAACTTGCTATCATCTGTCAAATTCCATGTTCCTTATTGGCAATCACAACTTTCTTTCCTATTTTCTCAGTCTACCTCTTGAGTCTTATCATCCAAATTCTCCTTACAGTTTCCATTACCTTCAAGACAATCTGAATTCACTGGTCTTCAAACATGCTCCTGTCTCTGAACGTGCACATGCTTTTTCATGTCTATAATACCCTATCTCCAAATAATACTCTGTGCCCCAAATCAAACAATTCTTCAAAGTGTATTTGAAGTATCGACTCCTTTATGAAATCCTATTGAATGTCCCTCCTTTGAACCCTCAGTGTACATATCCTGAGACAATATATCTTATTTTACAAAGAAATCATTAATTATAATACTTAACGTCTTCTTCCCAGCAAGACTGTGACTTCCTGTAGGTCAAGTTATATGTGTCATGCTTACCTTTTCTATTCCCCAAAACATACAGAGCTAATCAGTCAGACAGCTATATGTCTAAGTTCCTTAAAAAGATATTATATATAAGCTCAATCCCTGGCCTGGCTTGCCAGGGACAAGGACCTTCATGGAACTGTTTAGACAGGGCACAGCCAAAATGAAGTTGAAGGAACCAATTCACCAGTCTTATAAAATGCCTAATATTTTTGCTGTTAAAGTATCCATCTCCAGGGAGAATATGTTAATTACAAATTACTCCTTCAGGGTTAATTTTTTGTTAATTATAAATTACCTTTTCATGATTAATTTTTTTTTTTGTTAACTTGTGTTTATGACTCTTTTATGTGTTAAATATTTCTTTTGAATTATGGAAATAAATAGCTGTCCTATATCTGATTTGCAATATATATGGGTAGTCTTCTCTCCTCTTTTGAGGCAGACTCTAGACAAATCAAAGCTATGAGTGATTTTTTTCCTGGAGCAGTAGTATAAAAAAACAAAGAGAGCGAGGGGAAAAAAAGGTAACTGATTCCTTTCTTTAGGGGACAAGCTTTCTAGGACTGAAACCAGATTGTATGCATAGGTTCAGGGTTCAGAGGATCTCCCTGGTGGAGAGTGCCTCTATCCCTTGCTTGGTTAAGAATACATCTGCTTATAACTATGAAGGCTATAATCTGCTTCTCTTCTAACTTGTTTATGTTGTAATCTTCAATAGTCAAATCTCATGTGTGATAGCTTTTTTGTGGGTGTGTCTCCTTATCTGTGTTTGTCCTTGGTATGGCTGCCTCTGTTTCCAGATACAGACTCTTCTTTCTCCGGTGCACATCTGTTTGCTCTTGGTGTGTCTCTGTTTTTCCACAAGATGCCTTATCTCCTACTGATCCTGTGTCTCCAATGACATGACATAGGGAATGGGGGAGGGGGGGAGGCAGAGAGAGAAAGAAAATGAGAGAGAGAGAGACAGAGAGAGAGAGAAACAATTCCTAGCCTCCAACTCCCCATGGTTCCCTCTGAATGTGGAATCCCTCAGAGGTGGGTTGGTCTGTTGCTTGATTAATTAACTGCTAGAATTTTTCTGACCCTTTAAAGTCTTCAGAGGTATGGTTAGGTTTGGTTGGCCAATCATTCTGTTACCTTTTTGAACCAATTAAAGAGGCAGTTATGTCTCCTCTTTAAAAGGAGTTCATAGGGTATAGAAATCTTATTTATACACTTCAAAAACCTAATCACATCTGTTGAGTGATTGAAATAGGGGTGTAGAACCCACTCAATTACAACAACATGACAGCTTTTGTTAAATACTTTGTTAAAATCTAGGCAAACTATATCTACAACATTCCCCTGATCTAGTAATACTATCCAAAAAAAAATGAATGAGGGTAGTATGAGTTGATCTGTTCTTGATGAAGTCACACTGCCTCTTTGTGAGTATTGCTTTAACTCACTTAACTCACTAACTTACTTAAAATATGCCTTAGAATTTTGCCAAGAATAGAAAGTCAATTTAACTGTCCTATAGTTTACGTATCTCATTCTCTTCTCTTTTTAAATATTTAGGATAATCTTTATCCTTGTACCTTTGGTAGTACTTCTCTTTTTCTTCTAAATCCTTCAAAGATCACTGATAGATCACATCTGCTAATTTAGTGTCCTAGGAGGTAGTTAATCTAGGTCTGACGAATCCTATCAGCAAGAACAGATATGTACTCTCCTTATCTTCTTACTTATTAGGAAATCAATTTCTGAATGTTCAAATCCAAAGGTCTTCCTTAAGAGAGAAGACAAAAGCAAAGTAAGAAATGAACAGCTCTACCTTCTCTATCATTTGTTATCCTCATCCCATTTCATTGCCACCTCTCCCCTATTAGCATCAACCTTAGTCTTTATTGGATCCTCTTCTTTCTCTCTCCCACCATACATCTGTTTTTATCATCCTTAGCTTTTTTTTAATAGCCTCAGTTCCCTTCAATCTTTAATACAATTGACACTATTCTTACAGAACTGTGTCATGTTTTTGTATTCCTTTTCTATCATTGGCACTTGGCTCTATCTTCTGTACATATCTTGTAAAAAGCTAAGTTGGTACTGAGATCCCTGTACATCTAAAGAAATGTTAGTCTCTTTAGACAACTCCCCCTTTTCCATTTCATATCTCTTTTTTCCTTTAGATCTCCTTCCTGAGAGCTTCCTATCTCTCTGGACTGCCTTTTCCCTTTAGAATTTTAGTACTTGTGATCTGTTAACCTGAAAGTTTGATTAAAGGAGGCAAACAGGCTAGGTGATATGCAAATTCATATTGTTTATTTCCTTAAAGGTAGATGAAGCTAGCCAGCTTGTATGTACAAGGAGCCAAAATCTAAGTTCTGACTGCCTGATACAAGATTTACAAAGTTTTTATATGTTTTTGGACAATCCCAGGATGTTTGTGTTCCTCAGATTTATGGTCTCCATATGTTTTCTATCCATACCATGATAAAGGGAAGTTTCTTAGTTGTAAATACAAGACAATTGACAAAGTAGTGTCTGAATCTCAGGATGTTTGTATTTTCCCCCCACCTGCAGTATGCCCCCAAGATAAGAGAAATTCCATTATTCTGAATTTCCAAGCATCTGCTACAAAGGGGAGAATACCCATTTCTGACCTTATCTGGTCTTTCAAGTTACAGACACTGGAAAGGACACTTTTAAAGCAATGCAAAGGAGTCTGATTGATTAATTCAGACTTTGGATCTTTTTGAGGGCCAAAAAATAATATTTAATTATTGTCAGATCCTACCTCGCCATTCCCTGAATATTATGAAACCAAAGGTTAAGTTACAGACAATTACCTGTTTTCCTTTCCTCCTCCCCAATTCCAAGATGGAATAGTATTTTCACCTTAAGGTTTTTATAATTTCTAACCCAGAAACCATTTCCTCCTTGTTGATGAGAATCAGAACCAACATAGAACTTTTCCTCATTGACTCTGCCACCTTTTGAAGAATGAAATTATCATAAAGGGTAACCTGAGATATTATTAGCTGTTCTGCTTTACAGCAAGTATATTTATCAGGTTCTTATTAGTCATTTTTGTTCTTTCCTATTCAATCAATTGGCGGACAAAAACAAACAACCTACTCCAATCCTTTTCGTAGGCTGATAAATAGAGCTAGAGGAAGTCATACTGTCAAGCTGACTAGGTTCATTACAAATTTTTTATTTATTCTCAAAAAAGCATTATGGCTTCTACTCTTCCCTAATTGACTCTCTAATCTATTACCCACAGAAGTTCTCTCCTTAGATCTCCCCATGCCACATACACACACACACACACACACACACACACACACACACACACACGTCCCTCCTATCCTTTCAACTCAGGACCTCAAATCTTAATTAATCTGGAATAGAGGCCAAAAGCAGTTTCTGCTGGGACTCAAGGTACCTACCCCTTCTTGCTCTAAACTCAGCCATGCATTTATATACTATTTTCATTGCTCTTGGGTTGCTTGACTTCTCAATAGGTGATACAGACCAAGATTAGGGGTGAGGAACCTGTGGCCCTCTAGGTCTTCATGTACAGCTCTTTGATTGAATCCAAACTTCACAGAACAAATCCCCTTAATAAAAAGATTTGTTCTGTAAAACTTGGATTCGGTCAAAAGCCCACACCCAAGGCCCTAGAAGGTCACATGTGGCCTTGAGGTCGAAGGTGCCCCACACCTGGACCAAGTAGTTTATTTCCACAGAGTTTATTCACACTCTCCACTTTCCATCAGCAGTTCTGCTTGCTTTCAACTCCACAGAACAATTGGTACCCCTTCGGGTTTTCTCCTCTTCTCTCCCCATCCTTCCCATTGCTTTCCAGCTTCCTTCTGAGTCTTGTCTTCCTCCATTTAATTGTAAGCTCACTGAGAGCAAGGACTGCCTTTCTAGGGATATTTGTATCCCTAGTTTAGCAATTAACCAATATTTATTGAATTGAATGAAAATAGGAAGATAAATAATAAAACAATCAATAAAGATGTGTAGACTAATTAGAGTAGAATTCAGTAATATTACTTAATCTAAACAGTTGAAAGGTTAATACTTTAATCTTATTGGAACACAGGGTTTGCAAGGCTGCTAATTAGCCATTCCACATTTCCCTCCTAGACATTTTCTACTCTGATTGCTTGTATTACTATTCTCTCCCAGCTCTCCTCCTACCTGAATGACTGCTGCCCCTTTTGAGTTTTCTTTGCTAGATCATTTTCTATATCAAACTCTCTAACCGTAGTTGCATCCCTAATATTGTCTTTGATCCTCTTTTCTTTTCTCTGTACGTTCTCACTTGGTGACTTCACCATTTCCAATTAATTATCATCTCTATGTAGATAACACTCATATTTATATCCAGTCCCACTATCTCTCCTAAGATCCAATGCCACAAAACCAAACACTTATTGAATATTTCTTTCTTTTCTTTTTTTTTCTTTTTGGAGGGGGGAGGGCAGGACAATTGGGGTTAAGTGACTTGTCCAAGGTCTCATGGCCAGTAAGTGTTAAGTGTTTGAGGCTGGATTTGAGCTCAGATCCTCCTGACTCCAGGGCTGGTGCTCTATTTACTGCACCACCTACCTGCCCCTTCTTACTGAATATTTCAAACTGAATGTCTTATAATCATCTCGAACTCAACATATTCTAAATAGAATTCATTATTTTTTACCTGAATCCCTCCCTTTATCCAACCTTTTCTATTGCTTTTGAAGGAATCATCATTCTTTCAGTTTCCAAGTTTTGTAAATTTGGCATCATCTTTTAACTCCTTACTTTTCCTTATCCCAGCCACCTCTCCAATCAGTTACCAAATTTTACTGTTTCCACCTCTACAATATCTCTCATATTCATTCCCTTCTCTCTATTCACATGACCACTACCTTAGCTCAGGTCCCATATCACCTCCTTGCATGCATAGCACAGTGCCTGGCATGTAGTAGGCAATTGTGTGGAAGATGTACTTCAAATCATAAAGACCTGAGTTTGAATTCTTTCTGAGACATTCACTAATTGATTGACCTTAGACAAGTCATTTAATTTCCCTCAACCTCAGCTTCCCCATCCATAAAATGAGATAGCAGATGGTACCTATTTTACTTGGTTATGAAAATCAAATAAAAAGATATATAGCAGGTGCTTTGCAAACCTTAAAGCAATATATGAATGTTGGCTATTATTATGCAGGCAGGTAGATAAATTAAAAAGTAATTCAAGTTCATAGGAGTGTAGTCCAGTGAGAAGTGAGAAATCACAAGATCACTGTACTGGATACTTTCCTTAAATAGAGACATAGAAATCCATCACTCCACACTCCAATCAGAGGGGCAGAGAATTCTGGGGGTACTGATGAAACATTGAGAATCAAGGCTGATAGTCTTGCAGGATAATGAGATTCCTGGGGCTTGGCAGGGGTGCCTTAGATAGCTTCTTAGGCAATTCGGGAGTAGATGAACAAATTATGATTTATTAATATAGTAGAATATTACTGGGAGCATAATTGAGAAGTCCAAAGGAGTGCAGCCAGGTTGGGTATATGAATGTAATGGAATATTACTGAACTATAATAAATGAAGAGATTATAGATGACATGAGAAATCCTGGGTAGTATGAATTGATGCAGAATGAAGTGAGTAGAACTAAAACAATTTATATAAGAAAAATGACATTGTAAAGAAAACAACTTTAAAAACTTAATAACTCTGATAAATATAATGAACAACTATGTCTCCAGAGGTCCTACGATGAAGCATGTTACTCACCTCCTAACACAGAGGAAAGAGATACAAGGATAAGAAAGAAATATACATTTTCTGACCTCACCAATGATTATGCTTATTTGTTATAAGGGTTCCCCCTTCCCCATCTTGGTTTTTTAATGGGGGTGGAGGAAGAGAGAGAATCAGCAATAGTGATTTTTTTAAAGGGCTATTTAAACACTTTTTAAAATATAGAGAACAGAAAGAAGTTCAGAAGGAAGTAAAGAACAGGATAGTTTTGGAAGTAAATGTGAATTTCTTTTATTTAATCAATTAGGAAGCATTTGTGTGGGATGGAAGAGTTCAGAGTCTGAGTCTGAGATCAGAAAAGGTCTTTATTCTTTCTCATGAGAAAGGATCCCCTGCCCCTGTCGCTCAAATGGGCTCTGCCAGGGAGAGAGCAACATGTGGAAGCAAGCCCATGGTTACATAACCTTCTAACACAGAACCTGACCCCCAACTGGCCTTGACTCTCATTGGTAGGGAGGCTGGTCCACAACCTAAGTGTGGGAA
>CM053584.1:104125017-104144316 GCA_028627135.1 Pseudochirops cupreus
AAAAAATGACCTATAGTTTTCTTTTTCTACTTTGGCTCCCCCTAATTTAGGTACCAAGACCATATTTTTGTGATAGAAAGATTTTGGTAGAATTTCTTCTTTATTTTTTCCCCAAACAGTTTCTGTAGTATTAGAATTAATTGTTCTTTTGGTAGAATTCATTTGCAAAACCATTTGGTCCTGGGGAATTCCTTAGGGAGTTCATTTCTGGCTTATTCATTTTCTATTTCTAAGATGGAATTATTTAAGTATTCTATTTCCTATTCTGTTAATTTATGCAGTTCATATTTTTGTAACTATTCATCCATTTCATTTAGGTTGTCAGCTTTATTGGCATATAATTGGACAGAATAGCTCTGAATAATTGCTTTTGTTTGGTTGTAAATTCACCTTTTTCATTTTTTATATTGATAATTTGGTTTTCTTTTTGACCAAATTTACCAGTGGTGTATTTTATTTTGTTTTATGTTTTTTCAGAAATATAGCTCCTGATTTTGTTAGCTTAATAGTGGTTTTTTTTTAAATGTTCTTTTTTGTTAATTTCCCCTTTGATTTTTAGGATTTCTATTTTGGTTCTTAATTTGAGTTTTAAAATTTGTTAATTTTAAAAAAAAATTTTTTGGTTGCATGACCGGTTTGTTGATCTATTCTTTCTTTTATTGATGTAAACATTTAGGAGATATAAATTTTCCTCTAAGTACTTGCTTTGGTTGCATCCTACAAATTTAGTATTTTGTTTCATTGTTTTTATCTTTAATGAAATTATTGATTGTTTCTGTGATTTGTTCTTTGAACCACTCATTCTTTAAGATTCAGCTATTTGGTTTGCAGTTGCTTTCTAATCTATGATTCAAAGGTTCTTTATTGAATGTAATTTTTTTGGCATTATGGTTAGGAAAAAATGTATTTTTAATTTTTGTACATTTGTTTGTGAGATTTTTATGCACTTACTCATGGCTGGTTTTTGTGAACACACCAAGCATAGTTGAGAAATAGGTATACTCCTTTCTATTCCTATTCAATGTTTTCCAGTGGTCTGTCATACCTAACTTCTTCTAAAATTCTAGTCATCTCTTTAAATTTATTTCTTATTTATTTTATCATTATCTAGGTTTGAGGGTGAATTGGGGTCTTCCACTATTCTAGTTTTACTATATTTCCTCCTAGAATTAACTGTTCCTTTAAGAATTTAGATATTATGCCATTTGATGTATAAATGTTTTCAGTATTGATATTCATTAATTGTCTATGGTACCTTTTAGCTAAATGTAGTTTCCTTGTTTATCTCTTTATTTAGGTCTATTTTTGCTTTTGCCTGAGATTATGATTGCCATGCCTGCCTTTTTTTTTTCTACTTCTGCCGAGGCATAATAGATTCTGCTCCACCCCTAATTATAACTTGTGTATTTCTTATAAACAGTGTACAGTTAGTTTTCACTTGGCAAAATTGGACCATTTTGCAGACTACCCTGCTGCCACCTCCGCAACTCCACAGGCCTCTGAAGTGAGAGTGATTTCCATGCCTATTGCAGCCAGGAGCCAGAGCTTGAAAATAGTTTAAGTCATTCACAGTTAATCATCGTATAATATTGCTGTTACTGTGTACAGCATTCTCCTGATTCTTCTCGTTTCATTTTGCATCTGTTCATGTAAATCCAGGTTTTCTAAGAGCATCCTTCTTGTTATTTCTTATGGCACAATAGTATTCCATCTCAATCATATACCACAATTTGTTCAGGCATTCCCCAATTGATGGATATCCTCTCAATTTCTAATTCTTTGCTATTGTTTAAAGAACTGCTATAAATGTTTTTGTGTGTAGGTCCTTTTTTTTTTTTAATCTCTTTGGGATATAAACCTAGTAGTGGTATTATTGCTTGGTCAAAGGGTATGGATGGTTTTATAGCCCTTTGGACATAGTTCCACATTGCTCTACAGAATGGTTGAATGAGTATACAGTTTCGCCAGTAGTGCATTAGAGTCTCAATTTTCTCACATTACTCCAACTTTTGTTATTTTCTTTTCTTTTCTTTTTTTTTTGTCATATTAACCAATTTGATAGGTATGGCCTCATAGTTGTTTTAATTTGCATATCATTAATCAAGAGTGATGTAGAGCATTTTTTTCATGCAGTTATAGTTTTGCTTACTTTGAAAACTGTCTGTTCATATTCTTTGAACATTTATCAACTGCTCTTACTATTTTAGACTTGACTCAGTTCTCCATATATTTGAGAAGTGAGATCTTTATCAGAGAAATTTGATGTAAAACTTTTTTCACAGTTGGGATTACAAACTGTGTATTTCCCTCCATCTTGCTTTCCCAAACCCTTTTCATTCTGCTTTCTGTCTCCTTTTACCCTGTCCATCCTCAAAAGTGTTTCGCTTCTCTTTTACCTACCCCACCCCAATCAGCCCTGCTTTCTGTTATCTCTCTTCTCCCCCCATCCCCTACCCCTCCATCCTCTTCCCCTCCTACCTTCCTGTAGGGTAAGATAGATTTCTATACCCACCTGAGTGTGTATGTTATTCCATCTTTGAGCCAGTTCCATTGAGATTAAGGTTTGCTTGCTCCCCTTCACTTCCCCAGTCTTCCCCTACACTGTAAAAGCTCTTTCATGCCTCTTTTATGTGATAGAATTTACCCCATTGAACTGCTCTTTTTTCCCAGTGCATTCCTCTTTCTCACTCCTTAATTGCTTTTTTTTTTTTTGGAGGGGGGAAGGCAGGGCAATTGGGGTCAAGTCACACGGCTAGTTTTATATTAAATGTCTGAGGATGGATTTGAACTCAGGTACTCCTAACTCCAGGACCGGTGCTCTATTCACTGAGCTACCTAGCCACCCCAATTTCATTATTTTTAGATAATCATCCCATCATATTCATCAACACACACCTATACCCTCTGTCTAAGTATACCTCTTCTAATTGCCCTAATAATGGGAAAGTATCATTTTCTGATGTAGGAATGTAAACAGTTTAACCTTATTGAAACCTTTGCAATTTCCCTTGTTTATGTTTTCATACTTTTTTTGAGTTTTGTATTTGAAAGTCAGCATTTCTAATCAACTTGGGTCTTTTCATCAGGAATGCTTCAAAGTCTTCTATTTCATTGAATATCTATTTTTTTTCCTCCTGAAGGATTATACTGTTTTGCTAGGTAGATGATTCTTAATTGTAATCCTACCTCTTTTACCCTCCACAGTGTCATATTCAAAGACCTTTTATTTTTTAATGTAGAAGCTGCTAAATCTTGTATTATTCTGACTGTGGCTCCATAGTATTTTAATTGTTTCTGGCTACTTGCAGTATTTTCTCCTTGACCTGAGAACTCTGGAATTTGGCTATAATATTGGAAGTTTTCATTTTAGGATCTCTTTCAGGAAATTATTGCTGAATGCTTTCCATTTATATTTTACCTTCTGGTTTTTGAATGGCCTCTAGAATTTCCTTGATAATTTCCTGAAAGATGGACTCTCCTTCCTGAATCATCCTTTCCCATGGATTTTTCTTATCTTTACCATTTTTTTTCACCTTTGTATGGAAGTCATCAAGTATCACAGTGTAAGCTGCTTTAATTTGGAAGGACTTAATAAGTTCTTTGTAGATTCCTCTTCATCATTATCCTAAGCAGCTGATGTTTATACATAAGCTGCAATTATTTTTATGGTGATAGTTTTGCCCATTGGTCTTGTAATACTGTATGACCAAGTATCCGTCCCATGAAATCATGTGCCATGTGGCTTTTTGGACATGATAAAACTCACTCTCCTGTTTGTTTTCTTTACTTCTCAAAGGAGCGTCTGTGTGCCATTCTTTCATTTAACTGCAGCTTCCTTCCTTCTTCTGGGATTCATTTGTAGCAAGAATGTCAAGATTTATAGGATTCAGCTTCTCCAGCAAGATGTCCATTTGCTGGTAACTGGATAAGGATTTCACTTTTAAGGATACCAAGCATCTAAATTCCTCACAATTCTAGAAACTATAGGATTCCTCACTCCTGCTACCCCTGTCACTTGAATTTTAAGGGAACGCAAGAAGACGGAGGACCATTTTGCAGTTTTCTTTGTTTTATGGGTACCCGTGGCCAAAAAAAATGGATTATTCAGGTGTCTAGGTGCTGATGACATACCTCTCACTAACATAGCAAGACTGGTGTTTAAACAGACTCTGATGAGGATAGTCCATTTCCAGCATGGTAGAAATATTCAGAGCTTATCCTCTGCTGTGATAGAACCAAGAATTACCTCCTTGCCATGATTAGGCATTGGAGTAGGACACTATGGAGGTTCTGATTTATGTTATGATAGATTTAAAAATCTGTTCTCAAACTTTTAGTAGGAACACATGAATTTTATGATACTTGTCAAGTTAAGCATAGATAGCAAAGCAGCATGTAACCAGGATGAGGAAATGGATGGCAAGACCCAGAAGATAATAGGGTCAGAGTTTGTCACTCCATACTGTGTAGCATATGTCATAGGAATGTGTTCAGACCAAAATTTAATTAGGCAAGTGGACCAAGAACCAGAAGGAGTCTAGGTGAGGAACAAAGAGGTCAGCAAAGCATGGAAAGTATATCTATGTTAGGAACATCTGAAAGGTAAGCTCTTTTCAGGTGTAATAGAGGTAAAGTAATTTGGATGTTTCAATTTTAGCTGGCGTTATTCTCTTCTTATCTACTTTAATATAGCTAGGAACTCTTGATGTCTGTGATAAAAAATGTGAGAGGCAAGAATAAGTGAAATTCTTGATAGTACCCTTCTCTAAAGATGTTAAAGCTTTTTCTATCATATCTTCCAAGGTAACTTAAGTAAATATTTTAAAAACTACATGTTAATACTCTTACAGGTATTATCTCATTTGGTGTTTCTCTAGGATCCAAAAAATAATTCCCTTCTTGAGAATGAAAGTAAAAGAAAAAACAGGATTAAAAGAACCAGGAGGAAAACTGACACTCTTCAGAAAGTAGATGGAGAAATAGAGGATGTTTTGCGAAAAAAAGGTTAGACTAATGATTAGTTTACATTTATGTGGGTAAGTGGTAGTAGTGTATCATTAGATCATATTTAGCTTTAAATTTCAGGAAACTACCTTGGGAGAGGGAGATTCAGGGTCCTATGATTTTAGATTTATAGGGTGGGGGGTGGGAGTATAAAGAAGCAAACACTAGAAAATGTTTCCTTATCTGTAGTAATTTACTTAGTAGAGGCTATTAAGTAGATTCCTGTTGACTTGCTCTGGATTCTTCATGCCCCTTCTTTTCTGCTTGACAGCCAAATCTCAAACACTAGAGCTACAGATCCCAACTGTGAAGTTTGAAGATGTAGGGGGCAATGAAGGGACACTGAAGGTTAGTTATACTATAGAATATGACTTCATCTTGCTGTGCAGCTAGTGACAGAAGGAACCAGACCACAATGTTTTTGCCTCCATCAATTGTGTATCCATAGCAAATAAAAACTTGAGCTAGACTAGCCCACCTTTTGCCTTTTGATTTTATTGAGGAGCAGAAGAAATAAGTGATATAAAACACAGCACCTTTTATTTAAGGTCATTTGGGTTGTACTTTGACAAAGTTGCTTGTTTTAAAAATTGGACATTTAATTCAACTTAAATGTATTTTTCCCTTTGGCCATCTTAGTGGAAGGTGTGATATATTAGAAAGAATATTGAACTTAAAGTCAAGTGAAGCTGGAGTTAGAATCTCTTTTGATCCCTTATTTGTTGTGTGACCACGGGCAAGTCACTTAACCTGCTGCATCTGAAAAAGTTTATACCAGTGTAGAACATACCTCACAAGGTTGTTATGCTGACCAAATGAGATAATATATGTAAAATGCTTTGAAACCAGTGTTATTTCCTTCTTTCTTGACAGGAAATATGCAAGATGCTTATCCATATGCGGCATCCTGAAATATACCACCACCTTGGTGTAGTGCCACCTAGAGGATTTCTTTTACATGGACCTCCAGGTTGTGGAAAAACATTACTTGCACAAGCAATTGCTGGGGTAAGGAATGCTGATGCTCGCTGTTTCTCTTTGAACTTCTTTCTTTTTTTTTTTTTGTTTGTTTTGGTTCTTTGCTTTTTGGAGGGGGGGAAGGCAGGGCAGTTGAGGTTAAGTGACTTGCCCAGGGTCACATGGATAGTAAGTATTAAGTATCTAAGACCATATTTGAGCTCAGGTCCTCCTGACCCCAGGGCCAGTGTTCTATTCACTGCACCACCTAGCCACCCCCCTCTTTGAACTTCTTTAATTTATTTTGTGATGGTGTCAGGAAGAGGAGAGTTGTCATTTGGAAACGGTCCTCTTTTCTGTCTTTATTTTAAAATTCATTGAATTTGTGCTAATTTATAAGACTGGCAATTGAAATGGTATTACATTTTAGTTTTCAGTCTTTCTGTTCACTCAGCTCCTCAACTGATGATGACCAAAATTGTCATCTGACTGCTTTTTCCTCTGGATGACTTTTTGGGTAGAATAGGACCCCATTTCTTTCTCTAATAGAGCAGTAGTTGGTAAAGGTAAGCCACCTTTAAGATGATCATAATTACCCTACTTATTGCCATTGGTACAGCTGGCTTGGTATATAGCTTTCTAGTAATGAGGCTTCTCTCTTCTCACCTCTATCCATTGTTTTGTCAGTTAAGGGGGTGGGGGGAAGTTTTGGATATGTGTCAGATCTCTTGTTCTTGTTCCCTAGGCAGAGGACATTTCAAAATATGTTGTCCCAGTCTAGAGTTGGGAAAGATTATAGCTTCTTTGGTTCCAGATCAACTTTTCAGGGGAAGAAAATAAACTTCAAGCTTTCCTCTGCCAGTGGTGGAATTAAAAATCCTTGGGTACTGTATCCAAAAAAACTTAACGTTAAAACAAACCATGATTAAAATATATTCCTTTTTCATTGGGTCAGTTTATGAAGCTAACAATTCCTTAGCAATTGGGGCTTGGAAAAAAAATTAGTTTATTTCTCTTGACCAAGTCAGAAGGAAATAGTTTAAAACTTGGCAGTTTCATCATTCTTTCTGTGTTTATATACAGGAGCTTGAGCTGCCAATTCTTAAAGTAGCTGCTACTGAGATTGTGTCTGGATTGTCAGGGGAATCTGAACAGCAGCTGAGAGCACTCTTTGAACAGGCTGTGGTAAGTCAAGGTGGCTGCTAGCTACACAGAAGCCTTTTCATCAAGAGGTTCTATTCAACTTAGTCTCTCTTCTATTTCTGTGGCATCACTGGCATTTGCTCGTTCACTGAGTTGATTGACATAGGTTGCCATGACTGCTGGTACAGAAGAGAGCTGAGAAGGACTTCTAAGACATCAAAGTAATACCTTGTACTCAGTGGCCTTATGACAGAGACATGATTAGGTAGAGACAACCTGCAGATGGCTTTTAGAGGCCTGTTGGAAGTCCAGGAGAATACTCCATATCTTATATTGGATTTCACGACAGAAGAAAGCCAGTTATAAACTTGAATGTAAGTTGTCTTGTGCGTGGTAGAATTTAAGATTTTTATCCCTTGTGAGGAGGAAATTCAGTTATGTTTCAGTAGAAAAAGTCTAGATTATTTCTGTCTTATTTAAAGCTTAAGTTATTAAAGGTTTAAAAAAGAATTTTAAAAACCAAGAATATTGCAAAGACATAGAATAATGTGATGTTTGCATTCAGTTCAAGTTTGTTCACACACTTGGCTGTTTACTAGTCATTTTTAATGTAATTAATTCTTTAATGAAAACTGGAGACAAGTAAACTTTTTCTTCATCATTTGAAACAAAGTTTGTTTTTAATGAATATGTTCAGCTTAACTGGAATTCTGCATTATGAATGGAAATGAAAAGTTCTACTGCAACAGTAGCTAAAAGGACAAAACAAGGATGATAGGCAGTTTACTAGGTTTGATGAGAGATTCACATTAAATGGGGTGGAGAATGGTACAAGGTAGAAGCTAGAAGAAGATAGTTAAACGTTCTTGTTTGTTTTGGCCCTCCATTGGTATATATAGTAGGGAGAATGCTGTGGTGAATTATATTTGTGACATGACTTATATTTATGACATTTTAATTTAAGGTGGAATTGGGATCGTTCTATTTAAAGAGACAAATGCAATCTTCAGATTACCAGTCTTGTTTAAGAGTCTTCTGCCTTAACAAGAATTATAATGGTGCCTATTTAGCAAACAAGATGTAAGATCAGTTTACTGTGAACGATACTTTTCCCAATGACATGGTTATTCTTGTCCCTTTCTTTTTCAGCTTCAATTCTGATGCCATCTTATAACTTCTTTTATTTCATCCCATTCGTTTCTTCATGTAACTGAGCAAAAATTTGATATAGTTGGCTTATGGAGATTCCATTCTGATAGTATGATTTGGTATATTGTTGGACTTGGAATAAAGAAGACCTAAATTTGAATTCTGCCTGTGATTTCACTAGCTCTGTGACCGTGGACAAGTTACTTAACCTCACTGAGGTTTCCATCTATGTGTGTTTTCTCCACAAACATTTGTAATTTGGAAGAGAGCTAGATAGTGAATAGCCAGACTTTTATTTTAAATAAGATGTGTTCTGTTCATGATTTTGTATAATTTTAGCCTGATTATCTGTCACCGTGCATTTATTAAGCACTACTGTATGCCAGACACTATGCTAACATCTTTACCCACCAGACTACTTCTATCCTTAATCCATTGCATTTGCCCTTCCCACCCATAGGCCTAATTTTGAATGATTAAATATTAGCTTGCATACCAAGTGTCAATTCTAGATACTCTGATTCTCTAAAACAGTATTATAAAGAGGTCCATGAACCTCACTCTTCCCTATGTATTCTGTGATCCAGTGATGCCGTACCTTTGCTATTCCTGGCATATCATCCAGGCAGTCAATCATTAAGAATTTATTAAGTGCCTAAATGTGCCAGGCACTGTGCTAAGTGCTAGGGATACAAAAAAAGACAAAAGATAATTCCTCTCCTCAGGCACTCAGAATCCAGTGGAGGAGACGGCAGGCAAACAAGTGTGTATCAAATAAATAGAAAATGATTAAAAGAGAAAAGGTGCCAGAATTAAGAGGATTGGGAAAGGTTTCCTGGAGAAGGTGAGATTGTACTTGGTGCTCAGAGGAAGCTAGGAGGCAGAGATGAGGAGGGAGAGAGTTCCAGGCATGGGGGACAGCTAGTGAAAGTGACCAGAGCCAAGAGGGTGAAGTGTTTTGGTTTTTTTTTGGGGGGGGGAACAGCAAGGAGGCTTGTGTTATTGAATTAAAGAGTATACCATGGGAGAGAGGGTGCTTGTGAAGTGTAGGAACACTGGAAAGGTAAGGGTGAGCAAGCTTATGAAAGGTTTTGAAAGCCAAACCAAGGATTTTGTATTTGCTCCTGGGAGGTGATAAGCCACTGAAGTTTATTGAATAGGGGGTAACATGGTCAGACCTGTGCTTTAGGAAAATCAGTTTGTCAGCTGATTGGAGGATGAACTGCAATGGGAATAAACTGGAGGCTGGCCTGCTTGCTAGAGGGCCAATAACAGTAGTCCAGGTTTGATGTGATAAGGGCTTTTGCTAGAGTGGGGGGCAGCATCAGATGTGAGAAGGGGCTATAGTTGAGATATCACGAAGATGAAATCCACAGGTCTTGGCAACAGATTAGACGAGAAGGGAAGTTGGGGATAGTAAGGAGTTGGGAATGACACCTAAATTGTGAATCTGGATATCTAGGAGGAGGATGGTGACTTCAGCAGTTCGGAAGTTTGGAAGGGGAGAAGGTTTGGGGGGGGAAATAATAGGTTCAGTTTTGGACATGGTGAGTTTAAGATATCTACTGGCTGTCTAGTTTGAGATGTCTGAAAAACTGTTGGAGTTGAAGTTAGGGCTGAGTACGTAGACTTGAGAATCATTACTATAGAGACAGTAAATCCATGGGAGTTGTTGATCCCCCAGTGAAGTAGTATAGATGGAAAGGAGAAGAGGGACCAGGACTGAGCTCTGTGGGAACCCAAGGTAAATGAGCATGACCTGAATGAGTTTCCATCAAAAGAAAATAAGAAGTCACAGTTAAGAAAATAACCAAGAAAGGGAGTAGTATCCCCAAAACCTAGAGACAGGATGGTATCAAGGAGGAGGTATCTTCAGCAGAGAGTTCAAGAACAATGAGTTTTGAGACATGACACTTCATCTCCCGATCCAGGCATTTTCACTGACTGTCACCTCTTTGTGGAACTCTCTACCCCCTTATCTCTGCCTCTTGATTTCCTTGACTTCAGATCTCAGCTGAACTCCTACCCTTTTGCAGGAGGGCTTTCCCAGTCCTCCATAACCTTAAGAGTATCCCCAATTCATCCTGTATATATCTTGTTGGTATATGGTTGTTTGCATGTTGTCTCCCCCATTAGAATATGAACTCCTTGAGAGCAGGGACTGTTTTTTGTCTTTGTATCCCTAGAACTTAGGACAGTGCCTAGCAAATAGTAGGTCCTTAATAAATGCATGTTGACTAGCATCTTTATTTTTACCAACCTCTGAAATTTGTAAATTTTTTCAGTTATTAAAAAGAATTATCCTGAGAAGGGATCCATGGATTTCACCAGACTGCAAAAAGAGCCCATGGCCCAATAAAAAGTTGAGAACTTCTGCTCTAAAATGCATACCTTTAATTTTAACACCATGTACACCATGTCAGAATTCATTAATCCATTTCTAAAAAAGGGCAAAGGCAGACTGTTTATACTCAGATACTTTAGGGTTTGCCATCTTCCTTTTGTAACAGCATGTCTCAAAGTGAGCCTCTCTCGATTATATTGAACTATATTTCATAGAAATACACAGACAGTCAAGTCGAGTATTAAGACTGAAAGTTAATGTTTATGTCCTTTGCAGTCGTCCTGGACTTCCCATTAATTATACCTTATCATAAAGCTTGGATTTTAAAAACTATTAATAATAAGTAATATATTGGTATTTGTAGTTCAGAAAATTCTTCACATATTTTATTTCATTCAGTCTTTCCAGTAACCTTGTCAGATAGCTAGTACATAGGTATAATGCCGAGGAAGCAGGCACACAGAGGTTAAATCACTTGTTCAAGGTCACACAGGTAGTAAGTGATGAGCAAAAATGGAATCCAGGCTTCCCTTTTTTTGTCAAGGAGACTAATGTATTCTTCTAGTTACCCCGGTTTAAAACTTTGACAGTGTCTTGACTTTCATTTTATTTCAGCCCGCATGACCATTCAGTTACCGTATCTTGTCATTTCCACATCAACATTTCTCACATCCCTTTTCTCATGTAGCTGCCACCCAGTTTTAAAGTTTTAACATTTCTGGTCTGGAGGTTGTGTCCTAATTGATCTCTTTTACCTTCAGTCTCTTGTCTTCTTGCCACATTCTCACAAAACTCATCAATCCTAAAGTGCACATCTGACCATGTCGTTGTAAGTAAATTACACTGGTTCTCTAGGAGAAGATTGATTCACCCTTATTTGGCTTTTAAACCTCTTGTAGACTAGACCTACCCGTAAACTACCTTTTCAGCCTTATTGTCTGGCCACGTTGCTGATGTGAGTCTCAAACTTCAGGAGGGTAGAAGTACAAAAGTACTGCTCTGATTAGTGGACTCGTACCCTCTGCAGCTATGCAAACCTTTCCAGCAGAACAGAGACTCAGTGTGCCTGTGGCCATAGAAAGAATTTAGCTTCTTTATGCTTCAGGATAGAATGATTGAAAAAAAAACACCAACCTAGTTCACGTTGTATTAGACTGAAATAACTGAAAAATAAACAGAATATTATTATTATTTGTTTTTACCATGGTGAAATGACTTGGCATTATTGCTGAGGAATTGGAGGGGAAAAAAAACTACCTTAAGGACACTAGGAAACCAGGAAGACAGTGAGTTACAGTTTGAAAGTGAAAGCATGTCATGAAATGGCATTTATCCAATTAGTTTACTATTCTTTACTGATCTTATGTCAGACTGAAATTTTCGTGGAGCATCACTATATATATATATATATATTTTTTTTTTGCCTTTTTGGGGGTGGGGGGGGCAATTGGGGTTAAGTGACTTGCCCAAAGTCACACAGCTAGTTTTTGTGTTAAGTGTCTGAGGTTGCATTTGAACTCAGGTCCTCTTGACTCCAGGGCCGGTGCTGGAGTGCACTGTGCCACCTAGCCACGCATCACAATATTTTTAAAGAGTTTTCTGGCAAGAGACTTTCTACACCCCCTGTCTAAAAATGTGATTGAAGTTCATTTTATGTCTTGTATGAAAGAGGAGAATAAGCATAAGAATAAAATAATCAGTGATATTTAAAAAAATCATAACAATGGATGGAATGACATTTGATCAGTTTGGGGCTGTTAATCAGAAGCCACAAGGAATATTCTCTAGATAAATCTCTGTTAGAATGTATTGGTCATTTGCCCATACACATTCTAACCACATAAAACTTTCCCTTATGACAGAAAAATTGAAGGAAAACTGATTAACACAGCAACAATGCCTAATAGTATATGTCCTAAAAAGACATTCCATGGCAGTGTCTCTTCCTTTAGCACAGTGGTTCTCAACCTTCCTAATGCCGTGACCCTTTGATACAGTTCCTCATGTTGTGGTGACTCCCAACCATAAAATTATTTTCGTTGCTACTTCATAACTGTAATTTTGCTACTGTTACAAATCGTAATGTAAATATCTGATATGCAGGCTGTATTTTCGTTGAAATTGAACATAACCCACAGGTTGAGAACCGCTGTTTTAGCATGTCAGACAGCATCTAGGCTGATATGACTGTGCAGATAAGTGACCAAGGGAACCAGACTACTTAACTCCAAACCAACCCTTGGGCTCTCTGACATCACTCAGGCAAAAGCTGTGAAAAAAATCAGTCTAGGCTATGGGGGAACCACTTCAGTGAGTGAAGTCATCAACTGAAATTACTTTTTCATGAGACAGTGTGCCTTGCCATCCATCCTGAAACTGCACCTTCTTGACTACTGGGCATAGTCCATCTTGTACCTATATTCTTCTTACGTGTATTTTTCTCCCTATATTTCTCCCTCTCTAAGCTCTTTGAGGAAAATTAACTTTTCTTTTTGTATGTGTATTTCTATCGCAATGCTTGGCACATAGTAAGAACTTATTATCATGCTTTTTGATTCATTCATTCGAACTCTAAAGTAGAGCCAAACTGGCGTTGTCACTGTCCTCATATATGACACTGCATTGATTGCATCTTTGTACTAGCTGCCCCTCTTGCTTAGGATTCCTTCTTGCCTGCCTGCCTCCTAGAATCCCTCATTTCCTTAAAGACTCTCATCAAGCACAACATTCTCCTGATCTCATTTTCCTGATCTTCTTGCTTGCTAATGCCTTTCTTTTCCACCAGATCTTTGTATTTATTTTGTACATATATGTGTATGTCTTCTCCTTTTCTTCATTGTTGTCTTTTTATTCTTAGCACAGTACCTACAACGTAGTAGATATTTAATAAAGGTTTGTTTTATTGAAATCCAGGGTGTTCTTTTTTTCAACTATATCTGCTTGTATTCCAGAACCATCTATATTTCCTTTTGGGTCAAAAATATTGGTATTAATGTGTGATCTTTAAACTTCCAAGTTTTTTAATGATGTGAGTGCTTCTATAACTTGTTTTGATATTATTCACCTTTGTATGGTTGATATCTTCATGAATCACTTACCATGGCATTCTTATTTTTAGTCAAATGCACCTTGTATCCTTTTTATCGATGAAATTGATGCTATCACCCCTAAAAGAGAAGTTGCTTCAAAAGACATGGAACGGAGAATTGTGGCCCAGCTCCTAGTCTGCATGGATGGTTAGTTTAAAATAAATACTTGTTTGAAAAATATTCTTTTTTAAAGGTATAATTTTTATAAAAGGGACTGACACTGCCAGTTCCACCAGTCTCTTAGAACTAGATAATTCCCATTGTAGAATGTTGCTTGTGCACCTGATTAAATCTGAAGTAGAAATGTGCTTGTTGGCATTGGCATTTTTGTAACTTTTTGTGATTTTAAAAAGTCGATCTGCTCATTTCTTTTTTGGCTACCTGTGTCCTGTGTTCTTTTGACTTTTAAGCCTCGCTACATCTTTGTGATGATAGCTTGCTCTTTAAGATTCCATACTAGAGATCATTAAGATTGTAGTTCATGTTTATAGTGCAGTTATAAAATACATTACATTCATTGTCTTAGATGATTTCCAATAACTGTTTGAAGTTGTTTGTGTAGCTAGCATATCTGCATTTTTACCCATCACAAAATTGAAAACTAGAGAAATGAAGTGACTTGCCCAAGGTCACACCGTTGATCATCAAGAGAAAAGGGACTTAAACATAGGTTTTATAACTTCAAGTTCAGGTATCTTTTTTCATTAGATATGAGAACATGAGGCATGCCATTTAAGAAGTCTAGCGTCTCTGAACCTGTATCAACTTTGAAAGAAATAGACTTAAAAGGATTGCCCTTTAGGCTAGAATATATAATTCTACAGCTTAAATAATTATATTCCAAATAGTGGCATTTTCACTGGTGCTTTGTTTTACACATTTTTATGGTTTATCCAAAAAAAAAATCATCCTTTATTTTGATTCCATTCAGTTGGAATTTCTAATTCAGACATGAATTTTTACTAAGTAAATTCATAGTATGAACAAGATCATGAGAAAAATTAATTCAATTCAACAAAATTTCTTAAGTGCCTAATATATCAAGGACTGCTGGGAATACTCTGATATTTAGCTGGGTTTTGTCAGACTCTTGATCATATTCATCCAGAAAGCCTCCCCAGGGAGTCCAGCAGTGTGTTGGGATTCTCCTCTAAACATACTGTTATTGAAATAACACATGCCAGCCAAATCGAATTATCACAAATTCTCTGAACTTGTTCTGCTGTTTAAGTCTGGTTGTTTTGAAGGCCCAGAGGTAAGGCTGTATGCTCAGTTGTTTCAACTACAAGTCTTATCCAGTAAGGACTATCTTGTGGACTATTCCTTGTTTTCACAATATGACTAAACTGTCTCCTTTTTGGCTTATGCGTCCATACCATTCCAGTGGTATTGTTTCTTCTGTGTAATATATCCCCTTTCATCTCTCAATTGCCCTTGGAATGATCTTCAACTTTAATTTTTTATGGTTGTATTCTATAACTCAAAGCTGTATAGTATCACTTTAATAATATTGATATTAAAAAGCTAGTCCTTTAGGAAAAGTTCTGGGTCGCTAAAAACAGTGCAACCTGTTCTCTTCCTTCTGTTCAAGAATTTTTCCAGGTCATCATGCATCCAGAATAAATGAACTGTTGTCTCTCCATTGGTATTCCATAGCCTAGAAAATAGGTGTTATTTGTTAACCTTTTTCCCCTTTGGTGAATATTGAGTACCAAGGAGGGAAAATCAGATTTGGCAGGTATGAGATGATTTATAGCTTTGGAGAGTTTTAGTTGAGCGATGAGATTAGAAGCCAGGTTGCAGAGTATTGAAGAGTAAGAGGAGAGGAAGTAAAGACAAATTTAAATAGCTTTTTCAAGGAATTAGACTGAGAGAGAAGAGATCCAGGATATAATCCTGAGGGGATGATGGAATTTAGTGAAGGTTTTTTAAGCATGGGGAAACTTAGGGGCGGCTAGGTGGCACAGTGAATAGAGCACTGGCCCTGCAGTCGGGAGAACCTGAGTTCAAATCCAACCTCAGACACTTAACACTTACTAGCCATGTGACCTTGGGCAAGTCACTTAACACCAAATGCCTTGCCCTCCCCCCTCCAAAGAAATTTTTTAAAAAAGGATGGAGGAACTTAGAAAGTTTGAGGGCAATAAAGAAGGAACCAGATGATTGAGGATTCACTAGATTGGTTTATTTCCTGTCATTAAAACCTATAGTTAGAAAATTTGTTTGTATGGCTCTGTCTCTATATTTTGACATGCCAGCCCTGACGAGAAGAACCTAATAGGTTTATGAAATAGCTAGTAGTCAACTTTGACCAGAAAATAGAATGTTTGAGTGGAATGAGTAATAGGAAGTTAGATAGGAAAGGTAGGTCTGAGCCTGATTATGGAGTTTCTCTGTTGCCAGGTTTAGGAGTTTGTATTTGATCCCATAGAGAGCTTTGGAAGGGTTTTGAGTGTCAGACTTGTACCTTAGGAAGATTTATCTGGCCTCTAGGAGAAGGGTGGTTTGAATAGGGGCAGTGACAAGAGACCAGGAGACTTTATAATAATCCAGAGAAAGATGGTAATGGTCTGAATGAGGATGGTGACTGTTAATGGAGCACAGAAAACAGATTTGGGAAGTGTTACCAAGCTTCAACAAGATTTGGCAGCTGCTTGGTTGTGAGGAGTAAAGGAGAAGAATTTTGGACTTGGGTCTCTTGGAAGCTAATGATGCTATTAACAAAAATAGAAAAGTTTAAGAGAGGGAAAGATAGGGTTGGGGGAGAGAAAATAATTTCAGTTTGGAACTCTTTACGTTTAAGTTGTAAGCAGGATATCCAAGTGGAGACTTCTCTGGTAGTTTTGTAATGCAAGACTATATTCAGTTCAGGGAAAAAATTAGGGATCCCATGTATTGATTTAAATGTTATTTTTGTAGAGCTTATAAATGAACTTTATTCCAGATGAGATCACCAAAGGAGAACAGAGAGAAAAAAAGACCCCAGGGTAGTACCTTGGTTAGCACTCAGTATAGAAGGTTGGCAAACTGAGAGCATATTTTCGTATATTTTCCTGTCCTTCTGTTCTCCTATTATTTTCCCACCCAAGCCAGATTTCTCTATAGTTTTTTGGTGGTTATTTAATGTCATCATTCTTCGCCACATGTATAAATGTTAAAATTTTCTGAGCCCCATGTGGAGGATGGATGTGCACTGACTGATAAAAATTTATGGGGAAAGGGTGAGAATGTGATTAATAGGTTGGTGGGTAGAATGAGGCAGTCTGTGGGGCAGCTAGGTGGCACAGTGAATAGAGCACTGGCCCTGGAATCAGGAGGACCTGAGTTCAAATATGACCTCAGACACTTTGACACAATTACTAGCTGTGTGACTTGGGGCAAGTCACTTAACCCCAATTGCCCTCCAAAAAGCAAAAAAAAAAAAAGTAATGAGGCAGTGTGAGAAGCAAAATCTTAAGTTTGAACAACAGTAAGAATGAATATGATTAGACTTTGAGGGAAATTTAAGAGACTGTGCCTTAGTTGTGCTAATATGGATTTTGATTCAGTTACGTGAGTCAGCCTTTCTGAGTTTCTAAGTAACTTTTGCCTTCCTCTTACCCCACCTCCTTAGTCCCCCAAATAATCAACTGTGAGCTCTTCTTACATTGTAATCTTTGGTAAAACCTAGACAAGATGTAGCTATATTCCTGGTCATGGGGGACCTGAGTCATAAATATAGAAATGGGCACTTGTGGGGACAGTACAAGGGAGATTGGTAACATGCCATGTTCCTGGTACCTGAAGGAACTTGACCAGCTTTTGGTGCCCTGGCCCTTGAGTAGCCTGAACCATAGTTTCATTTCTGTCCCTAAACCCTTTTCTTTCTTTACCCTTATGATCTTCTGGAACCTGCCATGGTATTATCATATGGTTATATTTTGGCACAGTAACATTTTAGTGGGAATATTTAGATAATTTGAGTTGTTACAGTTAATTGAATTTTTGTTTTACTTTTGTGTGCATATTATAGATGCTTTCTCTAGAGTAAATCATAAGCTTCCTGAGGTCAAGGACTGCACTATTTGGGCTTTTTTTTCCAATCCTCATTGCCTAGTAATATCTTCACACAGTAGCTTAATAATGATTGTTGGTTGAATTGAATTGAGGTGAGACAACCATACAGGTAGAAGGAGCCCCAGAAGCATGTCAGAATGACCAGGAGAGGAGATCGTATTCAGTGATGGCAAATGCTGCAGGAACGTCAAGGGAGGATGAGCAAAGTAGAAGCACCCAAGGACCTCTGGTGTATTTTCAGTGGAGAATATTTAAATACTTGAGAAAGTTATTTTTAATTGTTTTGCATACTCAGAATACCCCTTTACTTATGCTAATTACAAATTGATTTTTATTCATTAGCACTTCTTCTAAGAATCTCTATCAGGCTTTCCTAACTAGCTTCAGTACTCTGTTTCAGAAAGCAGTAAAGCTACATTTTGTTTAAAATATTTTATGATTGAGACTATACTTAATTTGAAATGAGTTCTGAGAAAAATAAATTTCCTCTAGAAATGTTTAGCAGTCAGAATAAGATCCCAACTTTGGCAGATTTCCTTACCCATAATTTTATTTCATTTTTAAAAGAAATATCTTTATTTCTTTTTTACCTTATTTTTTATTTATATCTTGTTTTTACATTGCTTTCGTGTATGAATCCCTCTACCCACCCAGGGAGCCAGCCCTTGTAACTAAGATAAAAAAAGACTGGGAGCCAGGGAAAAGCAGTTCAGTAAAACTAACCAAACTCTCATTTTTGTCCAAAAACAAATGTAGTGTTCTGTACTGGGAAGGAGGGGGCATTTTCTCAACTCTTCTCTTTAGGGAGCCTTGGTAGGAGGGTCTTTTCTATGCTAGTGATTGAATAAATTGTTGATCTTTCTGATTAATTAATTGACCAAATCATTATAGAACATAGCACTAAACTGAAGACTCATTGGATACAAATGAAATAGGATATATAAATCTTATCTTCATGTTTACCATCTAACCTCACATCCTAATTAGGTAGAGATAAGATAGGAAATTTTGTAAGCATAATGCAAAAATGGTATATAAATTATATGATATGGATTTATATATGAATTCTAAATAACCTTAATATAAGGAGAAGACCTTAAATAAATTTAAAGTAGCAGAATACCCTGTGGCATGAGAGTTGGAGTTGTTGGGGTTTTTTGTTGTGATTTCCTTAAAGGCTTTCAAGTGGTTAATATTTTTTTTACTTACTTTTTTTACATACAGTTTACTTAACCATTTAAATTGGAATTAAGTAATCATCTTTCACCTTTAGGATTGGATGGCACAACTCAAATTTTTTTTTCTCTTTAAAAAAGTTGTGTGTGTGTGTGTGTATTTAACATTCTTTTTTTTTAAACTTTTGAATTCCAAATTCCCTCCTTCCCCTACCCACTGAGAAGGCAAGCAGTATAATATCAATTATACATGTGAAATCATACAAAACATATTTCCATGTTAGCCACTTTTTTGAAAAGCAAAGAAGTGAGAAAATTATACTTCACTTTGCACTCAAGAGTTTATCAGTTCTTGAGGGGCGGAGCCAAGATGGCGGCGTAG
>CM053584.1:104144816-104166147 GCA_028627135.1 Pseudochirops cupreus
TAACTCAAAATCTTGTGGAAATGAGTGATGTAAACAAGAAAATAAATTAGTTAATTAAAAAAAGATATATAGGAACTGAGTTTAATTTAAAATAAGAGTCATTCTCCAAATGATATCTAGCCAAAGGATATAATAATCATTTTTAAGGAAGAAAACAGCAATATGAAAAAAATGTTCAAAATCACTTAAAACTACAGAAAAGCAAATTAAAACAACTCTGAGGTGCCCCTGTACCACCATCAGATTGGTTATATTGACAAAAAAAGAAAATGCCAAATGTTGAAGTGGCTATGGTAAAACAGATAAATTCATAATGCATTGTTGACGGAATTGCGAACTAATCCAGCTATTCTGGAAAACAATTTGTAACCATGCAAAAAAGCCATTAAATGTGCATACTCTGCCCAGTGATTTGAATGTAAGGTCTACACCCCAAAGAGATCAAAGAAAGAGAAAAAGGACCCCTATGTACAAAAATGGACAGTGAACTAGCCCAGTGGATAGAGCGCTAGGTCTGGGATCAGGAAGACCTGAGTTCAATTGTGGTCTCAGACACTTCTTAGATCTGTGACCCTGGGGGCAAATCACTTAACCCTGTTTGCCTTAATTTCCTCATCTATAAAATGAACTAGAGAACGAAATGGCAAACCATCACTCCAGTATCTTCACCAAGAAAACCCCAGATGGAGTCATGAAGAGTCAGACACAACTGAAATGACTGAACAGCAAGTTAATAATAAAAAAGGAAACAAACATATATAGTTTTCTAAGTCAATCTATAAAATGGGGGCACACTATGTACTGTACTTGTTATGCCTACCTTACAGAGTTGTAAAAATCAGAGGAAATTAAGTACATGAAAAAACTTTAACAGGAAATAACGGGAAATGTGTCTTGTGTAAGAAATAAAAGGCATTAATAGAATCTTCTTTAAAAACTGCTTTAACCTTTAAAGCTATTATTTGCCATTTCAAATGAAGGAGAGGAAGAGAAAGGAAGAGATAGAGGCAGAGGATGAAGCATTTAGATGGTGAGTTTAATTTATCTATTTACTTATTAAATACACACAGTATAAAGAGATAGAAAATTTGAATAAGACAAGGTCTCTGCCCCCAGGGTGTTTATTGTCTAATGGGAGTAGGACAAATACACAATAATATTTAAATCATTTTAAAAATATAAAAGTATGCCATAGGATCATAGCTTTAACGTTCAAAGGGGACTCAGAGGTCATCTCATCTAATCCTTTAACTTTACATATGAGGAAATCAAGGTCCAGAATATTCAAATAGTCATAGTCAGATGAGTATTAAGTTCTAACACAGGTTCACTGACTTCAATTCATAACTGGCAGTATCCATTGTACTGCCTCAGAGAAGTCTTAGTATAGTCTTATGTGAGGTCTGAGGGAGGAAAATATCACTGCTGATACAGGAGGGGTGGGGAAAGATTGGGGCAGGCTTCCTGGAAGAGGTGGCATTTGCACTGGGGTTTAAAAGGATGGATAGATATTTCAAAAGCTAGTAGTAATGAGGGTGGTGATTGTGTGAAGGATGACATTCAAGGCACAGGGACTATTGTGCACAGAGTATGGAAAGAGTAAAATGTAAAGCATGTACAAGGAATAAGTTGAGTTTAGCAAGAGTACAGAGAACATATAAGGGAGAAGTATGATTTTTAGGACAAGAAAGTAGGATTGTTTAAGATTACGGAGGGCCCTAAATGCTAGGCAAAGGAGTCTGAATTTTACTCCAGTAATAGGGTTCAGAACTCAAAAATCTTATAAAAGTGAATGCTGAAAACTAAAAATAAATAAATAAAAATTAAAGTTGTTTCGAGAGGTGGGTTGGGAGAATTCAGAAGAAATTCTCGCTTCTCTATGCCATCTTGGCTCCACACCCTCAAGAATCTCTTAATTACCAAATCATGATGACCTTCTTTTGTAACTCCTTCTCCTGACTTCTCTGCCACATGTGACACTTTTGCCCATTCTCTTCTCCTGAATAATGTCTTCCCTCTTTATGTCACTATTCTCTCCTAGCTCTCCTTTCTATCTTAATGCTCCTCTTCAGAGTTCTTTACTAGCTCATCACCCCAAAGCTCTGTCCTGGGTACCCTTCAGTCTCTCTACATTCTTGCTATTGCTGATCTCATCAGCTCCTGAGAATTTAAGCATCCTCTTTATGCAGCTGACTCACAACTAAGTCTCCAGCTCAAATCTCTCCCCTGAGCTTCAATCCCACATCAGCAACTGCCTACTGGGCATTTAAAACTGGATGTTCCAGAGACATCTCAAAATCCACATAATCTAAAGTATAATGCATTATCACTCACCTTCTCCCAAATCAACCTCTCTTCCAAATTCACCTATTTCTGCATAAAGTACCACCACCATTCTTTTAGTATCCTTCATTTGCAACCTCAGCAATATCCTTACTCTCCCTGACCCCATTATCAGTTGCCAAATCTTCCAGTTTCTACTGCCACACAACATCTCTTGTCTCTGACCCCTTCCCTCTACAACAAAAATACAACCACTGCCTTAGCTCAGGCCCTCCCAATCTTTCACCTACACTACTGCAATGGCTTCCTAATTGGTATTCTTGCTTCAGGAATCTCATCACTATACTCCAACCTCCGAAACAGCTGCGAAGTGATTTTCCTTATGTAACCTAGTCACTCCTCTAAACTCTTAAGAGTAAACTCCAGGAGCTTCCTATTGTTTTTAGGATAAAATATAAATTCCGCTATTTAGCTTTTAAAGGCCTTTACCACCTAGTGCCAACCTAAATTTTCAGTCTCACTGTACATTACTTCCCCTTCTGTCTGCTTTTACACTCGTAGCGCCAGTTTTCTGCACCAGCTGTCCCCCCTGCATGGAATGCACTTCCTTCTCACTTCCACGTCTAAGAACGGTCTGTTCCTTCAAGACAACTTGAGCCCCACCTTCTACAAAAGGCTTTTCTGATTCTCCCTTAACTGCAGACCCCTTCCATCCAGCTATTCTATAATCATTCTACTTTACTAATTCTGTATATGCTCATACACATACTTACCTGCTCAGTTAGAATTTAAGTTCTCTGAGAGGAGTGATTGTTTCCATGCTCTAGATTGGTATCCTCAGCACCTAGCATGGTGCCTGTCACACACTATGTGCTTAATAAATGCCTACTGAGCCATATGTAAGTGGAAAAAGTACAGAACTTAAATGCATAAAGAGCATTACAAGGTGCTTCGCAGCTGTTCTCACTGGTTAAAATTTATAGAGCTCACTAGGCTCAGTTCTGAGATTCACAACAAAAAAATCCACACTAGAAATACTGCAGTTTGTAGTAGATACAGAACAATGGTAGACAGAGGTAAGAGGATGGTGCATTTGAAAAGAGTTCAGTTCATGTAGATTTTTTTTAAAGCTACATTTCAGTTCTATTAAAGTACTACATTCTGCTGCCCCTTCACCTGCCCAGTTCTGGCAACACCTATTTTTTAAGCCATGGACAGTCTATGTTTAGCTCAAGTAGGGCAAGTGTGAATAAGAATATACTAAAAAAAGCAGTCATGGTTCTAGGACACAATCTTGCTACAACTGATCAAGTAGGAAGAGTTTTTCAGATTTATGTGCCTCTACATTCTTGAGGAAAAAATACAAGATATTCTGCTCTTAGAATACATCTTTGAAACATGATACTGTTTCAAGGTATATATAATAATAGCACCAACTTGCAGTAAAAGACTGACGATAGGACAGAAAAAAATATAATGACTGAGTTATTTCTTTTTCCTGAAGTACCTTAAAGTTCAAGATCTTATTTTCAAATTCTTGAAAGGTAGTTTTTTTCCTGGTATCATTTAGTAGGCACTCAATAAATAGGTAAAGAGACAAATCAAACATCTGCTACCCATAACTTACCTGTGTTTATCACAAATTAAGCAAGTCACACTCATTCTAAGTTCTGAAAGCTCTGTCTCATTTTAGACCCCATTTCTCACCCGGCCTGTTGGTGGCTGCCAGAATGTAAACCTGCTGCCGTGATTCTACACCGTCCATTTCTGTCAGAAGCTGACTCACCACCCGGTCACTGACAGCTGACTGGAAAAGAAATAGGCTTCCATGAAACATAAGGGGAAACAAAAAACACAACCAATCATTTGTATTAAACTAAAGCAGAATTCATCATAAAACGGTATGTTTGTTAAATTAAAATGAACTACTTTTGTAGCAGAAAATCTAGTCAAGACACACTAAAGCAGTGGTTCTCAACCTTCCTAATGCTGTGACCCTTTAATACTTGTACATGGGTGTATCTGCATGTTGGTGGACCCGCCTGGAGATGGATAGAGGAGCAGTGTCTTGGTTCCTAAGACCATCAGAAATATGTGTTTTCCGATGGTCTTAGGTGACCCCTGTGAAAGGGTCGTTCGACTCCCAAAAGGGGTTGTGACCCACAGCTTGAAAACTGCTGCACTAAAGGGATATGCATCATCAACAAAGATCTTTTTTGGGAGATCTAACGAAAGATTAAGATGAAAAATGCTGGATGATCTAGAATTCTCAAACTTTTATCAAAATCTTAAAAGTTTTCTAATAAAGTTTTGCTTTTTGGAGAGGGGAAGGGAGGGCTATTGGGGTGAAGTGACTTGCTCAAGGTCACACGGCTAATAAGTGTTAAGTGTTTCAATCTGTATTTGAACTCAGGTCCTCCTGACTCCAGGGCCGGTGCTCTATTCACTGCACCACCTAGCCACCCCCAATTTAAAAACTTTTGAACAAATTCTTTGTGCATGTGTTAATGAATGTACTTGAACAAACTGATGATGTTAAACACACAAATGATATGTAAATATTTATGGATATTTAATATATAAATCACATCCCAAAAGGTTTTGAGCAGAACAGACGGAGGTTCACAATTACTGTTAAAAGGGAAATGATTAAATAAGAGAAAAAAAATAATAAAAGACAAAGCAAACTATTTGGATTATAGAAAATTTTAAAGTTTTTGCATAAAGTCGATGCAGACAAACCTTTTCATCAAAGATCACTGATCAAAGTTTAATACATAAGGAACTACTGACACATATAGAAGTCCCAACTACTGTTTAGCAAGAAAAGAAGTCATAAAAAGATATGAACAAAGAAGTTAGAAAAGAACTGCAAATCATAAGTAGCTACATGAAAACATTCTTTAAATCACTAATATATATATATTTTTTTACTATTTTTTAAATTCTGGAATTAACAAACTCCAAATAAAATGAAAATCTCCATAAACAAAGAACAAAACAGATTTGTCTATTATATAGACCTTTTTATTTTAAATTTAACACACAACTTTTAAAGTTGTCTTGCTCCTCTGGGTTTCCTTCCTTTAGTCACAATGCCCATGGGTCCATGAAACAGTATGGCTGTGAGGGATATAATACTCAAGAGTGAACACAGGGAAATCCATACACTAAAACAGATTACAAACTATGTTTACCCTTTAGTATGAAGCCCTAGGGAGTTCCCTGATGCCCAGATAGGTTAAGTATATGCTCAAATTTTCATGCCCTAAAAAAAGCAATCTATCTTGCTTCTACTACTCTGCCCCTATATACTCAGTAAATTTGAGGCAATGTGCCACATTAAATGCATTTTTCTTTTTTTTTTTTGCCTCATCAGGAAAAAAATCTAATTGAACACCAAATAAATGAAAAATATAACCCTATTTAAAATATTATTTTTCAAGTATTTATCCAACTCTTTGACAAGAAGAAAGCCTAATTCCAGACTGTTTTTCTTAGGGAAAAGAGAAATGAAAACATGATTAGAATTTTCCCTCCATAGGTTTTAAAGTTAATCCATAAGATTCTTTTAAAAAAGGTATCATAGATTCAACATGTAAATGTCATGCTCTTTCATGCTAAAAGTGAAAGGAATTGAAAAAGAAGCAGTTTCTATTCAATTGGCTGAAGAATAAATGATCAGAATACTTTGTAGGTCTCTCCAGAACAGGGGAAAACTAAAGTCAAAATCCAGTCTGACAGGTCAGCTAAGAAAAACAAACACACAGGGTCCAACACAGAACTCTGAACTACTAATCCCACTTTTAAATGAATCTCTTTAAGTCTTATTTAGAAACCTACAACTATAGGACATTTGTTCGGTTGTATTAAAAAAAATCCACTTCTGGGCCTCTGGAGTTGGGGAAACTGGAAGTCTTCTTCCTCTAGAGCCCTCAAGGTGACAAGGTTCTAAGCTATAGGTTGTAAGAATCCAAAGCTTAACTTCTTCCCCTTTGTTATCGTGTAGAGAAGATGGTATCAATGTAGCAGAGTCTGAGATACGAGTAAGGTAAAATGAGGGGAAAAAAATCATGGGTCTATGTAATGTACCCCAGAAAAAGTGGTAAAACTTCACAAAAACAAAAACTTCACATTTTCTAAAATAATAAAAGAGCACTGCAAACTTACCCTTTGTAAAAGAGATATATAAACAGATACAAATAAAAGAGCGTGTCATCTGTGAGACTTACCTCTACTTTGGCTCTCTGAGGGCACAATCCATCTATTTCATCAAAAAAGATGACACATGGCGCTGAACTTCTAGCACGCTGGAAAACCTGTCGCACAGCTGACTCACTCTGCCCAACATACTAAATAAGTATGTTAAGAAAAAAAAGGAGACAGCTTAGGTTGAATGATTTTTTTTAAACAATACTACCAAGGTGCCAAGATGGCCACCTGAACTGGGAGACAGCTGCCTAATTCCCCTACGTCAATTCCAACAAAACTCTGAAGCTTGCACTAGACCAAATAATGAACAAGAAATCTAAAGCAAAATTAGAATAAATAGTTTGTCCACCTCAGGAGCGGGAAAAAAATCAACTAGAACCCCACGGGAAAAAAAAGAGAACTCCGCACATCTCCAGTCCCAAGCCAATGCCAAAATGATGAGCGATCAGACACATGTAGCCAGCAAGACTTGTGTCTAGAAGAAGCAAAAAGACAACATTCCTCTGAGAAAATCCCATGGTGGGGAGTGGGAAAGTCCTAGGGGAGCGGCTACATAGCTAGTGTCCAAGTATTCAGACCATAACAGGTAAGGCCCCTATCTCTCTGTTCTCAGACACCAGAAATGGTCCTGAAGATATAGCCCTTGGAACTACAAAGATGTGGGGAGAAGGTGAAGGCCACCACAAGAATCTAAGTTGTGGCTAACCACCCTACTGACTATTTCATTTTTCAGAAGGACAACAAAGTGACAAGGGAAACTGCTATTCTGCTCAGCAAGAAAAACTTGAGAAAAAATTACTGACATTTTAGAATTCATGTCAGCCACAGAGGATGTAGCTGTAACCTTGACTTTATAAAATTGTAAGCATAATTCCATGGCCTGAGAACCTACAAGGAAAGGCAAGAAAGAGAAGCCCTTTAGAAAACGTAAGACACTAAGATCATGAATGTTCTTGATGAGAAAGCAAAAGGGGAAACACATAAAGGAGCTAAGATAAGAGCCCAGGGAGCCTTCTAAAAGGTCATGTACCAAAATGAAGAAGGAAATGTGCCTAGGGAGAGATACTAGGTAAAATTTTATTTTTTATTTTTTATTTTTTAGGTAAAATTTTAATATAAGACTGAGAGAACTCAAACTCTTCAATTCCTTTTTGATTCCATTTCCCCCATTAAAAAAGGAGGTGGGGTGGGAGATCCACTAGACTAGAAAGGATAGAACAATGTGATAAAGAAAATTTGTGTCCATGATAAGAAAGGAGATGAGGGCCCCCAACTGCTCTGTGTAGTTTTCTTGGCCCAGATGAAGAACATGTCAGAACTGAAAAACTTAACAGCTGAGATGAGTGTACTATTATTAAAGAACAAGGCGTGGCAGAAAGGTAAGCCAGAAGCAATCTCTTTCTCCACTTAAAATTCTGTAGCACTCAATGTGCTTAATGTCCACAACTATCAATCTGACACATTTTATACTATAAAATACACAGTTCTGCTACATAGTAACTTTATAGCACCTACCCCAATGAACCTATTTTTATCTTGTTCTTACTCAGAACATACCTACAAGTCTCTTTATTATACTATTATATTTTATTTTATAATACTGCCTTGTATTATAGTTATTTTCTCCCCGATAAAATTCTACTCGAGTGATGCACCCTGGTATGACAGTGACCCTGGGTTTTCAAAGTCTATACCAGACGACTGCAAGCTCTAGCAGGTTCTACTATGCAGTTTTAGCCTTATTACTGCTAGAAGGTTGGCCAACAGGTCAAATCTGAGTCCAAATATAACAGAGTACAGTCTGGCGAGCTGGGCTGCACCAGCACAGACAGGGCCAGAACAGGCCTCAGAGCAAAGAATCACTGGCAGCTGTGGTTGTTTCCAGGCTTCTCAACCCACACACTCATTAGTATGTGATTCTGGCCAAGTCAATTAACCTGTTTGCCTCAGGTTCCTCATGTGTAAAATGAGGATAAATAGAGTAACTACTTCTTAGAACAAAATGAGAAAATAACAATGAAGTGCTTAGCACAGAACCTTGGTCATAGGTGATTAATAAATGCTTAATTATTGATGTTATTATTATCATAATTATATGGTAATATATGACATATATGTTAAATACTCTTATTTATGTGGTCTGGTCATAAAACAGAATTATTATCAGAGTACAAATATAATAGGGAAAAAAATCAGACTAGCTCAGTCAATATACATTTATTATGCACCTTCTATGTGCCAAGAACTGTGCTAAGGACCAGGGATGCCAAAAAGGGGAGAAGGGAAAGGCATGATGGAGAAGTCCAAAGGAGTGGGACTAGTGGGGAAATGCAGAAATGGCTGGCCTGCCTATACTCTCTTTAAATGGAGGGTTTGTGAGAAATTTTCCACTCCACTCTCTAAAGGGGTCCCAGGGACAGAAGGTCCTGAGGAGGCACGAGTATTAAGGCAGATGTGATCTTGCTGTATGATGAGATTCCCGTGCGTCTAAGAGAAATCCAAAGGAGGGTAGCCCAGTGGAGAACTAGTTCACAGAGATTTTATGGAAGCAAACAGTTCATCTGGTACTCTTCCTCAACATGATTCTGTCTGAGGTTTGCTCAAGAAAATTATATAGAAGTCATTCCAGGAACCATTTTAGTATGCAAGTTTACTGGAGAATCTATCTTTACTAAGGACAGAACAGAAATGGATTTAAAATCCAGCACAAACACCTGCATTATAAGGTTGAAACAACTTAGGAGGCAAAGGAGATCACTATTTAAAAATAATAAACATTTATTAATTACTTCTTATCTAGTCAAGAAATTCTGTTAGAAATAATTTTAGTCCTCAACCGTCAGATAGACCATAACTGCACCTATCTCACAGGATCAAGGAAATGACATTTGTAAAAAGATAAGCACAGTGACTGGCATGTAGTGAGTGGTCTAGAAAGACTCTTCTTTAAGCATTCTTTCCTCCTGAGCAACTACAAGCCATACTGCTAGACTGTGACCCCAAAAGATCCCGACAGGTACAACTGAGACAGTGCGCAGAACTCAAAAACGAACTAACAGAGATAAATGGAAAAATGAATCTACACAAAGAAAGGAGGAAAAGGACACAGGCAGAATACAGGACACATACACACACGTGTGTGTCTGTGTATGTCGAGATTTAAAATGCCCTGTGGCTACAGATATACAGATACATATATACACATACACATATGTGAAAAGTGCTCAGTGGTTTTTGTCAGCTACACATGTAACATGAGTCAGCAGTCAAAAATGTCCACGTATATTCTGGGCTACATGAATATAAGTAACATTGCCAAAACAACAGTGGCAATGGCCTAGCTGTACTTCATCCTTGTCAGACCATATTGGATATATGGTGTCTGGGTCTACATATCTTATTTTATAAGGGACATTGTCAAAACTGGAACAAACCTGGAGGAAGCACCTAGGATTACACAGAAACTAAAAGTTATGCCATAGAGGATGGACTTAAGGTATTAATAATATTTAATTTGGAAAATTACAAAAAAAGAGGGAATTAGAAATTGCTGTTTTTAAACACGGAATAAACAAGTGAAATCTAAAAAAAAAAAGAAATAATTTTAGAATTCTTCAGGGGTGGAATAAATGTTGACTTGTCTAAAAGAAATGGATTTAACAGTCCTATCTATATCTGGTGTTATCTGATAACTAAGTTGCGTAAGAAGAAAACTGTTTCCTACCCTTTATCAATATCCTTAAAATTATAAATGAGTAACAGTCTAGTACTTTCTAATAAATTTTACTGAGTATTAAAAAAAACAGTTCTAAAAAGAATTCAAAACTAGTAACTCTATGAAAGACTTCTTCAAATATCTCAAAACCACCTGGGGTGGGGGGTGTGGAGCCAAGATGGCAGAGTAAGAGTAGGGACTTGCCGGAGCTCTCCCCCCAAACCCCTCCAAATATCTGTAAAAAAAAGTAACTCTAAACAAATTCTAGAGCTACAAAACCCACAAAATGACAGAGTGAAGTAAATCTCCAGCCCAAGACAACCTGGAAGGTTGACAGGAAGAGTATATCACACTAGGCTGGGAGCAGAGTACAGTCTGGCGAGCTGGGCTGCACCAGCACAGAGAGGGCAGAACAGGCCTCAGAGCAAAGAATCACTGGCAGCTGTGGCTGTTTCCAGGCTTCTCAAAGCACAAACACTAAAGACAGCACAGAAGGTCAGTGAGAAAACCATGTGGGACCTGGGTGAAAGAAGACTGCAGTTTAGTGCCAGTCCCAGGGTAGTGGAGGTGGTGATGGCGGTGGTGGTGGCAGCGGCAGGAACAGCAGCTCCTTCCAGAGTTCTGGGCCCACAGAGAGTGGGGGGATCAAGGAGCTGATACAAAACCCCTAAAGCCTGGACAGTGCACCCACCCCCAACCTCACCAGAAGCAGATCTTACCCTGACAAAGAGCTAAAAAAGCCCAGTAATTGGCCAAGGAAAATGAGCAAACAGTGTAAAAAGAAAAGTCAGACTACAGAATATTATTTTGGTGACAAAGAAGATCAAAACATACAACCAGAAGAAGACAACAAAGTCAAAGCTACTACATCAAAAGCTTCCAAGAAAAATATGAATTGGTTGCAGGCTGTGAAAGAGCTCAAAAAGGATTTTGAAAATCAAGGAAGAGAAGTAGAGGAAAAACTGGGAAAAGAAATGAGAGTGATGCAAAAAAAAAAACCATGAAAAATGAGTCAACAGCTTGCTAAAGGAGACCCCAAAAAATACTGAAGAAAATAACACCTTAAAAAATAGACTAACTCAAATGACACAAGAGGTTCAAAAAGCCAATGAGGAGAAGAATGCTTTAAAAAGCAGAACTGGCCAAATGGAAAAGAAAGTACAAAAGTTCACTGAAGAAAATAAGTCCTTCAAAATTAGAATAGTTCAAATGGAAACTAATGACTCTATGAGAAATCAAGAAATTATAAAACAACCAAAAGAATGAAAAAATAGAAGACTATGTTAAATATCTCACTGGAAAAACCACTGACCTGGAAAATAGAACTAGGAGAGATAATTTTAAAATTCTTGGACTACCTGAAAGCCATGATCAAAAAAAGAGCCTAGACATCACTTTCAAGAAATTATCAAGAAGGGGCAGCTAGGTGGCACAGTGAATAGAGCACCGGCCCTGGAGTCAGGAGGACCTGAGTTCTTATGTCTTGACACACTAGCTGTGTGACTCTGGGCAAGTCACTTAACCCCAATTGCCCTCCAAAAAGCAAAAAAAAAAAGAAAGAAAGAAACAAAAAGAAAGAATTTATCAGGAAAAACTGCTCTGATATTCTAGAATCAGAGTGTAAAACAGAAATTGAAAGAATTCACCACTTGCCTCTTGACAGAGATCCCAAAAGGAAAACTCCTAGGAATATTGTAGCCAAATTCCAGAGTTCTCAGGTCAAGGAAAAAATACTGCAAGCAGCCAGAAAAAAACAGTTGGAGTATTGTGGAAATACAATCAGGATAACATAAGATCTAGCAGTTTCTACATTAAGGGATCAAAGGGCTTGGAATATGATATTCAGAAGGTCAGAGGCGCTAGAATTAAAACGAAGAATTACCTTGGTTTTAACTGAGTATAATACTTCAGGGGGGAAAAATGAACATTCAATGAAATAGAGGACTTTCAAGCATTCTTGATGAAAAGACCAGAGCTGAATAGAAAATGTGACTTTTAAATTCAAGAATCAAGAGAAGCATGAAAAAGTAAACAGGAGAGAGAAATCATAAGGGACTTATTCCTACACGGAAAGATGCTATTTGTAACTCATGAAACTTTTCTCAGTATTAGGGTAGTTGGGAGGAAATGAATAAATGAATGAATGAATAAATAAACATGTATATATGTATACACACACATATATGTAGATAGATTGATAGAGGACACAGGGTGAACTGAATATGAAGGGATGATATCTAAAAAATAAAATTAAGGAGTAAGAGAGGAATATATTGGAAGGTGAAAGGGAGAGATAGAATGGGGCAAATTATCTCCCATAAAAGAGGCAAGAAAAAAGTTTCACAATGGAGGGGAAGAGGGGGAAGGTAAGAGGGAATGAGTGAACCTTATTCTCATCGGATTTGGTTTAAGGAGGGAATAACAAACTCACTCAAATGAGTATCTTACCCAACAGGAAAGTAAGGGGGAAGGGAATAAGGGCAGGGGTGAGGAGGATGATAGAATGGAAGACAGCTTGGGGGAGAGGGTAGTCAGAAGTAAACACTTTTGAAAAGAGACAGGGTCAAAGGAGAAAATAAAATTGGGGGGGGGCAGGATATGATTGAGGGAAATATAGGGGGTCTTTCACAACATGACTATTATGGAAGTGTTTTGCATAACTACACATGTATTATCTATATTGAATTGTTTGCCTTCTCAATGAGGGTGGGTGGGGAGAGAAGAAGGGAGAGAATTTCAAACTCAAAGTTTTAAAAGCAAGTATTAAAAATTGTTTTTACATGCAACTGGAAAATAAGATACACAGGCAATGGGGTATAGAAATAGAAAACTATCTTATTCTACAAGAAAATAAGGGTGAAGGGGATGGGGGGTGATAGAAGAAAGGGCTGACTAGGGGAATGGGTAATCAGAATGCATACCATCTCAGGTAAGGAGGGGAAGGAAGGGTGAGATGGGGAGAAAATTTGGACCTCAAAATCCTGTGGAAATGAATGTTGAAAACTACAAATAAATAAATAAATCTAAAAAAACTCAACACCTCTGAGATTTCAGCTCAGACCTAGCAAATTGGCAAAGATGGCAAAAGATAGAAACCAGAAATGTTGGAAGGGCTATGGAAAAATAGGCATAAAGCACTGCTGATGGAACTATGCACTGGTTCAAGGATTCTGGAAAGCAATTTGGAATGACATTAAAAAACAATAGAAAACTAAAATGTCCACTCTTTGACCCAGAGTGCCCAATGCTACCTCCCAAAGGAGGTAAAAAAAAAAAACCAGAAAGACAAATCTCATAATCATCAGACTACTCAGGATATCAATCTGGAAATATATAAGCAAAATGACTAAAATGTCCATAATCTTGGCATCAGAAATTCTATTACTGGCTAAAAAACAAAAGAAAAGTTAAAAGACAGAAACAAAGGTCAAGTATGTGCCAAAATATTTATAAAAGCACTTTCAGAGATAACAAAGAAATAGAAGTGAATAAACGAATGATGGAGCATACACTAATGTAGTTGTTCATTAACTGAGAAAAGTTTTTTTTTAAAAAGGTATATGAACATAATGGATTATTAAGTAGTAAGAAATAAAAAATATGAAGAATTCTGTGTCTGAGTCATTTAGATACTTTATTGTAATTAGGATTGCTCTTATTTTTCCTATGGCAATAATTAAAGAGATCTCAATCAACAGCTAATGCCATTAATATTACTCACCATATTTAACAATTCAGGGCCCTTTACAGAAATGAAATTCAGTCCACATTCATTTGCAACAGCCTATAAAAATGAGAGCAAAACAAATAAACTTAATATTACTTACTGCATGGTAAATTTTTTTGCTGCCCTCATTTTTTTCCCCAACCATTGTTATAGTTGTATTTATCTCCTCGTTCTTCAGGGATCTCAGCAAATTACAGTGAGTGAACAGCAAGAAATGGGACAGAAGTAAATTAAAGGAAGGCAGTAATGAAATGCAAACCTAAACAGCCCATGAATTACGTTCATATAACACAAACTATAAGCAAAACAACAAACATATCCCTGGTTTCATTTCATAAGTTTGAACGTGGCCCTTGGCCACAATTCTAGTGAAATCCATTGTACTGATATTTATGAAGGGGTAATAAATACTTTCTTCTTAAAAGATTTGCTTCTTAAAGTAGTAGTTTTGCATTAAAAATGCCTACATTTCTTTGGTGGAAAAAAAAAGGAGCTTGAAAACTACATAAATGACAGTGTATGTTCAAACATAATTTTGACAGGTTTTAAAAAAAAAGTTATACAAGACAGAGTTGAAGGATAACACATGGCAACTGAGAACAGATCATTCAAACAGAAAAGGCCAGGAACCAGAATCCAAAGACAAAAATGAACTTTGTTAAATAGACTGAATCAGCACTCTGACACAATAAATTCTTTTAAATCTATCTCATTCTTACAGATTTATACTTCCAAAAAATACAACGCAATTGGAGAACTGTGTAAAGCAACAAAGTGAAAGAGGTCTTAATGAACATGTTATATAACCTCTCTGGGCTGTTTCTCTATTTAGACAATGAAGCAGCTGCACTACATAAGGTCCACTGTCCTTTCCATATCTAAAAATCTATGATTACATATTTCTGGCTGCATTTTGGCTTTTTCAACTAACCAGCCTTGGGAGAAGAAGTGAAACTCAAAGATTTCTTGTCCTAACTCTCATTCTTCACTGGAGTGGGGTGATAATAGTCTTTAAAGTCATTGCAAGTCTAATAAGTGCAACTAGTTTGGAAAGGATTCACTACATCCTCTGTCAGATGATGGACTGTGTGCTGTTTGAGGGAAAGCCTATAAACTTAAGGGTTTATAGAAAGTTTTATCACTAGAAGGGTTAGGAACAGGCAATGAATTTTCCTGGGCCACAGGAACTCATGAAAATCATTTACCAAGGCAGAGAAGGGTTGTGATCTGCATAGGGGAACTGAATATAAACAATAATAAAACTATAGGTCTTTTAAAATATTAAAATAATACTTCTTTCAGCTAGTGATTAGGAATGTGGCATGCTATATACACATGAATTTTGTAGGCAACTAAGTTTAATCCTTACATTCTTGAACTTTCCATCTGTTTCTGAAATCTTTCTAAAATTTAAAAAAATGGGGAGGATGGCTAGGTGGCACCGTGAATAGAGCACTAGCCCTGGAGGCAGGAAGACCCGAGTTCAAATTGAGCCTCAGACACTTAACATTTACTAGCCCTGTGTGACCTTGGTCACACTTAACTCCAACTGCCCTACTTTCCCCCTCCAAAAAGCAAAAAAATAAAATAAAAAACACTCCTATGCTTTCTTAAATTACGTATACCAAAGGAAGGGGAAGGTGTCAAAATATGAGATTATTACTGTGTGGAAACTGTACCCTACCCACCTCCACTGACACAGATTAGCATGTCTTCTGAAATTAACAGTCTTTTACCATTGCCTGGGGCACAAGTCAAATGATTTGTCCATCATAATTATTCTTCCAAATATTAACTATGGTACAATATCTTGAAGAGCTACTGAATAATGCACAGCTGGTTTTCACTCATGTAGTACCCTGGAAACATTTTAATTATTGCTTCTGTTCCATTTCAAATAACTTCAAAATGCATAAAAAACCTGAGGATCAACCTCCCAGAGCATATAAAAGACTTGCAGAGATTCAATTACAAAGGATTCCTTAAAGAATTAAAGAGCAACATGGAGAGCTGGAGGAATACTCAGTGCTCAAGGGTGCCAATATGATAAAAACGATAATACTAGCAAAATTAACTTATACTTTTAATATCATCTCAATCAAGTTATCAAGAGGACACTTCACAGACTTCGATAAAATAATAACAAAATTCACCTTGAAAAATAAAAGATCTGGAATATCAAGGGAAATGATGAAAAGAAGTAAGGATGAAAGATGAATAGCAGTTTCAGATCTCCATTTTAAATTTTCAGACCTCCATTTAAACTTAAAGACCTCATATTTTAAAGCAGTGGTCATCAGTTTTCATCTGGTATTGGTTAAGGAAGAAAGAGACAAATCAACAGAACAGATGAAACAAGAGAGATACAGTCCAGAAGAAATTAGGCTTAGATCAACATCTTACACAACACTCCACCACAGTCTCAATAGATATGTGATCTAAATGAAGAGATCTTATAAAAATTAGAAGAAAAAACAGATCACGTACCTTTTAAAATTATGGGTAAGAAAAGTATTTTTAACAAAACAATAGATAGAAGCAATTACAAAAGATAAAGCAGATAATTTTGATTACTTTAAACTGAAAATCTTCTACACAGACAACATTAATGCATCTAGAATAAGAAGGGAAGTAGGTAAGTGGGGAAAAAATTCTTTGCATCAAATTTTTCTGGTAATGGTTTATACACGAAATATAAACAATAAATATGTATATGCATACATATGTGACTAATAGTTATTTTTCAATAGATAAATGGTTAAGAGATGAAAAGACCAACAAAGTACTGATAACCACATGAAAAAATGATCCAAATGACTAATAATAAAAGAAATGTAAATCAAAACAAGCCTGAGGTTTCACCTCACATCCTGCAAATTTGTAAAAATGACCAAAAAATGGCAATTATCAATGTCAGAGGGGTTGTAGAAGGATAAGCACACTAATACATTACTGGTGGAGTTGTGAAATGGTACAATCATTTTGGAAAGCAACTTGAAATTATGCAAATAGAGTTACTAAAACATCCTTATCCTTTGACCCTGAAATTCCATTGCCGGGCCTTATATAGTCTAGGGAAGCCATCAATAAGAAAAAAGTCTCCAAATATTCCTAAATATTTATAGCAGCACCTTTTGTGATAGCTAAGAACTGGAAACAAAGTAGATGCCCATCAACTGGGGACTGGGTAACCAAACTGTGGTATATAAATGTAATGGAATATTACTCTGCTGTCAGAAATGAAGTATGTGATGACTACAGCAAAGGAACTGATGTAAAGTGGAGTAAGCAGAGCCAAGAAAACAATATACAAAGTAACTACAATAAAATAAATGGAAAGAACTAGACACCAAAAAAACTAAAAGTAAAGGTAACAAAATTATACAGATCAAATGGAACTGAAATGAAGCTATATGAGAAAACACCCCCAAACTACCCCTTCCACAGGTGTTACAGACTACACATTTTTGGAATTTCTCAATGTATTGATCAAATGTCCTAACTTTTGTTTCCTCTCCAAAACAGATATTATTTGTCATACGGGATGGAAGAAAGGAGGAAGAAGGGTACATGAGATACTACTATGGTGATGTAAAAAACAGAAAACAATAATTTTTTTGTTGCCTCTACTACCTTTTCCCTGACTAGTAGCTGTCATTTATGTCATCAGATATTAGAAGCTCACCCTATCTTACATTTCTTCAGCCGCTTCTCATAGGTTGTTTACTCTCTACTAAGAAAAGTTGAAGAATTCTGAGACAAAACACTAAATAACTGGAAGTTGGAAAGTTTTAACAAGGAATTCAAAATAAGTATTTCCATGCCTTTCCATGGAGCAAAGAACATGGGCTTCACGAAGACTATTTTACTATGTCACTTGAGGGTTTTTCAATTAGGATGTGAGCTCATTGAAATCTAGAATTGTTTTTTCCTTTTGTTTCATAGTGCTTAGCTGGCACATTGATGCTTAAATCAATGCCTTCTGACTTATTTCTAAACTTCAAACTGAGACTGCTATAGAAATTTTATAGGTGTATAAGGAGTACACCATTCTTTTGTTAGTTGAATAAACAAAGGTGCGACAACAAAAAGAGTATTAAAAGTTACAGGTTAAAATGAAGTTTTTAAAATTATGGATTATCCTAGGTGACTATTAACAAAGTTATCAGTAACTATTTTTTTAAAAAAGCAATACACAGAATTGTGACATGTGAAATAAAGCAGGTAGCTAGGTGGTGCAGTTGATTAAGTGCCAAGTCTAGCGTCAAGAAGAACTGAGTCCAAATCTAGCCTCAGAGATTTACTAGCTGTGTGACCCTGGTCAAGTCACTTAACCCTGCTTGCCTCAGCTAATTCATCTATAAAATCAACTGGAGAAGGAAATGGCAAAACACTCCAGTATCTTTTCCAAGAAAACCTTAAATGGAGTCACTAAAAGCTAGACACAACTAAACAAAAACAAAAAAGAAATCAAACATGTCATTATGACATACCTGTTTAAAATTCTTGAGTGCAATTATGACCAGAGAAATACAGAATCTACAGATCTTTTGCTACATAGATTCAGCCCCAACAGCTTTCCTCCCCCACTTATAAGTTCTCAAAATCCTTACTTGTAGTACTAGAAAAAGAGTCCTGAAAGTATCAAGTACATGCTCTTCAAAGGAATAGCTAAAATAAGACAATGGCTCATAAGTATTCCGGTACCTAGTAAAATTGCTACCAGGTTATGGTCAGTTTCATTTCCTTTACTCAGACATAAATACACACCTTTGCCAGGAGTGTCTTGCCACAGCCAGGTGGCCCAGCAAGAAGGATACCAGCTGGAGTCATCAATCCAAGAGCTTTAACTTGATCTGGATAATGCAATGGGGCCTACAAACAAAAATCCCAACATATTTTAATTACTAATCATTTTCCAACATGTCCCCCAAATGATTTAACATGATTTCTGGTCTTGATGTTCCCATCAAAAAGACAAAAGACAGAGTTAAATGGGCTCAAATGTACCATATGCCTATAAGGCACTATTTATAAAAATGTTTGTCACAGAGATTTCAGTTAGGTTTCTGGAAAATGTAAATTCTATAGAAATCAGAATAGCAGTCACCTGTCTGATAAACTCTTCCCGCAACTTAAACTGATAACCATTTCTTATCTTTCTTTTTAGTATATTTTAACAATGGATTTGATTTAAATATTATTAAAGCTGATTAATAAGAGTAGAAATAGAAATTAAATACAAAAATTAAAAGTTGGAGTTAATTTAAAATTAATTTTTATATTTAAATGTATTCAATTTCAGAAACACTGACTTAAGAATTTGGTCTCAGAATAAAACTTGATGTGTCTTAGGTTAAGTCACAGACACATATAATCACAAACTAAAAATAAAGAAAAATATAAGGGAAGTCTCAAAAGCACACACCACTCCTGGGGTGGAGGTGTTAACTTGGTTTGCTAGGACCCCCAAAATAAAAATAAAGAGCCAAGATCGCTATGTATACAACAGAATACAGTGTTGTGAATCTCTGTCTCTAACTGCTTCACACAATGTAACATCAGACAAACCTACCAATATTGCCATGGTGAGCTCTTCTCGAATATCTTCCAGGGCTCCAATATCTGACCATGTCACATTAGGGACAGTGGCAAAGCCTTCTCTCTTAGCAGAAGGTTGTACTTTGGACAAAGCAACAACGAAATCATTCATTTCTATGCACAGCATTTGCAGTTGCTCTTCTGGGATTGAGCTTTGGTTCTTTAGCAACTCTAGTAACCTCAACAATTCATTCTTGGAGATAGGAGGTATTGGGGAGGCAGGAAAAGGAGAGAGAATCATATATCATTTAGAGTTCACTGAAAAGAACACATCCATGTTTTTATACTCATTTAACACCTCCCCCCAAGACATCTATTCTTGCTTCTCTGGAAGCTGGAATAAATTTCTCTACAAACTAATGGTTTTCCCAAACTGACATTACAATGAATTTGACTTGGTACCATTAAGGTTACACACACTGCAACGAAATGGTCCTCCATTAATTTTCATATAATCAATCAATCAAACATTTATTAAATGCCTGCTACACATACAGTGCCAGACAGTGTACTAGCTGCTAGGGTGATACAAGTACAACAAATGAAAAGCTACACACTGACAAATGTACAGCCCTCGGGGAAATATTTCAATAATAACTTAATTGCTCCAGAACAGTAAAAGAAATACCAGTGACTCCAAATATATGGAGAGTTACTCTGAAGCAGTTTTGTTATTCTCTGACTTCACACAGGACAAAATGCACTAAAGGAAATACACTTAACATAACAGTATATAGCAGTTAAATAGATCATAGTTATAGAGTTAAATAGCTCTGTAGCTAGCTGCAGGGGTAAGTAAACAGTAAAACAGGCTCCAAAGTAAAATGAAATCTCCAATCCTGGAAATATAGCAAAGCTGGAACTAAGAAACGTACGGAAAGGTGAGATGCATAGTTAACTATTTAGTTTAAAGGAATATGTACCTAAGAAGGGAAATTATGTGCAAAAAGAGAAATTGCAGCAAATATATATTTGTAAAAGCATATAAAATACATGTCTTTGCAACTATTTTAAAGGGAAAAAGTATTCTTATAAAAACCTGTGGAATCACTATCAATCAATCAGCAAGTCAAGTATCATATTAGCTTAGAAGAGCTTTATAATACCCTCCCAGAAGAGTTCTTAAAACTAGATGCATGACCAACAGTCTTTGATGATTTAACTATTAGCCTTGATCCAGACGTAAGACCAGATAAAATGACTTTAGGTTCCTTTCTCATCTACAATTAAATGATATCTGAGACAACTTCTCCCACAAAGACCTGACAGGCTCTGGTGTACGCTACCTTGAGTACGGTGTGCCTAAAAACAAAAAGGGTAAGAGTCTAGTGGAGGAAATAAAGAGGAAAGAGAAAGACTGAAGACGGAAGAATGTGAGTGAAGGCAGGAAAGCAGGACATGCTTGTTAGACAGTGAGACCAGCCAAAGTACGGGGCAGAGCAATGGGTACAAGGGAAATGTCAATTATTGTCAATTTCTCTGCTTGTTAAGCTTACATTTTGAAAAACCAGGTTTTCTTAAATTTGGAACTCCTATTTGGTGAACACTAGTTTTAAGAACTCGATGCTTTCACACAGTAAAAAAGCTTTTAAGAAATGTGCATATTACAAACAGAGGGGCAAGTAAAGGATTACAGAATTATTAAATGGACCATATGTTAATTTTAGAAAGGATTCTATGCTTTCTGAAATAATATACGATGGGCTTCCTTAAAACAATTCTCTCCCAGTAGATTTTAAAGGTGTTTCCATTTATAAGAATTTCATTAACAATGAACTTTTGTAATTGGGGGC
>CM053584.1:104166647-104178333 GCA_028627135.1 Pseudochirops cupreus
TTCCTACTTACTTCTGGTTCATTGGATAATGAAGACTCCCAGACTAAGGCCCAAGACAGTGATCTGGATCCAGGCCGCTCAACGAGAGAGCACTGGCCTCAGAACAATTGCTTAGTCCCCCTGCTGTCTGCAGGCCACGGGCAGGAAGCTACAACACGGAGGCGGGTGCAAAACCTCTGCCTTTCTCTTTTCCTGCTCTGGAGGCCATTCGGCCGGACTGCTTTACTCTCCTGAATTTGCAATCCCACTGACCTAGTTCTGAAAGCTACTCGCAGCTGCTGCTAATCCACTCACCAGAGAGGCTCCTCTGCTCCTCCCATCCAGCCGCCCCTGGGGCACAGCCGAGGCTTCAGGCCAGGCTGGTTTCGGTTCTCAGTGCTGATATGGTTCCCTATAGCCGAGCTGACTTTAGTGGGAAGTTTCTTTGTGTGCGTTTTGGAGTTCTAGGATTGGTTTAGAGTCCTATTTTATGGGTATTTTGGGGTGACTATGTGAGAGCTGCGATATGTTGCTGCTGCTATGCTGCCATCTTGGCTCCGCCCCTCGACCATGAGCATTTAATTGAGCATAACAAGTTAATCTTGTACCAGAGCATTTTTTTAAATTAATAAAATAAGCAAAGTCCTGTCAGCTTTCTGTGTCTTGCTTAAATAGTTGATATATCCACTTTAGCTTATAAACTTGAGGTTCCTTTTGCTTGAACAAAGCATATCAGAGGTTTCTCAATATATTCTCTCCACTTGAAACATTTGATGTGCATGTCATTTGCCACATTTGGTAGATACATCAGTTGTGGATTTTATCAATGAAAACGTGTTAGTTAAGAACTTAAACGTTGCTTATTTAGTTCTTGTCTTTTCAGAGTATAAATAGCATTTAAACATCAAATGCAGATATAGCTAATGCACGTTCTGTAATGAGATAGGATGATTTATTTGTTTTCTAACTTTAAGAAAAGTGGAAAAAGTATCCTTAAAAAAGCTCTTTCCTTCCAGTCTTAGCCAGTGCGTTCTGTTCTCTTTGGTCAGTTCCTTCCATGAGTATTTAGGTGCAGGTGTTTTTCTTCTCCTTTTTGCAATTTTCCAGTGTATGTGATAATTTCAGGCAATAAGATGAATAAAGACGATCACTAAGCACCTATCTCTCTATGATGCAGTGGTGCTGATCTTTATCTTCTGATACGAGAAGCTTCCAGCTGTGTCTTGAGACAGGAAATGGCAAGTCACAAGAGTGGTAATAAAACTGGTAAGTATGTCCTTAGGCCCCTCAATTCCAATTAATTCCAATTCCAGTTAATATTGTTGGGAAATCCCTTCAGAGGAAGAATTTCTATTGATATGAAAATCTGGTTGTATTAGCTCTGTAACTATGACATTAAAACCTGACATTTTTCTGAGGAGATTGTTTAAAATTGATCTGGAAAACAGTCTTATTTCAGTGATTGATAAACCAGTTGTGGAGAGAACCACAAAGTTTTCTGATCGTTCATTCTTCAGCCAGTTGAGTAAAACTGCTTCCTTTTCACTTTTAACGTGAAAGGGCATGGCATTTACATGCTAAATATATAATACCTTTTTAAAAAAGTCTTACACTTCTTAAGAATTTACTTAACCAGTGGCGTATTTTCTTTTCTCTTAGAAAAACAATTTAAGTGTCCTATAACTACAATTTATAGAGATGGAGATCCACTTTGGTGGAGGATATTCTTCTAGCTTTAAAGTAAATTTTTGAATAGTCTAAGAAACAATTTGACACCATTCTTACTAAAACTTTTTATGGGCTTTTATAAGTGAATGTTCTTTTTCTACGTCCTGTTACTTTTATCAGAAGACTTTATAGTTTATTTCTTAATTGGCTGTAGATAATTCAATTTAGAGACTTGTTCCTATGACTGTTATCATTTGGAAACTTCTGATATAACGTCCCTAATTTCATCTTTCATCTCTCTTGGAAGGCTAAAACTTTAAGAGAAAGTCACACAAAGCCTCCTCGCAGACAAGAAGTATAAAACCTTCTGGGATGAGGATCTTGCTCAAGAGAAACTTTCTATTTTATTCTTTTTAGAAATGAGTTAAAAATTTCCCTTCTCTATCAGGGTGTGAGTTAGTTTGCATACAATACTTGCTTATTTTGCTACTATCAGCTGCGTCAAATATAAGCTGTATCACTTAAGAGAGTTCTTTAGAAACTCCTGAGTCTCTGTACCTTACTTGAGAGACAGCTGGCCTATAATAGTGAATATAGAGGGTTGGTTGTCCTTTGAATGAGGAAGATCTGGATTAAAGTCTGACCTCAGATATATACTAGCTGTGTGACCTTGGGTATGTCTCTCAGACTTTGTGGTCCTTGGGTACCTCTGAGACTATAAATTACAAACAGTGGTGAATCTACATCAGTGGAGAAAGTTTCGACACCAGGTGTTCTACAAGGATGAAATCACTGATCTAAGCCAAAAAGAATAAAAAAAAATACCTGATGTAGAACAGACCATGGTAAATGTTTTAAAGTATGCTTAAATTAGCTTCATAAGATAGAAAATACTTCCAACAGAAGAAAGTCTTCTTGAATAGTGTTTATATACCTGCAAGGAAATGAGATTGTTTCTTTTACAAGCCTTTGTCCACTGACTGTTGCAGATTTTGCCATTATACAAACTCACAGCAGTAGAATTAGAGGTCACAGGTGTTTGATAACACTAGTTTACTGTACTGAGCCTGAAGGCTAAAGCAACTTAGGACAAACATTATTAGTAGCACCTATCCTTATTAGATTGTCAGGAAAAAATGAAACAAGACATGAATGTTTTGGTGACACAGAAAGCACTGAAAGTTCTTAGAGAGTGAATGATAACCTAACCTACGGTAGATATTTTTGATAAATGAATACTGTGTTAGGAAGAACTAAAGTGGTATAACTCTTGTGAAATTGAGAGGAGACTAATAAATTCGTGTCTAAATGAAAGAATATTTAGGAGAAGCTTGAATGTCTTTCACTTAATCAGAGACTACCTGGCTCTCTTAATTTTCATTCCACTTTCCTCTGTTCCAACTATACACTATAGTATTGAGCCTTCTCCATCCATGAACTGAAAACTTGTTACCTGAATGGCCAGACTTTTATGTCAGTTGTCACAAGAGATGAAAGTTTTATTCTCTACGTAGAGTTTTTAGAAAGTTTTATTCTCTACATAGAATGTTACTTTCTTTTTAAGAAAAAGGGTACGTGATACATAAAAAATATGTGAAAGGACACCCTTTTTAGGGTGATTATGCTGTTTCTTTTGGTTTTGAAATAAAATTCTAGATAAGAGATCTTGTATGAAAATATTTCTGTAGGAAGCATAGAGAGATTTTCATTAGTGACTGTTGGAAATATATTGCTTTGTGATACTCTGAGTTAATCTGCCCTTGAGAATTAAATTATTAAATCATCTTCAGTAAGAGAGGCAGCATGGCACAGTGGAGAAAGAGCAGTGATGTGGCAGGTCAGCAAATCTGGATTCTAGTCTTAGCTAACCAACTTCACCTTCAGAGACCTTCTTCCTTATCTATAAAATCAGGGCATCGGACTAGATGACCTCTAAGCTCTAACATTCTGTTATTCTAAGTCAGCAGACTTAGAATAATGAATCAGACTGTGTATGTATGTTTTTTCCATAGGAGAAGTCAAGGTTAGCCAGGAGCACTTTGAAGAAGCTTTTAAGAAAGTGAAACCTTCTACATCAAAAGAGGTAAGAAATGCCCTTTATGTAAAAAAGAGAACAGAATTCGAGCCATTTCAGGCCTATCTTCAGTATGCCATCTCTTTTCCTAGACAATCCCAAACTGCTACATGAAATGAAAAATCCAACAATACTGCTAATTCTGGAGTCAGGGGACTTCAGGCTTTGGATAAGTTAGGTTAGAAACTGAAACAGGAACACATTATGTGATAAAATAAAATTGTCCAGTTATCAATGGATTTGGGAACAAACGGAGGAAAAAATAGTCTTCTCCTGTTTTATTATCCATGAAATTATTTCTCATGTCTGTTCCAATGCAAACATTCTGTAGTTGAATGCAAAATTAAAAAAAATTAAAACCAAACAACCTGCAAGAACTTAAATAAGTATCCATTCAAATCTCTATTGGACCCCATATTTCTTATCTTGTGACTTCTTTTCACAACAAGGTTTTACTGAAATTAACCTATGCATTGGTTAGAAAACTTTAGTGATTTACTGTGTTTTGTGTTCATTCAGTGGAGTAGAAATAATATCCTCACCTTTTGATGGGAGTGAGCTTAAGAAATTACTGTAATCCTTTTTTTTTCCTTCCTCATCTCAGATGTCAGGTTTTGAATGTTCACTTCTGATTGTTGGCATGTTCTTTTTCTAACAAGTGAAAAAGAAAGACTTGTTATGAAATGAAACCAGTTTTTGTGAAGATTATAAAGGAAGGGCTTGATATCCAATATACAAAGATGAATCTGAATTGGATAGTCTTAGGAAATCCATGTTCACTTGAGCATCTTATTGTTTCCAGGCTCATTGGATAGCATTCACAAATTATAATCAGCTTCAAATTTTCCCTCATTCTAATTACTAATTGAAAAATCTTATTTCAAAATCCATAATAATTGTATAGAATGGATTGCTTGTAGTCTACTCCACAGCTACAGTTTCAATTGAAATGGTATATTGCTAGGTAGTTCTTCAAGGCCCTGTACAGTCTGGTGCCGAATTAGCTGTACTTTTCTCAATATTCTAGACAACTAAGATATTTATTATCCCCAATACATACCCTATACTTTCTTAATTCCACCTGTGCTTTTGTTCATACTGGAATTTCCTCCTTTCCTATTCCTAGAATATCCTTCCTCACCCTCTGTTGGTTATTTTAGTCATGTCTGATTCTTTGTAATCCCATATAGGGTTTTCTTTTCTCCAGCTCATTTTACATAGGGGAAAACTGAGGCAAACAGGTTTAAGTGACTTGCCCAGGGTCACACAACTAGTAAGATTCTGAGGCCAGATTTGAACTCAGCAAGATGGTTCCTTCAGACTCCAGGCCCAGCTTCCAAACAATGTTGCAGAATTTCTTCCTTCTCATTTAGGAGATTGCACCAAGGTGCAACAAACATTTTTTAAGTGCCTGTGTTCCAGGCACTGTAAGGCAAAAATGAAATAGTCTCTACCTCAGGAGGTTTACATTCTTTTGGGGTGGGGAAGAGAATAAGATTTGGAAATGTTAAAACAAAAGATCACAAAAATATGTGGGAGGGAGACCACTGGTAACTAGTGGATCACAACAGGCTTCCTGTTGTAGGTCCTCACCTAAACTTTGATGGAAGCTAGAAATTTGAGCCAGGTGTGAGTAGATAGCATTCCAGCCAAGGAGATAACCTGTACAGAGCCACAGAGAGGAGAGATGTACTGTGAGGACCCTCTCACTCTCCCTCCCTCTGCATGCCTTTTTCGTAAAAACTTTTTAAACAGTTTTCTTTAGTTAACAAATATTTATTTTTCTCATTGCCATCCCCTCTGGAGGAAAAAAAGAAAAACAAAACCCAAACCCCTATATGCACATATAGTCAAAACAAATTCTCACGTTGTCCATGTCCAGAAATAAGTCTCATTCTCCATATTGAGTGTATCTTCTCAGTTAAGAGGTAGGTAACATCTTCATCATTACTACTATGAAATCATTTTTGGCTTTTGTGTTGATTAGAGATCTCAGATCAGAGTTCTTTGTTTTTATAGTGTTGTCATTTGTAAATTGTTCTGGATCTGCTTGTTTCACTATGTATCAGCTCATCCTAGGCTTTCCAGAATTCCCTGAAACCATGCCTTGGCATAATAGTATTATATCACATTCGTTTGATGGGCACGCTCTTAACTTTCCAGTTCTTTGTAACCACAAAAAAAAGCTGCTATAAATATTACTATACATGTGGGATTTTACTTGACTTAATATGGGTCATTTTCCCTTTTTCTTTGATACAGGGGAAAGGCCTAATTTTGTTGGGTTGTTTGGTTTTTTTTTTTATCTGCAGAAGTTGAGTACTCTTGTAAACTTCCTCTTTGTCCCTAAAAACCAAGCTGAAGAAAAAAGCTTGTGGGTCCTATTATAGAGTCTTTTGAGCAGTACTTGCCCCTACACTGTTGTGAACTGAGTTAAATGCATCTTTCTCTAGGTAACTTTCAGCTTCAACTAATTCTTTCCCTCCTGTGGTAAAAATTTCCTCCTATAGACCTATGTCATCTTATACCATCTGTGTAACTATAAACGGTAATGGCATTTACCCCTATGACCAGCACAGTCTATTCATGTTTTGAGACACAGAACTCACATGTCATTTTATTCATCCAGTCCTTCATAGCATTAACATTTTGTTTAAAGATAAAGACCATAAGGCAAAGATTCTCTTCCTCTTAGCCCCTTCCGTGTATCTCATTGATTCCCAGTCAATATGAATTTGGGGTATTCAGGCTCTTCCAGTTTTATCTGAAAATTACTTAACATTCCTGGGAACAAAATGATTCTCTGTGTACAGTTACACTCCAAGATAACTTATCAAAAGAACTCTTGACCAGCTGACTACTTATGATGTAAGTAGTCTTAGGAGACTTATATGACACTTGTTTACATATTTGTTTGAATTCAAAGATGGTACTGTGCCATCTTTTTTTCTGAGCTTCCAACCAAACCAAATCCTGATGGTTTAACATGTAGGATTTTGTTGGACAGATAAATTCTAACATATTTTGTCCAGCCTTGTTTCTTCCTTATCCTGTCAAATCCTCACTACAGCAGGTATCCATTCATCCAAAAAACTGCTCTGGCACTAAATGTTTGGTATATGACTTCATCATTAATCTGTAATAAAACCTACAATGAGTTTTCATCCCTGACACATTAAATATTTATAGGAGCTTGGGCACACAACCTATTTCCCCTACGTATTCCCCTTAAAGGAGCTATCTGTGCCTACCAATTCTGTAATGTAGCTGTTACTGGGAGAAAAAACAGCCAGAACAAAGTCCTCAATTTTCTCCTGTCTATCCCCACCTTCAGTTCTTTTATAATAGATTGCTTATGGTTGGAGAGACCCACCAAGCCAATAATCTAGATACTAACTATAAGTATCACTGGGAGATAATTTGGGAGACATACAGCTATTGTTTGGGAAGTTTAACAATAAAGTGACTGATTTTTTTATTTAACATACCAGAGCTTAGACGGCTGAGCTAACTATACATTTTTTCCAGTGGTATTTCTGTTTTTCAGAACATTTTTAGAATTCTTCTTTGGGACTTGTCTGAAATCTGTAGCTCTTTTGGGGGGGCATTAACTTTTCACAGTTGTGCCAAAAAAAAAATCACTTTCCTTTGAGAGTAGGTCTTTATTTTAGTAAATTTATCAAGTATCCAGAATCAGTTTCAGCACTTTGTAGTCAAGTCTTACACAGTGACAAGAATGGAGCCCTTTCTTTATGAAAAGACAGCATCTATGATCTAGTTGTGCATATCAGGGAATGCTAGCCAACACATGTACGTACTCAGAGGATTTTGCTTTGATTAGATTGTTACAGCTAAGTTAATATATAAAGAGAATGAAAGCCTTTATTAACTGTGTAAGGACAGGGGAAAGAGGTTAATGGAACTTAGCATTTGAAACTAGGTGGAAATACAAAGCAAATTTTAAATATCTGCCATATTTCTTGTGTTTTAAGTGCTAGGCCCCTGGTGTTTGTAATTGGTAACACTGTCCTAGGGCCGAAGGCTCTCTAGTCCCCTTCCAGAACCAGTGCTCTCTGATCACACAACAACCAGCTTAATTCAAGCCCTCATCTCTCACCTAGGCTGTTATGGTGCCTTCCTGATTGGTCTCTCTGTCTCAAGTCTCTCACTATACTGGTCAGGTTTCCACAAAGCTGCCAGAATATTTTTTTCTCTAGCTCAAATCTGACCATGTCACTCCATTACTCGGTAAACTCAGGTAGTTTCACCTAGTGCCTCTAGGTTGAAATATAAAGCCCTCTCTGTTTAGTCTTTAAAAAACCCTTTGTAACCTTGCACCCACCTGTCTTTGCAGCTTCCACCTCCCATCTCTATGCCTTTTCATTGACGTTTCCTGCCTGGAATATGCTCCCTCAACACTTAGCCTCAAAATCCCTAGAGTTCCAGCTCCATCTTCCCTGATTCCTCACAGCTTCTAGTGTCCTTTCTCTTATATTACCTTGTAGTTAGATATTTTGTATTTATTCAGTTTATGTTCATATATTACTTGTTGTCATGGGTGAGGGTTACTATCTTTCTCTCCTCACTCCCCCTGCCCAATATCCACATTGTTGCCAAGACCTGTCAAATTCCCCTTGGCAGCATCTCTCCAATATGCCCCCTTCTGACATTGCCACCACTCTAGTGTAGGCCCTCATCACCTCACACCTTGATTATTTTAGTAGACTACTATTGATCTGCTTGTCCTGAGTCTCTCCCACTACAGTCCATATTGCATTCAGCCACTAAAGTAATTTTCCTAAAATTAACAAGTGCAGTCCAATCATGTCACCCCACTACTCAGTAAACACCAGTGGCTTCTATTGATTCTAGAAGCAAATGCAAAATGCTCTGTTTGGCATTCTGAGCACTACATAACTTTGCTCCCTCCTACTTTTCCAGTCTTTTTACATCTTACTCCTGAACCTGTACTTTTCAGTCCAGTGACACCAGCCTTCTGGCTTTTCCACAAACAGGACATTCCATCTCTCAGGTCCAGGCATTCTCTCTGACTGTCTTCCATGCCTGGAATTCTCTTCCCTCCTCTGCTCTGACTGCTGACTTTCCTGGCTTACATTAAGTCCCAGCTAAAATCTTACCTTTGACAGGAAGCCTTTCACCCAGCCTCTCTTAATTCCAGTACCTTTCTTCTGTTATTTTCTATTTATCCTGTCTATAGCTTGCTTTATGTATATTTGGGTGCATGTTGTCTCCATTAAGTTCTTTGAAGATAGGAATTGTCATATGCCTCTTTTTTCATCCTCAGCACTTAAGTCAGTGCCTGGCACTTAGTAAAGATTGATTGGTTAGTATAAATTGTTGTTAAGGTTTTACCTAGAGTGCTAACGTGTGTGGAGCTCCCTGGGTTGATCAGAATAAGGGATGGAAGGAAAAGGGGAAGACCAATTTGTACAAAAATATTTAAGCCAGCTCTTTTCATAATAGCAAATACCTGGAAGCTAAGAGAGTGCCCATCTAGAGAAAGGCTAAATCAATTATGGTATGTGAACATAATAACGTTCTGCAAGAACATTATGAAATGACAAAACAAAGATCCGAGAACTGAGGTGATTTTATACAGTGACAACAGTATTATGAAGAAAAATAATTTTGAAAGATTTCAGAACCCTTAATCAATGCAAAACAAACCAGAATGCCAGAGATCAAAGATGAAGCAGACTCCTCACCAGACAGAGGGGGTATGGACTCCAAAGCAGAATGAGATAGGCATTTTTAGATGTGACTAATAAGGGAATTTGCCTTTCTTGCATGCTTGTTATGAGTATTTTCTTTTTCTTTTCTTATTTTTTAAGGGTGGGGTGATGTGGGAAGTATCCGCTGGGGAATGGTGTGGGGGAGAGAGAGAAAAGGAATGATTAGCAATTGGTAATTAGTTGGAGATTTTTTTTTCTTTTTTGTGAATAAGGAAATGAGAGGGTCTGTGGAATTGGCCACTAGGGAAAGTGATATGTGGGAGTAGTTTTGATTTGAAAAGTCAAGGGTTCTACACAAATGAGAATTGGTCTAATGCTTATTATTTGTTATTCATTCCAAAAATTTAACTTCTAATTTGTAGACTGATTCACAACCCACTTTTCCCCCACTTCCCACCCCACAACCTTACCTCATATTTTAGTGAAAATCAGGACAGCTGCTTTTTATAACTTTGCCCAGTCTAGTAGGAAAATGTTACTGACAGTTTAGCCCTCTACACCCTTAACATTGCTTAAAATTGATTGCTTTCATAGTTACACTCTTTATCTTAAATTATTACAGAGGCCGTTAACCTAGCTACATCCATATTCAAGAACAGGAACGTGAACTAGTGCTTCCATTAGCTCTGGATTACTTTGTTCCCAAATAATCTTTAGTAATTATTGCATCATAAGGAATTTGCGTACTGCTCTGAAACTGCAAGTACTGGTCCTGGCATCTGAGAATTGTGTCTGCCCAAAGGGCAATGTGATGTTGAAATGTAAATGAGCGTTTAGGGGTTGTCTTCCTCCTCCCTATGGAGGGTTATAATTGAGCAATTCCTGCCCTGAGCAATCTCTTCTGTTGCTTTAGGACTATAGCCTAAGCACACTACACTTTGCAGGCAAAATCTCCGGACACTAGGCATTCTCCAGGCTGTTTTAACTCCTAACTCACCTTACCTGAAGCTAGTTTGTGCCAAATTCATTTGCCTTCCTGGGATAGTTGAACTCTGGTGGAAAATTAGCATCAGGGTGCTAGTAGAAAACAAAATCAGATTGAATACCGCAGACAGAGAAAGCAGCAGAGATTCAACTCAGTGCTAGGGACACACCATTTATGACTTAAAATAATGTTCAAATTGGTTTCTGTAAACACCTTGATTTGGCTATTAATATATGACAACAGTCACTGTTTCTACTTCTTTCCCCAGTCCTTCCTCAATACAGTTGGTAATTTTACTTTCCCCAAATACTCTAAGCTAGTAAACTAGAACAAAAGAGAACCTTTTACCACCCTGTGTTTTACAAAAACAACTCTAAAGGTCACTTTGGATCCCTGTGGAAAGGCACATGTATGAGTTTAGAGAATAGAACAGGTAGTGTCCACAGCCAGTAACCTAATGCTCTTTCTTATTTTGCTCTGTCTCTGTGGTACCTTTAGGATCAAATGATGTATGAAAAACTTCGGCAGTCCCTCAGCTGAGAGTGCCACTCTGTATTTTGGCCTGTGGAAGAATGTGTCTGCTGTCTCATGTATGTTTGTGTGGCAGAGAATACCTTGACGTTTTCATTTGATAGTTTGACTTTTCTAGACGGCCTAGACACGACTGTGGTTTCAGATGTGAACTGCTTAACACCAAGTGGCAAACATAAACAACTGCTGAAGATCCCCTTTTTTCTCTGGAACTTTGTACCGCAACAGTCAAGCATTTTACTTTTTTGGAAAGTAAAAGAACCAAAGTGAAATAGATTACATGTTTTGTTTTATTTATTTTTAGTTTTCAGCATTCATTTCCACAAGATTTTGAGTTACAAATTTTTCTCCCCATCTCTCCCCTACCAGCGAGCCTGCTGAATATCCCTTCCCCCAATCTGTTCTCTCTTATATCCTCCACTATCCACCCCCCAACTTTCTAGTAAGGCAAGATGAATTTCTATACCCCAGTGCCTGTATATCTTATTTCCCAGTTGCATGTAACATGCATTAACATTTGTTTTTTGAAACTTTGAGTTCTATCATCTTTCCCTTCTTCCCTCCTCATCCACCCCACCCCCCTGGGAAGACAAACAATTCAACATAGATGTGTAGTTATGCAACACATTTCCATAGTAGTTATATTGTGAAAGACTAACTATATTTCCCTTCATCTATCCCACCCTCTACTTATTCTATTTTCTACTTTGACGGCATTCCTTTTCAAAAGTGTTTGCTTCTAACTACCCTCTCTCC
>CM053584.1:104178433-104201300 GCA_028627135.1 Pseudochirops cupreus
ACCTATTCCCTTTGACCTTCCTGCTCTTCCCCTCCATTGTAATAGTGTTCTCTTGCCTCTTTTATATGAGATAATTTACCCTAATCTATCTCTCCCTTTCTCCTCCCAGTATATTCCTCCCACCTCTTAATTTTATTTTTAAGATATCATCCCTTCATATTCAACCCATCCTGTGCCCTGTCTATGTATATATGTACACACAAATCCACACAGGCACATATATATTTATACACACACCCTCCTATACATATGTATGTATGTATGTATACATATATATTCCCTTCATCTATCCTCATATTGAGAAAAGTAGACCTTTCCTGTCGGCCTACCAGGCTGCCTTCAGTGGGAGATTTGTTTCTCTCTCTCTTTGTGGGTTCTGTAGCTTTAAAATTTGTTTAGAATCATTTTTTTTTTTTACAGATATTGGAGATGGTGGAAGCTGGAGCCCATGCCAAGTTTGTGCTTTTACTCTTTACATCTTGGCTCTGCCATCCTAGAATATATGTTTATACTGTTTCTTCAGTTGAGTTTATCTTACTTTCACTGACTATAGATGAGTTGTCTTCCAATGGAGGAGCCTCTTAATTTTGGAACAATTTTTCTTTTAGAAAAAGTACTATTTTAAAATAGTGACTTGAGTTCTGATCCTTGCCCTATTCGTGAGACTTTGGATAGTCACTCAAAACTTCTCCACATCTCAATTTGCTCATCCCTGTAAGCTAGAACTATTACCTGCACTGCCTTCCTCACATGACAAATAAATCAAATGAAATTTATCTGTGAGTGCTTTAGAAAGTGTAGATTTTGAGGCAGTCCCACATTTGGAAGAGGTGCCCAACATCCTTAGGCTTGGATTTCCAAATTTGGAGGCTGAAACTGATCTTTGGTATGGGAACTACTTTAGGTGTAGTACACTGTCTAAAGAAAACTGCTATCCCCAACTGGAAAGCATCTGGGGAAAACGTACTTGTGTGTGTGTGTGTGTGTGTGTGTGTGTGTGTGTGTGTGTGTGTGTGTGTGAGAGAGAGAAGGTGGGAAGGAAAGAGGTCTTAAATGGCGACAGGTAGAGAAACAAGAAACTAGATTATAGATTGGGTGAAAGGAAAAGTTGTCAACCTAGAAAAATTCTACCAGGCATAAATTTTGACATTTTTCTCTAAATGTTTTCAAGCACAGGTAAGTAGAGACACTGCCTACCCTCTCATTTTTTTGGAGTGTTGTTTAATTAGGCTTCTCTGTTCTGTGAATTGAGTGTGTGTTGTTTGCATTATTGTAGTTATCATTGATTCATATACTGTATTGGCCACACATTTTCCCCGGCTTTAGTTTGTATGAAACTTAGTCACTGAATGGTTGTAAAGATGACACATTGTTGGGAAGACTAAAAGAAAGTGACAAAGTGACTAAGACAAACAGAACAGTGAATAAAACATCTTTGAATGGGAAGAAATATTTTAAAAAAGTCTAGAAAATTTATTTTTATTTAATAATTTCATGATTATTTGTCAGTGTAAAGATAGATATATATCTTTATTTCCTTTCAAAGAGATTTCATCATATGAGAGGAGCCTGTACAATATAGTATATGTTTTCATATAAGTAATCAGCTTATACTACCCTTCTTTCAAGAGGCAAAGAAAACACTTGCATGAAGATAAGAAATGAACTTTGTTCTTAGTTTGAAACCTCTCTGCATATGGATCTGTTGGCTATCAGCCATGACATTTTCAGATTTTATCACTGATTGAGAAAAAGACTTAAGGTGTGGAAGATGGAAAGTATAATTTGGATCACAGTAAAAGCTTTTTAAAATCAGTCCTTTGTAGATTTAATTAGGCTATGACAAGTGCAGTTGTAAGGTGGGGGCCAATGGTCAGAGTTAGATACAGGATTGAGCTTAAGCATGGCATAATGGAAAAGAACACTGAATTTGGGATCTGAACTCCCGAGATTGAATCTATGTAACCTTGGTCAAGTTACTTCCCCTCCATAGGCTTGCAGTTTCCTCACCTGTGAAATGGGACTGGAGAGAAGGATTAGACTACACTACCCCTAGAGTTCCTTCTAAGTTCAAAATTCTATGAACCTGTGATCATCAGTTTCAAATTAGATTGCTTAGAACAACTTTATTTTAACACATGTTGCATTTTTCATCTTTCCATCTCTGGAAATAGTATTTTAGGTTATGACATACATGGTTCATTTGATACTTACATGACCAATAGAATGTCTTATCTCTTAACAGACAATTGTTGTACTGAGTAAATATATGCCTTAAAGAAAAAGATTGAAAGCCAGAGTTACATAGGACCTAGGGAAATGTTCTCATCTTTCTGTCTGTGCCCAAATTAAATCTCTAAGGTAGAAGTACAACTACATCTATTCCCACTAAACAGACATTTCATGGGGTTTTGTTGAAACCCCATCAAACAAACTAGCATCCCTTGGCCCTCTGAAAAGAATGATAAAACAGTATGGAAATAGGACCTGTGCTGTTAGTAGATCAGGGCTGAAGAATGTCTACCATTTCTGTCCCCCGTTTGAATAATCGCCAGAAAAGCAATGTTCAGTGTTCTGTTTTCTTCACTATAGCCTATCCATTGAAGAACTTGTTTCCAAAGCAGGAATATTTTAAGAAGGAAACTCAATACATCTTTTACTACAAATTGACTGATAATCTCCCCAAACTTTTTTTTTAAACCGGGCAAGATAACTGACCCTTCTGCTCCAGCTAAATTGGGCTTAATGTGTCACACAGTGAGTCTTCACTTTTTGTGTTCCAGAAAGCTCAAAGAACCTCATGAAGGAACTTGGAATAGAATCAGAAAGTAGGGTGGTGACTTAAAAGGAGGTCCAGGAAATTAAAAATAATACACTTTAATTTTTCTTCAAAGTTCATAATACACATTAATTGTAAATCTTGAAATTGTTTTAATCCCTATTTTACAGATGACAAAACAGGTTCAGAGAAGTTAAGTGATTTAACTAGCTCGTCAGTGCTAAATCAATGACTGGAATCCAGGTCCCTTATCCTAGGTTCATCGCTCTTTCAACTGTTACATGAACATCATTTTTTTTTAGACTTAGAATTCCATTGGCATTGCAGAGCCCTCTCCCTGTACCAATGCAGATTCAACCAAGAAGTTTGTTATTATTAGCAAAATTAGCAAAATAAGAGCACTAAGGGGAAGAGTTGGAAAAGAAATGAGAGCTGTGGAACAAAGAATTGGAAATAGAATTAGTAACTTTGCTCAGGAGGTACAAAATCCTGCCCAAGAAAAATCTCTGAAAGTTGGAATGGACTTTGATCCAAAAGTCAGTGACTCCAGGAAACAAGAACTATTAAGTCAAAACACTGAAAAGTTAGAATATTTAAGTTATCTCACAGCAAAAACAATTGACCTGGAAAACATGAAAAAAAAAAACGTTAAGAACCATTGGGTGACCTGAAATCCATGATCAAAAAAAGATCATCTTTCAAGAAATTGTAAAACTAGCCTAATTTCTTAGAATCAGAGGGCAAAGTAAAAAAACAGAAAAATGAAGTGAAAATAGAAAGGATTTGCCAATCACCACTTGAAAGAAACTCCCAAATGAAAACTCCAAGAACATAGAACCAAAATTCAGGGCTTCCAACGTCAAACCAAAAAAAAATAGTACAAGCAATCAGAAAAAAATTCAAGTATCAAAGAGCTAGAGTCAAGATCAAATAATTTAAAAGCCACCACCATTCATAGTGGAGAGCTTGAAATACAGTACTTCATGAAGAAGGCGAAACTTAAAGGCTTCTAACAAGAATAGCCTACCTGGCAAAACTTGAGTATTACCCTAGGTGAGGGTTTAGGCAGAAGTGAACTTTTAGTGAAATAGAATACTTCCAAGCATTCCTGATGAAAAGACCAGAGCTGCATACAAACCTTGAAAGACAAACACAAGAGTCAAGGAAAGCATAAAAAGGTAAAACATAAATAAGCAGTCATAAGGGACAAAAGGATAAATTGTTTACATTCTGATATGAGGAAATGATACGTATATCCCCTTAGAACTCTATTATTGTTGGAATCATAGAGGGAGTTGTTCCAGGACCTGGAATTGATTCCATTTTAATGATTGTAAAAGAATGGAAAAGAAGTACACTAGGTAGAGAGAGGAAAGGAATGATGAATATCGGCATGTACCAAATAGAGCAGTGGTTCTCAACCTTCCTAATGCCACGACCCTTTAATATTTGTATGTGGGCGGACCCACCTGGAGATGGATAGAGGAGTGGTGTCTCAGTTCCTAAGACCATCAGAAATACCTATTTTCCGATGGTCTTAGGCGACCCCTGTGAAAGGGTCGTTCAACCCCCAAAGGGGTCATGACCCGCAGGTTGAGGACCACTGAAATAGAGGATTATACAGACAAGGGGGGTGAGGAATGTGGATGACCTTGAGCCTCACACATCTACACTTGAACCTCACACATCTAAACTAGTCAAAGGTAGAAAGTCTGCTTACATGTTGGGTACAGAAATACATTATGCTTACTAGAGGGCAAGAGGAGGGGCAGAGATTACATGAAATGAGGAACTAATCATAAGCAAAACAAACTAAGGAGGATGGATCTAGGAGTTAAAAAGAAAAGAGAACCTGTGATTGACTTCCAAGTGATGGAAGGAGAAGCAGGGCAGGGGAGCGGAAGCAGACTATACCAACTTAGAACACCCTCCTCTCACCACCTTCTTTATAAAGGGGATGAGAAACTAAGAGAATAAGATGGAGGAAGATACACAATGATCTTAAATCTGTGAATGGAATGAAACTCATAAAACAAGAGGACTGCAGAGTGGATGAGAAATCAATATGTTGTTTACAAGAAACACTTGAAATATAAAGATTCACGTAGGTAAGGGACTAAAACTAAATCTGTTATTCATCAACTGAAGTAAAGACTTAAGCGCTCTGATCAATCCAGTGACTACAGTTCCAGAGTTCTGACAGTGCAGCATGCTATCTATCATGTGACAGGTGATAAATTCAGGGTGTGGAGTGAGAAACATTTGTGGACACAGCCAACGTGAAAATGTGTTTTGTTTAACTATGCGTATGTGTTACAAGAGGGTTTTTCTTTCTTTTTTTGGGGTAGGCAGGAAAGTGGGAGGCAGAGAAATTGAATGCTTATCAAAAAACAAAAAGTAAAATAAGAATTAGATTAAGTGTTTAAAAGTTCCCAGGTCTCACATTTGTGAGCAAAGAGTCCAGCTAAATGGCATCTTCCTTCAATGCCATTTTAACTATTCTAATACATGTACACAGCATGGCATAAAAGATAGAATGCTGATTGGAGTCAGGAAGACTGGGTTCAAAACCCTAGAATTTGTCTACTAAGTCATAGGGTTACTTATAAATTCAAATGAATTAAGGATTTTGCTTTTTTTGAAGGCTATAAATCTGGAGATCAAAAGATTTAATAAGCAAAAGACTAATATCACTTTATTTTGCCATATTGTTAGCTGGTGGAAAGGAGTAAGCAGCCCTCACACCAGAGATACTAGTCTTCCCTGAACACACCTGACGCCCTAATGCACTCAATAGAGCCTCTGAAGCTGAAATACAACAAAGTACAGATCAGTTTCAGTTAGCTTGTGCTAATTTTGGCCTAACAGCAGTTGCTCCACCAACCAACACCACACCAGCCATATTGTGCCCAACCTATAGTAGAGCCTTCTGAGCTCATATTGGTCTGATCAGTCAGGAGTCAGATACACTATAACTTGATCCTAACAGAGTGATGTCCTCTTTGAGAATGAAGGAGAATAACCAAGCAAAAAAAAATTTAGCTGTAGTCTAGATACTGTACTGCATACCACTCATTGTGCTAGGTATAAAACAGAGACTAGGAAATGGCTAATATTCTAGTTTGGCTGGAATATAAATGTGTGTGTGTGTGTGTGTGTGATTGAAATTACATAAGCGTATATGTACCTACACATACAAATCCCCCACCTGCCTCAGCCCTTTCTCCTTCTCCCCTTTACCAGTTCCTTACCTCAGAGATTACCTTTCATTTCTACTGTCAATATCTTGTATGTACATAGCTATTTGAATATTGTCTCCCTCATTGAAATGTAGTCTCCTTAAGGACAGGGACTATGTTTTGCTCTTCTTTTTTTCCCTTTATTTTTGAGATCTGGGTTTGGACCACATTTTTGTCCAGCACTTAACATAGTGCCTGGCGTCCCCACTTAATAAATACTTGTTGACTTACTGACATACCTGAAAGATGCTCAACAGGTAGAATGACGCCTAGATCCAACTGCTTCCACTGACACCATTTCATCAAAGGCTCACACCACACCATTTGGGAGTGGCAGACTCCCAATCTCCAACCCACCCCCTTGTCCAATTTTTGAAGTCTCTTTTGCTTTGTTCAAATTCCTTCGGTTGCCGTCAGGTCATTTCATCCCAAACACTACCCATACTGTTTCACTACCTTTCCTTAAGACCCCACAATAGTATCTCCAAGGCCTGCCAGAGCAAGCCTACAGTTCTTTCTATCTTTCAATATTCTTCATAATCGGTCTCCACTTTACCTAATGAGCTACATTTCCTCTAGTTCATCTGTTCTTCCCAAACTCCCCTACTTCAGCCAGACCAACCTCATCATTATTCCCAGAAGAATTTGTGCCAGCCTTTACTTCAGTGTCATTCCTTACATGTTCCTGCTACCTAAAATGCATTTTCCCTTTATTTGTGTCATTCTAAATTTTAACCATTCTTCCAGGACTAACAGAAGTCTAAAATCTTTCATGCTCCTGTGATGGTGCTGGACACAGCAGACTGAACACAGGTTGGGAAGATAGGATGAGACCAGTAGAATCATAAGAAGATTGGGAAATCAAGGTACAGAGGGCCTTGGAAATGACCTGAAAACTCAAAATCTGCAATACAGGCAAGGATCATGTGATTGTAAAGTTAGAACTAGAAGAGATCTGAGAGGCCATCTAGTCTAAACCTCTCATTTTGCAGATGAGGAAACTGAGGCCCAAGGGCCTCAGTGACTTGTCCAAAGTCACTTAGGTAGTAAATAGCTAAGATTTGAAGCTATGTCCTCTCTAAATTCGGCATTTTTCCCCATTATACTGGCACTTCATTGTCATAGTTAAGGTAACTCCCCAGAGTTGAGGTCATATAGCAAGGTCATATCTAGCAAGGTCAAAAAAGAAGGAGTGTAGATATTGTAAAGGACAAGATGAAGTAGTCAGTCAAAAGTCAGTTGTAGATTTAGGTTAACTAATGACATATCTTCTTCTGAAAACTCACTCCCCATCTTAATATTTTAATTTTCATATTAATAATATTTTTTTGGTTTGGTTTTCTCTTAAAGATCAACTTTAACCCCAAATCACTCTATCCTGGACCAAGCCCTACTTGGTCAATGTTTGGGTCCTGACTAGCTCAGAATGAATGTACATAACAGTTGTTCTGTTTTGGCCAGAAACTCTAAGGGTCTTCCTCTCACAGGTCTGTTTTTTTTTTAAAGATGTCAATCATTGCCTCATTTTTTTAAGCCCTAATAACTGAATGTTATTCTGTCCAAACTGAAACCTGTTAAAGACCTTAGCTTGAAAAGGCCAAGGTCCCTCACAGCATTCTGGGCTGTCTCTAGTTGTTCTTATCCATATCTGGCCACTGGACTCAGATTGCTTCAGAGGAGAAAGTGAAGCTGGTGACCTTGCACAGCTCTCCCTCACTTAAATCCAATCCACTGGCATGTCATGGCATCTTCTTGGCCTCTTGGTCCTCTTCAAGAACAAAGAACAAACAGCAGCAACTCCATCTTAATATGGCAGATTGCGATGGTATCCTTGTTTATAAGAAATGTAGTAGGGGGATGAACCAAGATGTAAAGGCAGGGACTTGGTTGAGCTCTCCCCCAAACCCCTCCAACTACCTATAAAACATGACAGAGTGAAACAAATTTCCAGCCCAAGACAACCAGGATGATCAACAGGAAAGGTTTCTTGCACTGGGCTGGGAGTATAGGAGTACAGCCCAGAGTGGAGCTGCACCAGTACCGACATGGCTGGAGCAGGTCTTGGGGCTGAATCACTGGAAACTGGCAGTTTCCAGACTTCGCAACCCACAAACACCAAAGACAATATAGAAGGTCAGTGGGAAAACTTTGTGGGATATGGGTGAGAGGAGCACAGTCAGACCCCAGCCCTAGGGTGGCAGAGGTGGTGGTGGTGGCAGCAACAGCAGCAGTGGCTGCTTCTGGAGCTCTGGACCCACAGACAGTGGGGGGATCAAGCAGCTGATCAGAGGGGGATTGTAGGGATCTCTTTGCTGGTGTTGAGGCAGGATTCTCTTACTTTGCCCTGCTTGGATGTGGGTTGCAGTCTTGGGGTAGAGGAGCACTGGCCTGTTGGAACTTTTGGCAGCAGTGGAGAGGGAATCTTCCTCACAGTTCCAAGGCAGAAAAGAGCGGTTGGGGTCACTCACAGAAAGCTCAAAACATGCAACCAGAAGAAGACAACAAAGTCAAAGCTCCTACATCAAAAGTCTCCAAGAAAAATATGAATTGGTTGCAGGCCATGGAAGAGCTCAAAAAGGATTTTGAAAATCAAGTAAGAAAAGTAGAGGAAAAAAAAGAAGAGAAATGAGAGTGATGCAGAAAAATCATGGAAAATGAGTTAACTGCTTGCTAAAGGAGACCCAGAAAAACTACTGAAGAAAATAACATTTTATTAAAAGTTATTTTTATAGTGTTATTTATTAAAATAACACTAACTTTAATAAGTTAATAATAACACTTTAATAAGTTAATAATAACACTTTAACCCAGAATAACACTAACCAAATGGCAAAAGAGGTTCAAAAAGCCAAATTGCCCAGATGGAAAAGGAGGCACAAAAGTTCACTGAAGAAAATAATTCCTTCAAAATTAGACTGGAGCAAATAGAAGCTAATGACTTTATGAGAAATCAAGAAATTATAAAACATATCCAAACAAATGAAAAAATAGAAGGCAATGTGAAATATCTCATTGGAAAAACCACCAACCTGGAAAATGGATCCAGGAGAGACAATTTTAAAATTATTGGACTCCCTGAAAGCCATGATTAAAAAAAGAGCCTAGACATCATCTTTCAAGGAATTCTCAAGAAAAGCTGCCCTGATGTTCTAGAACCAGAGGGTAAAATAGAAATGGAAAGAATCCACTGATTTCCTCTTGAAAGAGATCCCAAAAGGAAAACTCCTAGGAATATTGTAGCCAAATTCCAGAGTTCTCAGGTCAAGGAAAAAATATTGCAAGCAGCCAGAAAGAAACAATTTCAGTATTGTGGAAATACAATCAGGATAACACAAGATTTAGCAGCTTCTACATTAAGGTATCAAAGGGCTTGGAATTTGGTATTCTGAAGGTCAGAGGAGCTAGGAGTAAAACCAAGCATCACTTACCCAGCAAAACTGAGTATAATATTTCAGAGGAAAATATGGTAATTCAATGAAATAGAGGACTTTCAAGTATTCTTGATGAAAAAAAGACCAGAGCTGAATAGAAAATTTGACTTTTAAATACAAAAATCCAAAGAAGCATGAAAAGGTAAACAGGAAAGAGAAATCATAAGGGACTTATTAAAGTTGAACTGTTTGCATTCCTATATGGAAAGATGATATTTGTAACTCATGAGACCTTTCTCAGTATTAGGGTAGTTGGAGGGAAGATAGATAGATAGATAGACAGATGGATAGATGGATGGTTAGAACAGGGTGAGTTGAATATGAAGTGATTATAACTAAAAAATAAAATTAAAGGGTGAGGAATATATTGGGAGGAGAAAGGGAGAGATAGAGTGGGGTAAATTATTTCAAATAATAAAGGCAAGAAAAAGCTTTTACAATGGAGAGGAAGAGGGGGTAGTTTAGGAGGAATGAGTGAACCTTACTCTCATCAAATTTGACTGAAGGAAGAAATAACATACACACTCAAATGGGTATCTTACCCTACAGGATAGTAGGGGAGGAGGGAATGGGGGGATGATAGAAGGAAGGGCTTATTGGGGAAAGGGGTAGTCAGAAGTAAGCACTTGAAAAAGGACAAGGTCAAAGGAGAAATTAGAATAAATGGGGAGGCAGGATGGGATGGAGGGAAATACACTCACAACACAACCATTATGGGAGTGTTTTGCATGACTACACATGTATAACCTACATCAAATTGCTTTCCTTCTCAATGAGGGTATGTGGAGAGGAAAGAAGGGAGAGGATTTGGAACTCAAAACTTTTAAAAACAAAGGTTAAAAATTGTTTTTACATGCAACTGGGAAATAAGATATACAGGCAATGGGGTATAGAAACCTGTTTTGCCCTATAAGAAAGTAAGGGGTGGGGGGGGAGGGCGGTGTTGATAGAAGGGAAGGCTGACTGGGGGAAGGGGTAATCACAATGCATGCCATCTTTGGGTGAGGGGGAAGGGAAAGATGGGATAATTTGGAACTCAAAATCTTTTGGAAATGAATGTTGAAAACTAAAAATAAATTAATTAATAATACTTTTTAAAAAAGAAATGTAGAACAGAGGTGTTAACACATAGCTGCTTTATGACCCAAAACACTCCCAAGTTGGCCCAGCTGAACCAGATTACAATGTAATTGGAAAACATTTAACAATAAATAAAAATACAGAAAACATAGATGGTATGTAGCTTTCTAAGTCAATATGTAGTCCATGGGGATCCTTATGCACTCTATTTGATGGGGTGATGGAACTTGGACCCCTAAATGGAAAAGACCATGTCTTTGAAAGCAGCCTAGTCCCTGAACTTTTCCACACAACCCAGTCCCTGGTGTTTCACCTGAGGCATCCTTCCCAGCCTAGCCCACTTAGACACTCAATAATTTCTTTTAGCAGCCCTTCTACTGTGGCTCTCCAGATCACCTAAATCCTTTCATTGTCTGCGCCTGCCCCACCCCAAGCTACTTACCACTACTTAATCCCATCAGGATCTTTTCACTGACCACTTTCCCCTTTTTTGTACTTAAGTATCAGTTTCATCCTCATCAAATCCCCAGATTTACTAGGAATCTTGCCTGCTCTGTTGACATTATGATAAACCTCACTACTTTGACTGAAAGAAGACTTGAATGGTTTAATTCTTTCCAGGCAGACCCCCCACCATACCCTTACATTTTGGGGTTCCCAGAACCCCAAACTGCAATATATTGACCCCTGTCTCTATTTGAGTTTGACACCACTACTGAAAGGAATGGCACTAAAGTAACTGGCTGAGTAATATGGCTGTACTTTTGTGGTCTGAGAGCAAAGCCTGAATTAAACAAGAAAAGGCAAGGCCCCCAGTAGTTCCTGCCTCCTGCTCCTTTAACTGTGGTTATGAGAACTGCCTGGTATAGATTAAAAGGTACTTTTTGGCATAAAACTCCCTGCCATCGTGTTATCTCCTCTTTCTTCCCTCCTCCCTCTTCCTTTTTCCCATAAACTGAAACCTGATTAGCTGGCTCTATAGTAAATTTAAACATTATAATTAAAAGTTGCTCCATTAGGCTCCAAAAGGTCTCCCATGTAGGCAAAGAGAGTTGAATAAAACTTTGCTGACAAACCTGCAAAAAGCAGCATGTGATATAACTAAGAAGTAGCCACAACATTTACCAGGGACTTTACTCTCCATTCCCCCTTCTGGGATATAATTGGCAACAGGGAAGTGCTCTGGTCTAACTTGCTAAGTGAGTCAATTAGTTTTTAACTAGAAATTCCAGCAATATGAAGTAGGATGTAATCACAGAGTAACATAGCTTCTTGGTCATTATAGGTGATTCTAATTTTTGCCTTTTTTTGTAGTATTTTATTTTTTTCCCTAATTATATGTCAAGAAAAATTTTTACATACTTTTTACCAAGATTTTGAGTTCCAAATTTTTCTTTCTTCCCTCCCCTCTTCTGAAAATGCTAGGCAGTTTGATATAGTCTATACATGTGCTATCATGTTAAAAAAAATTTAGCATTGTGAATTAGTCACCATTGTGAAATAAGGAACAGATAAAAAGAAAAACATGAGAAAGAATGAGTAAGTAGGAAAAAAAAACTTCAATCTACATTCAGAGTCTTTGATGGACTTGATTTTTTTATCTGAATATTGAGAGCATTTTCCTTTGTGAGTCCTTTGTACTTGTCTTGGATCATTGTGTTGCTAAGAAGAGCTGAGTCATTCATAGTTGATTGTCACACAATGTTGTTGGTACTGTGTCCCATGATTTTCTGATTCTTCTCATTTCATTTTGCATCAGTTTAATGCATGATTTGGACATAAAGGGTGATACGATAAGCAAAATTAGAAGAGCAAGGAATAGTCTACCTGTTCGATCTAGGGGGAAGGGAAGAATACATGACCAAAAGAGAGACAGAGGATTACAAAATGTAAAACAGATATTTTTTATTGTATTAAATTAAAAAGCTTTCATATAAACAAACCAGTGCAGACAAAGATTAGAAGGAAAGCAGAAAGCTGGGAGACAATCTTTACAGCAAATGTCTCTGATAAAGACCTCATTTCTCAAATATGTGGAAAACTGAGTCAAATTTATAAGAATCTAAGCCATTCCCCAGTTGATAAATGGTCAAAGGATATGAACAGGCAGTTTTCAGATGAAGAAATCAGAGCTAACTATAGGCATATGAAGAAGTGCTGAAGGGGTCATGAGTGGAAGAAGTTTAAGAAGCCCTCTAAATCACTTTTGATTAAAGAAATGCATATTAAAACAACTCTGAGGTACCACCTCACACCTATCAGATTGGCTATTATGATAAATGTTGGAGAGGATATGGGACACTGATGCACTGTTGGTGAAGATAACCATTCTGGAGAACAATTTGGAACTATGCCCAAATGGCAACCAAACTCTGCATACCCTTTGATTCAGCAAGACCACTACTAGGTCTGTATCCCAAAGAGATCATAAAAAAGGGGAAAAGACTCACATATGCAAAAATATTTATAGCAGTCCTTTTTGTGGTGGCAAAATACTGGAAATTGAGGGAATGCCAGTCTGTTGGGGAAGGGCTGAACAAGCTGTGATATATAAATGTAATGGAATACTATTGTGCTATAAGAAATGATGAACAGGCAGATTTCAGAAAATCCTGGAAAGACTTGTATGATTCCAATGTTTATTTGTGACAGGTGAACAAAATAAAGATAAGATGTTGCTAACCCCTTTTTGACATATTGGAACTGATAGAAATAAAGGAAGGATATTTTTCTGTCTTTAGATTCAATAAAGTTATTAGGTCAAATAATAGATTGGCTATTCCTTATTAGTTACTGTTGGCTGTGTTTTGATTTGCAAAGTCCATAAGGAGTTCAGAGCAACTGACCAGCAACAATACTGAGCTACTTTGAGAAAAGTGTAAGTGTTGAAGGAACTCAACAATATGAGGAAGTTAACCTGTTAAAAAGAATAGATGGGGTACAAAAAGTTTGAGGATTTTTTTTAGGGTAAAGACCTGGTTTGTAGGTTGTGTTTTAGGGTAGAGACCTTCTACAAGTAACATTTAGGGTTATTTAGGAAGCCAAATCATTCATCAGATTGATGAGCATAAAATTAGGAGAGAAATGGGAAAAAAAAATCCATAGATAAATGAGGGTTTTCAAGGCAGTTTTTGAGGTTAAAATGTTAATAACCATGCTAACAGTTTATTCATTTTCATTCATATTCTTTTTTATTATAGTCACTCATATCAGCCATAGAACCATTTAATCAGGAATGAAGAAATCAACATGTTATTTATTAAGCACTATGTGGAAGGCATTTGAATCTCATGTCATATAAAGGCAGCATGGTACATTCAAAAGAATGATGGAGACAGAGAATCAGGGTTCAAATCCTTCTACCACTTCCTATGTGACCTTGGGGCAAGACACTTCACTTCTGGGCCTCAGATTTTTCTAAATCTATGATCCTATGAGCCTCATTTCTGAATCCACAAAAAAAGTGGAACTAATGTCATAGAGCAGAATTTGGCAAACTATAGCCGCCAGATCAAATTCAGTCAGCATGTTTTTGTAGGGCCTATGAACTAAAGATCACTTTTACATTTTTAAATAAAATTTTATGGTATCTTAAAATATAGAAACTACTCTTAGCTCAAAGGCACTCCAAAAACAGGCAGCTGGCCACATTTGGCCCTCATTCCTAATAGAGCAAAGAATGGCAAATAATGAAAACAGAGTTGAAGATCAAACTTAATTTTTTAAGAGCTAAAGACCATTCACAGATATGTAACCAGGAATTCTGGCACCTTGGGAAAATTCAGTTGTTTTGAGGGGGATGGAATATAGAGGGTACTCTTTTCCATTTGGGTGAAGTCACACCAAGAGTGGGGACAGCCTATCCTCTAGAGCAGTGGTTCTCAACCTTCCTAATGCCATGAACTTTTAATAGTCATATGTGGGCGGTCCCACCTGGAGACAGAGGAGGTTCCTAAGACCATTGGAAATATGTGTTTTCCGATGGTCTTAGGCAACGCCTGTGACCCCTGTGAAAGGGTAGTTCAATCCCAAAGGGGTCACAACCCACAGGTTGAGAACTGCTGCTCTAGAGAGCTTTGTCCCAGGCTTTATGAGCAATAGAAGCCACAGGGGTTGGGAGTGGGTGGGTGCATAGTAGTTGACTCTCAAGGATAATTTGTGATGCTGATAAGAAACCAGATGACATACTGGATAGCCATCTGGGGGATAACCACAATGACCTCTAGATTTCAGTTCTTTAGGACAAAATCCTTGTTGCCCTGCCCCTAGATAGAGATACGACATTTCAAAGCAAAATTACTAACCTACAAAGCAAATGGGAAAGATATAATCTTATAAGTTGTATACTAGAGGATATTACAGATGAAAAGAACCCAGGTTCTATATTTCAAGAAATCTTCCATAGACTTCTCAAGAACAAAGTTCTCTAAACAAAAAGAATACACAAAGTCCCAGTAAGAAGACATATAAATTTTAATTCTCCAAAGCACATTACTGGTGTAAGTAGCTTATGGAGCATTGGCTTTGGAGTCAACAGACCTAGATTCAGATTCCAGTTCTGAGCTGCAAAAATGTTAGAGGGAGGGGTTGTGCAAAGAGAGGCACACTGAAGCTATGCAATGGTACAACCATTTTGGAAAGTAATTTGAAATTCTGCAACTAAAAGTGATTAAAATGTCTATGCCCTTTGAATCTGAGATTCCATTGCTAACTTTATATTCCAAGAAAGGCATTAGTAAAAAAAAATTCCCATATATTCCCAAATATTTATAGCAACACTTTTTGTGATAGCTAAGAATTGAAAACAAAGTAAATACCCATCAACGGAGGAATAGCTAAAAAAAAAAAAAGCTGTGGTACATGACAGGAATGTAATATTAATGTGTTGTGAGAAATGTGTGAAAGAAGCATGTAAGGATATGCATGAACTGATACAAAATGAAGTAAGCAGAGCCAAGAAAATAATATTCACAGTGACTACAACAATGTAAATGGAAAGAAGAATAGCATACCAAAAAAAAAATCAAAAGTAAATGTAACAAAATTATAAAGATCAAGTAAAACTCACTTGAAGAGATATGATAACTCCAGCCTACCTGTTTGTGGAGGGGGAGCTCCACAGGTGTTACATGTTGCACGGGTTTTTAATATATTCATCAGTTTTACAATGCCCAAAGAGCTATAAAGCTGTGTATACAGTTTTGACCCAGCAATACCACTGCTAGGTCTGTATCCCAAAGAGATCATAAAGAATGGGAAAAGACTCACATGTACAAAAAATATTTGTAACAGCTTTTTTTGTGGTGAAGAATTGGAAACTGAGGGAACGTACGTCAACTGGGATATGACTGAACAAGTTATGGTACATGAATGTAATGGAATGCTATTGTGCTACAAGAAATACCGAGTAGGATGATTTCAGAAAAACTTAGAAAGACTTACATGAAGTGTTGCAAAGTGAAGTAAACAGAACCAGAAGACTATTGTACATAGTAACAGCAACCTTATATGATGATCAGCTATTAATAACTTCAGCAATACAATGATCCAGGGGCATCTAGGTGGCACACTGAATAGAGCACTGGCCCTGGAGTCAGAAGGACCTGAGTTCAAATTCAGCCTCAGACACTAAACACTTAGTAGCCGTGTGACCTTGGGCAAGTCACTTAACCCCAATTGCCCCTCCAAAAAGCAAAAAAAAAAAAAAAATACAATGAATCAAGACAATGCCAAAGGACTTACGATGGAAAATGCTATCCAGATCCAGAGAAAGAATGATGGAGTCTGAATGCAGATCAAAACATAACTATTCTCACTTTATCTTTTTCATGTTTTTTCTCTTTTATTCCATTTCTTCTTTCACAATATGACTAATATAGAAGTATGTTCTATGGGGGCAGAGCCAAGATGGTGGAGTAAAAGCAGGAACTTGCTCGAGTTCCTACTCCCACCACCTCCAATACCTATAAAAAAAATTACTCTAAACAAATTTTAGAGCTACAGAACCCACAAAGTAACAGAGAGAAACAAATTTCTCACTCAAGGCAGCCTGGCCAGCTGACAGGAAGGGTCTGTCACACCAAGCTGGGAGCCTAGCGCAGTCCCTTGTGAGCCCCACTGGCCCAGACCTGCAGCCCAGACTGACCGGGGCAGACTTTAGGAGAGTGAATCACCAGCAGCTGTGGTGGTTTCCAGACTTCTCAACCCATAAACACCAAAGAGAAAGTAAAAGGTCAGTAAGAAACTCTGTTGGAACTGGGTGAGAGAAGAGCACAATCCAGCCCCTGCTCTTGTGGCGACAGAGGTGGTGGTGGTGTGGTGGCTGCAGCAGCTGCTGCATGGCTGCCTCCAGAACTGCTGGCCTACAGATTGTGGGGGGACCAAGTGACCATTCAGAGGGTAATTGCTCTTGCTTTGACCTGCTTGAATCTGGGCCACAGTCTTGGGTGGTAGTCCTGGGGTGAAGAGTGCTAATGCCAGAGATTGCGATGACTGTAGAGAGGGCGCCCTCCTCATAGGTCTCACAACAGCTCTGACAATAGCTGTGCAAAACCCTAGAAATTGGGGACACAGTTCTCTCCACTCTGGAAGCAGAGTTCTACAATGGCAAAGAGCTCAAAAGTCAAGTAATTGGCTGGCGAGATGAGCAAAGAGAGGAAGAAACATCAGACTATAGAATCCTTTTTGGGGGGACAAAGAGGATCAAAACAGAACCAGAAGAAAACAACAAAGTTAAAACTCCTGCATCAAAAGCCACCAAGAAAAATATGAACTGGTTGCAGGCCATGGAGGAGCTCAAGAAGGATTTTGAAAATTAAGTAAGAGAAGTAGAGGAAAAATTGGGAAGAGAAATGAGAATGATGCAAGAAAATCATGAAAGTGAGTCAATAGCCTGCTAAAGGAGACCCCAAAAAATGCCAAAGAAAATAACAACTTAAAAAATAGACTAACTCAAATGGCATAAGAGGCCCAAAAAGCAAATGAGAAGAATGCCTTAAAAAATCAAGTTTGCCAGATGGAAAAGGAATTTCAAAAACTCACTGAAGACAATAATTCCTTCAAAATTATATTGGAGCAAATGGAAGCTAATGACTTTATGAGAAATCAAGATACTATAAAACAGATCCACACAAATGAAAAAATAGAAGGCAATGTGAAATATCTCACTGGAAAAATCGCTGACCTGGAAAATAGATCCAGAAGAGATCATTTAAAAATCATTGGACTATCTGAAAGTCATGATCAAAAAAAGAGTTCTAGACATCATCTTTCAAGAAATTATCAAGCAAAATTCCCTGATATTCTAGAACCAAAAGGCCAAATAGAAGTTGAAAGAAATCAGATTGCTTCTTGAAAAAATTCCAAAAAGAAAACTCCTAGGGATATTATAGCCAAATTCCAGAGTTCCCAGGTCAAGGAGAAAATATTAGAAGCTGTCAGGAAGAAACAATTTGAGTATTATGGAAACACAATCAAGATAACACAAGACTTAGCAGCTTCTACATTAAGGGATTAATGAGCTTGGAATATGATACTCCAGAGGTCAAAGGAGCTAGGATTAAAACCAAGAATCACCTACCCAGAAAAACTGAGTATAATACTTCAGGGGAAAATATGGAAATTCATTGGAATATAGGACTTTCAAGAATTCTTGATGAAAAAAACAGCTGAACAGAAAATCTGACTTTCAAATACAAGAAGCAAGAGAAGCATGAGAAGGTAAACAGGAAAAAGAAATCATAAGGAACTTATTAAAGTTGAACTATTTACATTTCTACATGGAAAAATGATAATTGTAACTCATGAGACTTTTCTCAGTATGAGGATGGTTGAAGGGAAATATATATATACATATATATGTATGTATAGGAAAGTGTATATGTGTATACGTATGTGTATGTACAGGTATGAATAGACAGAGGGCACAAGATGAATTGAATATGAAGGGATGATATCTAAAAAATAAGAGGTGAGAGAGGAATTTATTAGGAGAAGGTGAAAGGGAGAGATAGAAAAGGGTAAATCATCTCATAGGCAAGAGAAAACTCTTACAATGGAGGGGAAGAGCAGGAAGGTGAAAGGGAATGAGTCAACCTTACTCTCATTGAATTTGGCTTAAGGAGGGAACAACATACACACTCAATTGGGTATCTTACCCTATAGGAAAGTAGGGGGGAAGGGGATAAGAGGAGGGATAATAGAAGGGAGGGCAGATTGGGGGAAAGGGTAGTTAGAAGCAAACACTTTTGAAAAGGGACAGGGTCAAAGGAGAACATAGAATAAGTTGGGGGTGGGATAGGATGGAGGGAAATAAAGTTAGTCTTTCACAGTATAACTACTATGGAAATGTTTTGCGTAACTACACACGTACAACCTATATTGAACTGTTTGTCTTCCCAGTGTGGGTGGATGAGGAGGAAAGAAGGGAAAGAATCTGGAAATCAAAGTTTTGAAAACAAATATTAAAAAAATTATTTTTTACATGCAACTGGGAAATAAGATATACAGGGACTGGGGTATAGAAATCTATCTAGCCCTACTAGAAAGTTTAGGGGGATGAGGGAGGATGAGAGAATAGAAGGGGTATTCAATAGGCTTGCTATTTTAGGGTAGGGGTAGGGGAAAGACAGGGAGAAAATTTATAACTCAAAATCCTGTGGAAATGAATGTTGAAAACTAAAAATAAATTAATAAAAAAATATGTTTTACATGATTCGTGATTGCACATATATAATCTATTTAAAATCCTTACCTTGTTAGGGAGGGGGATGGAGGTAGAAAATTTGGAACTCAAAATTAAAAAAAAAAAGAATTGTTAAAAAATTATCTTTACATATAATTGGAAAAAAAATACTATTTAAAAACATTTCAATCATTTGTGCTGACTTTTTTCCCCTCCAAAAAAAAAAATAGTATTTGTCATATTGGATGCCTTTTGGAGAAGGAGAGGGGGAAGGATGGCATCCTCCAAAAAAAAATCAATTAAAATCATTTTTTAAAAAACCACCTATGGGCTGTAAACAAAATGTGCTTAATATCAATTGCATGAAAGTGTGCCTTCACAATGAAGAGTAAAAAAAGATATGTTAAAATCCAGTGAACCAGTTGCTAGGTTGAGTAAAATAAGTGATTGCAGCTAAAGGATTATGTTGCATTTTAAAAGTTGTCTTTTTTAAGATGTAAAAAACAAGCAGACTTACTAATCACTACTTTGATTCCTCCTCCTATCTTTACTCTATGGGTCCTTCACCTAACTATTGAAGACGAGCAACTGAGTTGTCCTCAGAGCATCCAGCTCCTTCATCTTCAAGAAGGGCTTCAAGTCTGGTGGTTTGGAGTTTCTTGTTTTTTAATTTGGGGTTTGTTTGTTTGTTTTTTCCTTAGCTGTAGGTGTAGAGCTGACCTTTTTCTTCCCTTCCTTCTCAGTGTAACTGTCTTCTACTATGCAACTTTGCAGCATAACTCAAGACTCTCCTCCACCTAGGATCACTTTTTTTCCAGCTATCACCAACAATGGGATGGGTGGATAGGTGGTCCTCAATTCATGCCATCTTTTCTAGGATGCCAATAACCCTACACCTGAATCATAAATAACCATGGCAGCAGTGGCAGAAATCCACTTACTGCAAGTTACTACAAAACTTCTGTTCTCCATACTGGTTGAGATTTGCAGTCTTGCTTTCCCCTGCCCCACCTCCCCAGGTGCTTGTGCCTCATTGTTAATTAAAGCTTTATACATTACTTTTTATGCAAAAAAGGATATTGGGCCAGTTACCAGAGATGTGTAGAAATCCTGGTTTGGAAGCAAAGTAGGGACAATACAAAAGTGATGCAGGCTGTTTTGATAAGTAGCAAGTTGTCCATCACTGGAGGTATTCAAGGTGAGCTACGTGTTAAGGAGTGTGTAAAAGGTATTGCTTTCTGGATAGGAGCTAGAATATATGATCTCTGAGGTTCCTTCCTGTAAGGGCCCCTTAGAGCTATTTGCGTACCTAGGTGTCTGACCTCGGTCAATGTGTCCTTGCTAACAAGGAAAACCTGAGGCGGGTCTAAGAGGCAACCAGGTGTGTACTCTGCCTCGATGACTGCATGTCAAACACATGGGCATTGAGCATGCACCATCAATGGAGGAGCACTCCCCACCTATCAGGATCTTGTTGCTGGGACACCTGACAAAGGGCAGATGGAGAGGGAATAAAAGGGGCAGGCAAATAATGCTGAGGGGGCAGCAGCAAGAGGAGATTTGTGAGACAATAAAGACGCTTGGCCACTCCACTGAGGTGCGTCTGACTATTCTGTCCATATCCGGAGTCTTCCTCCAAAGAGTCGTTGGGACAACTGAGAGTGACTGTAGAATCACGGTAGGTACTTTGGGACCCCTGGGATCCCCGAGTCCGGCTGGCCCAGACACCTTCCAACTCTGATCTTCTATCCTTCCAGTTATTAAATCTCTAGGAAGCTTGGGTTTACTGTTAGTAAGATAGAAAACCTGGGCCTTATCCACATGTGAATACAGAAATAGCAATTTCTTGAATCTGATGATCATGTTACCTCATTCTCCCTATTATAGATAGGAGTCAGAAGGATATTTAATAAAAAGCTGTTTTTTTAAACCAGAAAAAAAAGCTTCATAGCCAATTACCATTAAAAATTTAAAACAGTATATCCAGTTATCTCTAAATTAATAACGCAGTTCTAAAATCACACCCTACTTGTTTTCCCCATGTTGACATCCTTTGTTTCACCCACTTGCTGCACTCTTCAGTCTCCTCTTCCAATTGGTTTTATCTTCTAGTTTTTTCACTTCACTTTTCTTACCTTCTTTATTTTGTCTTCTCCATTATCTTCTCCTTTCCTTCCTAAGCCTTCCTCTTCCAGTCACTAATTCCATTTAATCTACTTTGAGCCTGCTCTTTTTCTTCAGTTTTTTTTATAGACATAGAATCAATCAACATGAGTTTATTAATTGCTACAATATTGCCAAAAAATCAGTCAATAAGCATTTATTAAGAACTTGCTCTATGCCAGACCCTGAGTTAAGTGCTTAGAGATTCAAAGACAAAAGTCAAAAAGTACCTGACCTTAAAGAGCTTACATTCTAAAGAAGTAGAGAACATGTATACATATAAATAAGTATATAATATATACAAAATGATTACAATGTGATTATGGAAGGAAGGGCACAAGCAACCAGAGGATCAGGAAAAGATTCATGAAGAAGCTGCATCTTGAAGGAATCCAGGCTTTTGAAGATCTAGATGTGAAGAGGAAGAACAGTCTAGGTATTGAGGACAGCCACCACAAAGGAAGAGATGACGCATGAAGGGTCATGTATGAGGAACAGCAAGCAAACCCATGTGGCTGGATCCCAGAGTTTGAGGAAGAGTTGCTTTGCAAGTTGCCTTGACCTTACCCTGTAGCAAATGGTTGGGGATGGCTGTTCCTTCTCCACAGGACTTGGTACTTTCAGTAATGGCTAGAAGGAATTGCAGGGGGTGGAGGGGAGGGGAACAGAGTGTTCGGGGAGGACTAGAACCTCTGGGGTGAGGGTATTTTTTTTATTTAAGTTTTTAAAATTCTTAACAAATACCAGGAAAAAAATTATTTCCATACACAGAGTAGAATCAAAAATCAGAAGAATCAAGAATAAAAAAGAAGTAAAACTGTAATCCCTCACATACAGCTTACTTTATATAAAGTATATAATAAATTTGTATTACTTTCAAAGCTGTCCTGCTTACTCACAGTTCCTTCTGTTCTCTTCTGTATATTTTTTAAATGCTTTAATGACCCCATTTTCTTTCTTTTCTTTTTTAAGGTCAATACTATTACTAGTTCTACCCTCCCCCCAATCCCCACCCATTCCCCCACAAATAAAAAAGAGAAAAACACAATCTTGATAACAAATAAGCATTCTCAAGCTAAATAAATTCACACATTTGCTTTTTTGGAAATGTGTGTCTCGTTCTGCATCTTGAGTTCATCACTTCTGTGTCAGGAGGTGAGTAGCCTGCTTCCTTATCAGTCCTCTAAAATCATTGTTGAATGGTCATCAGAGTTCTTAAGGCCTTCAAAGTTTTTTTTGTTTTGATGTTTTTTTTACATTATTATGTGAATCATTTACCTGATTCTGCTCTATTCACTCTGGATTAGTTAATTTTAGTTTTCCCAAGGTTCTCCAAAACCATTCCTTTGTTTTTTCTTACAGTGAAATGATATTCCGTTATATTAATATAATTTGTTCAGCCATTCCCTTGTGTTTCAAGTTCTCTGCTATGAAACTGGTGCTATAAATATTTTTGTACATCTGGGTACTTTAGCTCGTTTTTTTGTTTTTT
>CM053584.1:104201800-104228779 GCA_028627135.1 Pseudochirops cupreus
TCCAATAATTTTTAAATTATCTTTCCTGGATCTGTTTTCCAAGTCAGTGGTTTTTCCAATGAGATATTTCACATTGCCTTCTATTTTTTCATTTGTTTGGATCTGTTTTATAGGATCTTGATTTCTCATAAAGTCATTAGTTTCCATTTGCTCCAATCTAATTTTGAAGGAATTATTTTCTTCAGTGAGTTTTTGAAATTCCTTTTCCATCTGGCAAATTCAACTTTTTAAGGCATTCTTCTCCTCACTGGCTTTTTGGGCCTCTTTTGCCATTTGAGTTAGTCTATTTTTAAGGTGTTATTTTCTTCAGTGTATTTTTGGATCTCCTTTAGCAGGCTGTTGACTCACTTTTCATGATTTTCTTTCATTGTTTTCATTTCTCTTCCCAATTTTTCCTCCACTTCTCTTACTTGATTTTCAAAACCCTTCTTGAGTTCCTCCATGGCTTGCAACCAATTCATATTTTTCTTGGAAGCTTTTGGTGCAGGAGTTCTGACTTCATTGTCTTCCTCCCATTCCATTCTTTTATCCTTTTTATCCCCAAAAAAGGAATCTAAAGTTGGATGGGTGTGCTTGCGTTGCTTCTTTTGCTTGCTCATGTTGCCAGTCAATTACTTGACTTTTGAGCTCTTTGCCACAGTAGAACTCTGCTTCCAGAGGAGAGAGCTTTGTCCCAAATCGCTGGGGTTTTTCACAGCTGCTGGAGGTATTAGGAGGACACCGTCTGTACAGCCCCCACATGCTCTGGTTCACTGGTCACACACCTCAGGACCACCACCCAAGACCACAATCCAGATCAAGGCAGGTTAAAGCAAGAGCAATTACCCTCTGAATGGTCAGTTGGTCCCCCTATGATCTGTAGGCCAGAAGCTTCAGAGAAGCCATGTAGCAGCTGCTGCAGCTGCCACACCACCACCACCTCTGCCACCCCTGGGGGCAGGGGCCAGACCTTGCTCTTCCTTTCCCCAGTTCCAACAGAGTTTCCCACTGACCTTTTACTTTCTCTTTGGTGTTTATGGGTTGAGAAGTCTGGAAACTACCACAGCTGCTGGTGATTCACTCTCCCGAAGTCTCCTCTGGCTGGTCTGGGCTGCTGGTTGGGGCCACCCCAGGCTCAGTGTGGCTTACAGGGGAATGTGCTAGGCTCTCAACTTGATGCAATATACCCTTTCTGTCAGCCTGCTAGGCTATCTTTAGCAGGAGATTTGTTTCTCTTTGTCACTTTGTGGGTTATGTAGCTCTAAAATTTGTTTAGAGTCATTTTTTTTACAGGTATTGGAGGTAGTTGGAGCAGGAGCTGAAGCAAATTCCTGCTTTTACTCTGCCATCTTGGCTCCCAGCCCATTTCCCTCCCTTTTATTGCTAAAAGGGAAGTTTTTTTATACTCAATGTCTGTACTTTCTCCCCACTCACTCTCTCCTTAACCCCTTACTATCTGCTTTTGTTCCTACTACTTTGTTTGAGCTGTTCTCTCAAAGGTCATCACTGAGCTCCTAATCTCCAAATTCAATGACCTTTTTACAACCCTCATCCTCCTTGACTTCTACAGCACTTGAAAGTATTGATCATTTTATCAACTGGACTCCCAAATCTCCTCCATTAGAATATAAGTCTTCAGGAAGAGTATATATCATACACTCTTAGTTTGCTTTCTGCCTTTCTAACAAAACTCTCTCAGACTCTTGCTCTAGCTCCTTACCTTTTTCCTGAAACCTTAAGCTTGGTAACTCCAAATATCTGCCTTTGACATTCTTTTTTTCTCTCTCTACACTTTACTTCCTTGCAATCTTGCTCACTTCCACAGCTTCAACCACCATCTACAAGCAAATAACTCCCAAAGTTCTACCTTTAGCCCTAACTTCTCTTCTGAGGTCCAGATCCTCCTCTCCAAATGCTTACAAATATTTTAATTCCTTTTCAATGTCCCACCATGCTTCAAATTCAATAGGTCCAAACTGGAGACTCTTTCTATGTTTGTGTCAACACTGTTAATTCTGTCTTGTTCAAAACCATAGATTACTTTGGATCTTTTTCTGTTTTACTCTTATCAAATTCTTTCAAGTCCCACCTCCAAAATGTGTCCATCTGATTTTATGTATTCCCACTGGCACCACCCTAATCCAGATTTGCTTTATTGTCCACCTGGATTGTTTCCATTGTTTTCTTTGGACCTCTTCCCCAACTCCCTCAAGTATAATCCTACTTATAAGGCCAATGTAATGTTCTTCTAGGCATTCCTATGACTCCTGATCTTACAAAGCTTTAGTAGGAGATTGAAGGTCACCTAACATTGGAAGAACAAGGTTAGTAGTTGCCAGGCAGAAGGAAAGGTGGAATAACAACAGACTATAATCAGATAAGACCATTTCAGATTTCCAGAAAATGAAAATGGAACTTTTGTAAGTGATGACAATGGCCATCTCTCTGTCTGTATTGGCAGTGGGGTGGAGAGACAGGTCTTGGGAAATTAGTAAGTTGAAGAACTAGGAGTTTAGGATGTTTGAGGGAGTATCAATATGTTGAAATCCCCTAGTTTGGGGACAGGAGTTGGGGAGGAGAGACTGAGAGTCAGGCATTTTGTTGTTGTTGCTTGTCCTTTCAGAAAAAATTAATAGTATTTTTTTTCCAATCACATACAAAGATAATTTTCAACATTAATTTTTTGAGAAGATTTTGAGTTGCAAATTTTTCTCCCTCCATTCCTCCCTTTTCCCTCCCCAAGGTGGCAAGCAATGTCATATAAATTATACATGTGCAATTGTGTAAGACATATTTCCACATTAATCATGTTGTGAAAGAAGAAACAGAAGAAGAAAAAAACTGCACACACAAAAAAAGTGAATATAGTATGCTTCAATATGCATTCAGACTCCATTAGTTCTTTCTCTGGAGGTGGACAGCATTTTCCATCATGAGTCTTTTGGAATTGTCCTGGATCATCACATTGCTAAGAGCTAAGTCTAACATAGTTGATCAATCCACAGTGTTACTGTTACTGTGTACAATGTTCCCCGGGTTCTGCTCACTTCACTCAGCATCAGTTCATGTAAGTCTTTCCAGGTTTTTCTGAAATCTCTCTGCTCATCATTTCTTATAGCACAATAGTATTATATATATAAAATAATTTATATATATATATATATATATGTATATAAAAGGAACAGTGAAAAGATCTGGATGGGATTAAGGAGTGGTAAGTAGTGTGGGAGTGGTCCAGAAGAGACTTTGAAAGAATTGTCAAGTATCTAAGTGGACTGGAAAGGGCCAGATGCCTTGGACCAGACACCAGTGCTGGGCTACTGAGATGTATGGGAAAATTCAGAGACTGATTTGCTTTCAAAGATATGGTCTTTTCCTTTTAGGGGTTCAGGTCCCTCCATCCCATCAGAACAAAGTGTATGTACTGTTTTATTGTCCTTTGGGCATTGTTCTAAATTGCTCTCTAGAATGGTAGTTCACAACTCTACCAACAATGCTTTGGTGTCCCAGTTTTCCCATATCTTCTCCAATATTTATAATTTTTCTTTTCTGTCATACTGATGGGATTTAGGCCCTGGGAACCCCCTTGAGAATCTTCTCACTTGATGAGGCATTTGGGTAAGGCCATAAGCCTTTCCCATAAACCTAGGCCCAAATCTCTTTTACTCTTAGCCTAGCCCTCCATTGTCCAGCTGCTTCCCACCCTTGATCCTATCAAAATATCTATACCCAAACCTGTTACCCTTAAACTAGCCTAGCCCTCCATTGTCTATCATCTCCAGATAGCCCTCAGCTAATTCTCTCCCTTAATCCCATTTCTGGAGTCTGACCTAGTTCCATCAAAGATCCTCCTTAGACTTCTCCTCAAGACTCTCCCCAAATTCCTCTTCTAGACCACCCATAGATCCCTCCCACAGTCTTTCTGTATATAAGATCATCTTGCCTCCATGAAGGTGCTGAGATTCAATCTAGAGCAAACTCAGTCTGTGTCAGATTGTTCTGGCCCACTTATTCAATACAAGTGTCATGAATACTTAGGCTTCTTAAGAGTCTACCCCTTATGGCAAATCTTTGATAAACTTGGCTTTTCTTTGGATGAGAGAAGGCTTGAGTCAAATTCATTCAGCAGGAACCCAGAGTGTTGTTATTTTGGGGTCTCGAGCACCCCTAAGCCCCAAGGCTCAACAATACCAGTCAATCTGATAGGTGTGAAGTGGTAGCTCAGAATTGTTAAAATTTGCATTTGTCTAATTCATAGTGATTTATGATGAAGTACAGTTTCTGGGAACTTCCTTGAACTCTGATTGAATCTTCCCACTTGATGAGGCATTTGCCTGAGGCCATAAGCCTCTTTAGAGCCAGGCCCAAATCTCTTACTCTTAATTAGCCTAGCCCTCCTTTATCCAACTACTTCCCACCCTTGATCCTCCCAAAATATCTATATACCCTTAAACTAGCCTAGCCCACCATTGTCTGTCATCTCCAGATAGCCTCCAGCTACTTCCCACCCTTAATCTCTCATCATTGGAGTCTGACCTCATTTGACTCCTCCTGAAGACCCTTCCCAAACTCCTCCTCTAGACTATCCCTAGATTCTTCCCACAACCTTTCTGTATATAAGACCCCATCTTGCCTCCACAAAAAAGGGAGGCTGGAGAATTATCAAGCACAGACTCATTCTGTAATAGATTATTCTGGCCTGCTTGTCCAGTATAAGCATCACAGGTACTGAGGCTCTTTAAGAGTCTACCCATTATGGCAAACTTTTAATAAACTTTGCTTTTCTTTGGCTGAGAGAAGACTTGAGTTGAATTCATTCAGCAGGACCCGGTGTGTTGGTATTTTGGGGTCTTGCATATCCCTAACCTTAAACCTCATCAATTTAGAGTTTGCCCTTCGTTTTTGAAGAGGATCAAAGACATCATGGATTATGTCTTCACTTGGGGTGGGTGAATTGGATTTTAGACAGAATTGTACAAAGTCTCACTCTCTCTTCTAGAGTCATGGAAGTCCAGTGGCAAGACAAAAGTCATGATGACTGGCAATTGGCCCAGGATTTGGGAATGACCTTGGCATCTTTGATGTCCAACCAAGCTCTAAATGCTCTACAATGCCTGCTTCATGGCCAGTGGAACAAATTGTTCTCATCCACCCATTCCACTAAGGCAGTGGTTCTCAACCTTCCTAATGCCATGACTCTTTAATACTCGTATGTGGGTGTATCTGCATGTGGGCAGACCCGCCTGGAGACAGAGAAGCGGTGTCTCGGTTCCTAAGACCATCGGAAATATGTGCTTTCCAATGGTCTTAGGCACCCCCTGTGGCCCCTGTGAAAGGGTTGTTCAACCCCCAAAGGGGTCGCAAACCACAGGTTGAGAACCGCTGCACTAAGGGAAGTCTTCACATGCTTGGCATAGATACCTCCCAAATCACCAATAGGTTTGTGGCCTGTCAGTTATCCTCAACCTGGTTTAGTCTGTCTGCTTAGAAGGTTTACTGGGCTATGGCCACTAGGCATGCTACATTTTTTTAGAGCCACAGGGGACAGCTGAGTGCTAGGTGGACACCAAAGGTGGATGAGCAGCCCTCAAAAGGGCTCAGCAAGCTCACACCAGAGGTGCTAGTGTGGAACATTCATATTCCTAGAACATTTATATTCCTCACCAGGCATTATACTCTTTGAAGAAAGAAGGGGTATGTTCTTGGAATTTGGTAGATAACAGTTAACAGAATCTTGCTTAGATGGTGAATAGGGATTGAGTGAATCTCAAAGGAGGAGAGATTATTGAGTTGTGGTCATGGTGAGAGCTTGAAAGGGCAATGGAGGGGGGTGAGGCAAGTACTCCAATTCCCCCACCTCAACTAGTGACTGAAGAGACTAAGTTGAAGTAAAACCAATTCTAGAATAAGTGGCCAGGGATGCTCTATAATTATGAGGGAGAGTTAAATCTTAATAAGAGCTAGAAGATGGAGGTATTAAAAAAGTAAAAGACTTAAGGTGAAAGCCTTAAATTAAGCCCTTGTTACCTATGGAAAAGGCATTGTAAAAATTACAGTGAAAGGAGTGGGTAGCTTTAGACAATGGAGATGAGACTGGGCTTGAATGATATGAGAAGAGAGTAGGCAGTGGGAGTTGGAGAATAGGATTGGGTAATAACAGGGAGGGTTCTGAATCCCTAGAATGGAAAGGGCCTAATTAGATGGGAATTTATTATTGAGGAATGGATTCCCTGCTAGGTTATCAACACCCCTAGGGGTTCAACCTTTGGAAAGGGTGTTAGGCAGAAGTATGTACCTAAGAAGTAGAGGTACCCACATTTGAGATAGTCTCTGGTGAAGGGAGACAAAGAAATGTTATTTCCCTCCTTCCCTTCCAGGGAGGCCAGACAAGACCAGGAGACCAGCAGAGTAGGGGATGGGATGGGATGGGATGGGATGGGTTTTTCTCTTTTCTTTTAAAGGTAGGAACAGACTGGGTCAGGAGGCTATTGCAGGCTAGATGGAAAGGCATTTCCAAAAAAAAAAAATAGCCCCCCTCCCCCTTTTTTTTTTTAACAAACAGCACAAATCCTAGCAAAGTAACTATATAGCTTGTTAGTTCCTCTTTTTAATCCTCTCATTGATTCATTTGCCTTTGGTGCCCAGCTCCTCCTGGCCTCAACTTTATCTCTTACTCCTACCTTACTCCTACCTACTCCTACTCTCTTATCCCCCTCCCCTCCTCCTCCCCCTGCCAGTATTCTACTCTACTGATGTCTTGTCTTTTATCTTCTGATGTTTCCTATTAGGACCTATAACTTGGAAATGTCACCATTTGGTCATTAGTCCTTATATAATCATCCTATAGTTCCCAAAGGGATTTATAATTTATCAGTTATAACCTTCAAAACTCTTAAAAAAAGAAAGAGTTCCATGAGCTGATGGCCCTACAATACCCAGTAGCCTTTATCACCTCTTCATTCAGGAAGGTCTTCTTAAATTTACTTCAGGGGCATTTCTCCAAAGAATCACTCTCTCTCCTAAACATTCTATCTCAGACCTGTTTCTTCTCAACACAAATGTTGTTTTCTGTCCCTTTCAGCAACCAAAATGTCCTCATACTGATAGGTATAGGCTCTGGGAACCCCCTTGAACTCTCTTTGAATCTTCCCACTTGATCTGGCATTCACCTAAGGTTATAAGCCTTTCATTATCACTATGCCCAATCTCTCTTATCCTTAATTTAGCCTAGCCCTCCATTGTCTATTATCTCCAGATAGCTTTTGTTTACTTCCAACCCTCAATCCCATTCTCTTGGTTGCAGATGTCTTATCTCTAGTCAATCCAGTCTATTGGTCACTCTCATCAAGATCCTCCCTAGACTTCCCCCACCTTCCAATCACCCCAGAGTACTTGGCCAACCCTAGATCCCTCCCAGTCTTTCTGTATATAAGATCTTTAAGATGGCGCTCAGATTCAATCTGACCCACTTACATTAGCATAACATTTTCAGATTCCTTATGAGTCTATCTGATATGGTGGATCTTTAATAAACTTTGTTTTTCTTTGGCTGAAAGAAGCTTGAGTTGGATTCATTTGGGCAGGGCCTGCACGTCACTATTTCAGTGTCCCAGCACCCCTAAGCCTAAACAATATGATCAGGGCAATGCCTTACAGATATAGCTGTGAATGAAGAGAGTGTTTGACCTGCTGTCTGGACCTGAGTTTAAATCCCGCCTTATACACTTACTGGCCTTGAGAACCCTCACCATGTCTCAAGTTACTTAACCTCTGTTGGCCATAATTTCCTCATCTATAAAAAGGGGATAATAAGAATGCCTACCTCCCAGAGTTGTTGTGAGGATAAAATAAGATAATATTTGTAAAATGCTTTGCAAACCTTAAAGTGCCATATACATGTTTGGCTATTATGGCAATCCATGTCCAAACTCAACGACTTTGCACAGATCATGTCTCCCATGCCTAGAATGCTCTCCTTACCTCTGTCTCTTGAAATGCCTAGTTTCCTTCAAAACTCGGTTTAAACATGAGTCCTTTCCATGACTATGCCTCTCCAGTCTGTGGAGCTATGCCTCCAGTATATGCCACCCTCCCCAAATTTCCTTTTGCTTAACTTCATTTCTAGATTTATGAGCTGCTGGGTGGTGCAGTGGATAGAGCGCTGGGCCTGGAGTCAGGAAGACTCATCTTCCTGAGTCCAATTCTGGCTTCAGACACTTATTAGCTGTGTGACCTTGGGCAAGTCACTTAATACTTTTTGCCTCAGTTTCCTCATCTGTAAAATGACTGGAAAAGGAAATGGCAAACCATTTCAGTATCTTTCCCCAAAAAACCTCACATGGGGTCACAAAGAGCTGGACATGACAGCAAAATGACTGGACAACAACAACAAAATGGTGAAGGGAGACGAAATCATACATCCTTAGCAATATTCCACACATTCTAATTCAGCTATAAAGGCCTTCTTTCTCTTTCTCACATGTGACAGTCTACCTATTTTCTGTTCTTTTGTGTTGGTTGTTCCTCATGCCTGGGATGCTGCCCCTCTTCATCTCTGTTTCTTGGAATCCTTGGCTTCCTTCAAGAACCAGGCATTGCCAGGTCTCCCCAGCTGTTTCCCCTCTAAGATTTTCTTGCATCTCTGGTCATCCTCTCCAAGACGAACTAAATTGTTCTCACTACTCTTAAAACAATGGTCTTGAAGGGAGAATTGGAATAATTCTTGCTTACCATTGTTAGTTACTTCTAGACTCCACCCCTCCTTCCCGCCACTATCACTGTGAAATGGTCCTTCCTTTGAAGTTTATTCTGTTCGAGTGTGATACCCAATCCAAACCCTGGCTGAAATTATCCATTGACATCTAGGTCATTCCCTCTCCTTTCTCAGTGAGTTCAGAAATGGCATATATTATTTCTCTGTATTTGAATTTCTGCCCCTTTATACCAAGGAATTTTAATGTACATATTGATGTTCCAATCTAACACTTGGTCTCTCATTTCCTCAATCTCCTGAAATCCCATGGCCTATTCTTCCATTTGACCTCAACCACATATAGTGTTATAGAAGCAACATCTACTAATAATTTGGTTGAGATTCATGACATTAAGGCCTGTGCTATAGCTAGACATTCATCATGCACGACCTAAGCAAATTAGAAGGTGCCTGCCATGTAAGCTAGTTTTTCCCCTAAAAAAGCAATGAAACTCCATTTGAGACTTAAGTGGATCAGGGGACTAAAGCTTGAAACTTTGACCTAGTTTCCTGGTCACCAAAGGTATAAAAACCTAGCTAGTGAATCTTTGGTATTCTTTGGGTCTAACAAATTTTCCGCTGCCTCTAATTCAATACATTCTCCTGGCCACTGGAACCATTATGACAAATACAAGAACTGGAGACCTGCACTCGACAAAATCAATGCAGTATCTTTGAGAATTATGCTTTCTACGTTATTGTTGAATAAATTTACTTCTGTTAAAATTTGTGTAGCAAAGTTAAAGCAGTTACAGAGAGGTGGACGTAGTAATGCATTGTTGATGGAGCTGTGAATTAGTCCAGCCATTCTGGAAAGCAATTTGGAACTATGAGATCATGACTAAAATGTCCATATTCTTAAACTAAGAGATTCTATTCCTGGACAAATACTTCAAGGAAATCAATGATAAAAGGAAAGGCTGCATATACATCAAGAGATTTATAGCAGCCTTTTTTGTACTAGCACAAAACTATAGAGTGGCTAAACGAGTTATGGTACATGAATGCAATGAAATATTACTATGTTGTAAGAAACAATGAATATGATGAGTACAGAAAAAACATGAGAGAAACTTTTATGAACTGATTCAAAGTGAAATCAGCACTGTGACTACATGGTGGTGGGTGGGTGGGGGATGACTCTACCTTGAGGCTGACCCAATTATAAGTGCAAGCTCCTAACTAGAACCACAATATCACGAGAAGGCCCAGCCACATGGCTCTCTACGTTTCTGGCTCACTCTTTGGGCTGCCCCACCTCCACACAGATGCCTGGACCTCCTGCCAGTAATGGCAAGCAAAATAGTACTTTGCTGCTTAAGTTATTTAAGTGCCTTGGAGACTCACTTTTGATTGTATCTAGTCTTTGTGGGAAACGGTATACATTGTGTTGCCCTTAATAGGTCTAAGGGAGTTTGGAGACCTTCTCCCTGCCATTAATAGGCATAACTTCATCACAAGGCACCCACGGTGGGAGGAGCTTGCTGCAAGAGCAGGACAGGGTGCTTTTGTCTGATGGACCAACAGATAAGAGTGCCACAGAATGCAGGACATCACAAACATTTTCTCTCTCATTTCCCAGAAAGTAACACAGACAAAGTGCTGACATCACAAGCATTTTCTCTCCTAGATCTCAGAAAGTAACACAGATGAACAGATTCTCTCTCCAATTCAGCTTTGTCCCAGCTCTGCTCTAGCTTTTCTCTGCTCTGCTCCTTCCTGTTCCACCCTTCCTGTTCAGCTCTTTTGGCAAGCTAATAAGAAATTTCATAGTTAAAATGACAAAGCCTCTTAACTTGTTTAAAAAAAAAATCAACTTGACAGAGAAGAGAAGTATGGACCATTACTTTCCCAAAGGATCTGGGTTTTGGTGAATTTATTTCAATCTTGGGACTATGTGACATAATCTTAGACAGCATCCAGGTTATAGTCATGGTATTTTCTGCCCTGGTGAGACCACATTGGGATATCATGTTCAACTCTGAATACTACATTTTAGGAAGGACATTGATAAACAGGAAGAAAACCAGGATAGTGAGAAACCTCAAGATTATGCCATATGGTTTTGGGCTAGTTAAAAGAGCCAGGGATATTTAGTTTGGTGAAAAGGGATTTGGGGTGGGGGTGAGGTGGGAGTGGGGAGGATCATGATAACAGTCTTCAGGTATTTGAAGTGCTATCCCATGAAAGAAAGAATAGTCATATTTTGCTTGGTCCCAAAGGGCAGAACTGGAAGCAAAGGCTGAAAGGGTGGAAGTTGCCATGACATAAATTTATGATGTAAAAAAACACTTCCTGAAAATTGAGCTATCTACAAGGTAAATGGGCTTCCTCAGGAAGTAGTGGGTTCCTCCTCATTGGAGGTATTCAAACAAAGGCTTGTTTTCCTTCCTCCCTATAGAAGATGTATTCTTGCATTTTTCAGTGGAAAATGATGGACATGAGATAGACCAATTGGTACCCACCCGCTCACTCGGTCTTTTTCTCTACTCTGGGTGGTAGACCTGAATGGAATTGCCCTGGGCAGATAAGGGGAGGAATAGGTGCAAATGAATCCAAAAATCCATGGGGCCAACGACAAACTACATGGTTCTCTCTAGTCAGGAGACAGCAAAAATAGTGTTGTTACTCTCGTGTCCAATATCCTTACCTCTGTGTAATAAAGGTTCTTATTCCTGGATGTTGGTTTCTTGAAAGGACCCTCTCTTGCATAATATACAATCCCAGCTTCTATTTTGCCACTGGGCCTATTATTTCCCTCTGAACAATGGCTGGGTACCATTGCTGATCACTACTGCTACTTCCAACATGGCAAGTGAGATTAGAACCTGGGCGGCAGGAGAGGGTTTATCCTCTGATTTTACCAAGGGTGATCATCAAACCATGGCCAATACTGTGCTTTCTCCAGATTCCAGAGAAAGGTAGGGATCTGGTTACCTATGATGTAATTTTTTAAATACAAAGGCTAATTTTAGTCGATTGAACTGGGTAATAAGATCAGGGTCCATATTTCATCTCTGATGTCTATTACCTACTTGAAATTGTTAAAATAAAATAAAATAAAATAAAATCACTGCCCTTCCCTCTGAGGACTTGAGTTTCCTTATTTGTAAAATAAAGGATTTGGACAAGATGGCTGGCTAGCTAACATTTATATGGCACTTTAAGTTTTATAAAGTATTTTACATATAGTATCTCATTAAGACTCTCAAAAAACCTATGATTTCTGGTGGATGCTGTTTTTATACCTGTTTTACATATGAGAAAACTGAGGCTGAAAGAAACATAACATGCCTATAGTCAGGCAGGATTCGAACTCATCTTCCTGATTCCAAGTCCAATGCTCTGAGGTTCTTTCTAGTTAAAGATTTATGCTCCTCGGGGTGGCTAGGTGGTACAGTGAATAGAGCACTAGCCCTGGAGTCAAGAGGAACTGAGTTCAAATCTGACCTCAGACACTTAACACAAATCTAGCTGTGTGACCTTGGGCAAGTCACTTAACCCCAATTGCCCTCCAAAAAAGCAAAAAAACAAAAACAAAAGATTTATGATCCTATGGTCATAAATGATCTCAGTCTTTCCTCTGAAGGTACTTTGCCAAATGCTTAATCTCAATCTGTTGGAACTTTCTTTCCCGTCATTAGAATGGCCCATTTCCAGGATTTTTGCTGGCCTTATGTCTACATCAACAGAGAAGTCTTAGTCCCCTGTCTTATTCCATTTAGGGAAGCACGCCTAAACTTGTCCTACCGGTTGGTCCACTCTGCTTTGATTGTCTACAGAGTTCCTCTTCCCTTTTACTATTCTTTCTGATTCCTTGGAGCAACTGAGCTAGGCGTAAGTAGGCACGAGGATATCAACCAGCCACTGAAGCTTCATCTTTTGCATCCTGACCTCATTACCCACCAAAGCCTGAGCCTCCCAATTTGGCTCCCTCAAAGCAGTATTATTTAATCTAGAGAGTAGCCTTTCTACAAATCAGATATCCACTTGTGATTATCACTCAATGACTATCTCTGCAGCCCCCAAATTAGAACTCCTAAAAAGTGGGGTAATGGCAGTCTAACCTAATCTACCAAGCATTTATTTTTAGATGCCTATTATGAAAAGCATGGTGCTGGGTGCTGGGGATAGCTAAGGCAGCTAGGTGGTACAGTACATATGATATAGCTCTGGATCTGGAGTCAGGAAGATGAGTTAGTACTCATCTTCCTGAGCTCAAATCTAACCTCAGATACTTCCTAACTGTGTGACCCTGGGCAAGTCACTTAACCCTGTTTGCCTCAGTTTTCTTATCTATGAAATGGGTTGGAGAAAAGACTGGCAAACCACTCTAGTATCTTTGCCAAGAAAACCCCAAATGGAGACATGAAGAGTTGGACATAACTGAAAAATGACCAAACAAGGCAGTAGGGATACAAAGGCAAAATTTAAAGCAATGTCTATTTTCAAGAAACTTACAATCTTTTGGGGATGTAATATTTAAACAGAAACATGATTACAGAAAGATGTAAGAACTAACAATGAAGAGGATCAGAAAACCTTCTGTGTGCTGAATCTTAAAGGAATTAGGGGTTAAGAGGCAGAAGTGAGGAGACAGAAAATTCAAGGAATAGGAGTCATCTTATATCAAGGGCTAGAATCAAGGGAACAGTAAAGAGGCCAGTTGGCTGGAACATGGAATACATAAAAGGGAGTAAGGTACAGTAAATATGAGAAAGATAAATGGAGCTAGGTGGCAAGAGGCTTTAAGTGTGTGGCTGAGATGTTTGTTTATCCTAGAGGCTACAGGGAGTAGAGCAGGCTGATGACAGGTTCTGACTTTTGCTTTGGGAAGGTGATTTTAACAACTCTATTGAGGATGGCTTGGGCGGGGAAGTGCTAGAAGAAAGAAATTTAATTAGGTAGCTATTATAACAGTCCAGATGCTAAAGATATTATAATAGTACACACCTCAACTAGGATGCTAGTTGTATGAGTGGAGAAAAGGAAATGGATGGGAAGTGTTGTGGCTACAGGAAACTAGATGGTGTGGTGGCCATGGCACTGGACCCCGGAGCAAGGAAGACCTGAGTTTAAATCCAGTCTCACATACTTACTAGTTGTGTGAACTTGGACAAATCACTTAAATCTTTGCCTCAGGTTCCTTACATGTAAAATAGATTAATAGTAGCACTTATATCCCAGGGTTGTCATAAAGATAAAATTAGATCCTTTTACAAACCTTAAAGTGCTATATAATTGTTAATTCTTATTATTATGCAGAATTTACATTACTTAGTAACTGATTAGATATTGGAGGAGAGAAGAGTCATGAATAACTAGGTGGCTGAAAATCCTAGTGAATGGAAGGAGGGTGATGTCTTTGACAGAAGAAGGAATGTTTGAAGAAAAGGTAGGTTTTGGGGTGAAGAAACGGAGTTCTATTTGGACATGTTGAGCTTGAAATGCTAATGCGACATCTCTATGGAAATGTTCAGTAGACAGTTGGTGATGTGGGACTGAAGTCTAGCTGGAAATAGAGATTCCGAAGTCATCAATAGAGAGATGATGGCTCCAAGGGGACATACAGAAAGAAAGAAAAGATCACCAAGGACAGCTTTGTACATGGACAGTGATCCAGCAAAAGTAACTGAGGTGTGACCAGTCAGGTAAAAGAACTAAGAGAGAACAGTTGGGCATGAAAACCCAAGAGCAAGAGACTATCCTGGATGAGGGACGGTGTCAAATACTGCAGAGAGGTCAAGTTGGATGAGGCCTGAGGAAAAGGAAAAAACCATAGGATTCAGTAATTAAGAGATGAATGGTAATTGTAGAGAGAGTAGTTCAAATTGAGTGGGAAGGTCAGCTTTGCCTCCTTTTAGGGAAAGCTATTCTGAATCCCAGGAGGGAAGGGAGAGAATCGTGCCTAAACCATATTGTAGGGAAACCCTGGTAGACCCTATCACAACATCCTTTATAGCCCTCCCACTTTGGGCATAATTCCAAATTGTTCTTCAGAACAGTTGAACTAGTTCCTAACTCCACCAACAGTGCATTAGTGTCCTAATTTTTCTGTATATCCTCCACCATTTGTCACTTCCTTTTTCTGTCATGTTAACCAGTCTGATAGGTATGAGATCTAGTCAAGGAAATCTTCCATCTCTCCAGGTCATGCCCACTAATCTTGGAGGTTCCCCAAGGCTCTGTCCTGGGTCCTCCTCTCTTCTCCATGCATTCTATTTCACTTGGTAATCTCATCAGCGCCCGTGGATTCAGTGATCATCTCTGTGCCTATGTCTCTCAGATCTATTTGTTCACCCCTAACATCTCTGCTGACTTCCAGCTGGCACCTCTATCTTTTTTATCATCTTCAAAGGGATGTCATGTACGTGACATTGCATCCAAACTGAACTCATTCCCTTTTTGCCCAAACCCTCTCCTCTTCCCAAATTCCCTAACTCCTCCTCCTTTCTCACCCTTCCCCCTACCGTATCCAATCAGTTGTCAAGTTCTATCAAATCATTCCATCAAAAGGATCAAATGACATATTTGCAAAGTGCTTAGCACAGTGTCTGCTACATGGTAGACACTATTCAATGCTTTATTCCCTTCCCTATTCCCTCCTTCCTTTCTCCCTTTGTAACATCTCTCTCACTTTTCATCTGCAGCTCTTTCTACTCCATGGAGGGAGACACCCTCCACCCTGGGGTCCTGCCCCCCCCATCTCGTTTCCAGCTTCCTCTTGTGTATTGTCTTCCCCCATTAGGTCTTTTTCCTATTTGTATCATCATGCTTAGTACCATGCCTGGCACTTAGTAACCACTTAGTAAATGTTGAATGAATTGAGTTGACTATACTCTCTTCTCTCTTTTTTTAAAAGTTTATTTTATTTTTAATTTATGAAATGAAACAAGCATTTCCATAACATAGTAGAGTAACAAAAAGATGATTGCACATAAAACTGCAATTCTATTATGTACAACTTGCTATTTCTTTTGAATAAACAATATATTTATCATGTAAATTTTTTCTCTCCCCCCTCTCATGGCTACCATTAGACACAAATGTGTGTGTGTGTGTACACACACACATATATGTGTGTGTATATATATGTATATATATATATATATATTTACACACACACACACACACACACATACAATCATTCTATACATGCTAATATGTATCACTTCTTTCTCTGGATGCAGATAATGTCTTCTTTCACATGTCCTTGGTAGTGAATTTGTATATTTATAATAGACAAAATGACTTAGTCACTGTCACTCAAAGTTGTTCTTAAAACAATTATTGCTGTTACTATATACAACATTCTCTTGGCTCTGCTCATTTCGCTCGATATTTTGTGCAAGTCTATTCATATTTTTCTAAAACCAACAAGCTCATCATTTCTTATAGCACAGTACTATCCCATCACGATCATAAACAACTTGTTTAGCCATTCCCCAATTGATGGGTATTCCCTCAATTTCCAGTTCTTTGCCACCACATAGAGAAGTGGCTACAAATATTTTAGAACATATAGGTTCTTTTCCTTTTTCCTTACTCATCTCGGGAAACAGATCTAATAATAATATTGCTAGGTCAAAAGGTATAGGGCCTATAGCCTAGTAAACATTACTAGCTTTAGGCAGTTTAATAACTCTTCGGGCATAATTCCAGATTGCTCTCCAAAATGGTCCCCACTCTCTCTTTTGACAATCACCACTCTGGTGCCAGCCCTTGCCACCTCAGGCCTGGACTACTCATGTGTCACCTACACCACAACTACTTAGTTGTTTTAAGATTTTACCAGTCCCTTGGCTTTAAAAACAAAACAAAAAAGTTGTCATAACTACTTATCCTAATGATAGAAACCCCATCTTATGTCTTTAAAGCAAGAGAATCTATTAGGAAGAAAATAAATCACTGTGGAGAGAAAAGAGGAAATGTGCTAGATCCTACCAAATGGAGACATATTTAAGTTGCTTCCAGGGAGCCCAAGTATATAGGACAGCACCTCCTTCTCCATAAAGAAAGGTTAACTGGGTAGTAAAGAGTTTGGTAAAGTGAGTAACATTTACATTTCTGAATTGTCTAGTCTTCCCAACGAAAGTCTGGCATACAGGAGTAGATTCTTTAGATGCTCTAAATACTTCTAATCTATAGGTATTTCCTTTTGGTTAGGGGGGAGTTATTGGAATTTTGCCTGGAGGGCTCATAACTCAAAGCTTTTTGCATGGGTTATATTTAAATCCATAATAACAACTCTCAAAGTTTCTCCAACTGCCTTATCTAGTTACAGGTGGTTATTGATTAGTGGAGCCAAGGAATTTCTCATTCACTTCTGGCCACAAGATAACCAGCAGAGAGGCGGTGTGGTATAGTGGGAAAAATGCTAGATTGGGAGCCAAAAGCCTGAGGTTTAAATACACATTGAGAGATCCATGAAACAAGCATGTTTTCTATCCACACTCATAAGACAAATTAGTGGTCAAAAAGACCTTTCTCATTTTCACTGAAGCATTCTAATGTTCTACTAGCTCATTCCCAAATGTTCATATCTCCTCCATCCTGAAAAAAAAACATCCATGTCTGCTATCTGTTGCCCTCTCTTTTCTGTCTTTTATAGCCAAACTACTGGATAGATAAGGCTGTCCATGATAGGTTCCTCCACTTACTCTCCTCTCACTCTCTTAACCTCTTAAAGTAAGGCTTTCCACCTTATCATTTCACCCAGACTTCTCTCTCCAAAGTCACCAGTGATCTCTTAGATGCCAAATCCAATGGCCGTTCCCATTCTCCTTGACCTGTCTGTAGCCTCTGATACTGTTGATCACCCTCCTTTTTGGTACTCTCTTCTCGTAGTTTTCTGGACAACGCTCTCCTGGTTCACTTCCTCTTAGACTACTCAGTTTTTTTTGCTGGGACTTCAACTAGATCACATTTTCTACCATGGTATCCCTCAGGTTTTGTTCCTGGACCCTCTTCTCTTCTTGTCCAATACTTTCACTTGGTGACCTCATTAACTCCCATGGATTTAATTACCATCTCTATGTTAAGGATTCTCAAATCTATATATTCTGCCCCAAACTCTCTGCTGACCTCCAGTCTCACATCTCTGCCTTTCAGTCATATCGGCCTAAATGTCCAGCAGGTATCTTAAACTCAATTTTTGTCCAAAACAGAATTCATTATCTTTCCCCCAAGCATGTTTCCTTCTCCACTTCTGTGAAGGGCAACATCACCCTCCCAGGCTCTCAGGTTAGGAGCTATCTTACTCTTCTCCCTATCTTCCACTCCCTTATTTCCAATTTTGCAACCATCTCTCAAATACACCCTTCTCTCTTCAGATACGGCAACCACCCTGGATTACTGCATAGCCTGTGGGTAGATTAATCTGCCTCAAGGATCTCCCCACTCCAATCTATCTTGCAGTCACATTATTTTCCAGTAGCACAGGTCCGATGATGTAATTTCCCCACTCCCTTACTCAATAAAGTCAAATGACTCCTTATCAACTTCAGGTTTAAATTCAAAGTTCTCTGGATTTCAAAACTCTTCAGAAATAGCCCCTTCACATCTTTTTGGCTTCTTACACCTTACTCCCAAATCATCTTTGATCCAATGACACTGGCCTTCTTGTTGATCCACTAAAAAGAGATTCCACCTCTTGAGGATGGGCATTTTCTATGGTAGTCACCTATGCCCGACATGTTCTCCCTCCTCAACTTTTACCTACTAACTTACCTGGCTTCTTTTAAGTCCCAACTAAAATTCCATCTTTTATAAGAAGCTTCCCCAGCTCCTCTTAATTCTAGGTCCTTATCTGTTATGTTCTACTTACTCTACACATAGCTTGCTTTATATATTTGAAGGACCTTACTAGTGCCTAAAAGTTGTGCCCCGTGGATATATTAATACTCCACCACAAATCAGCTAAGTACTTTTCCTGGTGTTTCCCAAGAATACAGATGACATTAGGATGGTCTTTCTTTTCCACAGAACATATCGTCCCTACCTTACTGGATTCCCTTTTACTTGCTTTGTTATTTGTGGATCCAAAAATAATTCTAGGAAAATGAAATCATCATATTAAATGCACATTTCAGCAGCCAAACCTGGTGTCTTCTCCCTTAGATTGTAAAGCTCATTATGGGCAAGGCCTGTTACTTGCCTCTTTTGCGTGCCTAGAACTTAGAACAGCGGCTGGCGCATAGTTGGTGCTTAATATTTATCGATGGATGAATGTCACCTTAACATGAATGTAAAAATAAGGACTATTCCAGCCCTAAAACTTTTAAAGGAACCGATTCACCAAAACATACATTGGAACTACTTCTGATCTGCTTTTTTCCTCCTACTAAAGACTTCTCTTTTAGTATTTCTAAAGTTCCAATTACTGTTACTCGTGACTTAGCGAGTTCTGATTTTAGTCCCTTCTCCTATCGCTTTGCTGAGCAACGCAAAAGCAAGAAATGAAGAAACAGGTCTGATTAATGAGCCAGTTTATTATATGTGTGTCGAAGCTCAATTTTGTAATGACCATTCCCGGCAAAGAACACTGAACGAAATGGGCCCCGAGTCGACAGAAATGGAACTTCTTAAAAGTCCTTTTACAGTATGCTTCCTGCTTCCCCCCAAAATGTTAACACTGCTAAATATAGTTTTTAAAAACTATATATAATGATATAGAAGCAAGCTGAACCATGGTTTTATTCAGGTCACACAGGTGAAAATTAGACACACGAGAAAAATGTTAATTAGTTAAAATCATGTTAGAGTCCTGAAAATTCTTGCAGAGCTCCTACCTGGAAACTGTACCTGGGCAGCTTCTACATCTCCTCAGTCTTAAGTTTAATAATTCAAAATATAAATATAGAGAGAAGTAATATACACATGGAAGCCATTTCCAAAGCCACTAAGAAGAGTTCTCCCTTGTCTGCAGGGTTAATCCTGTTTCACATCGCCCTTTAGATGTCTCTTCACTCTGGAATAGGGACTGATAGAATCATCCATTACAAAATCATAGAGCACTCTTATCCAGGAGTTGTACTGGGGCAAGTTGTCATAATATTCTGCCGCTATTTTTTTCACCTGCAGGTAAAAAAAAAAAGGAAAAAAACACACACATATATTTAACAGGTAAGGTATTATATATAGTACCAATACTTTATATGATTAATAGGTCATAACCAAAATTTTAAAATGTTTCCCCTTATTTTAGGGATTAAAGGCTCAGATATATTGTAGGGCAGGCTAGACTGACTCAAAGCCTAGGTTAACTTCAGAACACAGAGCTAAATTCAAAGTAGCTTGCATTACAAAATTACAATCAGTCCACAAAAACTCTAATAGTCTCTTTAGCAAAACAGGGGAACATGAGGGCAGTAGAGGGAAGTAGTGAGTGGCACCAAAAAAAACGAGCTAGTTAGCTACCAAGTCTAGTATTACTACTATGACTTCAAATTAAGTTACTAGTAAGCACCTAGAAGAAGCAAGAAACTGGGCAATGATCAAGTCTGGAGTTTCTGAAGTTTGAATGTCTTTTCTTAGAAAATGAATGATTATTTTCAGTAATTTCACTACAAGTCTTGCACAGACAGATCTAACCCACACCCCTGCCACACCTGGTCAACATTCAGGGCACAAAGGACTAGTTTTCATTTTATTTTTGTATCCCTAGTATAGTGCCTTTCATATCATAGGCCTTAATAAACACTTCTTGTGGTTAATTTGAAAACTCATGGGATTGAGTAGGATAAAGGAGGTTTGGATGTTGGACCATTTAATTTCAATTTCCAAGAATTAAATTTGTTTCCACAAATAAACACCAATAAAGCAAATAAAAGGTGCACCAAGGAAATTCAATAAGGTAGGAACAATAAATTGAAGGAAAAGAAAGATTATCATAATGTAAATGTTTATTTTTATTCATAATACTTCCTGGTAGGTGATTGGAAGATTAATAATTGGAAGATTAATGTGCCCCAAGGCACAACTTCTAGGCACTACTAATGTCCTTCAAATACCCTTCAAAAGGCTCCTGTTTCAATTTCAATTTCCCAAACACCCAAAAATCCTATACAATTTTTTCTACAAAGGTAGAACAGAAGTTAACTTTTCTTTGAAAAGGAAGGAGGCAGCTTAAAGAGTCTTAGGGCAGTGGTGCTCAAACTTTTAGGTCTCAGGATCCTTTACACTTTTGAAATTACTGAGGACCTTCAAAGAGCTTTTCTTTATGTGGTGGTCTTATGTCTATCAACATTTAGTATATTATTAAAATTTAATATATTTTAAAAACAAACTAGTTAAAATAAATGGAAATATTATATTATTATGAAAATCATGTAGAACTCAAGGACTACCCTGAAAGGGACTCAAAGATCTTTGGACCACACTTTGAGAACCACTAGTCTTAAAGTTACCCTGAACAAAAGCTCACCCATAAGAGTTCTCTCTCCCCAAAATGCCTCCCCTCAGAGATTACCATCCATTTACAATGTATTACATCTTGTATGAACAGTTAACAGCACATGGTCTCTTCCATTAGAATGTGAGCTTCTTGAGGGCAGGGACCACGTTTTTGCCTTTCTTAGTATCCCCAGCACTTAGCACAAGTGGCTAGTAAACTCAATATAAATATTTGTTGATGAAAGACTTATTAGAAAAGTATTAAGCCCCTTCTATGTGCAAGGTCCCATGCTAAGTAGGTGGGTTCTGGGGACAGAAAGAAAAAAGTCCCAATATACCAATCCTGAATAAATTCTAAAGCTTCAAACAGTAAATCACATCATTCCGAAATTTTAAGCATAAACAAATCTGATCTAGGTGATTCCCATTTGTTCATTAAAAGAACTGAGGATCAAAAATATAAAGATAAAATATAAGATTTATAGGCTTAAATTCCCTAAGAATGCAAAATAGAAGAGCAAAATTTTGATTATGTGATGAAAGACTATAAAAGGTAGGGTGATATTATGCTATCTAATCCTTAATTTTAGCCCCCAAATTGAGTTTCAAACATAAGTGACCTAATATTTTACAAAACAATTCTCAAAACATCCGTAGAACTTTAAATTATAACAATAAGCCAAGACAGTAAATTAAAATTATCACTGAACCCCATTTCATACCTTCAAGCTCAGTGCTCTTTTCACAATACTTTTAAAAAATGGGCTAAGACTAAGATCCTGGTCCCAGATCTGCAGTAGTCACATGACCCTGAACAAGTCTTTTAATTCTATAAACCAGTTTCTTCAGTCCAGGAGAGCTAATAACAATAATAGCTAAATTTACATAACACTAGGAGCCCAGCATTGTGCTAAGTGCTTTACAAATATTATCTCATTTGAGCCTCACAACAACCCTAGAAGGAAGGTATTATTATTGCCCTCATTTTTCAGATGAGGAAACTGAGGCAAACTGAAATTACTTTACTTGCCCAGGGTTATATCTGAACTCAGGTGTTCCTAGCTCTAGGCTCAGCACTCTATCCACAGAGACATAGACAATGTTCTCTTATTTGTGGAAATATCAGAAAATTCCACTTTAATTAGAAGAAAGAAGACAGGGCAAAGAAGAAAATGACGAATCCCAGTGGGTATCACTGCATTTGGTGACAACTAACATCAAAATGCTAATTCTACCTAAACTAGACCCAAGTTTCCAGGTACACAAGATCTGTAGATTACAAGAAAAGTGATCCCTCTCAGAAACTTTCGATTCAAAATGTGTTGAGCTTTTCTAGTTGAACCATAAAGGAAAAAAAAAGAATTTAATTCACCCATTAGGGAAGAGGAAACAAAAGTACAAAGCTGAAAGAATGGCCCCACACATTTGCTATTCAGACCTGCACATGGCTATAATGACAGATTAGCTGCATAATGGTTTTAGATTACTGCTAATCTTGGCCATTTTAAGATTTTTACTAGTGGTAAAGTCTCTTGGCTTTAAAAACAAAATAAAAAGATTGTCATAACTACTCATCCTAATGATATAAACCCCATCTTATGTCTTCAAAGCAAGGGAATCTATTAGGAAGAAAATAAATCACCTTGGAGAGAAAAGAGAAAATGTGCTAGATCCTACCAAATGGAGACAAATATTTAAGTTGCTTCCAGGGAGCCCAATTATGTAGGACAGCACCTCCTTCTCCATAAAGAAAGGTTGACTAGGTAGTAAAGAGTTTGGTAAAGTGAAGTAACATTTACATTTCTGAATTGTCTAGTCTTCCCAAAGAAAGTCCGGCATACAGGAGTAGATTCTTTAGATGCTCTATAAATACTTTTAATCTACAAGTATTTCCTTTTGGGGAGCGTGGGGAGTTATTGGAATTTTGCCTGGAGGGCTCAGAACTCAAAGCTTTTTGCATAGGTTATATTTAAATTCATAATAACAGCTCTCAAAGTTCCTCCAGCTGCCTTATCTAGTTACAGGTGGTTATGATTAGTGGAGCCAAGGAATTTCTCAATCACCTCTGGCAACAAGATGCCAAGAGAGGAGAGGAGTTGTGGTGTAATGATGAAAGTGCTAGATTAGGAGCCAAAGGCCTAAGGGTTCAAACTGCAGCCTGACATTTACTAGTTGTGCAATCTTAGGCAAGTCATCTTTGTGCAACTGTGCCTCACTCAAATTCGATTCTCACAAAGAATCAAGATATCTCTGGTCCTCTTTAAGTCAGAGGACAAAATGCCAATGCTGGGCAAGTCACTTCATTCGTGAGCCTTGCTTTCCTTATGTGTAAGAGGAGAGAGCTGGGATCCAAGATTAGTGAAGTCACTTCCAGTTCTCAAGCCTAGGAGCCTAAGCTGGCCTCTCTAAAGGCCCGTATACTGTTCGTACTTTAACAATGGGAAATGCTAGTTTTTCACAATTGTTCAGGAAAACGGCTCTGTCTAACCCGAGTGCCTCTTTAAATCTCACTGAGAATACTTTCTTGCTGGTGGCAAAGGCTTTATCTTAGTCATGAACTTGTCAGAGAGAAAGCCAAAGACACAGCAATTACATAAACCAAACTGAAAAGACAGAAATTTATTCTTCACTAACCTTATTGAAGCAGACTTTTCTCACCATATATGCAACTTGGGGTTTTCTTAAAAGAAGTAGTTAAAATCATAAAAACCTATTTGACCCCTTGTCCAAATTAGGTAAATCAGGAGCAATCATTCTAACTGCTCCTAGTTACACAGAGAAACAATATTAACAAACAAGAAAAGACTTACCAACGGAAGGCTCTTTCCAGGAATGTTGGGAAAGTCATGATGCTCATTATGATAACCTACATTGAAGGTTATTAAATTAAGAGGTCCATAATAAGAAAAAGTTTCATGTCCTTTTAGAAACATGTAATGCTCAGCTATGAAATGTCCAGAAATTGGGTGCAAACCCAGGCCAAGCACTGAGCCTGTGAACACGTAAACAAGAGATTTGATTCCAAAAAAATAGTAAATCAAAATGTCAAAACCCAACTGAGCCAACAGATTGATAACTTCTAGGTACGTAACCGGCTTGGGGTTGATGCACATTGGCCGGAGAGCATAGATGAGCGGCTGAAGAATGACCCATATGAACTTTCTAAAACGGGTACAGAAAAACCAGCCCTCAAAACAAGTGGGGATGTCCACATCGATGCCGTCCCCTCCTAGGTAGCGGTGGTGATCCATGTGGTACCTCTTGAAGGAAATAGAGTACGGAATGCCGAAAGGAAGGTTTGCGAAGATCCCAAAATACCGGTTCCAAATAGCCCTGCCGTGGCCAAACGCCAGGTTATGAGAGATCTCGTGAATAGCCAAGGTCATTGAATGGCTAATGCAGCTGCCAAAGGCATAAGCCCAGAACACAACCCATTTCCAGTCCAAGTCTTTTACTAAGTAAAATGCAACCAACTGTGCAACAACCATCAAAATCACAATCCAGATCAAGCTGTAATCCGGTTTCATCAAAGATTTTATTTCTGGATACTTGGCTGTAAAGACAAGGAAAAAAAGGTTAGGATTAAGAGAATAAATACTAACAATAATTCAGTGTTCCGAACTAAATGAATTCTTCACATCTGAATTTTCAAAACAAACGTTAGACTCAATATAGCGCAGCCTGGTACGGTGTCAGGGAATCTTTGTTCTCTAATACTGATAATAATGGAAAATAAAATAACGCCTGACATCTATATAGTGCTATCTGATTTGATCCTTATAGGTAGTTTTTATATAGTGCTTAAGGTTTGCCAAGCCTTTCCAAGTATTTTCTCATCTGATCCTCACAACAACACTGGGAGGTAAGGGCTATTATTATTCCTATTTTACAAGATATCAAACCATGGAAGACAGAAGTTAAGTGACTTGCCCAGGGTCATACAGGTCTCAAATGTCTGCTTCTTATAAGCAATTTTCTCTGAAACTTAGTTTCCATATCTGCAAAATGAATGGAATTGGAATAGGTGATTTTTGATTTTTAAAAATACCCACAGCTCTAAAATTCTGATTCTAAAATTGTGCTTACTTATGATTATTATGATTTCAGGATGACACTGTAATTTGATCTGTTTGATTTTTATCTTCTGTGTTCAACATACAAGTGGTGAATTTTAAACAAAATATTTAAAGTCAACAAAGCAAAACAAAAAAATCCCACCTCTGTATTTCAAGATGGGTATACTAGTAGTAAAAGGCAACTTTTTGTTTGTTTTGCTCTTTGGAGGGGGGGAAGGCAGGGCAATTGAGGTTAAGTGACTTGTCCAAGGTCATTAAGTGTCTGAGGTTGGTTTTGAATACAGGTCTTCCAGACTTCAGGGCCCGTGCTCTATTCACTGTGCCACCTTAACTGCCCTAAAAGGCAACTTCTGTAGATGAGAAGAATGAGAATTGTAAAGAGTAGAACAGACTCTGTACTCCTACTACTCAATTTCCACTTGAGCCCCACCATCTTTATGGTCTTATTGACTCTAAAGTCCCTTCCAGCTCTAAATTATCATCTTAAAATTCGTGACACTGATATGCTTCATTCTCTTCTAGGCACAGAAGCACTACCTGAACAATAGAAAACTGCTTTAAGGCTGAAAGCAGTGGCTGTATTTGTCTTGGGATGTCAATAGGGTTTTCTTAAGAGACTGGGATCTTTCTGATAAAACAAGTCTTTTAGAGTGTTCTAGACAACCCAGATGGAAAAACCAGCTCTTTTTTTTCCTTCTGAACATGGAAGGTGATCATGGAAGAACATTAGAAATACTATTTGAGTAAAATGGAGAGGTAGAGGCAGGCAGCTGAGAGATGAGAAGGCTAATATAATAGTCAAGAGATCATAAATTTAGAGTTAGAAGAGCTACCTTAGAAAACATTCAGTTTAACACTTTAATTTGACAGTTGAAGAAGCTGAGACTTGGAGGGAAGTGACTTGCTTAAGGTTATACGAGAAATATCTGGCAAAGCTCAGCCAAGAAGTGATGAGACCTGACCCAGATTAGGAGTAGAGAGAGAATCTAGACTGAGGCTTTGTAGAGGTTCAACTGCGGGGAGAATCTGGTAACTGCTTAGTTGTAGTGGAGTTAGGGTGAGGGAAGAGATGACTCTTTAACCATAACCCAAAAAAATGAGAAAATTAAGAAGAATGGCAGATAATGGAGGAAGGGAATGTGAAGAGGAGTTCTGTTTTAGACATGTTGAAAATATTTTTTAAGTTCGCGTTTTGAGAAAGAAAAAATTTAGATTTTGCAGCTTTATTGTCTATCTTATTCCTTATTTTGATTGTTCACTTTTGTTAGTATCATTAAATGTGTGAAAATTTTTAAAAAGTTATGTATCTATCTTATCTTCCTAGCTAAATTTCAGTTTCTTTGAGGGTAAAAACCATGCCCTTATTCATTTTTATTTGACCACAAACATGTCTTGTACATGGGGTCTCCAAGTGTTATATCAAACAGGTAGCCAATTCCTAATATTTGGAATATCCTTTTTGTAAAAAAGATGGTAATTCTTAATCAAATAAATCCATAAAACATGAAGCTTTGTTGCATTTACCTCCTCTATACCTTTTAAACTGATAGATGTTTAACACAATACATTCATTTAATTGAACAAGGTGATATATAAAAAAAGATTATTAAAATTTGTTTTAAAAAACATGCAGAAAATACATTCCAAGTGAGGGTCTAAAATCTTCTCCAAATTGTTTTTAATGAGGGAAAAAAACCCAACTCTATAAAGTTATTATCCCAAGTAGGATTCTTAGTGATCTGAGGCACTTAAGGGTCAATGTTCCATATGTACATCTTC
>CM053584.1:104229279-104246174 GCA_028627135.1 Pseudochirops cupreus
TACTTTAGCTCTTTCTTTGATCCCTTTGTTGATATAGACCTACTAGTAGCAAGAAGAGTAGGTATGTTTTATGGTGGTGGGAGAGTGGGAAATAGAAGAGAATCTATCCAGTTTAAGGCTTTTGATTACATCACAGAGGGCCTCCCTCTATAAAGCCCTTTGCTTTTTTCCTGTCCAGGCATATGTCAACCTTTGACTGGGGGTAGTGACAATACCTCAGGGCCACCACAATTATCCCTCTCTGAGGGAAACCTAGCTGCTCTAGCAGAGGAAAAGTACTACAGTCTTGGGATGGGCCCCCCAAATCAGTCAAGAGCACATGGAGATGAACAAACAGTGTGTTGACAGAAATTTCTCTATTCGTGCCTTCCAACAGAACCTACATTCTGGCAAAACATTGCCTTAAGAGTTCATGACAAAAAGGGTATCCTGCACAGTCTGTGTTTCAGGCTTTTTAAAAATAGTAGATTTTCCTGTGTTTTCTGCTTGAGAGGAGTTAAACTGGAGCCTTTTCCTGACATACAGCTGACAAAAAAGGACCAGGAGAAAGAGTTGGAGGTCAAGGCACAGGAAACACCTGTACTTCCCTCCGGGAGATTCAAGTAGAGGGAAAACCAAAAGAAATAGTCTTTATTTTCCATGGCTCCATCTGGGTCTCCACTGTCCTTCAGCACATATGGATATAGTAAGTACAAAAAGGAGACATAAATATACAGTATAAATAGAGCAGGTACAAGCCCATAAATACAGTAGCAGGCATATGTACATTATTTCCATTCTCTCCAAAGGCTACAAACCCGTCACCCCTTGGAAAGAAGTCATTGAACCCTTATAATCTCTGGACAACTAGCCATAATATTTATCAGAGGCAGGAGCTACAGGTTAGAATGGTCTTCTGGATCCCAAAGGAGTTCAAGAATGAAAATCCTAGGGCAAAAAGCAAATGGCACCCCTTTCACCCTCAGTTGGCTGGTTCTACTACTGTTTGTGATCTGACAGGGATTCGAAACCAGGGGAACACACAAGCTTGTGTTTTACATGGCTCGGCGTTATAAGATCACCTCTTCTGCTGTCTCCAATGCCCACAAACACCAGCTCCTGCAGAAAAGAGCAGGAAGTACCCACGGTTACATCCAAAGTCACTTTGCCCAGAACATAGGTTCTTGTCCAATTTAGCTTCTCACCATCTGCCCATCTCCTTGAACCTCTGTCTTGATGGGTTTGATGTAGTAGGCTTAACAGGAAACATGTCAGGCAGCTACAGGAACAAAAGCTCTTCCTCCTTAACAAAGCTCAGTTCCCTGAGTAAGTCTGCAACAGACACATTCTGCCAGACCTGGAGGGGGCAGCTGCCTTGGCCTCATCCTCATCTTTTGGTTCTTTTACTTTCAGTGCTGGTACATCTACTTGCATGTTCTCTTCCTTGGTTCTCCCTGGCCAGGGCTTAACACCAGGCTCTTTACTCTCTTCTTTAAAAAGCCACCCTATGTGAGCCAGAGGAAGCTGCACAGGTTTGTTTCGTGTATCATTCTTTAGCCCTGGGCTCATGAAATCATCCTTCTCCAGCAGGTATAGAATTTATTTTGTTTCTTCATGTTTCCCTCTTTTCCTTTTTAATGTTGATATTATGAGATGAGCTAAAGTCTCACACATTTGCTATCTTATCCCAGTTGCCTTTCTTCTTCATCATTTCTGCAGGACCCTGCTCAAAAATGGAGTGGGACTGGATCAATTCTGGATGCCCCCTTCCTCAACCATGCCCATGTTGTTGTCAATCTCCATCCTTCTCTCATTTCTCTTTCTTGACTGATATTTCTTCCTTTGGCTCTTCCTTGATCTTCTGACTAATGATGTTAGGAGTGAAGGTTTTCTTCTTGATACCCCCAAGAATGGATAGAAGGGAGGTGGCCCAGGGTTAGGGGGTTGCTGCCCAATCAGCCTCCAGGCTGTTGGCAGTGAGGGATGGCCCTCTGTGGCAGGGCCCGGTTCCCCCAATGAGCTGCTCTCTGATACCATGAGAGTTCCCACAACCTAGAGCCACATGGCTGAGAAACCTTGGCCAGGAAGGCGCAGCACCCACCTTAACCCACTCACACCAGCCTTGACCCACCGCATTCCTGTGACTGCATCTGAGAACCAGGCAGAGCTTGGCATGTAGCTCCAACTCCAACTTATTCTCTCATCCCCCTCCTTTTCAATGCCCCCTCACCCTTTTCCTAATCCTACCCTGACAGTTCTTTCTCTTATACCCCCTGGAATTCTCTTTCTACAGTGAACATACTTTCTTTCATCTTGGACTTCTCTCATGCTCTTTCCATCTCGCAGAATTTACTGAGACTTGGCTTCCCTCTGACCAAACTAAATCCTTGGCCTTCATCTTCACCAATGGCTATACTATCACCTGCACATTTCCATACCCACAATGGTCCTAAAGGGAAAATTTGAAATATTCCTTCCTTCCCAGTGCTACTGACAGAGTCTTCTTCTACTATAATCACTCAACAACCTTTCCTCCTTTGAAACAAGTACACAATATCAAAATATTCCGACTAATCTAACTCAAACTGGTTGTTGTAGACTGACCAAGTCATTCTCTTTTCTCAAGGAGTTTTATCTCCCAGAATACCATCTTTCTTTCCTCACAAACTTCTGCCTTTATACAAGGTGACTTCCAGCATCCATGTTGATGTTTGTTCAAAATCCCTAACTTCCCAATTCCTCAGTTTCCTAAAATCCCCTCTCCTACCCTTTCAGCTAAGAATTTCTCCTCTTGCTTTCTTGAGAAATTTAAAGCTCTTCCTACTGAGACCTCTCTTCTTTTTATCTGAAAAGTACTTGCATTGCTCCTCAAGTCTCTCCTCCTCTCCTCTATGTCTCTGACAATGATGTGACTTTCCTACTTGTCAAAGCCAATCCTTCTACCTGTGCATTGGATCTCATCCCATCCCTTTCCAGTAGATTTTTACCTCATCCATTGTTCTACTTAATTTTCTGCCTCTTTCTATTTGTTGGTTTTTTCCTTCCTGCTTTCAAATATACCCAAGTTTCCCTCATCCTTAACTAATATTGACTTGACTCAACTATTCCCTCAAGCTATCACCCTATATTTCTCTTCCCTTTCTCAGTCAATCTCCTAGAAAAAAAGTCTGTACTCATTGACTTCACTTCTTCTCTTACCCCTTATTCTTTAACCATTTTCAGTTCCACAAAATGTTTCCAGTTGGTATTTGCTTGTGCATGCTTATGAGTCATGTGTTGTAAACATTTCTTTTGTAGTTAAGAAAATAAAACACAGACAAATGCCTGATATCTATTTTCAATATTTTTCTAGTATTACCACAGAACTTAGTGGTAAGACAAAGGTCAAGATGGTTGGCAGTGGCTCTGGATGAAGTAGATGACCTTGGCATCTTCAGTGTCTGACCAAGCTCTAGATGCTCCACAGCACCTGCTTCTGCTGCCTTTATAGCCCATTAAGCAAAATATTCCCATCTGCCTATTCTGCCAGGGTTAAGTCTTTACGTGTTTGGGGTAGCCACTTTCCCCAACTCACCAGTGGGCTTGAGGCCTGTCAGTTACCCTGATTTAACCCATCTGTCCACACAGTTGTACTAGGGTATGGCCCCTGTGTATGCAGCTTCTTGGAGCCACAAGCGAGAGATGGATGGGAGGTGGACACCAAAGGCGAATGAGCAGCCCTCACTTATCCAGAGGTGCTAGTCCTCCCTAAACACATCAACAGGATACAAATATTCATAAAAAAATTTATAATCTAATGGTAGAAAACAACACACAAAAGGAACTGAAAAGGGAGGAGCCTACCCAGCACAGGGGTATGATAAAACCCACAGGAATGCAGCAGAGAGCATCCTGGTAGGAAATTGATGAGGTGGCCAATCTGGGCACTCTCCTTAAATGGATGTTCTGGGAGGAGCCCTCCACTCTCCAATCAGAGGGGCCTGTGGCCAGTCAATATTGATGAAGTATGAGTTCCAAGACTCATATGATGTTAAAGTATGGAGAAGTTTCCTCAGATATGATGGACAAATCCAAAGGGGAATAACGAGATAGAGAATGAAAAAGTACATACAGTGGGATATGACTGTGACTAAGTTAAGGGACTTAACCCCCTGGTACCTTGAGCAAGATTCTAAGTTCTAGGCTAGCTGCCAGGAAGTCCTTAGACTAATGAAATCACAGGACCAGACCAACTCCAAATCAAGACAACCTTTAAGGAGACATGATTTCATTCCTGTAGGTACTCCCACCAACTCCACAAAAAACAAACCCTCTTTAGCCTTGTAATAGACTACATTCCTGAGAAGCTATAGCTGCAAAATTCAGCACCCTATGGGCAACCTTGGCATATAAGCCTCTCCATATTTAAGTAGGCTTATTTTTCAACAGCAGATATACAAGGCCCTCTCCAGGCCAATACCTCAGGCTTTTCCAGCTTGGTAGGGTATTTCAGAGCTTGTGTACAATTCTATAATGACATTAAAATACGTTCTGTCTTTGTGGTATGCATTTTCAGACCACATCTTGGGTGGAACACAGCCTCTTGTTACTATCCAAATAGTCTGGGACAGGCACAGGAAGCTGCAATTAGAGAGAATTCAGGGAAACAAATTAACCATTTAATGCTTGGTATCTAAAGATTTTAACTCTCCTCCTCCCAAACCCCTACCCCCCACCTGCAATAAAACTATACCACACAGAAAAGGGAACAGGGAAATTTCTATGTAATTCAACTTCTATCTGATTGCTCAAGTAAGTCACTTAGCTTTCATGCAAATTTTTTTCTACAATAAAATGGGGATGACGCAGTGTGTTGAAAACTAGTGGAACCCACAAGTAAAATACATATATAAGTGATGGGGTACAGGCTCTGGGAAACCCCTTGATCTCTGAATCTTCCCACTTAATGAGGCATTTGCTTGAGGCCATAAACCTTTCATTATAGCTCGGCCCCAATCTCTTACTTTTACTAGCCAGCCCTCCATTGTCCAGCTAGCCCCGACCCTTGATCCTCCCAAAATATCTATGCCCAAACCTGTTACCCTTAAACCAGCCTAGCCTTACATTGTCTGTTATCCCCAGGTAGTCTTCTGCTATTTCCCACCCTTAATCTCACTACTGGAGTCTGATCTCATTTGACTCCTCCTCTAGACCCTCCCCAAACTCCTCCTCTAAACCACCCTAGAATCCTTTCAGAATTCTGTATATAGGCTCCATCTTGCCTCAGTGAGAGCCAAGAATTATCCAGGGCAGACTCAATGTGTCAGATTATTCTGGCTTGTTTGTCAATACAAGCTTTACTTATACTTAGACTCCTTAAGAGTCTACCCATTAAGGCATATCTTTAATAAACTTTGCTTTACTTTGGCTGAGAGAAGATGAGTTGAATTCATTCAGCAGGACCCGACGTGTTGGCATTTTGGGGTCTCATGCACCCCTAACCTAAACCTTAAACCTCAACATAAGTATGGGACAGTCATAACTGATACTTACCTATGCTATTCCAGAAACCAATGGCCAAACCAGGTATCCAATCAATCCAACAAACATTTATTAAGTGCCTGCTATGTGCTAGGCATTGTGCTAAGCACTGGAGATAAAATTAAGAAAAAGAAAGCAAATCCCTCCCTCAAGGAGCTTAGAAACTAATGGATGTAGACAACACACCAAAAAAGGCTGGAAATCAAAGAGGGGATGGGTGGGAGTTGGGATTGGAGGTGGGGTGGGAGTAGGAGGGTATCTCATCTTGTTCTGTGGCATTGAAACCAGGGAGAACAGAAGATGCAGAGTGGCATGAGGCATCCATTGGGATGTGTTTTTAAGATCTGGCTTCTCTGCTAAATAGGACTGTGCTGTCATTTGAGTAGGTCATGGCAAATTATCATGGTCTACAGGCACTTGGACATTCAATCAAGCTTGCTTGCTCCCCATATTTAGAGAAAAACCTATTCTCTGAGCTGCCAGGCTCTATTTCAATAGAAAGAGATTATTGTTCATGGTGGCATGGCTCAAATCTCATCTTTCCCATCAAGTTCTGGGAAATGGAGTAAAAATTAGCTCCAGAACACATATCCCTTATGTACCCACTGGCACAAGTAGACCCAGGAACCTACTCCCTCCCTCCACCATCAATAAAGTTCAATCCCAAAAAGTCATTAAGTCACAACTATGCGTACAATACTTCACTTTACTGTTAGGGATACAGAAAAGAAAATGCGATAGCCCCTCCTTTTTCAAAGCATTTGCATTCTATATTGAACATGTAGATTGATAAGTACAATACAAAGATGAGGAGCAAAAGAGCCTAGGGAGAGATCGGAGGAAAGGCTATAAGAATCATTGAGAAAGCCTGGAATGCCAATAGCCGGGAGAATTTGGGAAGGCTTCTCTGTGGGAAGCGGTGCCTGAGCCTTGAAGGAAGAAAAAGAAGCTGAAAGGTAAAGAGAAAGGAGTGAATTCTAGATGTAGGAGAAAGTTTGTTTAAATACAGGGTTATAGGGAATGGCATGTTGGGTTCAGAAAATATCTAGAAAGTCTAGTTTTGCTGAAATGTAGAACTTTGCAAGAAGAGGAATAATATGAGAGAAGACTAGAAAGGGAAGTGGGGGGTAGATTGGGAAAAGCCTAAAATGTCAGGCTGAAGAATTTGCTTTTTTTCCCCTAAAATTTAGTTTTATTTATCTGTTTGTTTTTAGTTTTCAACATTCACTTCCATAAGATTTTGAGTTCCAATTTTCTCCCCCACCCCAAGACAGCATGCAATCTGATCTAGACTCTGCATATACCTTCATATTAATCATATTTTCACATTAGTCATGTTGTAAAGAAGAATTAGAACCAATGGGAAGGAACCATGAGAAAGAAGAAACAACAACAAAAAAAGCAAACAGTATGCTTCCATCTGCATTCAGACTCTAGTTCTTTTCCTGGATGTGGACAGCATTTTCCATTCTTAGTCTTTTGGAGTTCTGTTAGATCCTTGCATTGCTAAAAAGAGATAAGTCTATCAAAGTCATCGCACAATGTTGCTGTTACATTGTACCGTGTTCTCCTGGTACCGCTCACTTTACTTAGCAACAGAATTTGCTTCTTATCACAAAGGAAATAGGGAACCTCTTAAAGGTTTGTGAACAGGGTTATGAGTTCTTTGCTAGCTTAGGAAGTTGTATGAAAGGATAAATTTGAGAGGGGAAGAGACCAAAAGCAGGGGAACCAATTAGGAAGCTGTTATTATAATCTAGGCAAAGGGTGATAAGGACTTGAACCATGCCAGTGGCTTTATGAATGGAGAATTTGAGACAGGATGTAAGAGATATTGTGTTGTGGAAATAGAATCAACAAAACTTCACAGCTGACTGGATAGGAGGTTGAGGGAGAGAAAGAATATTCCAAAGTTTTGAACCTAGATGACTGGTAGGGTGATGGTACCCTTGACCTCCAGCTGGGAGGTACCATGCATACACTTGCTCAGATTTTCTGATGATGGGTAATAAACCAAAAGATTGAGAAACATCCCCGTTCCTGCCCAGTCTACCTGGGCCTTTTGTGCAAGGAGAGGTCCTTGGGTACAAGGTTGAAATTGCCTCATTTCTCTAAATATAGGCTATGTCACCTCCCCTGCCCCAAATCTGGCTTTTGACACCTGAGTATAGCCTATATTCAGTGTCATTTGTCCAATATGTGCCTACATGTGAAAAAATGTTCATATATACAGGGTGTCTCAAAGTCTTAGTGCATTCACATGTATCATGGGTTCTCAGTGGGTGGGGGAAGGGGCTGGAGGGAGAGAGAGAATTTGGAGCTCAAAATTTAAAAGAAAATGTTAAAAAGTTAGTTCAGTTTTAAAGTTTAATAGCACATATATTATAAATGTATCACGTGGAGAGAGACAGACAAAGAAAGAGGAAGGGAGGAGGTGAGAAAGGGAAGGGGGGAAAGGGAAGGAGGAGAGAGAGAGTACTCTATCTTCAGAACAATGCAGTTACAACTTTTGAAATGGTCAATACTGCAACAGTTTTAGGGATAGATAGTTATTAAGAGAGGCAGTGGGGCATAGTGGATAGAAAACTGGCTTCAAACACTTGCTATGTTTCACCTACTGTGTGACCCTAGGTAAGTCCCTTAACTTCTCAGTGCTCCAGGCAATTCTTTTTTGGGGGGCTTTTTGGAGGGGGGAAGGCAGGGAAGTTAGGGTTAAGTGACTTGCCCAAGGTCACACGGCTAGTAAGTGTTAATTGTCTGAGGTCACATTTGAACTCAGGTCCTCCTGACTCCAGGTGCTCTACTCACTGAGCCACCTAGCAGCCCCCAGGCAATTCTCTAAGACTCTAAATTTCAGAGGAAGTGTCAACCTGCATTGGTGGAGGGAGTTTCCTCATCTGGGAGTTCACTATATCAGTGAAATCACAGCTCCAGTATATAGCCTGAGTTTTCTTTTTAAATTAAATCTCTATAATAATGTTAATGATGAAGAGCATGAGGCAAAGACATGAAAATACCACTAATTTTAAGGCCCTTCATCCTCCATTCCTCTTGATAAATAGAAACAGCAAGGCACAATGGTTAGAGCACTAGACCTCAAGTCAGGGAGACCTGAGTTCAAATTTGAAATAAGACATTTACTAGCTGGGTGACCCTGGGCAAGTCACTTAAACCTCTATTTGCTTCAGTTTCTCTATCTGTAAAAGGGGGATAATAATAGCACTTACCTCCCAGGGCCGTTGTGAGGATCAAATGAGGTAATAATTGCAAAACCAATAGCACCGTGCCTGATGCAAAGTGGGAGTTATATAAATGTTAGCTGTTACTAGAAACGTCCCTGGACATGCATCCATAATGAGCTTCGTGCAAGACTATGTGATTCTCTCAGGTCTTACAGTGTGTCCACAGGGGCCTTGAAGTTTGGAGACATTTCAGGAAACCACACATTGCTGGCAATGGCATTAGAGAACAATGAATTGAATGTTTCCAAAGCCAGCCATGGATGGGGCCAGGGTGAAAAGGGTCAGAAAGTCAATGGCTAGGCTGTTCCTTCTTGAATCTGAATGTTCTTCCTCCTCCATGGTCCAATTCTGCCTTATCTTAGTAATAAGATGCAGCTGCAGTTCAATAAAGCCACTCACTGGGGTTTGGACATAAGGACAAAAAGGCCTCAGGTAAGCGGTGAACTAAGTGGAAGGTTAGTTAATCTGTGAGAAGTTGGAATTATGGAAATATTTAAGAAGTAATATATAATTTTGCCGATTCAAAGCACAGCCAGAAATAGGCCTGGTTTAATGACTAGATTAAAATCCACTCATAATTAGCAGCCTCTTTTGTATACAGTAGGCAAGCAGCCTTAAAAATAGCCTCTTCCGCTCATGATGGAAAATGCTATCCACATGCAGAGAAAGAACTATGGTGTCTGAATGCAGATCAAAGCAGACCATTTTCTCTTTTGTTTTGTTTTGTTTGTTCTTTCTCATGGTTTTCCCCTTTGGTTCTAATTCTTTACAACATGATTAATATGGATATGTTTAATATGATTGTACATATCGAGCCTATATCAGAGTGCACACTGTCTTGGGGAGAGGGAGAAAATTTAGAATTCAAAATCTTATAGAAGTGAATGTTGAAAACTAAAAATAAATAAATTTTTAAAAAAATAGCCTGTTGGGGCAGGTAGGTACTACAGTGGATAGAGTACTGGCCCTGGAGTCAGGAGGACCTGACTTCAAGTCCAGCCTCAGATAGTTGAAAGTCACTTAATCCCAATTGCCTTGCAAAAAAAAAAAAGTATAGCCTCTTCTATTAACCACTTGATTTACTGAGAGAAAGCCCTCTGATCCCCTTTACATTATTGATTTTCTTAGCAAATTATGAAACTGCAGGACAGTCAGCCCTAAAGATCCCAAGTTCAAAGTGCCAAAGAGCACATTCATGGATTTCATTGTTCCTCCATTCACTGTGGGGGCACGACAGAGACTCTGAGTAACAGATCCAATCCCACAAACATTTCTGAAGGGTCTGCTCTGTGCAAAGCACAATCTTAGTGATTGATTAGGGATCAGAATGAAAAAGAGTCCCTTCCTTGTGTAACTTACATTTTCCTGGAGGGATATAACATGTAAACAGATGAAGAAATAAAAGAAAAAAACCAGCAGAACCAACCAATCTGCCAAGGAGGAGAGGACACCCAATCTGACAGGTGGGGACCTCACCTGTTGAAGATCTAAGCGCTAAACTGATTGAATATGAGTATGAGGACAAAGATGACCCCGAAGCTGAGAACACGGCGGCACCCTCAGCGGAAAATGGGAAGTTTGGGAGGAAATGGGGGAGATGGTGACTCAGAGGTGACTGTTGGACATTCAGATGGAGATTTCCAACTAGAAGCTGATTATGAAAGGCTAGAGCTTATGAGAGAAATGGTTCAATTAAATGATAATTGTTAAATGATTATGATAATAATCAAACGATTTAATTAATTAAAAAGATTTAATAATAATAACTAACATTTATATAATGCTTATCTATATGCTGGGCACTGCACTAGTTACTTTAGTTATCTAGTTTGATCCTCACAACAACCCCAGGAAGTGGGTGCAATTGCTATTATCCCCATTTTAAAGATGAGGAAACTGAGGCAGAAGTTAAATGACTTGCCCAAGATCACACAGCCAGTAAGTATCTGTGGTCACATTTGAATTCAGGACTTCTTGACTCCAGGTCAGACCACCTGTCTTACATTGGATCAAAAGAGACCAAGGAGGCATGTATAAGTTAGTGCAATAGATAAGTACAAAGGAGGGAGTGAGGGCATTAGTCCAGGACATTCTTTGTCTAGAAGGTGGTGACTGAGCTGAGTCTGGAAGTGAGGGGTTAGTTCTATGAGGAGGAAGTGAGGAAGATAGTATATTCCAGTGCAAAGGCACACAACTGTAATTGGGAGTGTTGTGAGTTGGGAAAAGAGAGAAAGCCAAAAGGGTGGAGGGGGGAGAAGGAAATGGGAGGAGGGAAGATGGGGGAAGGATCTTAAATAGGACAGGATGAGACTGAGAGGTTTCTGGGATATGCGGGACCAGAACTCAGGACACGCGTGTTTGTATACACATGTATGCATGCAGACATGGAGATATATGTACATACACATAGACGCACACATATTGATCTCCAGGATATATAGATGTATGAGTTACCTACACAGAGATGATCATTAAGCCCAAAGGAGATGAAGTCACTCAAAAGAGAGTCTGAGAAGAGAATAAACCCAGGAGAGAGGTAGCCAGGGGGCATGAGATAAACCACTGCTCTTGGAGTTAGAAAGACATGAATTCAGTCCCCTACCAGCTGTGTGACTCCGAGCAAATCACTTTAACCTCTGCCTGTCTCAGTTTCCTCATCTGTAAGATGGGGATATCAATAGCACCTACCTCTCAGGGTTATTGTGAGGATATTGATGATGACGGCAGAGCTTTGTGGCTCAGCCAGTATTAGATGGTGGGAGGCTGGATGACAGCCCAGGAAAGCAGACTGAGCCCAAGCAATCTGGCAGGTGGGACATGTGGGAGAAAGTTGTGAAAGCTAAGGGAGAAGGGGGACGGAGGTGTCAAAAGCTATCAAAAGCTGAAGGAGGAAAGTCATCCATCTGAATTAAGCAGTTTCTAGGTAAGTCTAACAGCTCTGTGATAACAGCATTATCTCTTTTCCTTGCCAGGAAGTCACTTATAGGAGAGGTTTCATAGAAAGGCAATGCTAACACATATAAACTATGTCAAATTGCTTGCCTTCTTAATGAGAGAGGGAGGAAGGGAGAGAATTTGAAACTCAAAATTAAAAAAAAAACAACTAAAAATGTTTAATGTTAAAAATTGTTCTTACATGTAGTTAGGAAAAAAATAAAATATTAAATTAAAAAAAAAAGAAATGTGCTAGAAGGGGCCTTAGAAGCCATCAAGCTCAACTCTCTCATTCCACAGATGAGGAAACTGAGTCTCAGAACAGTGAAGGAACTTTGCCCCAGGTCACAGAGCAAATTGGTGGCAAAGCAGGAACTAGAATCCCAGCCTCCCCAAGTGTGAGGGTTAGGAAAATGTGCAGGCTGCAGGTGGTTATGTTTGAGGCACAGAGTGTGTCTGAGGCCCCGGAATAAACTGGGTCATGTAGAATTCAGAGCATACTGCTCCACCCCTGGTCACTAAGAGGTCAGGGGGTACTGCATTGCTCAAGATTTTCGTACGTGTGGTTACCAGATATTCCAGATAGTGTCTCCACACCCTGGGGTCTTCATGCCCTTGTGACTGCACCTTTCCTCTCCCATTTTTGTTTCATCCTGTTCTAGGTAGCTGGGCTCTGTTGTTTGTCACTTATGGTATATGGGTCTGGGCTAGATAAGACTCAAACTGGTGAGGCAGATTTGAAGTCTGCCTTAAGATCTGACAATAAGGCTTCCCCATGGAGAGGACTTAATAAACTTTCTCTGCTTGCACCTCTGAGCCGTGACTCTTCTGTTCTTGAAAATGCACTAGCACCTTCTTGAATGAGGTAAGTAACCAGCTGCCCCTGCGGTTAAGTTAGAGTACCCTGACAGAGAACCCTGTCACTGAAGGTCATGAGAAGAAAAGCAGGATTTGTGATCACTTAGAGCAGTAAGTGGAGTTTAAAACAAAATAATATCCAATATGGAGTGAGAGAATCTAGAGAAGTCTGTTCCTTTGGATGTTTCTGTTCAGTCATGTCCAACTCTTTGTGACCCCATTTGGGGTTTTCTTGGCAGAGATAGAGGAGTAGTTTGCCATTTCCTTCTCCAGCTCATTTTACAGATAAGGAAACTGAGGCAAACAGGGCTAAGTGACTTACCCAGAGTCACACAGCTAATAAGCATCTGAAGCTAGATTTGAACTCAGGAACTTCTAACTCCAGCCTGTAGCTCTATTCACTGTGCCATCTAGCTGCCCTTGGTTGTATAGGACCTCTTCTCTAAATCCACAGAAAAAAATAAAACTTTTTGGAGGACAAAGTAGAAAGCAGAGATGACTAGCTTTTGCTCAGTAGACAAGTTTGGCCTTTGGCCAGCAGCCAAGGCAGCATGGCTTCTTCCTGACCAGAAAAATAAACTGTTGAATTTATTTAAGAACCTCCCATGTTTAACTTGGTAAAGGACAAACTGAGGGCTTTGTCCCAACTTTTACTACCTGAACTATCAGTACCAAAGGCCTGAACATACTCCCCAGGGACCCTACAGTAGCCTGTTGAGGAGTCCAAAGCAGGTTCTTTTATTTTTTTTTCTTTTTTCTTTTGGAGGGCACTTGGGGTTAAGTGACTTGCCCAAGGTCACACGGCTAGATGTGTGTGTGTGTGTGTGTGTGTGTGTGTGTGTGTGTGTGTGTGTTACGTGTCTGAGGCTGGATTTGAACTCAGGTCCTCCTGACTCCAAGCCAGTGCTCTATTCACTTTGCCACCTAGCCGCCCTGAAGCAGATTCTTTTCAAAAACACTGGAATGCCACATTGAACTTTGAAAACTAAAGGAAACATGAAAACAATCTTCATTTTCCAGAGGGCTCCCAGGAGAAGAATGAAACATTCTGGAGCAAGAACTCAGCTCTGAAATATAAACATGGCTGTTTAATATTCCATTTATACAACCTGGGATTTAGTTGCCTACAGAGCAGGAAGACTCTATGCTCCTCTGTTGAATCATCACCTTTCTCTTGTCCCCCAAAAGTAATGTCCCCTAAGTCTCTTTCCAACATTGTTCAGTCACTTCCTATTCTTCATGACCCCATTTGGGGTTTTCTTGGCAGAGATACTGGAGTGGTTGGCCATGAGGAAACTGAGGCCAACAGAGATAAGTGACTTACCCAAGGTCACGTAGCTAGGAAGTATCTGAGGCCAGATTTGAGCTCAGGAACGTAAGTCTTCTTGACTCCAGGCATGGTGCTCTATCCACTGTGCCACCTAGCTGCCCTTTTACACATACTTTTCCCCCATGAGATTGTGAGCTGTTTGACGGCAAAGACTGTGTCTTGCTTCTTTTTTCGTTTTAGCAGAGTACCAGGCACTTAACAAATGTTTATTGACTGCTTTTTTAAAAAAATCAGTTAATCAGGGGCAGCTAGGTTGCACAGTAAATAGAGCACCAGCCCTGGAGTCAGGAGGACCTGAGTTCAAATCCAGCCTCGGCCGCTTAACACTTATTAGCTGTGTGACCTTGGGCAAGTCACTTAACCCCAACTGCCCTGCCTTCTCCCCTCCAAAAAGCAAAATAAAAATAAAAAATCAGTTAATCAATCAGTAGCATTTATTAAATATCAGGAACTGTGCTGCACACTAAAGCTACAAACACAAGGATTTAATGGTTCCAGCACTCCAGGAACTTATGCTCTGTGGGAAAGGCAATACATACATATATGAGAATAAAATTTGTTTTTTTCATCCAGACCTGAAATTTTTTTGGCGTAGGGAGTTCCCAAATGGAGGTACTCCCTCTACCAATGTAGATCAGCAGCTTCTTTGAAACTTAAGAGAATTAACCGGGACACTAAAAAAGTCTCCAGCTCATTTTACAGATGAGGAAACTGAGGTAAACAGGATTTAGTGACTTACCTCGGATCACACAGTATATGTCAGAGCTGAAACTTAAGCCCGTGCCTTCTTGACTCTGAGGATATACAAACTACACACAAAGCAAATATAGAGTAATTTTGTGGAGGAAGATACTAACAGTTAGGAACTGGGAAATAAAGAAGGTAGCATTCTTATACATGCTGTTTTCCCCCAGTAGAATATAAACTCCTGGAAGGCAGAGATCCTTTCATTTCTCTGGGGACAGCACAAGGCCAGGCACTTAGCAGTCATGTAATACAGGCTCGTTGATTTGATTGCAAATTTTTAGATGCTATCAGTAAATTTGCAATGTTTTTCAATAGAGATTAAATTCCTCTTTCCTAGAAGCACCTAGGTTGAACCCTACAGACATTGTTATGTATAAATTCCACTAACCATCATGAAAATCTGTTTCTTTTTAAATTTTTTGCTTTCTGGAGGGGGGAGGTAAGGCAAATGGGGTTAAGTGATTTGACCAAAGTCATACACAGCTAGTAAGAGTTAAGTGTCAGAGGTCAGATTTAAACTCAGGTTCTCCTGATTCCAGGACCAGTGCTCTATTCACTGTGCCACCTAGCCACTCCAAAGCTGTTTTATTTTGAAGGAGTTTCTATTCATTTACTTCTAGATTCAGGGAGGTAAGCTGTTGGCTTTTTATACTCAAATTCATATAAAAGGGATATTTTTAAACAAAATTTTGTGTATTTTTTTAAATTACCAAAATCAGCCTTCTCTCCTTCTTACTGTCCCCCCAATCCATTGAAAAAGAAAGAAAAATAAAACCCTTGTTAAAACATTTATGGTCAAACAAATCACATCTCAGCATTCATTCTGTACTCTGAGTCCTTTGCCTCTCTATCAGGAGGTAGGTAGCATGTTTCATCATTAGTCCTCTGGAATACATGTTGGTCACTGTACTGACCAGCATTCCTAAGAAAGAGTTTCGGAAAGAATTCAGGTAACAAGAAACCACAATCAGGATCACACATGGTTTAGCTATCACAGCTATAAAGGAGAAGTTGTCTGTCTTTACCATATTTTGCATCAGTTCATACAAGTCTTCCCAGGTTTATCTGAAACGGTCCCCTTCATCATTTTTTACAGCACAACAGTATTCCCATAACATTTATAACTTGTTCAGCCATTCTCCAACTGCTAGGCACTCCCTCAGATTCCCATTCTTTGTCACCTCAAAAAGAGCTATGAATATTTTTATATGTCCTTAGAGGTTTTTTTTTCTTCAGAATATTCCCTCCTTGAATCTGCCCTACTGATTCCTCCTTCCCCTTCTCTTCTTTCCCTCTTAATTTCCCTGTTGAGGGAAGTGTATTTCCGAACCCAGCTATAGGTATATATTCTTCCCTCCTTTGAGCAGTTCACATGAGAGTGAGATTCAAGTATTAGTCATTCCTTCTTCCCTTTCTCCTTGTTTGTGTAGACTTCTACTTATTCATCCCAATTAAATATGCTAATTTTCTTTAATCTTCCTCTCCCTTTTCTTCTCTAGGGTATTCCTTTTCTCCCTTTCCATTCTTCCTTTAAGATCAAGACATAACAGAAATACTCCCAGCCTTTTATCTAATTGGAATTTCTCTATGACACCTAAACCAGGTTAAGGGTAACCAACAGGCTTCAAACCTGTTGATAAGTTAGGGGAGATGAAGACATCCCTTCTAGAAACAGGCGGGTGAGAACAATTGGTTCCAACAGTCATGAAGGGCTGAAGCAGGTTCTGTGGAACACTTAGCGCTTGGTCAGATATCAAAGATGCCAAGGTCGTCCATTGCATCCTGGGCCATCACCGGTCTTGATTTTGGTCTTGCCATTGGACTTCAATGACTCTGGAAAAATGAGCATGATGATCCTGTGCAACTCTGACTCATTTAAATCCAATTAGCTCATGAGTTAAAACATCACCCTGTGATATCATTGGCCCTCTTCAAAAACAAAGGACAAAGGACAACAATGATGATAGAGTTCTAAGGGGACATGTATCATCTCTCTATATTAGAATCTAAGCAGTTTATCCTTGTGTAGTCTTATGGGTTTTTGCTGTTGTTGTTCATGTTTAGCTTTTTATATTCCTCCTGACTCTTATATTTGCCCTTCAGATTTTCTGTGCAGCCCTGGTTGCTTCATCAGGAATGCTTGGGAGTCTTCTATTTCATTAAAGATCCGTTCCCCACATCCCCACCTCCCCACCCCTGTAAGATTATACTCAGTTTTGCTGGGTAAGTTATTTTTAGCCTGAAGCCTATATCTTTTACCTTCTAGAATATTGTTATTTTAAACT
>CM053584.1:104246674-104316131 GCA_028627135.1 Pseudochirops cupreus
GTGGTATGAGTGAAGGAAAAGGCTAAGGAAAAAAAAAAACAACACCCAGAACTACTGCCAAGGACAGAAACAGTCCATTTCAATTTCTCATCCGTTAATTTCTTAATACAGGTTAACTGTATAAAAAATTTGGGGCAAAAAATACCCTATACATCATAATGGCCACCACTAGCCAAACACACAGAACAGCTTAAGGTTTAGAGCTGGAAGGAACCTCAGAGGCCACTGGGTCCAACCCCACCATTTTGACAGAAAAGGAAACTTAGATGCAGAGAAATGAAATGATTTTCTCAAAATAGTCTGTAAGAAGGTGGCCCAGTTGGAATTTGAATAGAGGTCCTCCAAGGACTCCAAACATGGCTGTGGTTCCAACTGTGTCATACTGCCTCTTACTATACTCCTGAGAATGAAGCAAAGACCCTGTGAAGGGCTAAACAGCCCTTTCGAAAACAGAGTAACTATCTTCGAGGCCAAAAATTTTGTCCGTAACTTGCTAATTTATCTTTCAGCTTAGCACATAAATAAATGCTTGTTGCCCTGATGACTTCACTTAATGCTACCTTTTACAGGAAGCCTTCCCTAACCCTTCTTCATTCCAGTGCTTTCCCTCTTCTAATTATTTCCTATTTATCCTGTACATAGTTTGCTTTCTATAGAATTGTTTGCATGTTGTGTCCCCATCAGAATGTAAGATCCTTGAGGGCAGGGGCTGTCTTTAGTGCCTTTTTTTTTTAATCTAATGCTTATTTCAGTGCCTGGCACATAATAAACGTTTACTGACCGGGTGATTGATTTCCTCTCCCGGTTTCCAGTTTATTTCCTCTGTAGATAAAAAACTGTATACATGGGGTCTGAACCACCCAACTCTGCCCTTCGATAATGCTAATGAGTATAAAAGCACACTGAGTTATACCCAGACCCTCTGCTTACTGGCAGGAGGGGGGTGGCCTGGGCCTTACCCCAGAAGCATTGCAACTACCATCATTCCGGCAGCGCTAGGTCACGGGCCCAGGAGCCTCCGCTCCAGCTCATTTCCCCCCAAGCCTCATCACTAATCTCTGGGGCATGGCAGAAAAAGGATGTGGGGGGTGGTGGTGGAAGGGAAGCCCAGAGGCCAGAGACCCATCCCTCCCGGGCTCGTGCTCTCCGCAGGAGGGGGAGGGGAGAGAAATGGCGAGCGAGGGGGAGGCTCCAGGGCCGCAGGCCCAACACCCCTGCCCCGCCAAGCCCGAGGGATCGCCGGCGTGCACCCCCTGGACGACGCCCCTTTCCTCCTCGGCCCACAGGATGCGAGCGGTCCGGGGGCGGGGAAAGGGCCCCGCGCAGGGCCCGGGGAGCGCCTGATAACGGGCCCCAGCCCTGGAGGGAAGCGCTCGCTCCCCGCCCACGCCCAGGCTCTGCGGGCTGGGCTGAACCGGGGAGGAGGCCTCGCACATAACGGGCGCAGGGCGGCCGGCCTTCTCACCCAAGATCTCCTTGCGGCGGTCTGCGTGCGGCTGATCCGTGTAGACCCATTCGAAGTCCTGCCGCGACACTCGGGCTCCCATCGCGGCGGCGGCTGCACTCGGCTTCTCTCCCGGCAGAGGCTGCTCCCGCTCCTGCGCGCCGCTTCCTCGGACCCCGGCTATCAGCGGGCCAGAGATGGACACAGCACCTCGGGCGAACTGACGGGCTTGTCTTCGATGGCGGATGGAGGCGGAGGACAGGGACCAGGCAAAGGAAGGGGGCGCGGAGGTGGGGCCCCAGCCCACAGCGCCAGCGTCTGGGGCTGACTGGCGGTCACGGAGGCCCGCCCCTGGGAGGAGCGCGCGTGGCCCCGCCCCATCTCCGCCCCTCCTCTCCCCCTCCCTCCCTGTCACCTTCCACCTCCCTTCCCCTTCCCCTTCCCCTCCCCCCTTCCCGTCCCGTCCCCTTCCCCCGCCTCCCTAGCTCAGTCTCCTCCTCTCCGGGACCAGCCCCATCCCTCCCTCCCCGCGGGGCAGTGGGAATTGTCCCTCCAGGCTCGGGCAGGGCTGGAAGAGCCAGGCCCCACGACTGCGACCTGGTCCATCGCCTCTGCCCCAGCACTGCCTCGACATCCTTTTTTGACCACAGTCACCCATCTCAACCTCGTATTTAGTGCTTTAAGGATCGCTTCATGAGTACCCCCTTGGGACGTAGGTGCTGTTATCATCCCCATTTTACAGATGAGGAAACTGATACAAGCCATCACTGATGCAAGGCGAGTTGCAGGGCAGGGGTGGGGGAGGGGTATCCCAGGTCGTGTCTGAACTACAGATCCTTCACCACTGCACCCCCAGTTTGCATGACTCCCTTCGCCCCTCCTAACACACCTACTTGTGTGCAGAGGGAGGATTGCCTGAGTTCCTCTTATTTATCAGAACGTTGGCTCCTTAAGGGCAGAGACCCTCGTCTTTTTTTGGTTTTCTGAGCGTTTAGTACCGTGCCAAGCACCAAGGGTACTTGTGCTAAATAAATGCTTTTTGACTTAGCGCAGTGTCCGGCACGTAGGAAGAGCCTAATAAATGCTTGTTAATTTTAACACAAACCTCTTCTCTTCCCCTTCACCCCTGTACACACACTTTGTGTTCTGTACACACTCACATATGGCGCTTCACGCAGGAAGGGTGAACGCGTTGGAAAGTTCTTTGATTCTTGGGCCCTTCAGATACCTACAACTCGTTACACAGCACTTTGGGAAGAGAAGATCAAGAATTTGATAATGTTGCTTATTTAGCAGAGCCGTGGGTTGGAGGTAACCTGGGCCCGGGCTGGTGGGGGTGGTGGTGGAAGGAAGGAATGGTTAATGTCATCTTCATAACTAGCTACTGTATCTAAACTGTCCACGCCTTTTTGTCCCCCTTAGTGTAGTTTCTTTACTGAGCCTTAGTGGCCGTTTACTGAAAACCCTTCTCACAAGGAAGGCAATGACTCTGGCCGATCCAACTCTGGAAAAAAATGTAGGGCATTGACACATATTTCAGACAATTGAGGCAAAAAGAAGCCCTAATGTTCTGGGAAAACCAGCCCATTTTGTGTTCTTTTGTTAATTTCTAATTATGGGGTCTGGAGGGTGGTTTCCCATGAGTTATCCAAATTGGTTTTTTCTTTCTTTTTCTTTCTTTCATTTCCCTTTTTCATTCTTTCCTTCCTTCCTTCCTTCCTCCCTCCCTCCCTTCCATCCTTCATTTCTTCTTCTTTTTTTTTTTAAGGAAGGGGCTTCCTCAGACTTTTAATGTTTCATAACTTTACCATTCTTTGAGTTATGGGATTGTTACCGAAGTCTAATTATACATTTTAATGACAGTGCTAGAGAGATGACTGCATTGTATTAAGTTTAGGCTTTTAAAGGTACCCAGTGCAGCTAGGTGGTGCAGAGGATAAAGTACTGGGCCTGGGGTCAGGAAGACTGACTTTAGACAATGAGTAGCTGTGTCACCCTGGGCAAATCACTTAACCCTGATTGTCTCAGTTTCTGCATCTGTAAAATGAGCTGGAGAAGGAAATGGCAAACCTATCTTTGCCAAGAAAACTACAAATGGGGCTATGAAGAGTGAGACAACTGAAAGGAAGGAATGACATGACTCAATGTTATCAGACCTTTATTCTTATTGTCCAGTAATTTGCTTTGAAGTAATCATACTGGTTATTCTAGAAAAACCTTGACCAATCTGGTGATCAGTCCTTAGAGATTTCCAGTATTCTCAAGATGTTCTGAAACTTTCAAATGAGGCTTAATTAGACTTAGCTCTTTGAAATATTTGAATTGTTCTGTTCAGGAGACAAGGGCAAAATTATTGATAGGGTATTTTTTCTACTTAGGACTGGCGTACATACTGTACTTATAATTTCATTAATATAAGAAGTTTCTGGATGAGCAATTACTCTTTACTAATTAATATGCAGGTCAGCACTGCTTTATCAACATTGTCTTGCAGGAGTTCTTAACCTGGGGTTGGTGAGCTTGTTTTTAAAAAATATTTAGATAACTGTATTTCAACATAATTGGTTTCTTTTTGTAATCCTGTGTGTTTTAGTTTGTGTATTTAAAAAAATCATTCTGAGAAGTTCCTTGGTTTCAACAGATTGCCAGAGGGGTCCCTCCTTCCCTCCCTCTCCCTCTCCATCTCTTTCTCTTTCTCTCTCTCTCTCTTTCTCTCACTCTCTCTCTCTCTCTCTCTCTCTCTCTCACACACACACACACACACACACACACACACACACACACACACACACACACACACACACACACCACATAGAGGTTAAGAACCACTGTCTTAAGAGAGCTGAGTAGAGCATTGAGGGGTTAGGTGACTTGCTGAGGGTCATCGGGCCAATATAAAACAGAGGTAGAATTTGAACCTGGGTTTTCTGGTCTCCTAATCCTGCTGCTCTCTATGAATTATTTGTTGTTATTCAGTCATTTTTCAGTTATTTCTAATTCTCTGTGACCCCATTTGGGGTTTTCTTGAGAAAGATACTAGTGGTTTGTCATTTTCTTCTCCAGCTTATTTTACAGATGGGAAAACTGAGGCAAAAGGGTTAAGTGACTTGCCCAGGGTCACACAGCTGAGTATGAGGTCACATTTGAATTTAGAAAGATTTGAATTCAGCACTCTATCCATTGAACCACCTAGCTGCTCCTATGTGCTATATAACAGTGCCTTCCCTAGCCTCCTTACCCAACCCTTTTTTGTAAAAGCAACTGACTCATTTTCATGGAACCTCCTGACTTGGGTTTAAAGAGCATGGACAGACCAATGCATCTCATCTACAGATATCTGGTAGTACTTACGGCAGCAGTCATAGCATGTAGGGTTGGAAGATACCTTGGAGTCATCTAACCCCTCTGTTTGACAGATGAGAACACGGAGGCCCAGAGAAACTAAGTGATTTTAGTCACGGCTTGCAGGTGAAGAATAAACAGCATAACCCAGCAGCAGGTCAAACTAATTCTTTGGAGTCCAAATCCAGTGTTCTTTCGTTTGGGCCACTGTGCAAGTTTTTTCATCCAAGATTTCAACTCACACAACAGGAATTACATAAATTTTCCTTTGGCATTACTGTCATCATTGTTATTATTATCCTAGCATGATACTGTGGAGAAAGCTTAGGATGTACAGTCAAGGGATTTGGTTGTATGTCCCAGTCCAGCTATATGACATTAGGCAAGTCACTTCATGTTCCTTGGGAAGTTTTCCTCATAAAATAATAGTTGTGTTTGTTTTTTTTAAAGACAACAGATAGAGGGTGGCTAGGTGGCTCAGTGAATAGAGCAACAGCCCTGGAGTCAGGAAGTGGTGACCGGTAAGAGCCTGCATGGCTACATGCCAGATTAACTTCACTTTGTTTTTTTAACAGGATTTCCAGACTGGTAATCAGGGGAATCCCAGAGACAACAGCATACCTAAATTTTTAGAAAACACTGGATAAATTCCTCAATTTTTGACAAATTCCCCATATTCTTGCGTACAAGATAAATAAATATGGGCTAGGCAGTAGTGACAGATAGAATCATTTAAATGCCCAGACCCAAAAAGTAGGCATTAGTGTTTCATTTTCAATTTAGGAAGAATTATCGGTGTGTGCTGCTCTGGGGTTCAGTTTGTACCTGGCTATGGCTGGCTTAACATTTTTTATCAATGACTTGGATTGATGGCATGTTTACCAAATTTGCAGATGTAAAGTTAGGATGTATCACTAACACATTGGATGAGAGAATCAAGATCCCAAAAGCAGTCAATAAAACTGAGATGAACTGAGTAAGATGAAATTTAATAGGTGGCACTATGGATAGAGAGCTGGGCCTGGAGTCAGGAAGAAATGAGTTCAAATGTAGCCTCAGACACTTACTAGCCGAGTGGCCTTGGGCAAAAGCCACTTTACTCTGCTTCACTTTCCTCTTCTGTAAAGTGAGCTGGAGAAGGAATGGCAGACCACTCTAGTATCTTTGCCAAGAAAACCCCAAATGAGGTCATGAAGAGTTGGACAAGACTGAAAAAACCACAACTCAACAACAGTGTTATAGGAGGATTAAAAAAATCTATTTTACAAGTATAAGATGAGGGAGGTAAGAGTAGATAGCAATTCATAGGAAAAAGATTTAGGGGTTTTATGAGCTCAGTGTGATTGAGCATTGTGACATGGAAGCCCAAATTAATTTGGCCTTGGACTGTATTTTACATATTGTATCTCGGACTAGGAAGGTCTTGTTACCCTACACCTGTGTTAGAACGTATCTAAAGTATTGTATTCAATTCTGGGCGTTATTTTTGGAAGGACATTTATAAACTGGACAAGCATCCTACAGGAAGTGACCAGGATAGTGAAGGGCCTGATGGGATAGAATTGTCACTATGGGGCCAGAAGAGACTCACAAGCCATCCAGTATATCTAACCTCTTCCTCATATCACACCAGGCCTGGTTTAGAGAACTGGAGGATATGCAGCCTAAAGAAGAGACCTCGGTCGTCCTCTTAATCTCTTCTTAACTCTCTCAAGCCTGGCTTCCAAACGCATCATTCAAATGAAACTACGCTATCCAAAGTTAATAGTGATCTCCTAATTATCAAACCTAATGGCCTTTTCTCAGTCCTTGTCCCTCTTGATTTCTCTGTAGCTTTTGCCCCCTTAGATCACTCTTCTCCTTGATACTCTCTTCTCCCAAGGTTTTAGTGATAATGCTCTCTCCAGGTTCTCCTCCATCCAATCTGACCAGTCTTTTTCCTTTATCATATCTTCATCTGGGTCATGCCCACTAACCTTTGGGGTCCCCTGAGGCACTCTCTTGGGCCCTTTTTTGCATCTTTGCTATTTTAGTTGGTGATGTTATAAGCACCTATGGTTTCAGTGACCTCTCTCATATCTACCTGTTGTTTCTAACCTCTCTGCTAACCCCAGTCTCACATCTTTAACTACCTATTAGAAATCTCCACCCAGACGTCCTGCAGACAATTTGAACTCATCATAGCCAAAGTAGAACTCATTATCTTTCCCCTCAAACCCTCTTCCTAACTTCCCTATTAGTGTTCAGGGTACTACTAGCCTTCCAGTCACCCGAGCTTGCAATCTGGTGGTCATCCTGAATCCCTCCCTCCCACCGTTACTATAAAATAAATTGTCAAGTCTTTTCATTTCTACCTTTGTAATATTTTTTCTTAAATGTCCCCTTTTCTTCTCTGACACTGCCTTCAGTCTGGTGCAGGTCCTTCTCACCTCTTTGTGCTTAGACCACTGCAGTAGCCTGTTGGTTGGTCTCTTGGCCTCAGGTTTCTATCTCCCCCCACAATCAGTTCATCCTCCACTCAGCTGTCAAACTGATCTTATTAAAGCTCAGATCTGATCTTGTCATTCCTTTATTCAGTGAACTCCGGTGGTTTCCTATTACTTCTATGATCAAATAGAAAATCCTGTTGGGCTCTTAAAGGATTTTACCACCTGGGCACTTTTTACCCTTCCAGTTTTCTAACACCTTGCTATTCTCCACCCTGCAATCCAATGACACTGGCTTCCTTGCTGTTCCTCAAACAAGACACTCCATCTCCCAACTTTGCATTTCACTGGCTGTCTCTCATGCCTAGAACTCTTTCCTTCCTCATCTCTCCCTCCTAGCTTCCCTGGCTTCCTTCAAGTCTCACCTACAGGCCTACCTTCTACAAGAAGCCATTTCTGGTCCTTAAAAAAAATTTAAATGTTATTTTTTTTCAATTAACAAAAATTTACCCTCTCATCACTTGGAGAATGGCTAAACAAGTTGTGATATATGAACGTAATGGAGAAATGAGGTGCAGACCGACCATAATAACCTGGAGAGACTTATGTAAACTGATGCCGAGTGAAGAGAGCAGAACCAGGAGAACTTTGTACACAATTACAGACACAGTGTATGTGTGACAACTGACTTTGAGAGACTGGGCTCCTCTCAGCAACGCAAGGCTATAAGACAACTCCAAAGGACTCAAGATGGAAAAGGGACATCCACACCCAGAGGAAGAGCTACAGTCTGAATGAAGACTGAAGCAAACTACCTGCTCTCTCTTTTTTTTGTTTTGATTTGCTTCTTCTTTCTCATTGTTCACTCCATTGGTTATAATCCTTTACAACTTGACTAATGTTTAATGTGAAGGTATTTGTAGATCCTGTATTTGGTTGCATGCCTCAGTGGGGGAGACAGGGGAGGAGAAGGAGGAGGAGGAAATTAGGAATTCAGGGGATTGTGGAACTGAATGTTGTAAACTAAAAGTAAATAAATAAAATTTAAAAAAATTCACCCTCTCTTCCCTGCCCCACTCCAATCGAGAATGAAAGAAAAACAAAACCCCTGTTACAAACATGTATAGTTAAGCAAAACAAATGTCTGCACTGGTCACGTCTAAACTTTAAATATATAGGTGTGTGTATGTGTGTATGTATGTATGTATGTACATGTGTATATAGATATATACACTATATATACACATACATGCTCATTCATGTATATATTATATATAATGAATATGTGTGTAATGTATGTTGTGTAAAATATATATATATACGTATACACATATATCCTCGGCGTCTTTCTCAAGAGGTATGTTTCACTGATAGTCTTCTGGAATCCAGGTTGGCCATTACACAGATAAGAGTTCCTATCTTTTAAAGTTGTCTTTACAATATTGTTGACATGATATAAATTGTTCTCCTGATTCTGCTCACTTCACTCTTCATTAGTTCCTACTAACCTCCCCAGTTTTCTCTGAAACTATCTCCTTCATCATTTCTTATGGCACAGTAGTATTTCTTCACATTTATAGGCCATAATCTGTTCAGTTATTCCCAATTGATGGGCTACTCCCTCAGATTCTAATTCTTTGCCAAAAAGAACTATACATTTTGTAGATCCTTACAGTTATTTTCTTTGAGGTTAATCCCTCCTTTAATCTACTCTCCCTCTAATTTCTTCTTTCCTTATTTCCCTGTTGAGTGAAATGTATTTCTATACCCAACTCTGTGTATGTTTAAATATATTCTTCTCTCCTGTATCCAGTTCGAATGAGAGTGAGGTTCAAGTATTAGCTACTATCCCCACTCTTCTGTTTTGTATAGACTTTGACCCCAATTATTTGAGATAATTTTCTTTAATCTTCCTTTCCCTTCTTCCCCATCTACCAGTGTATTCCTCTTACTTCTTCTTTCCATTCTTCAAGACCAAGACATGATACAAAAACTCCTAGGTGTTCTATCCAATTAGACCCCTGATGATGATAGGGCTCAGAGCAGACACGTATGTCATCTTTCCATATTAGAATGTAAGCAGTTTTTCCTTATTTAGTCCTTTATCATTGTTCATTCATGTTTCCTTTCTTTGTTTCTCTTAACTCCTGTGTTTGAACTTCAGTTTTTACACAATCATGGTCATTTCATCAAGAATGCTTGGAAGTTCTCTATTATCATTATAGATTCATTCTCCCCATACTCCCCACCCTCCCGTAGGATTATACTTAATTTTGCTGGGTAAGTTCTTCTTGGCTAAAATCCTATATCCTTTGCCTTCTGGAATATCATATCCCAAACTCTCCATTGCTTTATAGTTGTGCCATTTTGACTGCAATTCTTCAGTACTGGAATGCTTTCTTTCTGGATACTTGCAGTATTTTTTGTTTGACCTGGAAGTTCTGGATTTTGGCTATAATGTTCATAGGAGTTTTCATTTGGCGGTTTCTTTCAGGAGTTAACTAGTGGATTCTTCCTCCTTTTCTCTTTGCCCTCTGGTTCTAAAACATCTGAGCAAAAATCTTTTAAGATTTCTTGAAGATATCCAGGCTATTTTTTTGGTCAAGGCTTTCAAGATAGTTCAGGCATTCTTACATTTTTTCTCCCTTCATCTAGTTTCCAGGTCAGTTGTTTTTACTATAAGATACCTTATATACATTTTCTATTATTTTTCAGTCATTTTTACTTTGTTTTAATATTTTTATTTTCTCACAGAGTCATTGGCTTCTGCCTGGTCCATTCTGATTTTCAGGGAGTTTGATGCTTGGAGATAAGTTGTACATCTTAGACTAAGCTGTTAATTATCTTTACAATTCTTTCTTCCACAGTTCTCATTTTTTTTTCAATGTTTTCCTCCAGTGCTTTCATTTCATTGATAAAAACATTTTTTAAACTTTTAAAAACTCTTATTTTATATGCTGTAGGAAATCAAGTTGAATTTTTGCCCACAATATGGTTTGTTTTTTTTTTTTTTGAGGCTTTACTTGTACAAAGATGTTCTGGAATTAATTTACTTCTGAGTTTATGGCTTGAGTGACCCTATAATTGTAATTAGCTTTTTACAATGGGTTTGTTTTTCTCATCCTTCCAATCTGATTTCCTTGGACTTTGTGTTAGGCCCAGGCTCTGTGCAATTTTGGAGGGAACGTCTAGAGAAGTCCTTTGTTTTTGTGGGAGGTAGTGTGTTATTTCAGGTTTTCAGGGGCTAGAGACTTGCAACCTTCCAGTGCTGCCAAAATGGTCTGATCCAAGACAGCATCTTATTTATACCTTGCCTGGTGTGAGCTCTGCAACTTTAAGTTGTGTTTGGCTCTGAGCAATGGTAAACTGTTGCTGGACTCAGCCACTATCAGCCACCTGGGAAATTCTGATGGTTCAGACCAACAGAACTTTAAGGAGGTGGCACTTGGCCTGAGTCTTGAAAGAAGAGAGCAATCCTAAGAAGTGGTGATGAAGAGTGAGTCCATTCCAGGCTTGGAGGACGGCCTCTACAAAAGTATGGCAATGGAGATGGAACATTATGTGTGAGAAACAGCAAGGTTAATTTGGTTGGACCACAGGGTTCATAAATGGAAATATTATATAATGGGCCTGAAATGGTTAATTCTATCCAGGCTGTCTAGGACTTTAAATGCCAAGAATTTCTGTTTGATGCTAGAGACAACAGGGAAGTAGCCATTGGAGTTTATTGAGCTGGGGACTGCCATGGTCAGACCTATTGAAAGTTTTAGTTTTTGAAGGACCCACTTGGAAAGGAGATGAGACTTGTTTTGCTTCACTCTTGGCAGAACTGGGAGCCATGGGTAAAAATAGTAGAGAGGAAAATATAAGTTTTATATAATGAGAAACTACCTAACCAGTAGAGTTATCCCAGCATGGAATGGGCTGCCTTATTAGGTTGTGGATTTTCACTCACTAGACCTTCAGCAAAGATTGGATGGTCACCTTAGGATTTTTTATAGAGGAAATTTTTGTAAAAGTATAGGTTGAATTAGGTGGCCTCTGAGGTCCCTTCCTACTCTGAGACTGAGCTTTTCTGATTCCTCAAATCCTGATTTAGTTCAGTGTCTTAAGTGGTGCTTTTTTTTTTTTAGCAGGTTTGAAGCAGGGGGTAAGAAGGAGTTGTGAATGAGAGGAGCTTTGCAATCTTGGGTAAATCAGTGAACCTATTTTCTTTTTATCTCTAAGGTAACTTCTAATTCTGTGAATATAAGAAAGCTCTTTAAATGTTAATTCTAAAATGGGCCCTGATAAAAGTAGAAAGCCTGTAAGTTTAGGTGTAGATACAATATATTTAGGATTGTCCACTTCTTAACATAGTATTTTTCTTTTCACAGTTACACTTAATGTTGACAAGTTAGGTCATAATCATTAGAAGTAACAGATGTTTTACCATGGTCAAAAAGGGGGAAAATAGATTTAAAGTTTATTGAACCTGTATAAGAAGTTAAATATGTCAAAACAAAAAATGGACAGAAAATTTGAGAAATCTGGGATTTCTGGCCATTTAGAGGTTTCTAATAAAATACAGTTATTGAATTCAGGTCCTATCATTCTTGATTTATACTTTAACTTCACAACTATTACCTCAGTTATTATTTCACTTTCCCTCTTAGCATTTATTATTTTTGAGAAAATGCTTCACTGAAAACATAAAGAAGTCATACAAAACAGCTAAAAAGTGCATTTTTCTCTCTAGAGGATCTTCAATAACATATCACTTTTAAATATTGGAATCTAATTCAGCATGGGAACATTTTTTGAGAACACAATTATTATTATTATTATTTTTTGCTTTTTGGAGGGAGGAAACAGGGCAATTAGGGTTAAGTGATTTGCTAGTCACATGGCTAGTAAATGTTAAGTGTCCGAGGTTGGATTTGAACTCAGGTCCTCCTGACTCCAGGGCCGGTGCTCTATTCACTGCACCGCCTAGCCACCCCCCAAATTTGTATTTTTTAAAGAAAGGTAAAAAAGGGTAGGCTAAGATGTTTGATTTCCCAATGAAAAATTCTTAGGATTATTCTCTATTTTGTACATGGAGAAATAGAATCCATTCTGAGCCTCCTGAAATCCAAGTTAATAGCAGTTGTCTCATTACATTTCCCTACTTTCCATGACGTTCAAATGACCAGAATAAAGCAATAATGCTGGACATCCCTGGTCTCTATTTTCAAAATCTAGCTAGGCAACTAAGGAGAGCATATCCCAAAGTATAGTTGCTGCTAGAATATTTCTTTTTCTTACGGACCTTAGTCCTAAGTAACCCATCATCAGGGTGAAATTCCCATGAAATATTTTTGGAGTTGGTTGCTACAATTCACAAAACTTACTTCTTGGTTTTATGTTAAGTGCATATGTCTTGCTACTTTTAGCCCGAGGGGCCCTGACAGTTTTTTTTCCTCAGCCAAGAATGAATCTAAGGAATTTGAATCTATTGTCATTAAATTCATTGCTGTTCATCTTTCAAAGGTTTATTATCCACCTCCTCTTTTTCTTTCCCTCCCCTCTTCCCCCTTCCCCCATTTTTAAGAATCTTACATCACAGACTTTTAATAATAAAGTATCTGGAGGGTCAGTTTATCTCCATTTTCTTTTGTGTACAAAATAAAAATACAACCATAACTGGTAATAACACATTTATTGAAGTACCCTGATGTATGAGTGGGAGGTGTTTTTCACTTTTCCAATGATTGCATTAGGTCATAAACATTTAAAATGCCAGAAACTAAACCTCTAGTTCATTGTGACATAGGTAAACAGAAATGGTACCACATAAAAATATTATACTCTTATGACCAGCAATGTCCTTTGGTATGACTGAATAAGGACCACATATTCTGTAAGGTCAAAGAACCTAAAGAACACAGTAATACTTATAATATCTCACATGTCCTTTCTGGTGAAGACTGGTAAGTTTAGATTTAATATTCATATTCATCTTACATTAGGAACTCAATACAAACTTTTGGGGCATATGAACTTAAATATTTTAGGGGGTATAAAAGGCCAATTTTCAAAAGACTAGTATGGACAATGAGCTCAGTCCAGAATTGAGTGGGAAGAAGAGCTGGCTGGATCACATTTGGGAAGTCATGCAGTGCTTTCAATGATCCCAAATTGTTTGGTGCTGCTAAAATCCGTACTTTTAACATCAGTATTTTCTATTGATGTTATATGGCTGTAGATCATGAAACAGACTTGGAAGAATCAAAACTATAAGAAAACCAGAAGGGCAATGGAAAGATACAGAATAAGTGTAAGTAGGTTGCAGCATATTGTCAACAATGACTTGCCCATGAGAAACAGGATAAAAAACATCAGTGACAACATGTACAAAGTGGGCTAGTCACGTAGCAAGATGGAAAGACAAGAAATGGATGGCCTGAGTGCTACATTAATTATAAGATATTAAAAAGAAATAACCTAGAAGGCCTACAGTGCATTGTATGGATGGATCTTCTATGGAGGATTTCTGGAAAGACATTGACAAGGATTGCACAGGCTGAGAAGGCATGGAGGGGTTGCTTTCTGCATAGGTGGAGGCAATATCAACATTGATCAATCAAAATAACCTGGCTCCAGCCTGCACTTTTGTCACCAATGTACTCATTTTATCAACACTATTATTATGAAAAGCCTTTATTAGTCAAAGTCAAGAACAGTCAATCAGTCAGTAGCTGTGCAGCTTTTATAGGGTAATTTTCATTATTACCCCTTTGATTTCAAAGAAAATATTAATTTCTTGTTTGAGGAAACTGGACCAAAATGATAAAGACAATTGGCAGGGTTGAAAAACCTACACTTCTCTCATTAAAAGGAGCTTTATAGCATGACCAGGCTACTGTGCTTCCTCCCTGTACAGAAAGTTGCTTTTCAGGGAACTTTTTATTTCTAACCTCAACTATTATTTATATCATTGATTTTTAAAGGTGCCCGATGATAGGGTACTCTAGAATAGACAGAACTGGAGATAAAGATACTATATTGTGCACTAAGTCTTAAGATTTACGTTGTTTTTCACTTTTCCTAATACCACAAACTTACATGCTGTTTGAAGTAGGGCAATATACAAGTATTCTCAGAAATTACTACAGCTATCGAATAAAAACTTAAAAAGAAAGTCACCTCCAAAAAACTAATTTAATTGGCCAACATATTGTGCATTTAGTTTCTTTGGAGATTAAAGTGCAGGTTGTGAAATGGCATAAATAATGCAGTCAAACAGTATCACTGACTTAATGATCCATAACCAGACGTAATGCACATTAGAAAGTCTTTTCATGTGCCATTCATCTATTTTTACTCAATAATTAAGTTGTAACATTTTCTTTTAGCTCATTGGATTTAAGCATGTCTTTCCTTCTGTGTCTTACCCATGTTGAGAGCCAAACGGAGTATTTCCATTAGCTTTTTAACATTTAGGTCAAAAGCATATCTGTTTTGGAGCTACTAAGTAGTTTAAGGCCAGCTTCTGTAAAAGTTCAATAGTATAAAAACAAAAACATGATTAAAGAAAAAGTTACTTCCAACAGTGGCTATCAAGTTGAATTTCAGGGAATCCTACAAGGTTCCTTTAAAAAGTATGATTAATAACATGTTCAGATGTCTGTTCTGTTATCTACAGAGCCCAAATGCAACAAAGAACTCAGGTTTCAAAGCAAGAAAGGATTTTAAAGACCATCTGGTCAAAATCCTTCACTTTACAGATGAGGAAACTGAGGCTAACAGGTGAAGTGACTTGCCGAAGTAACATAGGAAGCAGTTAGGATTTGAAACCAGATGTTCTGACTCTAAATCCAGTACCCTTTCCATTAAGCCACACTGCCTCTCCCAACCAGGAGCTTGAAAAAATAATGCAGATAGATGTCATAACATGAAATTTATAAACCACCTTCTCAGGAATTAAATAATGTTCACATAGAAAAACCACGAAGAAAAAGAAAGGATCCTAGGGTTGAAAATCCTAAATTCCTTTTGAGTGCCTTTCCCATATTATAGCTCAAAATCCATTTTAGCGTAATGAACTTACTAATGAGTATGGTCCATAAAAACAAAGCAATTTCAATGAAAAGCATGCTCTCCTGGAAAAGGCTCTGGAAAACAGCTGGGATACCGCAGTACAATTTATTCTGTCAAGTGATTTCCTAGTACAACATACTTACATCATACTGTTTATCATTCAAGTTAATGACAATTCAAGACAATATGATAGCTTTCTTGAAATTAATGTATATGTATCATCAACTTCAGTGGATCAAAGTAATTAGTGTCTACCAGAAACTTAAATAAAAATCTTCTTATTTTTTTAGTTTCCTAGAATTTTTGCAATTAAAAAACGAGCAATGGTGTCTGCAGTGCCAACCCCCTTCTTTTCTTCCTTAAGTGAAAGTCTGTTAAGAAATGCAGTTCAGAAAGTGCTAAATTTAGATGTCCAAAATTCCAGTCTATGAGAAAAAAAATTTAAATTCCTTCTAAGGGAAGGACTTTTTGCTCAAAACAAGTAGTATCCAACAAAAAATTATAAACGGCATACACGAGCTGGTTTCCTTAGAATTAAAGTATGTCCCATTTGTTCTTGTAGTTAAAGAACGTTTCTGTAACACGATGGAAACACCACGCAAGGGTATTTGGTAAATGGTAAATGGGTTTGATCTGGTTTTCATATGCTTAATGTTAGAAACTGTTATTTGTTGTTGATGCTGATGGTTTATTACAAAAACCACCTGTTTGTATAACTAAGGGGACACTCTACTGGTCAAACAGCCTAGATACTTGGGACATTACATAGAAACATAAGAAAGGAAGGTCGGAATGGAGGTGATTTAAGAAATAAATTTCAAATGAAACTATAGTGAAGCCTTAAGTGGACAGTGTACCAAACAAACCTTTCCCAGGAGTACAGACTTTTTGTAATTCATTAAGACCTGTTAAAGTATTCATCTTAATAATAAACTAAGACTGTTAAATGTATAATCATCATAATTAATAAATATGTATTATGTCTCCTGAATTCTAGAAAAGCTGTCTTTCGCAAAGGCCATAAAGTATCCCAACAGGCTTCCACCCCAGCCATGACATCGTAGATAATTTGATAACAAAAAAAGAAAAAGTAGCTGAGATGAATTCCAACCTGGGACTTTTACCTGTGTTGATAAATATGTTTTATGGAAATTGTTAGTTTATTTCTCCCCAAAACAAATCCTGAGGATAACTATTAAAGATCCTTACTTAAAACATACATTGTAAATGGATTTCCAAGTTAGGTGTTACTGATAGAAATTTAAGGACAATTATGAGTGAGTAGGAAAAAATTTTACTTTTCTTGGGTTAATTCCTAATAAGTATAACCTCATTATATTGGACGGATGCAAAACAGGTAACCTTGTGCTTTATTAAGCTAAGATTCTAACTCAGACCTTAGACTTAATTTAGATGTCAAACTCCCACAAGGAAATAGATATTTTTCCATGCTACACCTAAATGTAATTTTAATTTCACTGAAGCCCAAGGCAACAGCTGCTTAAAAGAATGTTTTAACAGTCAAATGATAGCTATATAGTACATTAAAAAATAAAACAAGGACAGTGATATCTGTATAATGTTTCAAAAATATACAACTGGGAAAAATAATCACTGTACACAACAACTTAGAGGTTGTTAAAGTGACCAATCAGAAGATTGAACAGTGCAAGACATGCTTTTCCAGTTACAAGTTTAAAACAGGAGTGCAAAAGAAATTAAAGCTTTTGTTTAAAGTTTTAGGATAAGGAAAGCTTGAATATAGTTATTAGTATTAAAAAGCTTCCCCTGACTATTGTCCCCTCCCCCAATGAAATGATGTAAATATCTTTTCATTGTACAACCATTTTCTTGAATGGACTTTGCTTCACTGATGAAAAAATTATACAGATAAGCAGTGTCCACTACTCAGTCATCACATTTTGACCTATGGGCTGACACAGTAGTGTGATAAGACAGTACTAGTAACCAGAGATCCTACATATACAAAAGGAGCTTTGAAAGTTGGATTTCTGCCTTAGCTAGAGTACCTGAACTCGCCAGGGAATGGATAATGCAACAGGCATCAGTACTGTTCAACCCCCGTTTTAAATAAGAGATCCAATGAAATAGTATATTTCCCCATTAAAGGCTCAAGCTCACCTCTGCCTGCTGTAATGGGAGTAGATGTTAACGGGGTACTAAGATCTTAGAAGCTTCTTTCTTTATCAGTGGGAAATCTAGAGGTTCAAGGTCAATGCCAGTGCAAGTGATCTTGAGTGAGCTAAAAAGGCAGTGCATGCACCTATCCATGCAAATGTAGGACCTGGTTCCAACAGAGAAATGAAATTGTGTATATAATAGCTGGATGAGTCCCTTGCCAGTAGTCTACAAAAATATATAGTCAATACTGTAGAGGTCTCTTCTGCAGTCAATACTGTAGAAGTCCTTTTCAATCACTCATTACTTCAATACCAAAAAGCATTAACTACTTTTCAGACATTCCAGACAAAGGTCACTTGTAACAAAAAGTCGACTTGTTTTTTATACAAGATAGTGTCCATTTAAAAAGTAGGTCTTTTCTTTCAAGTGAACAGGACATTTTCTGTACTTAAACTTAATTTCTAGTCTGTCAAGATAGGGTTTATTTAAGATCCTTATTTAATGTGCATATATGCAGAAACACAAATAAATTTACTTTAACACATCATCTGCACAGAAAAAAAGGTTAACTCCTCAAAACATGATAGAGTGTGGGTCTAGTTATTACAAATCTATTGCAAATTAAAAACATCCTGTGCATCAGTCCACCCAGACAGAAAGGGGGAAAATGTCCCAACAGTGAATAAATGTCAAAGTCTAAGTTGTGTTCTGAAGACTGCGCAGCCTAAAGGACACCATGCTGCTAAACCCAAGTTTCCATGGGAGCATGACTGCACGGGCTGCTAAGCCATGCCTTTTTGGAGCTATAACTGAATTCCAAGTTATTTTCTGTTTCGAAGACGTTTAGATTTCCTAAGAGAGTCTATGGCTTCCACTGCCTTTCTCCGTTTCCGAGGAGACTCCTCATTTGGCCCAGACCCTGAGGAATTTCCTACTGCGCTTTCCATGACTTCTCGAAGCTTTCGTTCCAGCTCTGCCAAACGAGCATTCTGTTCCCCTATGATTTGGGTTTGCTCTAGCAGTTTCTGGTCCTGATCTTGAAGCTGTTTCTGTTGTTCTTGCACTTTAGTGCGAAGCTCAGAAATTTCACGCCTGAGTACAGTCACACCAGCACCGTTTGTTTTCACTTGCTGCTGAAGTTTAGTGACCTCCTGTCTTGAAGGGTTTTGTTTGGAAAAGAGCTGCATTGTTGTTAGGGCTGCAGAAGGTCCTGGAACTGTGACAAAAGAGAGTTATAAGAGAAACAAATTAATTATTTTTTAAAAAGTTAGTTTCTATAAAATTTATGCTATATTAATATAACCAAAAATTTTTGAATACTATATTCTATTCTATTCTTATCATTTCTAGCTCTATATGCTTGTCGTTAGCTTATATAATACAAAGAAGCTCGTTAACCTGATTTTGTAAATTAATTTTTAATTCTCTAACTCCAAACTATCATGGTAGTATTTGGATTATACAAGAACACTTATTGATATATATTTGTGAAAGTAAAAACTGTAAACATTTTCATTACTTTAGTAATTGTTCAATATTATAGATACTACAAGTAAAACTGGAAAATAATTACCTGAGAAATAACTATTTAATAAAAGTAAAATGACTGGCTGAAATGGACACACAAGTCTTCATGGATGTCTGTAGGATGCAATAAAATAATCTCTGAAGACTACACCCAACTTCCAAGCCAAGTAAAAGGCTACAACAAATCATGTAGGATCACAACATGTTTTGACATCTAGGGGGATTTGGGAAGACATTTTAGCATTGGAATGAATACCATAGGTGAATACCATGAAACACAAATATTATACTACTTTTATACTACATAATCCCATTGAAGGTATAAATTCCATTAATCTATAAGCCTACATTTTATACAGACTTTTCATTTATGGAATCAGTGACTCTTAGAGCTAGAAGTGGCCTTACAGAATATCTCGCCCACACTCCTCTTATAGATATGGAAGGAGAGACCAGAGAGGTGAAGTCACTTGTCTGAGGACACACAGCTAGTGAGGGGGCTGGGCTCCCTAAGCCTAGTATTCTTTTTCTGCTTACCTACATTGCTATGTAAGTAGACCACTTAGGTCAGGGAATGCTGTCACCTTTCTGTATCTGGATAAGATTATGTTCAATTCAGTAAGCATTTATTAAGCACCTGTTATGTGCCAAGAGCTGGGTACACAAACAGCCACTGCCTCTTTTTTAAAGAGCTTTTTACTTTTTATGGGGGGCAGAGTTGGTAGAACAACATGATTACAAACATCATAGACAAAGTCTGGAAGAATAGGCACCAGTAGGTCAGGGATGATAGGCTTTTCCTCTAGGAAGTGCCCTTGACCTGATCTTGGAAGGAAACTGGGGCTTTCATCAGGTACTGATGTGGAGGGAGAGCACACACTCCACAAATGGGGAAAGCTTGTGACAAAACTGAGACAGAGGAAGTGGGAAAGCAGTACAGAGGAAGAGCAAAGAGACCAGCTTGGGTAGCCTAAGAATACTGGAAAGGGAAGGATGGATAGTACACCTGGAAAGGTAGGCTGAAGGTAGACTGGGAAGGGTTTTAAAAGCCAAATAGACATTTGCATTTTATCTTAATGGCAGTAAGAAGCCATGGAAATTTCTTGGGCAGGAGAGTAGTAAGGTTAGATCTGTGATTCAGAAATTTCACTTTGGTTATGCCAATCAAACTAACATGGGATTATTTTGAACTAGGAAAATAATGAAATTCATTTGGAGGGGGAAAAAGGTAAAAAAATATCAAGAGAAATAGTGAAAAAAGGGGGCAAGGGAGGACACTAGCACTAGATCACAAAATATAGTACAAAGCAGTAATCACTGAAGTGATTTAGTACTGGTTAAAAAAGAGGTCAATAAGTGTAACAGATTAGGAACATAAAATGTACAGAAACAACAACATGAAGTATAAACCCAAAGACCCCGGTTACTGGGGGAAGGGCTCACTCTTTGACAAAAATTTCTGGGAAACGGGCAGAAACTAGGTATAGATCAGCATCTCAACACTGTAAAACAAGTGAAATTACAAGAAAGATACATGACAGACATAAAAGGTGACATCATAAATCAGAGGGGCAAGGAATAAATTATCTTTCAGACTTTTGGATAGGGGAAGAGTTTATGATTAAGCAAGCATGAGAAAAGATGAAATCAAAAATTTTGATTATACAAAATATAAAAGTTTTTGCACCAAAAAAACTAATACAGTTAAAATTTGATAGGAAACAGGTAAGTGGGAAAACAAATTTCTTTAGTATGTTTCTTTATAAAGGCCTCATATCCAAGATATATAAGGAGCTAATTCAAATTTCTAAGACTAAGAGACATTTTTTAGTAAAGGATCAAAGGATATGAAGATGCAGTCTTCAAAAGAAGAAAGCCAAGCCGTCAACTACCATATAAAAATACTACAAATCACTAATAATTAGAGAAACTTAAAGCAACTCTGAGGTTCTACCTAATCCATCAGATGCGCAAAACTAACAAAAGAAGAAACTGACTACGTTGGAGGAGCTGCAGGAAAACAAGCACACTAGTACATTGTTGGTGGACCTGTGAATTGCTCTAGATTCTAGAAAGCCATTTGGAACTATGCCCTCCAAATTACTAAAATGTGCATACCCTTTAACCCAGCTATATCACTACTAAGCCTGTACTATAGAGAAATCAAATAAAGAGGAAAAGGACCTTTATGTACAAAAATACTCATAGCATGTTTTTTCATAGAATCCTCAGACTGGAAACTAGAGAATTCTACCATAGGGAAATGGATAAACAAATTATGGCATATGAATATAACAGAATATTATTATAACATAAAGAATTACTAACTGTACAGTTTCAGAGGAAGGGAAGACCCCCTGTGAAATAAGGCAGAGTAAAGTGAACAGAATTAGAGTAATTTATACAAAAACAACCTTGAAAGACTTTAGAACTCTGATCGATGAAACACTGAGTGCAAAGTTCTGAAGATAAAACACATCTCCTACTTCTTACCAAAGAGATGATTGACTAAAAATGCAGGGCAAGATATATTTTCGATATGGCCAATGTAGGTTTTTATTTTGTTGGACTATAAATATTTTTATGAGGGTTTCTTTTTAAAAATTTTTTTCAACTGGGGGAGTAGGAGGGAAAGATAATAAATGTTTAAAATAAGAAGAAAAGGAATTTTACTTTGACAGTTACGCAGAGGATGAACTAGAAAGGAACAGACTAAAGGCTAGGAAAACAATTAGGAGCTTATTGGACTGTTCCAGGTGAGAAGCAATGGGGGCTTTACCTAGGGTAGTGGCTTTGTGAACTGAAAGAAGGGGTGGATATCAGATATTAATGTGGAAGTAGAACTGATAAGATTTGACAACTGATTGGATGTAAAAGGCTAGGGGTGGGGAAAGGAAAAGAGTTGAGGATGACCCCAAAACTGTGAAACTAGGTGACAAGAAGAATGGTGGTTACCTCCACCAAAATGGCGAAAATAGGAAAAGAGAGTTTAGGGGAAAAGATGAGTTCTTTTTTTTTGGAAATATTAGTTTGAGATATTTATGGAACAATTCAGTTGTAGGTGTCCCAACAGACAAGGATGTGGGAGTAGAGTTTAGGAGAGAATTAAGACTTCTGTATGAAGATCTGGTAGTGATCTATATCGACATAATAGCTGAACCCATGCGAAATCATCTAGATAATGAAGTCGATTTGGTGTTCTTTTCTAGCCAGATGCTTGAGAATGAAACCATTTGTATGTTAATACAACCTATTAGCAAGAGCTATTATTATTATCTTGATTTTCCGTATCAGAATTAATCATTTGTGAGTCATATTAAGGGTAATATTCTAGTACCAACTTTCTTTCCTTTCTCTTAATGGTATTTCTTTAAGACTTTTCTCTGAGTCTGCTGTTATTCCTTGGTCTACTTCTCTTCCAAAAACTTAATCTTTGATAAATTTATAAAAGCCCCAAAGTAAAAATAGCACTCATAAACATTTTTTTTGTGCTGTTAAAATTAGTCTAGCATATCTTTTGGACTTTGACCTATTTTATCAAATATTGACCAAAAATTAAAACCATGACAGTTTTTCTTTAATCATACAAATCACTACATATTTACTATATATCTCAAGCTTATATATCTTGAGCACTGTGTTAAGTACTGGGATACAAAGAAAGGCAAAAACAGTCCATACTCTCAAGGAGCTCAAATTTTAATGGCGGAAGACAAAAAGCAAACAACTATGTATGTACAAGATATATACAGGGTAAATGAGATATAATCTCAGAAGGAAGGCACTAGCTTTAAGTGGGATCAGGAAAGGCTTCTTGAAGTAGGTGGAATTTTAGCTGGAACTTGAGGAAAGTCAGGGAAGCTAGGAGGCAGAGCAGAGATAAGGAGGAAGAGCACTCCAGTGAAAAGGCAGAGTTGAAACAAGGAATATCTTGTTTTGATATCTTGAACAAGGAATAAGTCACTTGTAGAATATATGAAAGAGAATAAAGGAGAATAAAGTGTAAGGGGAATGGAAAGGTTGGAAGGGACCAGGTTATGAATATATGGCCAGTGGTTACATTAAAATGTCATTTAGCTCTCTGTCCTGCTCTCCCTCCCCCCATACTTAAATTCTAAATTTTTAAAATAATTACCAACCTATATTGTTATTATTGTTGATGCTTAATACAAAGGGAGTGTGGCTTAATGGATTTAGAACTGACCTTGGAGTCTGGAAGAGCTGGTTTAAATCCTGGTTATTATGTACTGGTGTGTGACTTTCAGCAAGTCACTTAACCTTTCAGTGGTATAGGCAACTCCTCTACTGGTAGAGGGAATTTTCTCTCCTGGGAGTTCCTTATACCAATGAAATCATAGGTCCAGTCCCTACTCAGTCTTTAGTCTAATATTAATAATTAATGTCCAAAAGATTCTAAGTTGATTTGCTTTAGAAGGGAAGTGACCCATAGATTAGTCTCTAGGGAAAACTGAATTAATAAAATTTTTGCTGACATATTTTATTTTTATATCAATCAATCGAGTATGTATTAAGTCCTTACTATGTGCCAGGCACTGCTAATAGGCTCTGAGAATAAAATAAATAATGCTAAATTACAAGAATTTTATATTTTAATGGGAGAGAAGTTATATAGGTAAGTATACATGGGATAAATATAAAGATGATAAATGCAAATATATACAAGGTAATTAAACAGAACATACAGTGAGGCTGAAAAGATAGAACAGGACCAGATTATAAAAGGCTTTAAAAGATAAATAGAGGAACTGATATTTCATCCTCTAGGCAACAGGGAACCATTAAAGTTGACTGAGCAGAAAGTGATTTGGTCAGATCTGCCTGAAAATAAAATTACTGTGACAGCTACATAGAGAATGAACTAAAATGGGGAGAAGCCTTTGAGGCAGGGAGTCCAATTAGGAAACTATTACAATAGTCTAGAGAGGAGGTGATAAGAAACTGAACTAAGGTGGCTGAGAAAGTGTCTGAAATAAGAGATGCCATGGATGAAAAATGGTAAGAGTTAGCAAGTGAATTGAGAAATGGGGTAAGGGAGGGTGAGGAGGTAAGGGCACCATCAAAATTATAAATCTTGAAGAGAGGAACAGGAAAATTTGGAAGAAGGAGGAGTTTGACAGGAAAGATCATGAGTTCTGTTTTGGACATGTTGAATTTCAGATGCTTATGGGACTATCCAATGTCCAATAGGTGGTTAACGATGCCCAAGATTAAAGCTCAAGGGAAAAACTAGGGCTGCCTACATAAGACTGAATTTTATCCTAAAAGTGATAATTAAACCACATGGGAGCAAATTTGGTTACTAAGAGTGAAAATGCAATCAAAACAGACAAGAGAGCTCAGGTCTGAGCCTTGGGGAAACCCACAGTTGACAGTAAGAACAGAATATCCAGTGCCAAATGGCACCAAGATAAAAAAAAAAAGATGAGGATTGGGGAAAAGACTGTCAAATCTGGCAATTAAAAAAATCAATGGTAATTCTGAAGAGAGAAGTTTCAGTTAAATGATGAGCTTAGAAGCTAGATTGCAAAGGACTGAGAAGTAAGAGGAAAGCAAGTAGAAATAATGAGTGTAAACAAGATTTTGAAGGAGTCTGGGTGAGAATAGAGGAGAGATATAAGATGACAACATAAAAGGAATGGTTGGATACAGTAAAGGTTTTTTAAGGTGGGGAAGACTTTGGCATGTTTGATGGCCACAGGGAAGGATCCAGGAGAAAGGGAGAGAAGTTAAAGATTAAAGAGAGAAAGGAGATGTTTGAGAAGGCAATCTGCTGGAAAAGACAGGAGGGGATGGGATAAAAGTACATATTTTGGGGTTGGCCCTGGCAAGGTGAGAGAGGCTATCTCATTATGAGAAACTAATGGAAAGAAGGAGAGAGTAGGGGATGATGGCAAGTGGTTTTGAGACGAAGAGAAAGGGAGACGATCATAAACAGCACATCACTTTTATTTTCAAGACTATCCCTTCCCACTCCCCTATGTAGAATTTTTTTAAAAATATATAAAAAGGCAGTTCAGCAAAATTAACGTATCAACCAAGTCTTTTAGTATTTGTAGTGTTCCACAAACACAGCACCTTCCCCCCCCATCCTCAAAGAAGGGAGGGAAGTTAATTTTCTCTGCTCTGGGGCTAAACTTAGTCATTATAATTACACAGCATCCATTTTGGTTTGAAAAAGCTGCTTTTAAGTGAAATTTTACAGTTAAATATTAGTGGAAAATTGGATACAATATAAATAGTATATACCTGGAGGAGAGCCTATGAGTCGCCCAGACACATCTGATCCTGGTAACTTCTTCTTTAGAATTGGGACAATCTTCTCATCAAAGTATTCCATTGCCATGGAGGAAATATCCCTTAACTCTTGGAGGACTTCATGAGCCCGTTGTGGGGCTCTGGTAGAATTTACATATCTCAGCACACGATAAATTTCATCAATTACCTAAAATAATGAATTTTCATTAGTTTTCTAAGTTTTAAAAAAATAATTAAATTGAAAGAGAAATTTGCTCCAGAATTGCTAATGTGATTAATGGATTGGCCATTTATCACACTATCACCCGCTAGTTTCCTTCAGGTACATTGTTGTAAGACTGTGATAAATTTATACTTTTAAATGAATTTGTGCTGACAGCATAAACCAGTTTTAAGTATTCAGAATTAGGAAGTATATATCAAAGAATCAGAGGATCATGGATTTAAAGCTGGAAGGAACTTCAGAGTTCATATAATCTAGTTCTTTTATTTTACAGATGAAGAAACTACAGACTAGAGAGGTTAACAGATAATATGTCACAGAGCCAAGATTATTCTTTTATAGCAGGGGTTCTGTGAAACGTTTTTGAAAAAATCATCTGAGAATTTCAATATAATTGGTTTCTTTCGTAATCATATGTATTTTACGTTACGGATGTATTATTTATTATTCTGAGAAGGGACATTAGGCTTCACTAAATTGCCAAGAGGATCTGACACAAAAGGTTAAGAATCCTGTTTTACACTATTTTACAAAGTCATTTAAAATGAATGTGAGAAAAACTGTGAACAAAAGTTAATTTCAGATAAAGTTCTAAGAAACTTATCAGATGTATATGCTATTTACCCTTCCTTATTTACTAAGTACCCAAAGCAAATTTTATACAAGCATTAAAAATGGGTATACTCCATGTATAAATACTGTCAGTTATTCAAGGTTCATATGGGAAAGCCTATCAGAGATCATTCAAATGTCCTTGACCTTACAATCGAATGATATTCCTACTTTTTGATTTTCAAAATGAACATTATGTATTTATGTAAGCTACTCAAATTTGCAGAGTTTAGAAGAAATTAAACCAGGTTTAGAAGTATCTGTCAGTGTTTGAGTATTAACAAAAATTAAATATAACCCACAAAGGCATTAGGCATGTAAAGCTTACTAATTTTATTGGTTAAGTATTTATAGGTATTTCATGTTTCTGTCCCTCAGGAGAGCAGCAGATACTAAGTTTTAATGTGGAGGGAAAGGAAAAGACTTAAAAGATTTACAAGCGCAGATACCCTTTTAGTAGACTCTTCTACCTGAGACTGAATGCTGGACTATAGGGACCACTGAATCTGACCCATTATGATAGTCCTTATGTTTTTATGTTCTTACCATCCAAGGCAGCACTGACCCTTCCAAAGTGGCAACTGAGACTAGATTTTGGAAGGAAGGTCTGACTGCTGGGAGGGGCATATGGTAAAGAATCAGAAAGCATAAAGGTAGAATAAAGGAAAATAAATGACATCTGCTTTCCATTTTTACTTCAAATCTAAAGTATATTCAAAGGCTTTAAAATACCATCATAAACTTAAAATTAAGGTTGGGGAAACAGTTAACCCGAGTACTTTATACCTAAATATCCTAAGATACTGCGTATATGACACCATAGAATACAAACTACACCATATATGACTTAATATTTCTTTCAAAAAGCATTTCAGGATCTTGTAGTCTGTTCCTTAGACTTTAAGTTAAGGATGGGTTTTTTAAAATAAGCTTCTAAATCAGACTTTTCTTTGCATTGGCAGGGGGAGACTATGGTCATTTGCCTCTCTTAAAAGTAGAGTATGGGGGAAAAAATCATTATTTGTGTTAACTGGCTGGGTCCCAGATAATCTGAAATTTAATGTATTACACTGCTCTAGTTTGGTCGTTATTCCTTTACTTTAGCTTTCCTCTTGTTTACAGTTCCCTTCACTCTACTGGAAGGGGTTTTATTAAGTATTTTATAATGCAAAGTAAGATAGCAATATAGCTAATTTCATGGGTTAGAATTTAGCATGCAAAACAGGCAAAAAGAATAAAATGGAAATTCAACTTTACCACTTCAATTGGATTACAGTCAAAACAATATCTGGATATAGGGGAAGGAGAAAATGACTAAAAATTGTCCTTTCCCTCATAAGACTTCTAGTCTCAGGAAAAGGAGTCAGGGATTTGGGTAATCCTGTCTTCCGAGATTTCTTCCCCATTTATGTCTCTGGCATCTTCAAAGAAGTGAGGAGTCTAAAGGCAGAGAATAAATAATGCTGGGCCAGTGTATTAAAAGCTTAGATAGTCTTATCTTTTTTTCCTGAATTCACTAAACCTACAAATCTTATCCCTGCAGGCCATCCTTTAGGGTAGAGCCCTCTGGTGGCCAGGCAAGGTATAGACTGTCTTATGTTCTGCGTCTCCTGCATTCCCTTTTTTTCCCCCATTTAATGCTTATGTCAGGGCAACAGGGGCACAAAGAGTTTATCATCACGTCATGTAGACTTATCTCTATGTGAGCAGGGCCCCCACCCAAAACCCCACAATTCTGGACAGCCTAGAGAGCTGGGTATCAATTCTATACTTTTTGTCAGTGGGATAAAAATAAATCAGAAGTATTCTAACAAGGGGGCAGCTAGGTAGCACAATGGAGAGTGCAGGCCCTGGAGTCAGCAGGACCTGAGTTAAAAATCTTGTCTCAGATACTTACTAGCTTTGTGACCCTGGGCAAGTCACTTAACCCTGTTTACCTCAGTTTCCTCATATGTAAATGAACTGGAGAAAGGAATGGCAAAACCACTCCAGTATCTTTGTCAAGAAAATCCCAAATGGGGACACAGAGTCAGATGTGACTAATCAATTTCACAAAAAAATTATAACAAACAATAAAAAAAGAAAGATGAGAATGGTAAATCCTCAGAAAGCTTGCTATGACCCTAAAGTACAAGAGATTCCCATATATTCCTCTGGGAGCTATGATTTCAAAATACTAGTTTCATCTGAAGACTTCAAGATAAAAGTTTTTTAGAGTGAGTTGGGTTTACAGTGAGCATTCTATGTGTTCCTCTTATGCCAGCCTAATCTCTGACTTGGGTACTCTTTCCTCAAGACCTGCTACCTTTTCCCTGGCCACTGCTCTGGCCACTCTTGCTGCTGACCCATTTCATCAGAAGTTTCTCTGCATCCCATTTGGTTATTCTTAGATGGGCTTGATTCAGGTCAGTCCCTTGGTATTTAGTTCATGTTTGATACTGGAACAAAATTCAAGTCATCAAAAGTAGATTTACTTATAGCCATAGCAGGAGAAGGATATTACACAAGGCTATGCCTTGTGGAGTCCTTGAATAGAATCAGCTGAATGAAGCTCTCCTGCCCAAGTTGCCTATTCTAGTCAGTTGGCCAACCATAAGAAAGTGCTAGGAGCTCCTCTGGGGCTGTTTATACTCAGGAGACCAGGAAGTGATGTCAATAGCCTAAGCCTTTAGTCTCCTGAGTCAATCAAGTATTGATAGGAGGGTTTCAGTATCTCTTAAGGGAAAAACTAACTCTGAAAGGGTGGGAGAGAAAGGTTAGAGTACAGTTCTCCTTGTTGACACCTTGTTAAAGAAAGATCAACACTTCTAAACCAGTTAACACCTAGAGGACATTTTAAGAGCACTGACTATTTAAATAATATTTTTAAAAAAGTCACAGTACAACAATGTAACAAAAACTAATCCTCTTATAATTATATAATCATAATTATTTAATAATGAACTTATTTAGCACTTTGAAAACATCTTCATGTCCCCTTCTGATCTGTCCTTTTTTTAAAAACTGTATGCATATAAGATTTCTTCCCTTTAAATGGTTGTAGTTACTGAGTTGCAGTTCTGCTCTTTTTGTGCTTTTTCATTTCTTTATTTTTCGAATTGGTCATTTGCTTAATAATTTTCCTTTACACTGATATATAACAATTAAATTGTCCACTTCTCATCTGACATACTGATTGTTTTCTATTTTTCCTCTATTACAAATAAAGCAGGTATGACTACTTTGGAACAAGGTAAGTCTTTTCTGATTTTTAATCATACCCTTAGGATCAATAGATGTACAATTAGTTTTGTAATCTTATTGATCTTGAAAAATATTAACTTACAGTCCTACCAAAGATGTAACTGAATACTAGTTTCACATAGCTTTGCCAACATAGTTTCATTACTTTAAATTATTTAAAATTAAATTTAATTTTTTCCCTCTTTGATATGTACAAAGTGGTATTTTAAAGTTGTTATAACATACATTTATAGCATCATTAGAGAAGTTAACATAGTAAGGCTTTGGAGGTGGAGCCAAAATGGCAGAATAGCAGAAAGCAGTATAATGAGTTCTCCACACAAAATTCCTCCAAACAGATCTAGAAAAATGTACCAGACAGAATCCTGATAGAAAAAAAATCACAGTGAGTCATCTTCACAGACCAGAGATCAAAGAAAGAAGGACCCATAGGTACAAAATATTTATAACACCTCTTCACAAAGAATCTGAAACAAGTGGGGAATGGATGAACAAATTATAGTATAGAAAGATGACAGCATAGTATTGTGCTGTAAGAAATGATAAAGGGCATAGTTCCAGTTCTGGAGTGCCTGGTACCATATATTAGGCATTTAATGAAGTTATTTATTGATTGAAATAGAAGTCAATGATGCCATGAAGTAACAAGAAATATTAACACAAAGTAAAAAGACTGAAAAAAAAATACAAGAAAATGTAAGGTGTCTCATAGCAAAAACAAATGACTTAGAAAACAGATGAAGGAGAAAAAAAATTGAATCAATGGACTATCTGAAACCCCCAAAGAAGAGCCTAGATACTGTCTTTCAAGAAATCTTAAAAGAAAACTGCCCAGATCTTTCAGAACCAGAGACTAGAGGGGAAATAGGAAGAATCTATCAGTTACATGCCAAAAGAAATCCTCCTATGAAAACTCCCAGAAACATTATAGCCAAAATCCTGAGCTTTCAGGTTAAAAAAAAAAATACTCCAAGTACCCAAAAAGAAAGAATTCAAGTGCTAAAGTATAGTTAGATTATATACAGCCACCACTGTAAAGAAGTAGAGCTTGGAATGTGATATTCCAGAAGGCAAAAAATACAGACTCTAGCTAAGGAGAAATTACCCAGCAAAACTGGGTATAATTCTATAAGGGAAAACATGGACCTTTAACCAAAAGAAGACTTTCAAGCATTCCTGATGCAGATACCAGAGCTGAATACAAACTCTGAAGTTTGAATGCAGAGAACCATAAAGGAAAAAGAGGAAATATTAAAAGGGTAAACAAGAATGAACAATGAGGATAAACTGCTGACATTCTAATGTGGGGAGATGAAATAAGGGTCCCCTCTGAAACCTATAATCATCAGAGGTCACAGAGAGATTCTAATTAGACAAAGCCTTAGATTATCTGTTATGTCTTGATTATCATAAAATAAGATTGAAAAGAGAAGGGAAGAGGAATACACTAGAGGAGGGGAAGGAAAATTGTCTCATAATTATCTCCTAATATCACATAGTAAGAATGCATAGGTAGACATCTATACAAACCGTAAGAAGGGGATAGGGAGGAGTGTACCTCACTCTCATCTGAACCTACACACAGACACAGATACAGACAGAGACACACGGATAGACAGACATACCATTGGTTACAGAAATACACTCAATTATTATCCAGTTCTGGGTCATGGGGATTCAGGTGGAGAGGTGTGAGAATAACTGAGCATGGAGTCCTAGTTGAGTATTGTGCATAAATTCCAAAAACTTAGCTGTGTGGCTCCGAGTACAAGAGTAAAGCAGCAACTTAGTTCTAACCTTTAGCCTAATACATAAGCCTATAGCAGAAAAACCAGGGCAGGAGACCTTCCAAATGGCAGCCAGCAGTTTGGGTGCTCTGAACCTACAGAACCTCCCAGCAGCCTAACAGTGACTGAGTACAGCAACAGTTTGCTCAAACACAGCCACACACAAATCTGGGTCAGGAATTTACAGAGGGCTCAGACCAGGGGAGCTATGAAAAGACCTCTCCCCAGATTACACTACTATGGAAGCACTGAAAACTTGAAGATTCTCAGAGTGAGCTGTGAAATCAGCAGAAACTCAGGCCAGATATCTCCCCAGAAATGAGCAGAGTCCAATAATAATATAAAGCCCAAATTCAAGAAGGAGGCTGGAAGAATGGCAAACAAAAAAAGAAGCCAGCTATTAAGAGGTACTATGGTAACAGGGGAGTTCAAAATTCAAACAAAAAACTTGAAAATACCTATAAGCAAAGCATCAAAGAAAAATGCAGATTGGACACAAGCCCATCAAAAATTTCTAGAAGAGTTAAAGTGCTAAAAAAAAAAGACAAAAAAGGTAAAAAAAATTAAAAAACTGATTTAAACCACACAAAAATGATAGAGGAAAAATGGGAAAAGTAATGAGAATTATCCAAGGAAGTTATGTAAAGAGAATGAACAGTTTAGTGAGGTTTTGTATATATTTTTTAAAAGAAAGTAATTCCTTAAAAATTAGAATTGGTCACAAGAACCTAAGGAATTCATGAGACCTCATAAAATAATAAAACAAAGTCAAAAGACTGAAAAAAATAAAAGAAAATATGAAATATCTGATAGGAAAAACAACTGATTGGGAAAAGAGGCCGAGGAGAGGAAGTTTAAGAATCACTGGTCTACTTGAAAGCCATGGGGGGAAAAAAAGAGCACAGACATCATATTTCATGAAATTACAAAGGAAAGCTGCCCAGATATCTTAGATCTAACCAGAGGGCAACAAAGAAAGTGAGAGAATTCACTGGTCACCACTTAAAAGAAACCCCAAAATGAAAACTCTCAGGAGTATTTTAGCCAAAACCCCAAACCTCCAAGGCAAGGAGAAATACTACAAGAAGCCAGAAAGAAAGAATTCAATAATCATGGACCACATATTCAGAATCACACAATATTTAGCAGCCATCACTACAAAGGATATGATACTCCAGAAGGCAACAGATCTAGGATTACAAACAAGAATAAACTACCCAGCAAAACTGAGTATAAGTAAAAATGGACATTTAATGAAATAAAGGACTTCCAAGCACTCCTGATAAAAAGACCAGAGCCAAATAGAAAATCTGACATTCAAAGACAGCACTCAAGAGAAGCATAAAAAGGTAAATATAAGTAAGAAATCATAAGGGACAAAAAAAGGTTAAATTGTTTTCATTATTATATAGGGAGATGATACATGTAGTCCCTGAGAACTTTATCATCACAGCGGGTACAGAGGGACCCCTAACTAAACAAAGAGCATGGGTGTGATTCTGTTTGGATGATATCAAAAGAACAGAAGGCTGAGAAAGAGAGATGTACTGGGAAAGGAGAGAAAGGAGAGGAAAAATGGAGAAAATTATCTTACATAATCGGGATATGCAAGGAAGAGATTATACAATGGGGTGGTTATGGAGGGAGGGGATGGACAACACTTGAAGCTCATTCTCATCTGAACTGGCTTAAGGAGTAGAGAATACACATATACATGCAGTTGGGTACAGAAATTCATTTTATCCAACAGGGAAGTAGGAGGGAAGGGGGTTTAGAGAAAAGGGGGTGAAGATAAAAAGGTAGGTAAATTAAGGGAGACAATGGTTAGAATAAAACAGATTCTTAAAGGGGGACAGGATTAAAAAGAAAAGGATTTGTATAATAGAAGAGGATGTAAGGAAATACACATTAGGAACCATAACTGTGAGCATGAATGGGATGAACTCACCCATAGAATGGAAGAGGATATCAGAAGGGATTAAAACCAGAATCCAGCAATATACTGTTTACAAGAAATACACTTGAAAGAAAAAGATAGAGTTAAAATAAGGGGCTGAAGCAGAATCTATTATGATTCTGCTAAAGTAAAAAAGGAGGGCATGATCTTAAACAAAAGCAAATCTAATTAAAAGCAATAAACAGGCAAATTACATTTTACTAAAAGGTACCATAGATAATGAATTAATATCAATACTGAACATATACACACCAAATTCCATAGCATCTAAATTCTTAAACGAAAGTAAAAACATAACCAAGGGGCCCTCATTTTTACCCTTCTTAAACATAAATAAATCTAACCATAAAATAAACAAGAAGTTATGTAGGTAAATAAAATTTTAGTAAAGTTAGATATGATAGACCTCTGAGATTACTGAATGGGAACAAAAGAAAGGAGTTTACCTCAACTGTGCATGGCACATTCACAAAAACTGACTATATATTAGGGCATAAAAATTTCACAAGCAAATTTGGAAAAGCAGAAGATTAAAAGCATCTTTTTTTCTGACCATAATGCAATAAAAATTATTCGATAAAGAAAGAGCCTTTGAGGCATCGACTAAGGATTAATTGGAAATTAAATAATCTCATCCTAAAGAATTAGTGGGTCAAAGAACAATCACAGAAATAATAAATAATTTCATTAAAGATAATGACAAAAATGAGACAACATGTCAAATTTTGTGGGATAAAGTGAAAGCAGAACTTGGGGGAAAAGCTGTATCTCTAAACACTTATATTAATAAAAGAGAGAAAGAGCAGATCAACAAATCAGGCATGCAACTAAAAAAAAAAATTAGAATGTCAAGTACATAAAAACTCCCAATTAAACTCCAAAATAGAAATCTCGAAAATCAAAGGAGAGATTAACAAAATTGAAAGTCAAAACAAAAATTAAATAAAACCAAGAGCTAGTTTTCTGGGGAAAAAAAGTAACCCTAATAAAACTGATAAACCATTACCTAATTTGTTTTTTTCCTTTTTTTAAATTAATTATTTTCTTGTTTACATCATTCATTTCCACGAGATTTTGGGTTACAAATTTTCTCCCCATCTTTCCCCTACCCAACACCTCAAAACAGACCATTATCTAATTTGATTTTTTAAAAAAGAAAAAAACAAATTATCACTATCAAAAATGAAAAAAGAATTCACAACCAATGAGAGGAAATAAAAGAAATTATTAGGAGCTATTTTGCCTAACTATATGCCAATAAAACTGATAATCATAATGAAATGTATAAATATTTACAAAAATATAAACCATCCCTAGACTAACAGAAGAGGAAACAGAATACCTCAATAACCCTATCTTAGAAAAAGAAATTGTATAAGCCATAAATAAACTCCATAAGAAAGGACCTCAGCACCAGATGGACTTACAAGCAAATGCTACCAAACATTTAAAGAACAATCAATTCCAATATATATAAACTGGTTGAAGAAATAGGTAAAGAAGGAATCCTCCAAATTCCTTTGTCACAGATATGGTCTTGACACCTAAACCAGGGAGAGTCAAAACAGAAAAAAAAATCATGGACCAATTTTCCTAATGAACATTGATGCAAAAATTTTAAATAAAATACTAGCAAAAAGATTACAACAATAGATGATAAAAATCATACACTATAACCAGGGTGAATTTATGCAAAGAATGCAGGAGTGGTTTAACATTAGTTAAACTATAAGCACAACTGACCAAATTAACAACAAAAATCATATAATTATTTCTAGAGATACAGAAAGACTTTTGACAAAATACAACACCCATTTCTGTTAACACTAGAAAACACAGGAATAAATGGAGCTTTCCTTAAAATAATAAGTAGTCACAGGATCATGTAGAATCTTTTCCAATAAGATTGGGGGTGAAGCAAGGATGTCCATTATCACCATTATTATTCAATATAACACAAGAAATGGTAGGAATTACAATAGAATAAGATAAAGATATTGAAGGAATAAGCATAGACAATGAAGAAACAAAACTATCCCTCTTTGCAGGTGATTTGACAGTTTATTCTGAGAGTCCTCAAAAGTCAACTTCAATAAAGTTACAGGATATAAAATAAACTCACAGAAATCATCAGTATTTCTGTATATTACCAAAAAAAAAAGCCAGCAGAGAGAGAGAAAATCCATTTAAAATAACTACAGACAGTATAAAACACTTTGGAGTTTTTCTGAAAGACACATGGAGGAGTATATATAAACAGAATTACAAAATACTGTTCATGCAAATAAAAGACATCTAAGTAATTGGGAAAATATTAATTGTTCATGAGTTGGCTGCATCAATATAATAAAAATTACAATACTACCTAAATTAATTTACTTATTCAGTACCATAGCACTCAAATAACCAAAAAATTATTTTATAGTTAGAAAAAGATCATAACAAAATTCATCTGGAGGAACGAAATTCATTTGGAGGAGTAATACCAAGAGAATCAATGAAAAAAAAGGAAGGAAGGAGGAGTAGAAGTACCAAGTCTCAAACTATACCATAAATCTATTATCATCAAAATAGTTTGGTATTGGGTAAGAAATAGAGTTTGATCAATAGAACTGATTAGGTACACATTATACAGAAGCAAATAAGCACATAAACTAATGTTTGATAAATCCAAAGATCCCAGCAATCAGGGCAAGAACTGACTGACAAAAACTGCTAGGAAAACTGGAAAACAGTCTGGCAAAAAGTAGGCGTAGACCAATATCTCATAACATATCAAGATAAGCTCAAAATGGGTGTATTATTTAGACATGAAGGGTGATATGTGTGTATGTATTTGCATATACATATATGTAATTTAATACAGCATGGAAGACATTACCTGTCAGATCTACGGACAGAGGGGAAGAGTTGACAAAAAAAAGAGAGAGATTCACAGGAAATGAAATGGATAATTCTGATTATATAAAATTAAAAAGTTTTTGCATAAACAAAATCAATGCAGCTAAAATGAAAGGCAGGAAACTGGGGGAAAAAATCCTTGCAGTATTTTTCTGATAAGGGTCTCATTTCTAAAACATATAGAAAACTGCATCTAATTTACAATAAGAGCCATTTCCCAACTGATAAGCTGTCAAAGAATATGAATGAGCAATTTTCAAAGGAAGAAATCCAAGCTATTAATAACCACATGAAAAAATACTCTCAGTCACTAAAAATTAGAGACATGCAAATTACAACAACTCTGAGATACGACTTCATACCAATCAGATTGGCTAATATGACAAAAAAGGATAAGGACAAACGTAGGGCATATGGGAAGATAGGTGCACTAATGCACTGTTGGTGGAATTGTGACCTAGTCTAACATTTTGGAAAGCAATTTGGAACTGTCCCCTAAAAGCTATTAAATTGTACTTACCCTTTGACCCAGTGATACTGCTACAAGATTTTTTATCTCAAATAGATCAAAGAAAGAGGAAAAGGATCATATGTACAAAAATGTTTATAGCAACTCTTCACAAATAATTGGAAACCGTGGGGATGACTATCAATTGAGGAAGTGCTGAACAAGTTATAGTATATGAGAGTGAAAGACTAGTACTATGCTATAAGAAATGATAAAAGAGATAGTTTCAGAAAAACCTGGGAAGACCTGTATGAACTAATGCAAAGTGAAGTGAGCAGAACCAGGAGAACAATTTATAGTTTAACAGCAATATTATAATCAGTTTTGAAAGACTTAGCAACTGATCAACACAATGACCTACCATAATTCCAAAGAACTCATAAAAAAACATGTCACCCACCTCCAATTAGAGAACTAATGGATTCAGAGTACAGACTGAAGCATATTTTTTCCTGCCTTTTTTTAAAAATGCGGGGGGAGAGCATGCCTAATCTGGAAATGTTTTGAATAAATATACATATCTGTAATAGGTTTTGAGTTTTTCTGCCTTTTCATTGGATAAGGGAAGAGATAAGAGGAGAGAATTTGGAATTAAAAAAGAAAAGTCTATATTAAAAAAAATTTTTTTTAATGATAATCAACTCTGAAAGACTTAGCAACTCTGATAGACACAATGACTAACCACAATTCTAAAAGGCTCATGATGAAACATGCTATCCATCCCCAGAAAGAAAAAGAAAATTGATGCATATTTTCTTTTTTTTCTTGATTTTGTCTTATTGAGTCAATGTTTTCTGTCGACCCATTCTGCTTTTCAGGACAATCACTTCTGTAGTGAGGCTTTCCATCATCTGTTCTAAGATGTCAATTTTCCTTGCCATTCTTTACTCCCTAGTTTTCCCATCCTGTCTCCTTTTGTTTACTTTCCTCCAGGTACTCCAACAGTCCTGGTGGCCATGATGCCATGTTGGGTCAAGCTCTAAAACTGAATGAGGTGGGCAGGGTCTGCCTCATGTTAATTATAGTGGGCTAGATTAGACCTTCCCTTCAAGGGGTTCCAGGGCTACTCTAGTGGCATGCTCTGCCTGGGGGCTCTCTCTTATCATAAGAGCTCTGGGACTCTCCCTGTGGGCATCATATTATATATTATATACAATACAGGAAGTCAATTCTTCCCCCAAGATGATAAGAGGTCAAGGGCTACTATTGTATTAGGTCCCAGTCATGGGCTTCACAGGGACTGTATTTTGTCTATGTTCTTTCTTTTTCAGCTAGGTTTGGGCCGCTGGTGCCACAATAAACCTAACTGGGATGATCAAGACTGTTCTCTTTGCTAGGCTAGGACTGAGTTTAGGTGTTACTGTGACTGGGTTAGCTTCAGGATCTGTTTGGCTCAGTCCAGGAGAGCTAAGTTGGACCTCTTTAGAATGCCCAGAGGCTGCGCTCTCCAAAGGTGGGCTCAGATAGCCAGCCCACTGAGTTGGGGAATGTTGGGTTCTGATGCTGTTTGCTTCAGGCAGGGAGTGATGTGTTGTACCTACATAGAATTCCTCAAAGTTGCCCAGCAGCAGCCATAGGACATAACTTTGACTGAGCGTTGGCGCTGCAGAGTATAAACAAAGAATGCTGGAACTTTCCTAGAAGGCTTCACAGGTTGCTTATGTTTCCTCTTTGTGATATATCCTCAATCTGCACAGATTTGTCTATGTCAGGAACTCTCTGTAGGACTTTGTGGTCTTCTCCATAGATTCCTGGGTTAGAAAGGGAAGTTTATTGGTGATTCTTTCTATCCATTAGATTGGCATATCTTTAAGCCTTGATGGGAGTGTTTTCAGGGGATAAGGGTATCTCTGAGTTCTGTCACACTGCCCCACACTTCCCATTATCTCTGACCTCATGTTTATTTGAGAAAAAGAAATTTTTTTCTGATTTTTCCATTATATCTCCACTATATTTGTATGGTCTATCTTATCAATCTATTTAATTCTGTAACCTGTGTTTATCCTTCTGTTTGACTGTTATATTTTGATAATGGTCAGTGAGAAAAAAGCATTTATTTTTTAAATTAAAATTTTTTTGATAAATAAAAATCTATGTCCTCCCCCTCTCCTTCCAATGAAAAAAAGAAAAAGAAAACTCTTGTTACAAATAGGCATAGTCAGAAGAGCAAAACAAATTTCATCATTCAACAAGCATTTTTATTTAGCATTTACAATGTTTTAGGTACTGTGCTAAACCATGGGGCTCTAAAGAAAGGTAAAAACACAACCCCTGCCCTCAAAAAGATCACATTCTCATAGAAGGCCACATGCAAACAATTATGTTCATGTAAGATATATGTAAATGGGAGGTAATCTCAGAGATAAGGCACTAGAAGAGATAGTGTGTGTGTGTGTGTGTGTGTGTGTGCAGAATCATTGATAATAATGATTAATTTTCTATTCTTGTGTCTTGTAAAAGTATAAGGTATTTTATGAATTTGACTTTGTGTACATAAATTTAAAATAGAAAAATATTTATAACTGTTCCTTTTTAGGATATTAAATACTATTTTTCAATGCAGTTTGGTTTGAATTCAACTTTACTGAATATAATCACTGTTACAGCCATTTTTAGCTATTACAAGACTAGCATTTCAAATGAAATACCTAAATCTTTTTTCATTAACAGTGAAACTTAGTCTGTTTCTATTTAATGTTACAAATATTAGATTTCATTTATTTTCAATTTTTTGCAATATTTAGCAGAAAGTAACATAACAATTTCACAACTGTATCTGTAACCAAACTTTGTTTTATTAAATTATGTCATATTTCAATTTCTCTAGCTTCTTCTGTTTTTGAAAGAGCGGACAGATCTGGTGATAATGAATGATATTTGATGGTATAAAATTAATTTGATTCTTCTTCCTAGCAGCTCTAAAGACTTTTTATTTGTTCAAGTCAATAAATATTTATTAAGTGCTTACGCTGTCTTATGTCCTGTGATCAGTCCTAGGAATACAAAAAAAATTTTTTTTTAGTTTCTCCTCTCATATAGTTCATATTGTAATGGGGAGAAAACATACAAAGAACTACGTACATACAAAATATATACAGGGTATTAGAAGTAATCTCAAAGGAAAGGCATTAGCATTAGAGGGACCAGGAAAGGCCTATTGTAGGAAGTTGGATTTTAGTGGAGATTTCAAGGAACCCTGGAAAGCCAGGAGGTAAAGATGAGGAAGGAGACATTCTAGGCATGAAGAACAGCCTGTGAAAAATGCAGAGTTGTGAGACAGGGTATCTTATGGAAGGAACAGCAAGAAGGCCATATCACTGGATTGTAAAGTGCATGGTGGGAAATAGTATAAGAATACTGGAAAGGTAGGAAGGGGCAAGGTTATGAGGACTTTGAGACCTTGAGGCAGTGATGTATACAAAAGAGGTTTTGAAAGTAGAATGAACATGACTTGGCAACAGTTTGGATATGAGGGATGAGAGAGACTAAGGAGTTGAGGATGATACTTCAATTGTAAGCCTGGTTCACTGGAGAATGGTGGTGGTGCCCTAAACACTAATAGGGAAGTCAGGATATGGGGAGAGGGTGAGAGTGGGTAGGAAGATGAGTTCAGTTTGGGGCACGCTGAATTAATGATATCTAGGCAATACTTGGCAATGATGTGTTTGGGTGAGTTCGATTTTAAACTTCTCCTTGGAGGACATATGTGAATTATTTCTTTTTGGAGTGTTATATGTTCTTGATAGTTCTGGAAGTTTTTCTTTAATAATTCCTCAAAATATATTTAAGGAGTAAATGTATTGTTTGAAATAAATATTACTTTAAAATTTCTTGAAATAAGAACAGCCTGATTTATTTTCTTTGTTGCTGTGTTATGGATATCCTAATAATTCTGCCATTTGATCTCTGTAGACCTGTAACTTTACATACATATTTTTTCTAAATTTTTTTGTACTACAGTGAAATGAGCTCATTCTTCCAACATATTTGCATTATCTTCTGGGTTTTGTTTTTTTACAATTATTCTGCTCTTTGCTGCTTTCCCTAAAGTTTCAGTGTCTTTTAGGCTATTTTTCCATTTTTATGCATTTTCTTCAATCTGCCTCAGAAAAATGTATTTGGTTGTACTGATATCTTCCTATTTTTCTTGAGACTTTTAAAGAATGAATCCAACTCTTTAATTTTCAGACAGTGGATGTCTATTACACAGTTCAGCTTACCTTTTGGATTTTCATGCACTGAATTGGTTGTTGCTTCAATTGTACATTTTGCCCGGTGTTCTTTCCCTTTCCCTGTTAACGCTCATCACTGTGTTTATCTTTCTTACTTCCACCCCACTCTAGGCTTTCTTATTTACATATATATTTATATTTGTATGCTTTTTGGAGCCTCCCATCCATTCCATTTTATCTATTCTATTTCTTTTGGATAAGATATAGTCTGCTCAAGCTGTATTCCAGCTGTCATCCCACCCACCATCCAAACCCATCCCACCAATTTTAATGGATATGCATGAGGTCAAATTGACCTCTGTCACTATAGTTAACTTTGTTATGTATACTTTGTGCATTTGTAATTAAGTACCCGAGGCCACAGATTTTATTGCTGAACATCATAATAACACGGAATCAAAGGTCCTGGTTCAAATAGCTGCCTTGCCACTTATCATCTGTGTAACTTTGGGCAAGTTACACAGGGTCATATAGAAATTAAATGTCTGAGTGGAATGTGCCAAGCTGTATGGTCACTTACCCGTGGGTCATAAGAGAGAAAGGGTAGCAGAGACAATTCACATTTATACAATCCCTAAACCTCATCAATTACTAGTTTCAACTTTTTCCTTATCAAAGCTTTTTATGAAAATTACAATAAGTGGCAAAATGAACTCCAACTTCATATCCTCTCCTTTTCTCTAAAGTCTACCTCACTTTAGATCATGTGGACTTGAAGTCACAAAGTAATCATGATAATAATAATAACAGCAACTAACACTTATATACTCCTACTATGTGCCAGGCTCTATGTTAAGTGCTTTACAAATATTATCTTATGTGATATACATGAGACAATTGAGGCATACGTAAGATACTTTGACTCCTGCAGCATTTTAAAAATATATTAATAAAAGGGACGTGGTATGCCTATTTCTACATTAAATATCGGCTGGACTTAGTTTTGAATGTGTCTCAATAAAGCATTTTCCCCCACAACTTCAGGTTTGGAACTCTACAGTGTGTCTTTCTGAAACATTTTTCCTTCTACTACAATATGAAAAACATAACACAAGTTCTATTGAAAGGAACATTGATAAACTAAGGGACATCATTATGCCTTTGGTTCGTTGAAGGATTATATACTTGGATAGTGACTCAAATGTGTGCGTGTGTGTGTGTGTGTGTGTGTGTGTGTGTGTGTGTGTGTGTACACAAACCAATTAACAGTAACTTGTTGAATGATAAAAGAAATTTCTGATGAAAATGGTAAAATCCTGCATTTTGTCAAAACAGTTTTACAAAAACAGGATCCACCATTTGGTAGTACTTAAGTCTCCCAGTTCTAGGGTAAGCCATTATTTTACCTTTCCTGGAATGAAGCAACAGAGATTGGAATCCACATACTTCATGAAAGTCATATTCAACAGTGAGAGCCTTGTTTCTACAGCAGCAAGGATGTCCGCATGACGAGCTAATGAATGATTTCTCCTCTCTGACTCTCTCCTATAATAGAAAAGGCAACCATCAATAGCACTGTAGACTAAAATTTCAAGCAGCCTCAGTGCCTTAATGAAACAATCTTACTACTACATGCCATATTATTTCAAGAATAATGGTTTAAATTATGATTAGGTCATGGTTAACGTGGAGAGGCAGAGTGGTCTAGCAGTTAGAGAGATGGCCTCACAGTCAGAAGACTTAAATTCAAGTCCTAACTGATGTAAATGGGCTGTGTGCCACTGGACAAACTACCATGTATCTCATTGGCCCAAGCAGTTCTAAGATTATAAGATACACAATAATTGCTGATCTGCTTTAGTAGGAGGAGTTTCCTCATCGGAGTGCCTACACTTGTCAAGTCACAGGTCCTCACTAAAAATAATACCGACATCCATATATCCTAATATGTGGTAGCACTCATTGCTAAATGGTTACACTGATAACATCCTTGATTCCTTGCTCTCATACACATGCCAAATCTTTTTTCTATCCCTTGTATCTGTTCCCTTCCCTGCACTCAAATAGGTACCACCTCAGTTTAGGCCCCTGTAATTTCTGCCTGGACTCTTGTAACAGCTTCCTAACTGGTCTCTCTGGGTCAAATTTCTCCTCTCCCCAACCTCCTTTCCACAGCTGGCAAACTAATTTTCCTAAAATCTGACCCTCTTACTCTTTTACCTAATATATTTCAGTGACTCCTTATTACCTCCAGATCAAATATAAACTGTTTGTTATTTAAATCTCTTAACAACATGTGCCCAATCTACCTTCCAGTCTTACTGTATACTGTTCCTCTCTACATCCACTGTGGTCTAGGCAAACTAGTCTATCACAATTACAGATCTTTGAAAAGTCTATTTCCCTTACCCACCACACACCCATCTCTCAAAACCCCTGGTTTCCCTCAAGGCTCAGTTTAAGCACTATGTTTGCTTGATGCCAACATAGCAAAACAGCTAATGTTTCCCCACAACACACAATCTCTCTCTCTCTCCACACACCCCCCCTCCCCCATCTTCCCTGGCTAGACTGTAAAATTCCTTGAAGAAATTATTTTCACTTTTGTCTTTGTATTTTCAACATTTAAGAAGACTGGCACAAAAGCAGGTATTTAATAAATGCACATTGATTGGAAGAGGGGAAAAAAACCCACAACTAAAAAAAGAACTGTATTACTCTATTCCTCTAAAGTCCTCTTAAGTGACCTTTAAAGCCTCAAACTAGAGAGGTGGTCCTGAGTTCTCAAAGTCTAAGCCTAAACTCAAGTTTTGATTATGGCCTTGGTACAGACTTCATGTCTGTCATTCTGGCATCAATCTAGCTAAATTCTGAGAATCTTATTCCAGGTTTGCCAAAAGTGTGATCAAGGGATCAGAGATCTGGAGTTGGAAGGTACCTTAGTTGTCATTTAGTCTAGAGATAAAATATAGGGGTTGTACTGGTGATTTCACACCCAGATTTCTCACCCAAGTGAGAAAATTCCTACCAATGCAGGCTAGCACTTTCTTTGCAACAGATATTCTTAGAGGGCTACCTAAAACATTGAGATATTAAGGGATTTTCACTCAGATCCTCCTTTCTCTGACACATATGGACTATATGACCTATTCATCTGAGCGCCAATCTTGTTAAATTCAGAGAAGTGCATCACTAGATTGATCAACAGCATGATTGCAAGATTATAGGTTTGGAGTTCAAAAGGATCTCAGTTGTCTTCCTGGCTTCAAGACCAGATTTCTATCCACTGTGTCACTGTCTCTCTACTCTGATACCTTCATTTGTCATCTGGGATATTAAGTGATTTGTGTAAGGTCACAAAAAGTAGAAAATGGCAGAACCAGAATCTGAACACAGGTCCTCTGACTCCAAATCCAGCAACTACAATGCCGAAACTGAGTAGCAGCTAACATCTACAAATTAGGCAGTTCACCCAAAGATCACAGCCACTGGACAGAACCCTGGATATATCCCTATGGTGCACTGAGCATTTTGGTTTTCAGACTACAGTAAGGTGAGGGAGTCCATGATGGTCTTGAATTTTCTGAATATGGCAATTTTTGTGGAAGGGTCTGATCAGCAATGTGAGAGAAAACCCACAACAATGAAACCACAGATAATTTTTACTCTAATCATTAAAAAATAATAGATGAAACCACTATTTTAAAACTTTGTACCTATTTATATCTTTAAATTGGATTTCATCATGTAAAACGTCCCATTAACAACTTAACAGTTACTCCCTCTGTATCTTCATCAATGTTCTTACAATGTGACATGGCAGCTGTCTTCCAAGTATTTCATATGGAATCACTATCATATGGAAAACGAGACAAGTCTCTTTAGCTTCAGGGAAAGAATTAAAAGAAATGGGAAACATTTGCAGAGTCGATTCTAGCTTAGCTTATGGAAAAATTTTGGAGTATAAGAAAGTAACAGATTACCTATAAGATTACCAAACACATAACAATTCCTTGGGGATACTGTGCAAAGTTGGGTACTGTTTGAACTAGATGGTCTCTGAAGCCTTTTCCAACGCTGAGATTCTCTGGGTCACTGCCTATTAATCTTTGTGTATATTTATGCTTTTCCTTCTACACAGAGCTCACATCTCATATTCTACTGGTTCCAATTTTTTTTTGTTTTGCATTATTTCATATGGCTTTCTACTCATATTTATCTTAATGGCACTGTGACATTCTATATTACATTATTCACCATTTTTAAAAGATATTCCCCAATTATTAGAAACTTCTCTTTAGGCATGTGCCTAATTCCTTAATAATGCTAATTTGATTATTCAATCGATAGCATTTATTAAGCACCAGGCACTGTTACAAAAATGAAAGGTCTTTGACCTCAATGAGTTTATGTTTTATCAAAAGTAACATGTGCACCGATAGAGTATGTAAGTTGAACACAAAATAAATAGAAGGTAGTTTTTGGTGGAAGAAGGCACTAGCACCTGGGGTAAACAGGAAAGACCTTACATAAAAGGCAGTACTTAAGCTGAACTTTGAGAAAAACTAGTGATTCTAAGAGGCAGAAGTGAGGAAAGAGTACAATAAAGAAAGGCACAAGGCACACTCTCTGCAAGATGACCTATGTGAGGAACTCTTAAGATGGTCAATTTTGCTATATTATCAATTCCATGAAGGGAAATAATGTATATTAAGGCTGGAAAGGAAGGTTGGATCCTGCTTGTAAAGGATTTTAGGTACCAACAACAGAAGTTTGCATTTAATTTTGGAACAGGGATTCTTACTTTGGGGTTTGTGAACCTAATTTTTTAATATTTGGCTAACTATTTCAATATAATTGGTTTCCTTTGTAATTCTAAGTATTTTATGCATTTAAAACATCCTTCTGAGAAGTGGTCCAGAGGCTTCACCTGACTGCCAAAGGGGTCCATTACACAAAAAAGTTCAGAAGCTTTGGGATAAAGGTAACAAAGAACTACTGGAATTAATTTATAGGTGGGAGGGGAAGACGTGATATGATTAGGCCTACACGTCAGCAACATCACTTTAGCAGTTATGTGGAGGGTAAATAGGAGAGGCAGAGACTCGAGGCAGAGAGGCCAACTGTTAATAACAGCTTATCTGTTACTCCCACAGTATCCTGATCAATTTTCTTAGGGATGAAAGCTGTTTTCAAGTATTTGACTCACCATCCTTTCCAAGTTGTTTCTGACTCCCTGGTCTTCATCACTATGATCCAGTTACCTTCTCATCTTAATGGTTCCATCCTCCCCGGTGGCATTCTATCATGGAAAATCACTACCCTTGCAACTCCCTTCTCCCACTGGTGAGTTCTTCTTGGAATCTCACTTTAAAGAAGGGCTGAGGCCAGTCTTCCATCATGCCTCTCCTGGCTCTGCTTCTGATTTCACCACCATTGTCCCAAGTGAGTATCCCTGTCCCAACTTGTCAGGTCCCTTTTATGTGTTGTCTTCCTGCATTAAGAGTATAAGCTCCTTGATGGCAAGGACTGTCTATATTTTTTCCTAGCACACAGTAAGAGCTTAATAAATACTTGTGGATTTGACTTGTCACGTGGAAGAAGGATCGGACTTTTTCTTCTTAGCTAAGAAGGAAAGAAAAAGCAATGGGGGAAATTTGGAGAGGTAAATTCTAGGTCAACATAAAGAAAAATTTCCTAACAATTGGCAAGGCTATTAGAGTAGTCCAGGCAAGAGACGATGATGGTTTGAACCGGAGTGGTGGCTTTGTGAGGAAAGAAAATGAGATGTTATGGAAATAAAATCAATAAACAAGACTTGGCAAATAAGTAAAAGTAATATTTTCCAAGTCTTACAGTGTATTTCCATATTGCTCTCCAAAAACACTTCACCAGCTATAGTGTTAAGAGTACTCTTTCTTTTACATCCTGCTAGCATTAAGTTTTGCTGCTTTTAGTGATTTTTGCTCATGTGATGGATAAGAAGTGATACCTCAATTTTTTTACATTGGTTCTTTTGATAGTGAGCTTAAATGTTTTTTTTCAGATCATTATTTACAATTTGTGGAGGTTTTCTGTGTTTTTTTTTCCCTTTCTAATTGTCTGTTCATATACTTTGGCCATTTATTTACAGTGGGCTTGATGGTACTCTTCATTATTACCAATTCCCTTTAAATTTTAGATGTTTCAATTCTTACATGTTTTACTTGCCACAAATTATTTTTCTGAATCTGCTTTTTGTTATTAAAAAGCTGTTTTTATGTAATTCATCTAACTTGTCCTAAATGTGTTATATCTTTTTTTTTGAGGGGAAAAGGCAAGGCACTGGGGTTAAGTGACTTGCCCAAGATCACACAGCTAGTAAGTGTTAAGTGTCTGAGGCTAGATTTGAACTCAGGTCCTCTTGACTCCAGGACCAGTGCTCTATTCACTTCTTTACCTAGTTGCCCCCTACATGTTATATCTTTAACAGATAAACATCTGTGCATGTATATATGTGTGTGTGTGTGTGTGTGTGTGTACATACACACACACACACACATATACAAAAATTCCATTTTCCTCCATCTTTCCTGTTAAGTCCATGATCCAGATGAAATTTTTTAAGGTATATGGGATGAGAAAATAACAAGAACTGCATGGATGGTCTGATGGATGAGGAATGTATCTAAATTTATCTTCTACCACCTTGGCAACCCCTTTTCTGTTATGGGAATCTGAACATCTTCCCTGCCCCTAGGCCCTTTGATAGGCTTAAGTGACTCTGAGAACCCTCCCTGATTTGAAAATGTACTCTGCCCCCTAATAGGCTAAACGTGGTCACATGGAGCCTGTGGCGAGAACCTTATTTTTTAGGAATGCCCACACCTTATTACTTTGTGATTGGGCAGTTGGTCAAGAGGACTGTGACATTCTCTGATCCAGGAGAAGGCTATATATAACCTGATGTGAGGTTTTGCTTTGGGGCTCACTTTGGGAAGAGTTTTGTGATTTGGCCAGATGAGACTCTGGGAAGCTGTTGAGCCCCCTGGCTTTGAAAACCCAGATGTTGGTGCTTCCCTCTCTAGTAACTAACTAGGTATGGATGTAATGGTCAGACAACTGGAAACCCGTCTGCTGATCTGTTGAGTTGCTTTCCTTTAGAAAAGCAGATCTAAGAACCTGTGCTAGCAGCCATCCTGGGTATGCTACAGTGCTTGCTGATACATTTTCTCAGCTATATTTATTAACAGATTATCCTTTTTTCCTGATTTCTATTTTCCAAAAGTTTATTAAACACTTATTATTTGGTTTTATTTCTGGGAATATTTTTTCTGCTAATTAGCCACTGTTTCCCCTAGCAACAGCAAGTTTTGAGTGCAACTGTATCCTGGAATGTTTTCAGGTATGGAAGTACAAGTCCACCTCCATTGGTTTCTGATACTGTCTCTATATTCTTACCTGCTTAGTTTTTCTTTAAAAAAAAAAGCCTTTTATTGATGCCTTTTTGTCTTTACATCATTTTTACCCTTCTCCATACTAAAACTTGTAAAAAAAAATGTTAAGCAAAAATATCTTGTTACAGAAATTGTACTGTCAATTTATACAAAATGCTATTCTAGTAGTTCCCCACATCTCTTATCATGAGGGAGAAAGTATTTTTCATTACCTGTTCTTTAGGATCTTCACTGATTTTTCTGTTACTCAGGGTTTGAGATCTTTTTAATGATCTTTTTTATTTACATGGTTGTGGTCACTGTGTATATGTTCTCTTGGTTCTATTCTGTATTAGTGCATACAAATCTTCCTCAGTTTCTCTGAATGCCTTGTCATTGTGATTTTGTATACCACAATAATATTGATTTTTTATGAACATTTAATTATAACTTTTATAATTCTATAAAGAAGTCTACTAAGAGTTTTATTGGTATCATATTCAATTTGTTTATAACGTGGACCACATTGTCATTCTTACTCTATTTTTCTGGTTCAACTATGAACAATGAAAGTTCTCTAATCATATAGTGCTTTTTTTTTATCAAAACATTTTATCATTTCCTTTATAAAGGTGAAGTTAATTATCAAATATTTAATGTTTTAGGTTGTAAACTGAGTTTCTTTAAAAACAAACAATGTTTTATTAGTCTGATGTGGGGGGATGTAAAAGCACAAGTGATTTTTGATTTTACATGCTTCAATTCTGATGAACTTGTTTTTTTCTTTTTCGAAAATGGTAGATTTTCTAAGTAATCTATCATGCCAATGCACAACAATTTTAGCCCTCTATTTTTCCTAATGTTATGATCACTAGCATTTCCAACATTATGTTAAATCAATATGCTAACTTCTATTTGAACAAAGGCATCCTTGTGTTTTATGCTGATTTTAGTGGGAATAATCAGTTCAAATCATCATGTTGTCTCTGTTTCAAGCACACTCTTTTTATTGTGTTTAAGGAAAGTCACTCTATTCTTTTAAAATTATCAATTGTTTTATTTTTTTCAAAGACTTTTTCCATTTATTCATATATTTTTCTGAGTTTTCTTGTTACTATAATAGAATGATGTGTAGCATGGGTGCAGAGGTTCCCAAAATTATTTAGCCTACTGCCCCCTTTAAAAAAATTACTCAGTGTCCCTCTGGGGTTAGGTTAACCCTCGTTTTTATTCAATGCCACCCAAATGTACCTGATGCTGCTCTTCCCCCCTCCCCCCCGGATTGTTCCTGCGTCTGGGGGTGTTAGTGGAGGGGGCAGTATTGCCCACTCTGGCAACCTATGGTAGTGGAAGGAGCACTGGGTTTGAACCCCAGTTCAGCCACATATTACCCACCTGTGTAGCCTTGAGCAAGTCACTTAAAAGATCTATGCCTCAATTTTCTGATCTGCAAAATGAGGGAGTTAGATATGGAAATGGTCTTATATATCTGGCATAAATCCCTCTTAGACATGATGTATAATTTTTATGTACTATATTATTCTGTTAGCTAATCTTTTTAGTAGCAACAGTGCCTCTTTATTTACTAGACAAATTTTCTCAAATTTCTTTTTCAATTTTGTTTTGGCCAGGTTTAAAAAATAATGGAATTATTTGCTTTGTAAAAGGTATTGGGTAGTAGCCTATATTCCTCTATATTTATGAATAATCAATCTACTTATTAAAGGAATTACTTAGTCTTTAAATGTTTGAGAAAATAATTACCTCTGATACCAATGATACTTTCACAAATGTTACAACAAGAGGGTAAAAGTTCTGATAGGATATACACCAATCTAGAACAGCTTTGGGTTCGGTTCTAGCAACAGGCTTAGTTATAAGAATAGATAGGTTCACAACTATCACGTTAAACACTAGGTGCTGAATTCTTTGGCCATGGCAGCCCATGAGAAAGAAAAAACAGAGAAACAAATGGAGAACAGCAGCAAAGTGGGGTGAGGGTGGGGCCAAAGATGCTAAGGGAGAACAGGGTGTAAACTAACTATAAAGATACACAGACCTGTTGGTACTCTAAATGTGAGATCTTTGTCTAACAATTAACAACTGATAGACTACTATATGGACTAAACAACATTAAAATCACCCCTCTCACAATAAATGAAATCCAGAGATAAAGAAGTTACATCTGAAATGGAAGATTGGCTCAGATTCTCCTTGAAGAGGCAAATAAACCAATTAGAATACTTATGTGCCAAGAGAACATAAATAATTTATGGGACAAATGGGTAGTATTTTGCCTTACAATGCTCATGATGATCGTAAATAAAAAGATTACCATGAAGATGACTGCAGCTTATGCACTCACATTTAATGAAGAGAAAAGAGAAATTCTACAAAGAATTTGACAAAATTCTCCAAACCAAAGCAATAGATAATCTTGACACTTGTTGATGTTAATGCAAAAATGGGCATTTAGAAGGTCAGTGAACAAAGTGTTGAAAAACAGGGATGTCTCAAAAATAAAAGAGGCCAAACAGCTACAGATTATGCAGACTCCTCTCAATGAATCATAAATATCTTCTCCAGTAGAGAGAGATGGAAGATGCTGGAACATACCAAAGAACATCATTAAAAAAAAAATGAAACCAACTATATATCTCAACAGATAAGAAATGACTGGTTAGTGATATTGGATTTATTTCTGAGTCAATCATTGGTAAGTAGTTGGATAATTGACTAGGTAGAGCAAAGGTCAAAGTCAATACCACACTAGAAGAATCAAAGAGAAGAAGGCACTACACATAATTTTAGCAAGTGTAATACGATACATTTAATTATGATGCTAACCTTGAAAATTAACGCAAGGATAAGGTTTAAGTCTTTATTTACCACCATTTCATATAGAAATCTGAATGATGCAAAACAATCTTTACAGCAAAGAGGCCCAAAGATTCTATAGAAAAATTTAGCAGGCAAATATTTGGCTTCCCTGCCAAGAAGAGAAATGCTATAGCCAGGGGTAATGCTGGTTTAGAGTTCATTTCCAGAACATTATAAGGGAGAATGGAAAATTATTAGCAGTACTGCCTCATAAAACAGCTAAAAGCATAGTGGAAAAGATGCTTATCAAAGGCATGGGGTGAGACTCAAGTAGGTCAAATCACCCTAAGCACATTTATAGACAAAACCAAAAGGAGGACAACAATTATATTACAAATAGAACCTACGTAGGTCATTTCTCCTCAACCACAGTGTTTGATGTGCTACATGAATAGGTAGATATAGCACTTAAGAAGATGAAGTTAGAAAGAGTGAGTCAACCATACAAATATAGACAAAAAGAACTGGTGTTAGAGGCGACAATTTTGAAAGTACTAAGGGATCAATTTTCAAGCCATCTCAAGGGGGAAGGTATCAAATGAATGGGTGTTGCACCGCTTAACTCAGGAGCCTAAGGGCCAGCCTTAGGCTGTATTCTCAGGAGGGACTGAAGAGACCAGAGGGAGAGAAGCCTACAGCAGCTGTCCTTTATTGTACTGTAGCATCTTCCTTAAATACCCTAGAGGTAACATGATTAGAGCATGATCTCCTCGTGCACTGGAGGAATGGGCCAATGGAGGACAGGCTGAGCCAGTCATCTCAGCTGCTGCCTATCAGGCCAGTGGTCTCGCAAAAGACTACTCCGTGAGCTTAGCAACTGGGCTGTGACCCTCAGCACCACAGGTGCTTTTAGACTCACACTGATCCCTACAAATGGGAAAACAATTGTGAATGGCATTGTTATGAACAAAAAAAGGTGATGAAGAAAACATCAGCAACTACCACCCCATATGCCTACTCTCTTCTCTCTATAAAATTTGAGAATAAGCTATGCACATATCAGAAATAGCCTTAATGAAAATATGAGACAGGACACAGGCTAATAAGATCACAGATTTGAAGGTGGAATCAAACTCAGAAATCATATAGTTCAAAGCCCTCATTTTACTGATAAGGAAACTGAGGTCCATAGAGTTCAAGTGACTTACCCAAGGTCACACAAGTAGTAAGTTGGGACTTGAAATCAGTTCTTATAACTCTCCGGATTTTTCCCATTTACATGTACCATCTCACTACTGAAGATGATTTTCTATAGAAGAAGACAACTTTAAAGGCACAATGACTAAAGGGTATAGAGAGTGTTTATTCATTTAAAGTATTTTTATTCAGCAGAGCAAAAAACAAGCTTAAAGGGTCTTATCCAACAAACTATCTATCATGGACATGTTAAGATCATAGAAGATTCCTTGACAGGCACAATCTCAGAAATATTTGTTCAATGACCATATCATTATCCATATCAAGCTAAGATAAAACAAAGAAACATGAGGATGTTTTTTGCAGACCCCAAACTGAAGACACTCTCTATGGATGGTAAATTCTAGGCACTCCTATTTGATCATATTTCATGAAATTGTGTTAATTTCACTAAGACCCAGCATATCATAGAGCTACTTTGATGAGATCCATAGCCACTCAAAAGAGACAAGTTAACAATACTCAGATGAAAAGAAAGTGAATGAGGAATGCCTAGTGCTCAGAGTATGCAATGCAGTCGGATTTGCAGCCTATAGAGTGAATCCATCAGTACATTAATATTTGGCAGGTACAGCAAACTGACAATGAGTTGGACCCAGAACTGAGCAGGAGAAAAGCAGGCTAGACTGTATTTGGGAAACTACAGTACTTTCAATGACACCAAGGAACTCTGATACAAAAACCATATTTATACAATTTTTAAAAAATTATAAACTACCAAAGAAAATAATCAAATACAAGAAAAGTTGTAAGATCTTATCCCTATATATTAAGACTTTTGATATTTAGTGAGGCAGAAACAAAAGAACAGTAAAGTAAAGAAAACATTTTTCAGCTTTTAAAAACATCACTATTTTCCCAGTAGTTCTTTACTGCTATAAATCACAGAACAGCATGATCTTACAAGCCTAAGGGCAATGGAGAACACAAGTAGTCTGCAGCACAGTACCAAGAACCATTTTCGTGCAAAAAGTGGCATAAAGGAAGAACATCATTAAAAAAATGTGTGATTGGTAAAGATTGTGGCATGGTTGATGTATAGCCTAGCCTAGGTACTTACATTTTGATACTCAAGAAATTTTAATGCCCAGAATAAGGACTTCAGCTTGTTGGATGATTCTTCCATGGAGATAATGGGAAAATATCAGCAAGAATTGCTCACAATGTAAATGTAAGGATAGTTTACAATCTATACTAGTATAGGGAATACCATATGGATGAGATCAGAGCCCAAAAAATTTATTGAAAATGTCTTATTTCTTCCTGAAAGATTGGAATACTTAAGTTATGAATCTCTATTTGTGCTAGTTTTGGTAATTTATAGTCTCATAAATAACAATCCATTTGTCTAATTTATTAGGATTATGGTCATGAGTTATGGAATGTTGATTTCAGAGGAATTATAGTTGAGGATCAGCCAAAAGACAGTAGGGCTAAGTAAGTTTCAACTCATTACCAACAAAAAATTGTAAGGGAGAAGAAGCTAAAGGGATAAGGACTGACTTTTCTTAGTCTTCATTCTTGATAGCAAGTCCCTTTTTCCATGTTTGGGGCAGTTAGGTGGCTGAGTGGAGAGAATCAAGAATATCTAAGTTCAAATCTGGCCTCACACACTTATTAACTGTCTCACCTCGGCTAAGTCAGTTGACCTCTGCCTCAGTTTCCTCAAATGTAAAATGGGGATAATGACAGTACCCACCTCACAGGATTGTTATGAAGGTCAAATGAGATAATATTTGTAAAAGTACTTTATACAGTGCCTAGCACATAGCATTATATAAATACTTATTCCTTCCTGGTTTTCCTTCTACCTGTCAAACCACTCTTTTATCAGTACCCTTAGTTAAAGCAGTCTATGTGTAAGTACATCCCATCTGTGTCCTGGGTTTCTCATCTTACTCCATAAACTATTCTCTTAGTAATTTTATCACTGAGAGCTAATTTATTTCTATGATGACTTCCAAATTTACATATCCAGCTCTTATCTTGCTCTCAAACTCCAACCTCACATCACCAACTAGCGGGCATTTTTACTGTAGGCATTTTAAATGATATCCCTACTCCCAGTCTCTGACTAACCCCCTGCCCCCAATCTATACTCCACACAGCTGCTGAAGTGGTATTTTTAAAGCAAGTCCTGACTCTCCTACTACTCTGATCAAGAAGCTTTACTGGTTCCAACTTTCTCCAGGATAACATACAAGTTTGGTACTTAAAATCTTTCACAATCTGGTTCACATTTCACATTACTCCCCATCATATAGTCTATGTTCAGCCAAATAAGGTTTTTTCCTATGTATGTCATGTTCTCTCTTCTCACTTTCGATTCTTGTGATCCCTTCTTCCTTTAAGAGTCAGCTCAACAACCACCCTTTTTTTTCCTTGCTTTTTGGAGGGCAATTGGGGTTAAGCAACTTGCCCAAGGTCACACAGATAGTTTTTGTGTTAAGTGTCTGAGGCCACATTTGAACCCAGGTCCTGCTGACTCCAGGGCCGGTGCTCTATTCACTGCAGCAACTAGCTGCCTCAACAACCACCTTCTATACTTAGCTATTCCTGATCTTCCTCCCTGCCCAGTTATTAGTTTTCCTCCCTGTTTTCTGAATTTACTCTGTATTCATTTTACTTATTTGAATGCATGTGTTTCTCCTCAGTAGAATATGACTCTTTAAGGGTAAAGAATATTGTGTTTTTAATCACTATTTCTAGTTCCTAAAGCTTTGTACACTGTAGGTGCTCAATAAATGCTTGTTGAATTATATGAAATAAAGGTTGTCATCAGAGAGACATGACTGAAAAAGGAAGTGGACTGAACATGTAGTAAGAATAAGCAATTACCAATGGATAAGTAAAATCCTCCATTTATATTCATGAAATGTCAAAAGTAAGAGAGGCAGCATACTTGTAAACCCTTATAGAAGATTTATAAGAAAACATGGACAAGAGTCACACAGGATGAGAAGCCATAAATAAGTCTTGATATGTGCTGGGGAAAACTGTCCAAGTCAATGAGATCACAGATCCAAAGAAATGTATCAGACTATACCTGTACTTAGTATTTCCTGGTGATATCAATCTCTTTCATGCTTGTTTTCTAATCTTGGTGATTACGTTTTCTTTTTCCTTTTAAAAATCACTTTTGTTAATGGTTTACAAATGTTATCAATCTTTTTGAAAACTGAGTTCAAATGCATTTATCATTTCAATTTTTTCCTACTTTATTTCTGCGTTTAACTTTATAATCACTTTTTCTACTTTCCTTTTGGACTATTTGTTTTCTTTTTCTTTTTCCTTTTTAGTCACTTAAATATATATAAAATTCATTAAATAAACTGTTAACAGATATAGTTAACAGTTTATTTAATGAATTCAGATATGTTATTTTTTTTCTTAGTCTTTTCATTAGATTTGTCATATTCTGACAACAGAGGAAGAACAGAGGAATACGCTGGGTGGTATCCAGAGGAAGGCAATCAGGATAACTGTAGGATTGAGGTTCGTGCCACAGGAGGATCAGTTTAAGGAACTGATTGAGATGTTTATCCCAGAGAAGAGTAGATTTATGGGGAATATGATAGTTGTCTTCAAGTAAATGAAAGGCTATCACGTGAAAGAGATTTTAGATTCACTGTACTGACTCCAACTGGTCAGGAAAAGGAGTAATGGGTAGAAGCTGCAAAGAAGAATATTTAAATGTGATAAAAGGACAACTTTACTAACAATCAGAGTTTCCCAAAAGTGGAATGGGCTACCTCAGGAGGTAGTAGGTCTTCCTTCACCAGATGTTGCATAGTATATTTTACACCAACCTCTTAACTTAGATCTAGTTATCTATATTTTTATGTTAATGGTGTTTATTGTAGATAGTAAATTGATGGGCTTATTTTTTTAACCTGTGACATTTTTGGGGGGAGGAGGCAATTGGGGTTAAGGGATGTGCCCAAGGTCATACAGCTAGCAAATGTGTGAGGCTGGATTTGAACTCAGGTCTTCCTGACTATAGGGTTGGTGCTCTATCCACTGCGCCACCTACCACAACTTTCAAAAGGTAATTCAGGTGATTCAAATTTATTATTTGAAATGGGAAAATCAATTTTGTCTTACTGATTTTTTCCTTTTACCTACCTTTTCTCAATGCCAAGGAGAAATGTAACTTATTTTTTCTATCATAATTATTTTTATATTACAGTTATTTTAACTTTAACAAAACTCTTAACCTTTAGAACACTATGGCTACTTTATAATTCTTTGATGTTTTACTTCACTTTTGGTTAAAGGCAAGGAGTTTGTTTGGGGATCACCAAGACCTTTCTTTTCATATTTCTTTTATTATTTTATGCTTCTTTATTTGTTGGTTATAAGCAGCTAGGTGGTACAGTGCAAAGAGTACTAGACTTAGAGCCAAGAAGACCTAGTTTTCTAGGTCTGTGCAAGGCAATTAACTTCTCTATGCCTCAGTTTTCCTCACTGTGAGGACCAAATGAGATAACACATAAAGGGCTTTGCAAACCTTAATGTGTTATATAAATGTTAGCTATTATTATTGCTTGTCAATTACAAATTGCTTTTATTTACAAATGTGGGTATTTAATTCTATTTTTTTGTTAATTCACAGACACTAATTTGTTTCTGTTTTACTTACAAAGGTTTATATATATATTATATCTAGCGATTTTAACTATAGGTAATAACAGTATTGACATATACTACTATTTTTTAATATCTCATTACTGAACTGATTTAGTACTAGGGACTAAATATTAGTAAGTATTTAAATATCAATAAGTATTTTTCATTTTGGGTTTTTACTGATCAACTTATTGAGGACTGTTTTTGAATGTTAATCTCTTATCTTCAAAATGACATGCTCAAATTTGCAGGAAAAATAATTTTAAAAACGTTTATGCCTTTTATATATGATATTTCAATTGGTGGTTTTAATAGGTAATTTTCTTTTTCTTTCTTAATGCTTAAGGTTTTTCTGTCCTTATAATTCCAAGATTTAACAATAATATTTCCAAGAAATTTGTATTTTGGACCTTTCCACATTGTAGTCTTATGAATTGTTTCTAATTGTAGCATATTTGCTATTCATTTGCTCTAAGTATTCTCCAATTACCACATGTCACTACATAATAGCCACAGGTTTTATGCCAAATTTTTTGTAAGGAGGAATGGATGGGGCTACAACCATTATGTGAAGCTTAATTTTTTTGGGGGGGTACCAGTATTACTTAAAAATTATTTATTACTCAACTGTTTTTGGTGAAAGATTAGGATGCATGGAATACTTGTGAATACATGTTAAAATTGGGAAGATGCAAGTTTTGCCATGTCACTTGACTTACTCGTGGCAGTTTCACCAGCCCACTTGTTCCCCTTGTGCCTATGGCTCTTCATTGGGTTGAGTGACAGTACAGTTAGTACTGAAGTGCTCTAAACAAACCAGCAAGTCGGCTTTCCGAAACATACTGACAATGACAGTCAATGAGAATTCTAGGCTTGAGGCTCAAAATGCACAAGAGATAAATGTGTATCCATATGCCACTACATTGCTGCTCTGTTTACCTTTTAAATGGCATGATGAACAGAATTATACCATGTGATGATTACACAACGAAAGGCTCTAACCAATTTTTAGACTGAAACAAAACAACACAAAACAAAAAACAGGGTGCAATGATTATGCACTGAAATACAGTAGTTCTTTTAATATCATGTTTAATTCTTCAGAGGCATCTAAAGTTTGATCTTTTTGTTTTGTCTTTCAGATTTTATTTTGGGCTGTTTGTTCATTAATCGCTCTTAATCTGTTACATTTCTGGGATTTTTCTTTCACTTGAATTTTCTATTGATTTTTCACTTAAGCATATTTATTCTGCTTTTTTGATCTTTCTATTCATATTCTTATTTCTCCCAGTTTACTTTGTATTTTTTATAATCATTCTTTTATCTCTTTCCATGCCTTTGACTGAATTAGTCTAATTTTTTTTTCACATCTATGTGTAGGGCTTTAAGATTTTACAAAATACTCTTCATATAAGCTCTCCCTCTTATCTTCATATTAATCCTGTAAGGTATGTGCTGTGAATGGGATTACTATATCAACAAGCCTATTATTAGATTTATTTCTCCCACGCATACTTACCGGCAATGCTCCTGCTACTGATGGCGTCAATGCACGTCACTACAGAAATTTTATCCCTGGACATTTCACCTCATGATTTATCTTATCAGCATTTACATTTACTCTGTTCATTGCTCAACAAGTTTTATTCTCTTCCTGCCCAGAGTGATCCTTTCATTCCACCATCTTTCTTGCTCCCCTTTCTAACTTATGAAAAAATTTTTGAATGACGGAAATGTTAGATCCAAAGAACCAATGGTCATTGCTGTAATAGAAAAGGACACCAAGGTACTATGTTATCTGTAATCTCCTGACCTTTCCTTTGAAATGGGGAATAAATTATAAGAGTTCCTCCAGGAGATAAAGGTATGATTTTTTTTCCCTTCTATTTCTTTTGATCTCCATTTAAACTCTTCCTTGCTATTTTTGCTTGTTTTATTTTGGCCCCCCCCCCCTTTTTTTAGGGCAATTGGGGTTGAGCAACTTGCCCAAGGTCAGACAGCTAGTTTTGTATTAAGTGTCTGAGGCCAGATTTGATCTCAGGTCCTCCTGACTCCAGGGCTGGTGCTCTATTCTCTGTGCCACCTAGCCGCCCCTTTTCTTGTTGCTTTTTTTTTTCCCACCGGTTCCTTCTCTCTTCTAAGATCCAATGATATGGCAGTGCAGGCTGTTGTTGTTACCATTCATATAGGCTATCAGAAACCAATCCATTCCTACCTAATTTTTAGTTTTCTACCTCATTAGCCTCAACAACCCATCATTAACAAATCAAAGTAACTGAAATCCACTCATAATTGTGGGGAAAAAATTCATTTGATCTTCCCCTAATCTAACTAGAAGAGTTGCTAACAATTAACCAACAGAAAACATGAACAAACACAAAAAAATATAAAAGACAAGACCAGTAAAAAAATGGATAAACAGATCTCAAATAGGAAAGAGGTACCTGTAGTGGGATAATTTATATGGTGTTTAAAACACAAAGGTAAAGATGTTTGTTTTTGCAGGGTTTCTTTTAGCCTATTTTTAAAGCCAAATTAGCCTTTTTTTAGCCTATTTCACCTACTAAAATAATGTATGTATATGGAAAAATCTATACAAACCAACTTTTGGTTGCCTGTTTACCACTTAATAAAATCCTTAATGATCAAAGATCAAATATCTTGATTTAGGAGAAAAATGAAAGAAAAAAGGCAAATAATTAAAGCCTTTCCTCAATCACGTTGGGCCATGATTGTCTGATAAAAATCTATTGAAAAAGAAGGCCACTTAAGAACTCTGATCAACACAATGATCAACCACATTTCCACAGGACATATAAACACTCTTCCTATCACCTACTGAAAGAAACAGTAGGTGATGGATTCAGAGTGAAGACTAAGACATACATTTTTTGTACATACCCAATGTGGAAATTATTTTTGCTTGACTAAACATTTGTTACAAGAGTTTTTTTTTCTTTTTAATGTGGGAAAGAGAAAAAAATATTGTTAACTGAAAAAGATTAAATTTAATTAAAAAAAAAAAAGAAAAAGGCCAAACAACAACAGAAGTTGCTACTGTAGCCTTTGCTAGAAAACCTTTGGATATCACTCCTTAACATCTGGACCTTTGCCAAGGCCTAAAAAAATGACATGAAGTCTTTGCTCTACTCTCTACGTACCTTGGAAGTTGTGCTTTAACTTGTTTTTGACACAGGTTGTGATATCTTTCCACTTTCAGAAATCCCTGATTCAACATTCTCTGGCAGACTAAGTCCATTCGCTTACAAACCTACAAGGTGAAGGGGGGACAAAGAAAAAACAAATGTTATTAGTTCAGATTCAAAAACGGACAAAAAGTTCTTTTGCACTTTTCCAGTCTCCTCTTTACCACTTCCACTAGCTTCCCAGTCTGTTTCTCTGACAATTAAATGGAAGCAAACCCTCTGCCACATACTCTCTTCACAACACTCCAAATATATTTCCTGTTTGTTTGCAAATAATGTTAACATAAAATTAGTTTTTATGTTTCAGTTCAATTCACCAAGCTTTTAAGTCCCTACTATGTGCTAAAACTGGAGATACAAAGCCAAAAATTAAATAATCCTTGCCCCAGAAGGAACTTAAAATTTGTACTGTAATATCCTGAATGTTTCTTTAATGAAATTATGCGGCATAGATAAAATCTTTGTAAAAGGGGATTAGCTTCTTTATAAATGTGGAGACATGGTAACATAAAAATAAAAGGTTGCTAAATGCTTTGATTAAAAAGTCCTAGATTTAGCCACAGGTTCTAATAGGATTGAACTAGATCATAAAATTATAGGTTTAGAACTGGAAGTGACCTTAGAGCATAGCTAGTCCAACTTTCTCATTTTGCAGATGAAGAAACTGAGGCAAAGTTTCTTGCCCAAGGACCTGGTAGCAGGATTCAAACTCCGGTCTTCTGACATCAAGTTCAGTACTTTTCTCATTGCATTGGTATTTTCCAACTCTAAATACTATGAATTTATACTCTAAGTCTTACAAGCATAGAAATTACACAGAAATCAAAATGACCAAGCTTGGCTCCAAGGGAGACATAAGAAAATATATCTCCCATTCCCTGCAAAGATGGAAAACTATGTGAAGATTATATGTCAAAAATTGTATATAATGCTGGATTTGACTGATGTCTTGGTTAGTTTTGCCGAACTTCCTTCCCTCCTCTTTTTTATACATCTGTAAATGTATACAACTTTTAAAAAATCAATAAAAATTTTAAAATGAAGTTTCATATTAAAAATAAGGTCTTATTTATAATTTCTATTAATAACTACTAATATAATTATTAGGAATATTATTATTGTTAGTACCAAAATTATACATTTATATAGAACTTTAAACAGTTTTTTCTACTCATCCCATTGGGGCCTCATCACAACCCTGTGATGAAGGTAGTGTAATTATCATTAACCCCAATTTATGCATGAGGAAACTCATGTTCAGAGATTAAGTGGCAAGTCCAAAGTCATATAGAAAGGACTTAAACTCAGGTCTTCTGACCCCAGGTCCTAACATATTACCAGCTTACATCAGAGTCTTAATTAACCATCAGGGGTGGGAGAATGGTAGGTTCCAGTTAATTCAATTTTCTTAACTTAAATATTAGCTAGGAAGTCCTTTTTTTAGAAAACAATAATTCACATTTACATAATCATTTAAAATCTGTCAACTTCTTTGCTGAAAAGAATCCTCATTTTGTGGTTAAGGAAACTGAAATTCTGTGAGGCTAACTTATTTTCTTATAGTTGAACATTAAACTAGTAAGTGGCAAAGCTAGTATTCAAACTCAGTTCCTCTTGCCAGAAGTCTCAGGGTAATAGAGTAAACTAAGAGGGAAAACATCAGAGAAAAGGAACATAGTGAAAAGAAATGATATTAAAATAATGAACTCTGGCGACATATCACACAAACAGAGATTGAGGCATTGCTCCAGGACAGGTAAATTTGGATAGGAAATTTCAAGGACCTCATCTAACATCTATGCCTCAGGAAGAAGCCAGGAAGGTCAAACAGCTTGATTACTTCGTGGAATTCCTAAGGAAACACTGGCACAGGAGAAAGGAAGGAGGGAAGGAGAGAGGGAGGCATTTCAAGGCTCACTACAAATTTATATTTCTTAATCTCAACTAGGTCCTCACTGCCAGGCAATTCTACTCTTTTGCTATGGTTACTGCATTCCTCAAAGGGATAGTTTCAAATGTCTTCTCAAGTCTCCCACACCCCACAATGTTGGATAAGGACCTAGCTGTATACTTTACTGAGAAAATAGAAGTCATTCTCCCAGAACTCCCTGTCTTTCCCCCTATTCTACATCTCAACCCTGTTGAGAACATCTTCCATCCTTTCCCCCTTTATTTCAGACTCTGATGTAGAAGTGGCTTTTCCTCTTAACAAGGCCAATCTCTCTACCTGTTCCTTTGATCCCATCCCTTTCTAGTCTTCTCTAACAGACTGCTCCCTCCCAAATCATCCCCTCTTTCTATTAAAAAACAAACACCCTTCCCCCATTCCTCAAGCCCCCCTTTTTTATAATGGACTTGTCAAACATCAACAAATAGGAACATTTCCTTATACAAAGAACAGGAAATGAGGAGTGTATGTGACATTGTGATCCTCTAATATGTACATCCTTTTTTAAAAGTATAAATTAAATTAACTCCTAGGTTCTCCTACCTGACTCCTACAACACTGTCCTTTCTCAACTTTCTTTTGCTCTCTGTATATTTTTTAAAATGTTTCACTGATGTTTTTTTTTTGGTCTCACTATTACCATCTGTGATTGCTCTCCATTAACTCTTCTCTCCCTAAAGCACTCCCTTGTAGAAAATAAGCATAGCCAAACAAAAACAAATCCATATACAGACTGAATCTGAAAACATATGTCACGTTCTGCACCTTTAGTGCTTGGATGCTCAGTCAAGATAAAGGAAGCAACATACAGTATTCAAACCCCAGCATTCCAGAGTCATCATTGGTCATCGCATTGATCATAGTTCTCAAGTCTTTCACAGTTGCTTTCCATTACAATGCTCTAGTCACTATACAAACTGTTCTCCTGCTTTTGGTCACTGTACTCTGCACCACTTCACAAAGTCCTACATTTCTAGGAAACAGTTCCTTTTATCATTTCTAATGGCACAATAATATTGTTCTATTCATATACCATGATGTGTTCAGACATCCCTCACATTCTCTTAGATTCCAATTTGTTTTTTCTTTTGCCAAAAAAAGAGCTGCTATAGTTATTTTAAACACATGGGGTCCTTTTCCTCTGTCTTTGATCTCTTTCAGGAGCGCTGACCTAGTAGCAGTGGTACCACTGGCTTGAAAGGTATTCACAGTTCAGGAACTTCTGGGGTATAATTCCAATTTGCTTCCAATTGGCTGCACCAGCAGTGTATCGGTATGCCCGTCTTCCTAGGGCCCCTCCAAAAACGGTCATTTTCCATCTGACACCTTTGCCGACTTGAGGAGTTTCAGGTGGGAACACAGAGATACTTTAATTTGCATTTCTATTGTTATTTTTCTCAAATAATTACTGATAATTTGCTTTTCTTTTCTTTGGAACTGCCTATTCATATCTCTTGACTAATAATCTAATGAGAACAGCTCTTATTTTTGTTATATTTTATGTATCAGACCTATAAGAGACAGCTAAGCTAATTCCATTTTCCACAACAGACCTTTGTCAAAAAAATTTGCTGCAAGAAAATTTTCCCAGTTCACTGTTTCTCTTCTAATTGCACTGTGTTTGTGCAAAAATTTGTGAATAAAATTGTCCATTTCATCTCTTCTGATCACTTCCATCCCTTGTTTGGTCAAAAGCTCTTCTGCTATCCATGATAGTGAAAGGGATTTTCTTCCCTGTTTCTGTAATTTGTTTTGGTATCAGTCTTTCTATCTAGGTTGTGTATCCATTTGGAGGTTAACGTGGCATATACTGTGTTAGATGTTAGTCTAAAAATAATTTCTGCCAGGCTGCTTTCCAGTTTTCTCACCAGTTTTTGTCAAATCACGAGCCCTTACCAGAGTAGTTGTAGTTCTTAAGATTTACCTAACACTGCTACTATGTTTAACTGCTTCTCAGTCTCTTTCTGTTTAATCTTCTTTAGTCTCTTCCTGGCGACTGGATTCTTCCATCCAGCCTACAAACACACTCAAATCCTCCTCTTTAGAAAAAAGCCAAACCATCTCACTGTTTTGTCTTACACCTTTACTTCTTTTCTCAGCTAAACTAGTGGGAAAAGCTATCTACTTACTTCTCCTCTCCTCTCACTGACTACTTAAACCCTTGCAAATGGGCTTCTAACCTTACCACTCAACTGAAACTACTCTCTCTAAAATTACAAGTGATCACCTAATGACCAAATTCAATGGCTTTTCTCAGGACTAGACCTTCTAAACCTATCTGCAACATTTGGCACTATTGACCATCCTGCTGGAAACTCTCTCCCTGGATTGATCTCTCTCTCTCTCTCTCTCTCTCTCTACCCCACCCCCCCACCCCCCAAGCCTGTCTGACTATTCCTTTACAGTCTCTATTGCTAGACCATTGTCCATGTCTCATCCCCTAACTGTCTCTGTCCTGGGACCTCTCCCTTTCACTCTCTATGCTCTCAGTGATTCCATCAGCTCCCATTGGTTTAATTATCACTTCTACAGAAATGATTCTTAGGTCTGTATATCTAGACCTAGTTTCTCTCCAACCAAATGATCCACACACACCTCAAACTCAGTATGGCCAAAACAACTCTTAATTCCCCTAAACCTACTCCTCTTTGTAATTCCCCTATTCTTGTCAAAGGTATCACCACCCTTCCAGTTAAAGTTCACAATCCTGAAGCCACTGGGCTATTCAGTATATCCAATGAGCTGCCAGGTCTTGTTAATTCTCTCTCCCCACTGTAACTTTCAAACTTGCACCCATTCTTTCACCTTACTCAGAAAGTCCTCATCCTAATTAAAAACTTCATGGCCCCTCACTTGGTTTTAGCAATATTCAACGAAGTAGTTTTTCTGCTTCCACAGCCTCACTATTGTCTCCAATTCATTGTCCATACAACTATCAGAGTGACTGTTATTTCTAAAGCAAAGGTTTGATCATGTCACTTTCCTGCTGAAGAAATTCTAGTGGCTTTTCTTGCCTTTTGAATGAAATACAAACTTCTCTGTTTGACATTTAAAGCCCTTCACAATATGTTAGAAGCCTTCCTTTCCAGACTTCTTACGTGTTATTCTTCCTCATGTACTACAAGATTCAGCCAAATTAGCCATAACAACAAACACTTAGAGAGTGATTACTATGCGCCAGCACTATGCTAAGTGCTTTCCAATTTTCATCTCATGTGATCCTCACAACAACCCTGGGAGATAGCTGCTATTATTATCCTGATTTTACAGATGAGGAAATTGAGGCAAACAGAAGTTAAGTGACTTGTCCAGGCTCACAAGGCCAGGATCTGAGGCTGGATTTGAATTCAGGTTTTCTTGATTCCAGGCCTAGCACTCTACCCACTGTGCCACCAGCTGCCCCAAATATTGAAAAGGAACAAGCTGTTTCTTGTGCATTACATGTTGTTTCCAGTCTCTGTGCCTTTCTACAGGAAATCCTCCATGCCCCCTCACCTTTGCCTCTTAGAGTAGAGCATACTTTAAAACTCACCTCAAATGCCACCTTCTAAATGAGACCTTTCCTGACTTTCCCAGCTCTTACTGCACCGCACCCCCTGTGAAATTTATTGTTCAGTCATTTCTTGCTTTTCATGACCTCATTTGGGGTTTTCTTGGCAAAGATATTGGGAATGGTTTGCCATTTCCTTCTCCAGTTCACTTTACAGATGAGGAAACTGTGGCAAACTGGGTTAAGTGACTTGCCCAGAAACTCACAGCTAGTCTTTGAGGTTGAATTTGAACTCAAGAAGATGAGTCTTCCTGGCTCCAAGTCTGGTATTCTATCCACTGAACCTCATGGGGGCCCAACTTGTGAAATTACCATGCATTTACTTTGTATATATTTTGTAACTATTTATACAAGGACATGTTATTTTGCCCAATAGATTATAAATTCCTTAAGATAAGGACTATTTCTTTTTTGTCTTAGTATCTTTAGGACTTAGCATCATTCCTGGCACATAGAAAGCATATGATAAAATGGTTGACTGATTCAGGCACTTCCCTGCACCCCACCCCCGCACCTCCTCAATCCTTCTCACAGTCCAGCAACCAGAGAAACTCATTACCCACTTCCACAACTGAACCATGGTAGAAGGGCAGGTAGATCCCTTTTGGTACAAGTTGTAGGATGATTCAACACATACTTATTAAGCAACTTACTATAGGCAGAAATAATGTGCATACATATAAGTATATCCATATTATATACAAAATAAATACAAAGTAGTTTTGGGAAGAGGCCACTAGAAGCAGAGGGATCAGGAAAGGGACTGTTACAGGGGCTTCTCCCAACCTAGAATTTTTTTCGTCTTGAATTTTTCTCCCCCAGAAATCTCAGCGTGGCAGCTAAGTAGAAAGATCAGGTTGGAAATATAAAAATCAAGACAGGAAGAGAAATATCCCAGCAAAAATAAGGGAGCAATTCCAATATAGGTACTTCCTAAATTCCAACGAAGGAAAGAGCAAAAACAAAAGATTATAGCCAGTTCAAATGAAAACTGTTCTTTCCAAAAGAATCTGCCTGAAATGGGATGATAAATGGGTGAGGTAGTATGGCATGGGAGAAAATGGCAGGATTTGAATTCAGAGTATCGAAGGATAAATCACAGTTCTATTACCTGGGGTGAGCCATTTTGCTAATCTAGGCCTTGACTGTTTTTTGCAAACGAAGGTCCCTGTTCTGAGTCACAAGACTAAGGTCTGATGCTCTGGAAGGGCCTGTATCCCAAACAGATGGAGGTCAGGTGAATTTCAACAACCTTGCTTAAAAATGTGTCAGCATAGAAGCCAGGAGAACAAGATGCACTGCAGTACCTGCTCTGACACTAACTCCAAGTCTCTATTGCCTCCTGTGCAAAATGAAGCAGTTGAACAAAGCTGGCTCTAACATGAGTCTGAATCTGGGTCCTACTTGTATGCACTTTAGCTCCACTTTAACTTCAGTGTTAAATAAGCTTTCCTTGGTGACCTTGGGCAAGTCACTTTCCCTCTCTAGAGTCTCACGTTTTTTCTCAGCAAAACCAAGGGACTGAACCAGATAATCCATAATGTCTTTTCCAGCTTTAATACCACATTTTGTGACTTTTTTAGAGGGCACAGGAAAGATGGTTTCAAACCTTCTTTCAGCCCTCTATTCAAAAGCTTTTTTGCTACAAAAACGAACACTATCCTCTCCCAAGAGTAATCAGGCTTCTTACATGCCAGGCCTGAAGAAACTACTGATAATTCTTAACAACTAGGAGGTAAAGTGGGTTTAAATAGGAAGCTACCTAATGGCCCCCCTCCTCTGAGGGTGGTTTCCTCAACAATGAACTTAAAGGTGTCTGCTGATTCACCCCCAGTATCAGGTGGCATCTATCCCAACACCAATTGAAGGTATCTTTCATGCTGCTCACATGGGTACGGTTTGCCGTTGAAGATGTAAGACTTCCTAGTTATGGCTGTGCATCACACATTATGATTTCAATTTTTCTTTCTCCAAAGGTTTTGGTCTGGCCCAAATAAATTATAGTAAACATGAACATTTCAGAAGAAGTGTAGCACCTCTAGCCATACCTGTGAAATACACTAAGTTGACAGTGCAATGAAACAGGATGGTTGGGATATACTGTCAATAATGAATTGATACCCGATTAATCAGATGAATACTATCAAATGATCTTTTTGTAGCAACAAATTCTAAGTATGTGAAATAAAAATGAATTTTATTTAGACTGGTCTGACTTTTAGCTTGATCTCCTTTTGTTATTTTACTAATGGTAATAATTAATATAGCATTTATCAATTACTCAAGAAGCATTTATTTAGTACTATTTGTCAAGCACTACATTAAGAACTGGATATACAATGGAAAACAAAAACTGTCCCTACTCTCAAGTAGCTTACGTTCCAATGTGACACAACATGGGAGGTATACTTAATATACACACACATATTTATACACAAACACACATAAGTATAAGTATTTACATACATAAATAAAAACAGAGAGTTGCAGGAAGGAAGGTAACCTCATAGAGGAAAACATAAGCAGTTGGGTGGATGGGGAAAGGGATCTTAGAGAAGGTGGTACATGAGCTATGTCTTGAAGGAAGCCAGAAGCTCCAAGAAGAAGAGGTGGGGAAGGAGAGCATTTCAGGCATGGAAGACAACCAGTGCAAAGAAAAAGAAATGTAACTGTATGTTGTGTGTGAACGACGGCAAGTACACCAGTATGACAAGATCATAAATCTGATAGAGGAGAGTAATGAATAAAATGACTAGAAAGATAGAAAAAGGCCAGGTTGTGAAGAAATTTAAATGACAGGGTCCTAAGTAATAGGCTAGCACTGGAGCCTATCAAATGGGGAAGGGGAAACATAGTCAGACCTGTGCCTTAGGAAAAATTGCTTTCAGAGTCGTGTGAATTGTAATGGAGAGAGACATGAAGCAAGGAGAAAGTTGTTGCATGAATCCAGGGAGAGGTGATGTTGGAGACCGTGTGAATGGAAAGGAAACATGCAAGAGATATTGCGGAGGTAGGATTAACAAGATATGACAATTGATCTGGATATGTGGTGAGAGTGAATGAAGAGCTGAGGATGATATGGAAGCCATAAACTTTCGTGAGGGGAAGGATCCCTGTTGCTCTTATCAGAAATATAGAAGTCTGGAAGAGGAGATGGTTTGGGAAAAAAGATAATAAATAAGCTGGTTTTTTAGATGATGAGTCTGAGACCCTTACAGGACACATACTCTAACTGTCCAACAGGTAGCTGTTGATGAAGAATTGGGGCACAGGAGACTAGGACTGGAAAGAGAGGTATGGGAATTATCTGCAGCGATAACTGAACATATGGGAGCTGACCAAAACCAGTGAGAGACAATGTATATATAGAGAAAGGGCCCACAGCCTTGGAGGACGCTCCCAGTTAGTGCTCATTATATGAAAATCCAGCAAAGGAAATTGAGAAAAAGCCATCAGACAGGCAGGAGAACCCTAGAGCAGTATCATGAAAACCAAGAGATGAAAGAGTATCCAGGGAGAGATGGTGGTCAACACTGTCAAATGCTGCACAGATGAAAAAGGAATGGACTGTGAAAAGATCATTAGATTTAGTGATTAAGAGATCATTGGTAAATTTAGATAGAATACAGTTGAATGACAAGGTCTGATGCCTGATTCCAAAGGGTTTAAAACAGAAAAAAGAAAATGGAGGTACCAAGTATAGACAACTTTTTTTTCCAAAGTATTTTGCTGAGAAGGGGAGGAGAGATATAGGACAGCTAGCAAGGGTGATAGGCTCTACTGAGGGTCTTTTAAGGATGGGGGTGAAGTAAATGTATTTGTACACAAAAGGGAAGGAACCAGTAGTTAGGGAGAAACTCATGATCAGAGAGAGTATGGACGATCTCTTAGAGAAGATGAGAGGATAGGATTAAGAGGGGTCATCTCGGGGGCGGAGCCAAGATGGCGGCGTAGAAGCAGCAACACATCGCAGCTCTCACATAGCCACCCCAAAATACCCATAAAATAGGA
>CM053584.1:104316631-104350243 GCA_028627135.1 Pseudochirops cupreus
CCTGCCCTACCAAAAAGTGACATAGGAGAGAATAGACTGGGGGAGGGGGGAAACACTGGGATGGCTGATTTGGGGTGGTGGGCGGGGGAAAGACGGGGAGAAAATATGTAACTCAAAAAAATTTTAATAATAAAAAAAAAAGAGGGGTCATCTCTTCGTCAAAGAATGGAGTGAAAGAGGAGACAGTGGAGGATGTTGGTGATGTGAGATGTGAAGAAGAGAAGGCTGTCACCTCTCAATACATTTTTCCATAAAATATGAGGTTAGGTCCTCAGCTGAGGTTGGGGGAAGGGACGGCAGGGGAGGCTTGAGGAGAGGTTTGGAACAGTTACTATAGGTATATGGGTAGAGAATCAATTAGGGAGGAGTATTAGGACTGTTTTTGCTGTGATACAGATCCAGACAAAATTGGAAAACAAAATTGTAGTGGACCCAGTAAGCAAGGTTTCATGACCTCCTCCAGTTCTGTTCAGCAATCCATAAGAAGGAACAGGTGGGCAAATGGTAGAAGTAAATCAGGTTTAAGGTTTAGCTAATTATAAGCAGCAATAGGACCCTAAAACAAAAGATTTGAGAGTACCAGATAGTATGGAACTGAACTAGTCCTCTAAAGAGTAAAGAGTGGGAAGGAAAAATAACGTAATCAGAGCAGGGGTTATGGTCTGAGACAGTACTAAGTGGTGCAAGTCACAGGAAAGATGAAGAATAGGGTTAAATATAGTAATATAGAGAGAAAGATGAACTGATAAAAGATTATGATCATATAAAAGAATTTAGAAGTTCTTGAATGTGGACTTCTTTCAGGTGATGGCAGTGATCTAAAGTATAGCCATCCATTTGTGTAGCTGAGATGGAGTGGAAAAGTACAACATGGGAGTTCTGTGGATTGAGGAACTAGGATGTTTTGGTATATAAGGGAACATTAACATGTATGTGGAAGTCCCCCCAAGATCGAGGCAGAAACTGTAGATGGAAAGGGAGACTAAAGTAGTCACTAAATTTACTAAGAAAAAAGGGAGAATGTCCTGGGAGGTCAATAGATGATCATCAGGTTCAGGATTTGGATTAGGTAATAAATTTGGATAGCCTGAACCTCCGAGGAAGAAAAGTTGCTGAGTGATATAGAGAAAATCTGGAACTAGCAGTAGAGAGCAAGGAGTATTTTTACTCCCCTAGTGGAACCACTGAATTGGTAGGTATAAAATAAAAGTACAACCAGTACTGGAAAGGATAGCCAGGGACGCAGTGTCATCCTGAGGGAGCCTGTCTCAGTAAGTGCCAGAAAATGGAAGGAGAAAGAGAGGAGTTTTAAAATGAAAGGAAATTTATTCATTATGGAAGACAAAGTCCAGAAAGTACAGTAGAAAGGGGCAGCAAATTTAGGGCAGGACATTGGAGGTGGGGGTAGTAAGAAGTGAATAGGAATGAGATTGGACTACTGGAGTTGGTGTGTGTGCATGTGCATGTGCATGCATGTGTGAGTGCACACACACCTAGAAAAATAATTGTTCTTTTGCAATCATGTCTTCATAATCACTAGAATGGGGGTGGGGAGTATGTTAACTACTGGGGAATGTGTTCAGGGAGAATATCAGGGACTAGGGGGAGATCCTGTTCCACCTCGTGGCAAGTGGTGTTGCTGTGTCCTTCAAGTTGTCAGGTTAACTCAAAGCACAGAAAGTATGAGCTATGCTGGTATGTTGGCAAGTACCTAGGAACTGAGGTGGTGAATTCTCAGAGGAGGTCCACTTGAGGAAAGCAAGCAAGTGTTGGAGAATTTTGAAGCATAGCAAAGTAGCAGGAAATGGTGTGTCCAGAAATCTTGGCCAGAAGACAGGAGTTGCTGAGCTCCTGGACCCTGACCCTCAGTCTGCAGGAACCAAGTCCAGACTCCTCCTAGAGGAATTATAGCCTGGGCCACCCCAAAACACACAGCTAGGAAGAAGGAGGTAACATACTCAAGCATATCTAGAAGGTTTTATATCCCAGGGCCTATGTCTCATCAAGCTCAAGGGTAATTTTCTCAAGGGAAGAAAGCGCTTTAAGTATGCTAGGAGCCTAGTGAGGGAGCAAGAGACAATATGTCCATGGGCTTCCAGCCTATTCATGATTTTAGACTTTGACTACTATATTGTACTCTCTTTTCCTTCTCTAAGTAGTCTTTAACTAAATGTAGTAATACTTCCTTTCTCATGTACTAGGTAATCTCTCCAAATTATTTGCACTGCACCTGTCTTTTTGACAGAGCTGTTTAAATAAACCACTTTAAAAAGATTTTTTTCCATTTCTAAACTCATTAAAAAAATATGGTAGTCATCTTTGAATCACTCTTAGTTCTGAAGGAATCTTCTAAATAAGGCATTGGCAGTCTAATTGTAAACACCATGGTCCAAACAAGCCCGAATTATAGTCCTATCTAGAATTGCTGGGGGGGTGGGCATTGGAGGGAAGGAGAAAAGACAGAAGAGGGGAAATAGGAACTTCCCTTGAAAAGCTGTTTAATGGTGAAACTGAGAACACTTCATTGGATACAAACTTATGATACATTACTTGCACTACTTTCTCAGATACAGAGAAATTCCATGTCTATAAACAATAAATAATTCACCAATAAAGAAATTTCATTTTAACAAAAATTTTCTTCATAAATCAAAATTAAGGATATTTTTATAGCAAAAATAAGAATATTTTTATAGCAAAAATAAGAGTATTTTTATAGCAAAAATTTATAATTTGAATTCTGTAACCAAAGGAATAAATGCAGAGATGCCCCAGGCTAACACTTTGGGGTCAACTTCAATTAATTTCTCTTCTTTGCTACCCACATTTAATCCACCATCTCCCAATTCTTTCAAGAAGCATTCTAGATAGAGCTGCTTCTAATATGTCTACAATCATATCACCTTAGTCAGGTGGCGATAACACCTCATTCCTTGATTACGTTTATCCATATCTAGTTCACAACAGCACTCTCACTCTGCCTTCAATCTCCCCTTCTAAATAGTAGAAAAATGAATTTCTCTTTATATTCTCTCCTCCTGTTCAAGAATTTACAGTGACTCCCTTGTAAAATCTCCAACAACCATGCTGTTTACAATTTTCAAAGATAAGAATAAGAATTGTTTTATCACTGAAAAGAGCAGTATGTACTTTTCTGACCTAAGTGCTGTTGACACTGGCACTGAAAATACTAGAAAAAAGTATAGGATTAGGAGTTAGGAGTCTCGGGTTTTAGTCCTGATTCTGTCCCTCACTAGCTGTGGCTGAATAACTCAAATCAACAAGCCTTTATTAACTGCTTACTATGTGCCAGACACCATGCAAATCACCGAGGATACAAAGAAAGGGAAGAAACAGTTCTGTCCTCAAGGAACTCACAATCGATAAAAGAGACTAGCAAACATTTTATACACTACATTCAGACTACATATGAGATAGGTACAGAATAACTTGGAGGTGATCTCAGAGGGCAGACACTAGCATTATGAGAGAATGGGAAAGTGTTCTTGAAGAAAATGGTATTTTAGCTGAGACTTAAAAGTAAAAAAAAATCATTTTACTTCTCTGGATCTCAGTTTCCCTATTTGTCAAAAGAAGAATATTAGATTATTTTTGTAGTATCCCTTGGACCTCTGCTTTTCCCAAGCTAATCTGTCCCTATAGTTGACTTACATAGTTCCCACCTTCTTTGAATAAGCCATTTCTACCTAGAATGCTTTGTCACTATACTAATTCATGAGCCTATCCTTAAAAATCTGGGTAAAACCTCACTTCCTACAAAGAACCTTTCCATAATTAACCTCAACTGACTTTTTCTGACATGATACTTTGTAAACATGTTTAAATTGTTTCACATGTGTTGTCTTACTCAGCACATAGGAACTTCTAAAGAAAAATACTCTTTAATATTGTGGAATGAGTTAAAGCTGCTCATATAATCACACTTTGTAAATGACCAAAACTGGTAAGAAGAAATATCAAAATGGAATCAACAGGTAGACTTAGTTCTCACATATTTTTATTTTTAAATAAATGTAGGTATGTATATCAAATATGAATGCTTATATCTGATATATAATTCATACAAAAAAAACCAGATATAGAAGTACTATCCATTAAGCCTGTAAATAAGCATAACATGGAGAAAGTCCGTTGCATAAATATATTATCTGCATACAAATAATGCTATTATTAAGACCCTTCAGTAAAGTTCTACCCAGATACTTTATTGCGGAGTGCAAGTAGCCCTGGATTCTCAAAAGAGCATAAACTCTGTTACATTTTTCCAAGATGGAAAGGCTGCAGGTATGGACTTTTTGTTGAACTGCACTGAAAGTGGTCAAAACCAATTCCTATTCATGCTCAGATACTGACCCAAACTTACAAGTAAGAAGTAAGAAGTCTGAACTTCAAAATTGGTCAAATTCTTCTATTACATGAATATACTTGAATAATATATTTACTTCAGAATTAATGTACTTAAAGGCCATAATTGAAAAGTGGGACTGATCTAATTACACTTATTCAGCTGCAAAGAAAATAATTTTTTTAATAGCAAAGTACAGTCAATCCTCAAATATCTGCCAGTTTCTAACAGGGTGCCATTCCTAGGTAGGCACACATATGTGTATGTACATACGTCCACCCACACCCTCCCCCCACACACATTGAACTTAATTATCTACAGCAATTTGAAATCTGCTATCCTATACATTGTCTTAAACTGGATTTTAAGCCACCAATAGTCCAAGACAAAAAAGGAATGAAGTATAAAGCTGTCTACATTTTTGAAAGCCAAACATAAATTATCCTTATATTCCCCAATGCTTTGTTCTATGCCTGCTCATTCCTCCATAAACAAAAACACAATAAAACTACACTAAAAATACAAGTCTAGAAGAAATTCTCTATAGTACATTTCTATAAAATAAACTTTCCATATTTGCTACATTCTTAAATGGGTCAAAACATGGTACATTTGGATTCAAGATTACAGATTCAAATCTAGTTCCATCTTTTCTATGGCCACGGGCCTCAACCAATTGTTTCAAAAATGGATGACCGAGCACTTGTCAAGGATTCTGTTCAGTTCCAGGCTGGACTACATTGCTTCTAAGGTCATTTTTAACTAAGAGATTCTTTGTAGCCCTCATGGTCCTGTTCTGTCCTCCATCCCAAGGGAATAGATGGGAGTATTGAGCAGCACAAAATCTATTAGCTCTATTAGGAAAGTAATTCAAAGTACATGCCCTATCCATAATGGGTCATCTAGAAACTCTGTGTGTATGACAAATAACATTAAATGCATTGATAGTGGTAGGTTAGGGAGAGAGAACGCTATGAGGAACACTTTGAATAAATATGAATTTCTATATAACAAGATATGTTTAAAGCAAGGGATAGCTGTACAACAACAAACAAAATGTTTGTATAGCCAAGATTTCCAAGAACTGTGTGCATTTAATGAATCAACATCCATTACAATTTAACATCAACAGTCATTCAATGTTTACTATGTACAGAACACTGAGCTAGGGAAGATACAAAGATCAAATAAAGCAGTAACAGTCTTGTGGTATTTATAACTTTATAGAGTAATAAAGATTCACAAGCAACTGTAATGCAAATATTATCTCAAGTGAGACTATGTACCTGGCACAGTGAAGTTACACATGGTAGCACAGTGGCTGGCACATACAAGGTGTTTAATAAATACTTGTTCCTCCATCCCTTACAAAAAGATACATGTAAGTAACAAAGGAGAGGTTTAATCAAGTGCTATTTGAGGTTCAAAGGGAGGAAGAATTGTTACTGATGGGAAAGGGGGAAAGAGAAAAGAGAGCAGGTAGCTTTTGATCTGAGTCTTAAAGGAAGATTCTGATTTGAAATAAAAAAGGGAGGGGAGGGGATTTCAGGTAAAATTAACAGCTAGTGTTCAGGCAAACTAACAGGATAGTGAAGGAAACATATGGGGGACAGTGAGTACTCCAGTTCAGCATACTTGGAACTGTATGAGATAAGGTTCAAAAAGTATTATGGGAGGATTTGAATGACCATTTAAATAGTTTAGAATTTATTTAGTTTGTAGCAAGGAGCCAATGGATTGTTTTCAGCAGAGGAGAATAATGTGTTTGGGTAAGTCCATAAGGAAAATTAATCTAGCAGCAGGATATGTCTGAGGGGAAAGTGGAACTGGGAATACAGAAAAGAAGGACTTGAGAAATGCAGAGAGAAAATCAACAGGACTTGACAATGACTGGAGGTCTGTCTGAGGGAGAGAGTAAAATCAACAATTATAACAAAGTTTCAAACATAGGCAACTGGGTGAATGGTGGTATTATTGACAGAAAGTCAAAGAAGAAGGAAGAACAAGTTTTCAGAGAAACATGTTTAGTTCTGGACATTGAGAATTTTGAGTTACTAATGGCACATCTGCATGATGATTTCATATAGAGTCTGAGATATGTGTTTAGATGAAAACTCAGGGCTACAGAGACCTGGAAAGCAATGGCAATAAATGAGGGATATAAAGAAGACTGAGTACAAAACTTTGGGGAATACCAAGATTTAAGGGTCAGGGAAGAAGAGTTAATGGAGACAGAAGGGTTACAGAGATAGGAGAACCAGGAAGAACATAATGTCCCAAAATTCAAGGGAAAAAGAAAGTATCTGGGGAAATGGTTGGTCAATAGAGTAAAAACCTACACAGAGTACAAAGGAATGAGGGACAAAAAGGGAGGGGAAAAATGTTTTTGGATTTGGGGATTTCTAGATCATTGCTGATATTTGAGAGAAGGATTTTGATAGAGTGGGGGTGGTAGAAGAGCAATAACATATCTAGTATGGATAGCTTTTTCCAATAAGCTTGGTAATAGGTAATAGGGAAATAGGTCAGAAGAGTTAAGGAGATGCTTTTTTAGAATTAGAGAATCATAAACATGTAATAGGCATATAAGAAACCAGAAAGGGAGAGACTGAACATATGTGAGAAAGCATGATTACTAAAGCAAGGTTCTAGAGGAGGGGAGGAGAACAAGAGCACAAATGGGGGATTACAACAAAATGTTAATATAACTAAAGAGTCTTGCCATTTTTTGAATTCATTGTATAAACAGTCAAATCTCAATAATCCAGGGTATGGAGAAACAAAGAATGTCTATCAACTTGTTAAGTTATAGAAATAATGTAAAAACTTCATTTTAGCTATTTCAACCTCTTCTATCAGATCTTTTAAAGGACATGGACATAAATAATAATTCAAATGTGGCCCCTATCTGATTACCATCTGGTTAGGGTGCTAACTATAGTAAAATTTCCAAAAAGTGGCAAAAGAAGAAAGGAGCAATAATAGCCCATAAAAGACCGTTAAACTGACAGAACAGTAATTATAAGGAAGCTATCAAAACAGGCAAAATATTACATAGTTTAAATAGTCAGACTTAATTCCTCTCAAAAATCCCTAGTTTATAATACAAGGAAATTTATGTGTCAACATATACAATGAATTTTTTATTTTTCAAACTAAGCTTATTTGTATAAATTGTCACTTTAGTTGAGAAGGTAAATAAAGCCTACCACCAACTAGGTGTATTTTCCTGCCAATTTCCACAAAAAGAAAGAGATAATAATTAAGGTAGTGCTGACATCTACTGGCAAGGGAAAACCTCCTTTGAAAATGGTATGTGATTCTGGGCTCTACTACAGCCTCCAAACTAAAGGCCTATACCTAAAAATTCACCTCAATGTCCCCACAAAAGATAAATCAAATAATGTGAGTCCTATGTTATATTTATATATATATATATACACATATATATATTAATAAGAATGTGCACTGTGAAGATCAGGGAAAAAAATACTTTTACAGATAAAAGAGAGAAACTGTATGCAGAATTTTAAGGTATGGGGGGGGTGTACATGTGCAGACAATCCTTAAATGTAGATCTGTGTATTAATGTCTGAAATAAAGACTAAACTTACCAATTTAAAAATTAAGAGAGCATGAGTTTACAGGTTTTTTTATCAGACTGCTCACTTCCAGTGATTATGAGATGTTTTAAGATTAATCTCAAGACAAACTGTTTTTCCCCTCTAAAGAAAAGCTGTCTTAAAATCATTCTAAACTTTAAAAATTCTTCCCTTTCACCCCTCCATTTGAAAATTGACAGCAATACAAATTTCCAAAGCCACTGTCCAAAAGTACTGTTATGCCCATTTTCAGAAATCAAAAAGGTAGGTGATCACAGGCAAGAATTCCCATTCTGGGGGAAAAAATTAAGGAATATTTAAATATTATAAATTTACAGAGACATTTATTTGAAATACAAGACCAACCTACTTGAAAAATCATTCTTCAGTTGAAGAATTTTGTATCATGCAGATATTGGCACAGCTTGATAACTGTGCTGACTAGAAAGCTGGCTATCATTAAGGACTAGTATTTCTTCTGTGACTTCATGAGCTTTCTTCCTCAAATTGGTATGATTTCCATAACGACAAAATTCTAATAAATTTCTAAATGCTCATATACAACTTATTCTATCTATGCAAAAGAGAAAGTACTATGCACATTCAAGTATGATGTCTTTGTCTTCTTGAAAACAGACTGCAGTTTTAGCTTCTACTCATATGTGGTTTTTTTAAACCACACATCAAATGCCCACCTTCTTTAATCTTCTCCTTATCCCATTCAAAGAGAAAAATCACTGAAAAGAAGCAAAACGTGAGTAAACTGAATCATTGTCAAACATTGAGCAAAGCCCCTTGGGTGAAATCAAGTTCTAATGATAGATTCCATTTATGAAACTCATGGACGAGGCTAGACGCAATCATGGGATATAAAAGATTCTAAAGCCAGAGGAGGTGAAGTAAATTACTCTAGTTAGAAGATATTGCAAAGGAGAGCAAGACAGACGAATGGCAAGTTGGTCGGGGGTGAGGAGAAAGTGTCAAGGGTGACAGCAGATGTCTGAAAGCCTATTTTTCAGGGATGTTTTTATGGGTCCAGAGGACGCTGGGTATTGGGGTAAGAAAACAGACTCAAGTTGCTCCGAGTCGTGTCTTGACCCCTTCACAAGGTTCTTGGGAAATGACAGAGGCTAAGGTTTAACCCACTCTCACTAGAGTACTGGGGACAGGGAGCTGAGGTGGGGAAACAATACCTCACATTCTAGCAAGAGAAAGCCAGCCAATCCCAGTATCTCTTTTTAACAAGCAATCTTAGAGAGCGGGGATGAAAATGAGGGGACTGGTCTTCAAGCCTCGACCCCCAAGACGTGGTGTGGACTAGACTGCAGGAGTGTGGGGTGCGGACGACTGGGTCTCCCCTTAACGATGCTCTTGCTGTGGGCTGGGGAAGTGGGGCAAGGAGAAGGATGTCCCAGAAGTACAGTGGTCGTCCAGGAAGAGGTTTGGCGTGATCCCAGGTAGAGGTGGGCCAGGAGTCCCGGACACGCCCCTCCCTCCCCTCTCTCGGTGGTTGGACGCTGGGCTGGGGGTGTGTGGGGGGGGGTTGGAGTCCCTCCCCCACTGCCTTCCCAGCGGAGGCGAGGCCGGGGTTGGGTGAGGGGGTCGGGAAGGGGGAGGGCGAAGGGGGAGGGGAGAGCCTCACCAGGCGGAGCTGGCTGATCTCGTCGTAGGACATGAAGCTGAGGATGTTCTCGATAGCCACGATGGGCAGCGCCACCAGCGTGTTGTTGTGAGGCAGCTGGTCCAAGGCCAGGGACGGCGAGGCCGGTGACTGGGGTCCCAGCAGCGCTGCCTGCGGCGGGGGCAGCGGCGACAGCCGCTGGGACGCCCCCGCGGCCAAGGAAGAGCCACCGCTGCAGCTGCCACCGCCTCCTTCCTCCGCCATCCACTCCTCCGTCACCGCCGCCATCTTGGGGGGAGGGTTTGATGCCTTCCCCCTGCAGCAAGGGGAAAAGGGACACTTCCTGTACGTCATTTCCTCCTCCTCTTCCCCCCCCTTCTCCTCCTCCTCCGAGGGTGGGGGTGCACTGCAGGAGAGACAGAAGCTCGGAAAGCGGGGTTCTACTAGAAGGCGAGGTGACTTTGGGTGCGTGGGGCCCTTCCTGGGCCTCACGGGCTTCGGGGTGTGAGCCACTCCCTTCATTTGACAGGCGAGGACCATCCCGGAGAGAAGGAGCCATCTGCCCTAGGTCACCCGGAGTGTAAGGGGCAGAGTCAGTATTTGAACCTAGATCCTCTGCCTCCGCTTCAGTTCAGTTCAAAACCACTATTAAGCGCCTGCTGTGTGCCAGGCACTGCGCTAAACCCAAGGGATACAAAGAGGCAAAAGACAGTTCCTGCCCTCAAGGAGCTTACAATCGAATGGGAGAGACCACCTGCAAACAAATGTCTAGGAAGCAGCCAAATACAAGATATATAGGAAATAATGAATAGAAAGAAAGCACCATTAAGCGGGGCTGGGGAAGGCTTCCTGTAGAAGGCTGGATTTTTAGTTGTGACTAAAGGGAGGTCAGAAGTCAGAACTAAGGAGGGAGAATGTTGCAGGCATGGGGGGCGTTAAACTGTCAGGCGCTCATTCGTGGAACAAACATTTGTTCAATGGCCTATTATCTTTGAGAGACTATGTGTGGAATAGTGGATAAGGGCCTGGCATTACAGCCAGAAAGATCTGGGTTCAAATATTGTCTGAAACTCCTACCTGTGTATCCGTGGGCAAGTCACTCTCTCACAATCACCCAGGCAATTCTCTTAAGTTCACCTTCCGGAGAGATGGGGTGGTAAGTAGGGTTGTTCAGCCACTCCTATTTCCCACCCCCATCCTAGTACTGACTCATTGCCTATGGATTTCCTGGGATATATGCCACTTCTCTGCTTTAGAAAGTTGTATCAAAAAATATATAATTCTCTTAAAAAATTTTTTTAGTCTGCAAGCCCCTAAATGGAGATATGCTCTGGCAAAACACTTCTTGATTAAATGTGTCTCTTCTCTGTGGATGCTACCTCCCCACTCATGCCTCCCCTTCTCCCCAATTGCCTTCTCCCAGTATGTATACTCAGAAGAGCTAATGTCTGTGGATGACTTTATAAAGACAGACTAAATTCTTAAAACAAAGAGGCAAAAAGACTTTCCTTCTACAAGAGGAAAAAGCTTCAGGGTCCCATGAGGGAGCCCAAGGAGGGAAAGAAAAATCCGAATTGCCATTTTGGGATCTGTGGTGGTGGTGGGGAATGGGGGGTAATGCAGTTACCATGGTCACTCTCAACACTGTTCATGATCATTTGGTTTACACAGCTTTTCTCCCGGAGCCTTGGACGACTCCTTGAGGAGGGTATCTTACCTATGTTTCTGCTTTCCCTGCTTCTTAGGGCTTTCTCTCCTCTAACTCCATACATCTATGATGTATTTCATCAGGGTCCTTAAGCCTTTCTTCTGCCTAGAAGCACTGGAACTGATCTACTCTTTAATTGGATCATCTCTTAAGGGTCACCTAGGGGTGTGGCTAATCATCATTTGTCCAATGAGTTACTCTCTAATTCACTCCAGGTATTTAAGTAATCCCCTAATAAAAAGGAGTCCTGAAGTGGCCACCTAGCTAAAGTTAATTTAATATTTCATTATTACTCCTTTTTATTTTGTTAGGTCTTAGGTTTTTAAATACTAACTCCTTTAACTCTCCCTAGTTTTGTATTTGCTGTCCCAGTAAATCATTCAGGATATATTTGGACATATTTGTATATAGTACTAAATCCTGACTAGCTCTAGTGATTGAAGATCTAAATGATATGCAAGACATTTCACATGTATATGTCACAGTAGTACATTTCTATCCATAAGCAAATACATATAATCAGTAAAACAAAGTAATGTAATAATAACATCAGTAGGTCTACATAATAATAAGATATGCATAAACAATAGTACATATAAATCAAATATGCAAGCAGAAAAATTATGCCTGGATAACAGGCAAATTACCTAAGGTATGTAAATATGCAGTAATTACCATGTTCATCAATGAGCATATTCAATTACATGCAAGGCATAGCTTTCATAGTTAAACACTGTATTGTCATCTGGTTTCGATTATCTCTATATAGATGACTCAAATTTCCAGACTTATATCTTCAATTGCCTATTAAACATCCTGACCTAGGTATCCCATAGATATCTTAAACTCACCATGTCCGAAACTGAACTCATTTTACACCCTCCTCCCCCCCCCCCCACTCTCTACTTCTCAACCTCTCTTTTCCTGTCAAGGGCACCACCATCTTCCTAGTTACCCAGGCTCCCAGCCTTGGTGTCATCCTCTATTCCTCATTCTCTCTCATCAACCTCTATCCAATCAGTTGTCAAGTCCTGTTGTTTTGACTTTAGTAACATTTCTTGTATATGTCTCTTCCCTCTTCTTGTACTGCAACCACTCGGTACATGTCCTCATCACCTCTTGCATGACTATTGAAATAGCTTGCCACTTGGTCTCCTGGCTTTAAGTCTTTCCTCATTCCAACCTATCCTCCACTCAGCTGTCAGACTGATCTTCAAATCCACTGTTTGGCTTCAAAGCCCTTCATAACCTATCCTTTTTCTACCTTTCCAGACTTCTTACATCTTACACTGTGATCCAGTGACACTGGCCTCTTTGCTGTTCCTTACACAAGACATTCCATCTTCTAAGTGACTTTTTACTGGCCATCCCTCATGCCTGGAATTCTCTTTCTCTTCATTTTTGTCTCCTGGCTTCCCTGGCTTTGTTGAAGTCTCAGCTAAAAGCCCATATGTTGCAAGAAGCCTTTCTGAGTCTTCTCTTCTCAGTATCCTCCCTCTGACACTACCCCCAATTTATCTTGTAACTTGTTTGTACATAGTTATTTTCATGTAACGTCCTCCATGAGACTGAGCTCCTTGAGAATAGACACTGTTTTTGTTTTGTTTTGTGCCTATTTGTACCCTCAGTGCTTTGGGACAACTAGGAGGTGCAGTGGATAGAGGGCTGGGCCTGGAGTCAGATAGACTCATCTTCCTGAATTCAAATCTAGCCTCAGACATTTATTAGCTGTGTGATGCTGGTTAAGTCCCTTAACCCTGTTTACCTCATTTTCTCATCAGCAAAATGAGCTGGAGAAAGAAATGGTAAACCACTCCATTATCTTTGCCAAGAAAACCTCAAATGGGTTCAAAAGAGTCAGACATGACTGAAAACAACCGAACAACAACAAAAATCTTCAGTGCTTAGCACAGTGTCTAAAACAGACCTGCACAACAAACAGCCTATGGGCTGCTTGCAGTCTGCCAAAAAATTTTAGTTGGTCCAGGAAAAATGTAGAGGATGTAAAAGTAAGTAAGAGATGGGAGAATCATATCTTTTCACTGTGTTTTCGATCGTTACTGGCATTGAACAGGGACAAAGTGCAGCCACATGCCAACACAGCTGATACCCACTATTTGATTAGTGGCAACAACTCGAAGGCTCTTTCCCTCCCTTGCTGTGTGACCGCTCTCCAAGTACATGAGCACCTGGCACTTCCTCCAAGGTAAGACACTTAGTTCAGTTAGTTCACACACTTTGTATGTGAGCAATTGCTGTGGAGATTTTTTTTGGTTTTAACATTAAAGTTTTTGGAGTGACTTTGTAAAATGGGTGATAAAAATAAACAGAAGATTGAATCAGAACATAGAGCACTTAATTGGGAGTGGACAAATAGATATTTGTTTACTTACATGAGAGACAGAATGTTGTGCCTTGTTTGCCTAAAAGTAGTAGCCATAAAGCTGGCCTCAGACATTTAACACTTACTAGCTGTGTGACCTTGGGCAAGTCACTTAACTCCAATTGCCCTGCTCTCCCCCCTCCAAAAAGCAAAAAAAAAAAAAAGTAATAGCCATTCTGAAGGAATACAATCTTTGTCGCCATTTCAAATCAGAACATCCTGATTTAAGCAAATTAGACACCAATGAAAAACAAATTAAAGCAACCAAACTGTTGAAAAATCTCAGTGGTAAACAGCAGTTTTTTAAGAAGGTTAACTCAGAAAATGAAGCAGCTACTAAGGTTAGTTTTCAGATTTCTAAAGAAATCTATTTCAAATATGATTCCAGAGTATGATAAACAGATTGCTGATGTCCCATTATCTAAATGTAAACAGTAAAAAAACCTGAAAAATGTATTAAAACTTGTACCACTTAGCAAACAATATGATTTAATGATAAGTAAAAATCTCAAGTAATAAGTGTAATTAATTGATATTAATTGAAATTTCCCTTTTTTAAAAATATGATTTATTTGCAAAATAGTTTAATCATTAATTATACCTTTACTTGGAAAGAGAGCTGCTAAAAAACCTATCTGTGGCTTGAAGAAGTTTAGCCTATTTTAATTTTGGCCCCTACCTACTTCCAAGTTGTGCAGATCTGCTCTAGAACATAGTAGACTCTTAAATGCCAGTTGACTGTATATAATCATTTTTCTAGTTTCTTCTCTAATGCTGTAAGTTAGTCTAGTCACAAGTTGGATAGACCTAGGTTTCTTGTAACCTACTAATCCAGTGGTTCTCAACCTTGCTATTGCCACGACCCTTTAATACTCATATGTGGGTGTATCTGCATGTGGGCACACCCACCTGGAGACGGATAGAGGAGCACTGTGTCTTGGTTCCTAAGACCATCGGAAATATGTGTTTTTCCGATGGTCTTAGGCGACCTGTCTGACCCCTGTGAAAGGGTTGTTCAACCCCCAAAGGGGTTGCAACCCACAAGGTGAGAACCGCTGTACTAATCTATCTGCCCACATACCTGAACTAGTTCATGGTTTGGGCTGATTACAGGCCTCATTAGAACTGAAGTTCTATATTCCTAAATCTGAACTTGTAGAGAATCCAGTCTGGCAAGCAATGTTATCATACCCTGGGGATGTCTCTGTATCTTAAGCCTCTCTGCAGCTGATGTTTGTAGGCAGGATAGGTGCTGCCTTTGGCCTTAGTCCTCCCCCTTATTTGAACTGGTTGTTGGATCCATACACAGTACACTAAATCTTTTTCACACAAAATGTCTGTTTCTGAGCCATTATCAGACCCAGAAGGTCTTGGAACAGTGTGTAGGTCATCTTTTTAACTCTGAGTACTCTGAGTCCTTCAGTCTCTCTTCAGAGGCAATCCAATCACTTACCTATGGGTAATAAGTGGTTATTGTGTAAATAAATAAGTTGTCAAGCCTTTTAACAACCTGGTTTGGAGTCATTTTCCTTGGATTTGCTACTTTGTGTCCTATGAACACCAAGCTTCCTTAGCAAAACCGTCTCCTTGTTCGGGATCTTGACTACCAATGTGGCCGTCATACTGATGTTTGTCTCTCTCAGCACTCTTCAGAGATGAAGTTGTAGGCAGATAATCTCATTGGAGAGATTTACTGTCTTCAGTCATACCAATTTCAGTGACTCCAAAACACAAATGATAAATAGTCATGGTTCTTGCTCAAAAATTAGTATGGTTTAGAGTCTCCAGTGTCATTCTTGGTAATTATAAGATTGTATAAGAGCAAAAGAGCTGAGTTGTGACCAAGGGTAGTTTATCCAGCAAAGTCCAGTAGTATCCTGAACCAAAAAAAAAAATTTTAATGGGCATTTAATGAAGTGAAAGACTTTCAAGTATTTGTGACACAAAAGCCCAGAACTTAATGGAAAATTCAATAGGTAAGATCCAAGAGAAATATAAGGTAAACATTAAAGACCAATTATAAGGTCAAACTGTTTTCTTTTTATAGGTGAAAATGTGATCAGTACTCTTATTCAGTACTCTTATGACTGTCATCATTACTTGGGTAGTTTAAAAGAAAGGCTTGGGCTAAACTGACAATGGTGGGATAATACTAAAAACTAAAACTGAGTAGGAAGTTAAAAAGGAGCTGTTATCTCATACAAATGAGGCATGAAAGGAAGAACTGATATAGAATAATCAAGTGGAGGTGGAGGGCTGGTAGTGCTGGAACCTTACTCTCATTGGAAATGGGTTAAAAAGGGAGCAACATATACATCGTATACGAGTCTTCTAAATTTAGAAAGAAATAAGAGGTCCAGTGAATAGGATAAGGGAAAGACTTTTAGATGGGTGTGTAGGTTAAGAATTGGAAGATGGGGAAGATGATAAGGGAGAGACTCTTAGGTAGGTAGATTAAGGAATGGGAGGGTAAGGTAGTAGGTAGAAGTAAATTAGACTTGTATCAACTGTGTTGGTATGTGGCTGTACTTTGTCCCTGTTCAATGCAGAGTAAATAAGGGTGAAAAGGATAGTGAAGAAAAATTGGATGGAGGGAAGTACACAATGAGTAATTATAACTTTGAATGGGAGCAGAATGAATTTATCCATAAAAATGGAAACAGCAAAATGAATTAAAAATATGAATTCGACAGTATGTTACAGGAAACACACACACAAATGAGAGAGACACACAGTCAAAATAAAGGACTGGAGTAGAGCTGATGTAAAAAAAAGCAGACATAGCAATCTTGATTCCAGACAAAGTTTAAAAAGTTTTAAAATAGATTTACTTAAAAGATGAACGGGGAAACTATGTGTCACCAATATTATTCAAAATTGCTTTAGACTGTCAAGATATTTTGGAGATACTCTGTTTTCCATAACTAAGGCCCAGCAAGCAGATTATGTCCTGAGCTTGGCATAACAATAATCCTTTGCACCATGGAATAACTTTGCCCTCTGTCAAAGTACATTGCTTGGACCAGCACCAAATGTTCACTGAGGGATTAGCTCCCCCTGTTTCCCAGAGCTTTCCATCACATGTTCACAATCTCTGTTCCTTGTACGGTACTCTCATTCCTGTCACAGAACTCTGGTTCTGTACCCAAGAGTAATCATGACTCCCAGAACTATTCTCATGGGACCAAGAAAGAATGTCTGTATTATCCCAAGAAATGCCGACAATGGGAATAGTAACTCAAGACCTAAAAATGATTATGTCATAGTCCAGTCCACTTGTGGTTTTTATATACATAGACCTGCCTTTGGTCTAGCATGTTAAGCCCACCTTCTTAGGAGGAGGGGCTTCTGCCTACAAGTGTCATCTTCCTCACTCTGAAATTAATTAAACTTCTCTTTGTGTCCTGACACGCCTGTCTCTAGCCTGCTCTTTTCCATTCTGGCCACCCACAGGTTAGGGGCTGGTTCTGTTTCATTTGACATGACCATAAAATAACTGTAGATGGTATAAAATATCTGAGAGTATACCTGCCCAGGAACTACATGGATATAATTATAAAACACTCTTTATCAGACAAAGTCAGATTAAATAATTGGAGAAATACCAGTTGTTCATGGGTAGGTAAAACCAAGATAGTAAAAATGACAATTTTACCTAATTAATCTATTTATTCAGTGTCATCCCAATTAAATTACTTTAAAGAGTATTTTACTAAGTTAGAAAAAAATATTAACAAAATTCATTTGGAAGAACAAAAAGTCAAGAATTTCAAAGAAACTAATAAAAAAAATGTAAAGAGATTCAGCAGTACCAGACCTTAAACTATATTATTAGACAATAAATATCAAAGCTATCTGGTACTGGCCAAGAAATAGAAAAATAGATCAGTGGAACTGAGTAGACATACAATACACAGTAGTAAAGGATTATAGTAACCTTGTGTTTGACAAATGTAAAAATGTAAGTTTTTAGGTTTTGAATTCATTATTTGGTTAAAAAAAATTATTGGGAAAGCTGGAAAGCAGTTTGGCAGAAATTAGGCATAGACCAGCATCTTTTTTTTTTAAATTTTTTTAATTTACTCATTTACTTTTAATTTACAAGATTCTGTTCCACAATCACTTGAGTTTCAGATTTTCTCCCCTCCCTTCCCCCCCCCCCCCCCATGGTGGAGTGCAATCATGTATAGGATCTGCAAATACTTTCACATTGTACAATAGTTTGGATAGACCAGTGTCTTAAATGACATACCTAGATGGATGGATCCATGGATCCATGGATAGATATAAAGGGAAATATTACAGGAAAATAGAAGAACATGGAACATATTACCTATTGGACTCATGGATAGGAGAATAATATATGAAGAAATGAGATAGAGAGCATTGTGAGGTGTGTAAAATGGATAATTTTGATTTTGTTAAATTTAAAAGTTTTTGTACAAATAAAACCAGTGTAGCCAAGATTAGACAGAAAGGAGAAAATTGGGGAAAATAACTTTTATAGACAATTTCTCAGTTAAAGGTCTCGTTTCTCAAATGTATAAAGAACTTTGTCAAATTTATAGGAATACAAATCGTAACTCAATTGATATTTATCTAAAGGAATGTGAGCAGGCAGTTTTTCAATGAAGAAATCAAAATTATATACAGTCATATGAAAAAATGCTCCAAATCATTATTGATTAGAGAAATGCAAATTAATACAACTTTAAGATATCATCTTACATCTATCAGATTGGCTAAAATGATAGATACTCTTTAATTGGGGAATGGTTAACTTAAGTTTTCATATATGATTATGACGGAATACTACTGTGATATAAGAAATGATGAGCTGGTTGATTTTAGAAAAATATGGAATGACGTGGACCTTTGAAGAAAAATGCTATCCACCTCCAGAGAAATAACTGACAAATAGAGATATGTATAGTATGGTCTTGCACACATGTGTGTATATGTATATATGTATGCAAATAGATATAAATGTATATATGTATGTATATAAACACACACATATATTCATGTTTAATTGTAGCCTTTTCTAGGGCAACTGTGGCCTTCTTTAGGGAAGGAGGGAGAAAAAAATAAAATAAAATAATGCACAGCAGAGAACAAAATAAAATTTAGAAGGAAGCACAGAAAAGCCAGGTAGCTTTGAAAGCAATATAGAGTATGCATTACATAAATTTTTTTAAAAAAGTAAACAGTTTGAAATGGTAATTTATTGTTTTATATTGAATCCTGTCTCTGTGTTCTGCTGTGTACATGGAATTTTTTTCTTTTTTCCTTTTGTATTTGTTTAAGATTAATAAAAACATTTTAAAAACTATACAAAGCATGCCACATGTCCACTGAAATTTTTGCTCTGATCTCATTGTCTCTAAAACTTTAACGCTCAGGCTATGAGTCCTCTTCAGGGTGATAAAGTATAGTTCTAAACTCCTTGATGCCAGTCAAAGCTATTAAAATCTCAATCTTGGTCAAAATGGATCCTAGAATTCTATATACTGAGAAATCCTTCTTCCAAGATACTTTAGCAGCTCTGAAAGCTTTCTGGTTCCTAATTGGATCTGCCTGTACAGATTGAATTTTTAGTCAACATCAAAATATAGCTTATGTTCTATAAGCTACTGAAGATATGTACCATGTACTAATGCTGTTTTCAAGTCATTTCAGTTGTGTCCTACTCTTTTTGACCCCATTTAGAGTTTTCTTGGCAAAGATACTGGAGTGGTTTGCTATTTCCTGCTCTAGTTCATTTTACATATGAAGAAACTGAGGCAAACAGGGTTCAGTGACTTGCCCAGGGTCACACAGCTAATAAGTGCCTGAGACTGGATTTGAACTCAGGTCTTCCTGACTTCAGGTCTGGTACTATATACACTGTACCACTTAGGTATCCCCAGCTTTACCATGTACTGGTACATATATACTCTCACCTACTAAAGGTAGAAAGTTGATACAGACAAATATGAAGAATAAACTAAACCGATGATCTTCCTATATTACTTTTTCCAAACTTGGATAGGGACAAAGAATCTTTGTTCCTTAAGCAAGACTTAGACATTCTGTTGCCTGTGTGTCCACTGAAGGCTTTGGGCCCTTACTTCAGTACCTGATTATATTTATCATAAAAGAAATGCCTACATGTCACAGATAAGAGAATTTTTTGTCCTCAAAGATGTGCATGGGTATAAAAATTATCTCTTGTATTTCCCTTTGTGTTAGTCCCTAGGCCAGGAGGCTGTAGATCACAGTCTTCATTTTTTAGATTAAAATTCCTTGAGGTCAGGCATAATTTCCTGTTAATTAATTTTATTCCTAGTGTGCTTCTTGTCAACAGATGTTCAATAAATAATAATGATGATACCTCAGGTATGTATTGGATTTTAATTATTTTGCTAAGTGTTTTAAATCATTTTGCTTCTTTGTATCCTATTATGAAACAAAGTTTGCAAAGCAATAACAAAATGCAATTAAACACAACCATGTCCTCTGTTAAGAGAGTGTAATATAGCCTTTGCTTATAGGGTGTTCATGTTGGATTCCTGGAGTAGTGTCAGAAAAGCAGTGTCTGAAAGCTCACAAAAGAAGTAAGCAAAAAGCCATAAAAGTAATGGGGGAGTGAGGGGAGGGTGGGAATAGAACAGTGAAATGCTTGTGGGAGAAAAGATCATGTGAAAAAATGGGTAAAGAAGATTAATCTGAGGTGGCAGGAAGGAAGGTTGGGAAGTAAAGGGATTTACTAAGATTGGATTCAGAGATCTGGCATTCTTTCTCCATTGACTGGGGGACAACTAGGTGGTACAGTGGATAGAGTACTGGGCCTGGTATCAGGAAGACCTGAGTGCAAATCCAGCCTCAGACATTTATTAACTGTGTGACCCTGGGTAAGTCACTGTTTGTCTCAGTTTCCTCATCTGCAAAATGAGCTAGAGAAGGAAACGGCAAACTACTCCAGTATCTTTGCTAAGAAAACCCCAAATGGGGTCACAAATAGTGGGACATAACTGAAATGATTGAGCAATAAGAATCCATTGACTGGGCAAATAGTCAAGGCTTTCTTAGACTTGAGCTATTGCAAAAATCCATAATAAGCTTTCTACCTTGATACTAGTTGCGAAACTAATCTCATGTAAAAATACACAGTATATTCAAAGTCATCTTTTTAATTCCTGTATATCTCAAATAATGAGAAGCAATATGGTGGAGCAGATAGACCAGGCAAACCTTTGACACATACTTAGATGACTCTGGATAAGGCACTTATCCTCACCCTTATCCTCTGTGCTCTAGGCACCTCTCTAAGGGCTGTAAGTTACAGAAAAGGTGCTGACCTGCACTGGTAGGAGTTTCCTAATACAAAGGAAATATCAGGTCTAGTTCTTATCCCTATATTTGAAAGTATATTTTCTTCTCTTTGTTGAAAGTTTATGCTATACAACAAGGCTGAGATTGAAATAGAGTGGTTAATGAGAAGCCCATTATCTCAAGTACCACTTAAAGCCACTTTAGGAGACAAAGAGATTTAAGTAGGCTGGTCAGTGAAATACTGAGACTAACTGGGCTCCAGAATAGATAATGCTTAAAACACCCTGGTCACCTCATCACTGTCCACCCCAGATTTTTCTCTATAAGAATCCCTAACCCCTAACCTCTCCTGGCTATTGGGCTTCTTTAATCTGATGGCATCCCCCTTAAACTGGGGTCTCCTCCACTGCCACACACACACACACACACACACACACACACACACCCTTTAATTAAGCTGGAGTCTCCCTCTAGCTGAGTCTCTCTTCAGGGCTAAAGGAACCTTCTTGATGTATTGTGTTGTATTGTTACCTCAGTAAATGCCTTTACCTGATTTGGAGACAGCCTGAGCAAATTCTTTCAAGACAACCTTGCACTCCAACATTTTGGGGTGCCCTTGAACCTCAACAACAAGATTTTAAAAACAATTGAATGAGAAAAAAGAAGCAAAATGGTTTCCATATCATTTCAGTTAGAAAAATAGGGAAGTGACATGTTTTAAGCCAAGAGTGGGGACTGATGATACCTGTATATGGTTTAAGGTGCTCCAAGAAAGGAGGCTAGCATTTTGTTTCATCTTACTCCACTTCCAATACTTGACCTAATACAGATACCAAACATTTAACAATTCCAGAACAAAGCAGTTACTGGGGCCTTTGTTTCATGTCTCTAGGCTTCCCAAAATTATTTTTAATACTTCTTCCAACATCATAACATAATGACTTCATTTACAAAGTCACTGGAATCCTAACAAGTCATTAGTATTCAAATAGGCCAGTGATTCTTCATTGATGATACAGCTAAGTAGAGCATAATGTTTCCCAGCTTTGCTTCTGAATTTAGTGTATAAGGATTTAGGTTTCATTGTGAAAGCAGACTGAAAAGCATTATGTTTCAAAATGAGAAAACACTAGTGTGATCAAATGGCTGGAACCTAATGCTTTCCAACATCCTAATTTTTAAGCAGTGGGACAAGAGAAAGGTTTATGCACTTTGAAAAACAGCCAGAATAGAGTACAATTTATTTATAATCCAAATCAATAAGCATTTACCATGTGCCTACTATGTGCAAGGCACTATGTTAGATGCTAGGGATAAGTTTCCGCCCTATATGCTACATGCAAGAAGTTACTTATAAGAGTGGAGAATGAAAGATATGAGAATACAGAGTGGAGGGTCTTAACCTGGGGTCAATGACCTTGGTTTTAAAAAATATTTTGATTGTTACATTTCAATATAACGTGTTACTTTTGTAATCCTATCTACTTTATACATCGAAAAACATTCTGACAAGGAGTCCATAGGCTTCACTGATTGCCAAAAGGGTCCATGACACAAAAAAGGCTAAGTACCCCTGATAAGGAGGGAAGATCATGAAATTTGAGTTATAAGAAATGAGGGAGGAAAAAGGGACTACAGGTCATAGGCCGCTGGTAATTATTGCTTGTATGAAACATATGCAAAAACAAGATGATGGATGTTGTCTTTAAGTACCAGGCAGTGCTGATAGCCATTCATTGGGGAACAGCTTACCCATTTCCTACTGGGCAGGAATGCTATCTGCTATATTCCCTATGGTTACCAGAGAGGCAGGCAGCTTCTTCTGCTTCACCCCTTCCTGCAGGGTCCACCAATTTACTGTCAAGTGGTGTGTGGATTTGCAGATCTGCCCAATTAAGACTACCTCTAAGCTTCTGCTGGCAAAACCTCAGAGGCTTGTGAATTTGTTTTAGTTGAATGAGCAAAGATGTATCCATTTAATGCTTGACTCACTACAGAAAGAAACAAAATCTGGAGAAACTTAGATCCTGGGAATCACAATGCAAGAAATGGACTTGGAATCCAGGTAGAATTGGAATCTTAGCTCAGCCTGGAACAAGAAACTTGGTCTTGGTTTTTTTGTCACTGAAAGGAACTTCTGACCTCTTCTGGCTGCAGCTACCCCATGATGGAGCTGGAAGAGGGAAGTTGGTGCCTTAGCAAGGAGAATCCTGTTTCTGCCACGGTATCCCCTCAGACCTTGAACCCATCAGCTTTGTGCAATGGTTTCATCTGGGCAAATCACTTAACCTTTCTGTGCCTTAGTTTTCTCAACTATGAAATGGGAATGACAGCACCTACCTTGTAGGATTGTTGTGAGAATCAAATGAGATAATAGTTGTAAAAAAAAGTGCTTGGCACAGTACCTGGCACACAGTAGGTGCCATATAAATGCTTATTACTTTCCCTTTTCCTTTCTCTACCCACTTCCTTTCACCACCCTCACCACAGCCGCACCATTCAAATTAGGATGGTGGGGGTGGGGAAGAAAGGACAGACAGAAAAAAGAGGGGAGCTATATAGATTATTTGATAATAAAAATAGCTAACATCTGTATAATGCTTACTATGTGCCTGGCATGCTACTAAGCACTTTATAATTATTTGCATTAAAAATATTTCTTTAATCATAAAATCATAATGTAGAAAGGGATTTTAGAATTAGTCTAGTGAAAACTTTAAGTTAACACGGGAATCTCTTCTATAGTCTATTAAAGTGATCAACTAACCTCTGCCTATTTATAAATATGTTCAATAATATGGAGTTTACTACCTTCCAAGGCAGCCCATTCTGTTCTCAGAAAACTGTTGTAAAGTTCTTTATAGCGAGAAAAAATTTGCTCCCCCCCCAAGTTTCATACTTTAACCTTAATTATGTTCATTTTAGTTACAAAGAATATAAAATCTATTGCTGTATAAACTTGGGCAATTCATTTAACTTCTCTAGGCTACAGGCGGATTCCTATCTAGTTGAATAAATGGAATTACAGAGTAGGCATTAATTAGTCAATGCCATCTTGGAATGAGGTCTCTACTGGAGTTTCCCTAGGGCTTTGTTCTTCAACCTGTACTGTTCAACAATTTTTCAGTTATTTCAGTAAAGCCATAGATAGCATGCTAATTGAATTTTCAAGCAATACAAAGCTGGGAGAAAAAGCTAGCACATGAAATGTCAGTCAGGATCCAAAAAGGTCTCAACAGGGCAGAATGATGGACAGAGTCAGATAAGTCGGCATTTACTAGGGATAAATATAAAATCCCACTCTTGGGTTTAAAATTATTTCCCATGCACACCCTTTTTGTTAGGCAGGTAACATTAAACTTTAATCTGATTATATGCATCCAGGCAAATGCTAACAACCAACTTTACCAAACAAAAATGCATCACACATTTTTACATTTAATTGCATTATTAATATTTTTGCCACCATTTTGTCTATAAATCAACAAAACAATAAGTGAAGCCCTGATTTATAGTCCTTACTGATTTCTGAGGTGTAAATCATCACACTGAAAATTTAACAATTAACTTTCAATCAACAAACCTTTATTAAATGCTTACCATGTGCCAAGAACTGTGCTAAGCTCTGTGCTTACCAAGCTGGTAAAATCTGACTACAATATACCCTTACAGGCTTGCTCCCCCTTTGATTGTATGAAAGCCATCAATATGCTTATCTGTGATGACAGATTGTTTCCCTTATCAAGTAAGTCAACAGACTAACTTTGATAAGGGAATTTATTAAGTGCCTACTATATGCATGAAGCTGTACTAACCATTGGAGATACAAAGAAAGGCTAACCACCCCCCCCCCCTCCAATGAAGACCATCTACATCATCAGCATCAGTTTTCTGATTGAGTCCAATAGCTCTTCCTCTGAAATGGAGGCAGGCTTCAGAATTGTTTCAGTGCTAAGTCCTCCATCCCAGAACCGTAGATTTAGACTGGAACAGACTTTATTTTTATTTTTATTTTTTGCCAGTTTTTTGTTTTATTTATCTTTTCAATGCTTTTTTTTTTTTTTGGTTTATTTACTTTTAGTTTACAACATTCAGTTCTACAGTCCCTTGAGTTTCAGATTTTCTCTTCCTCCCTCTCCCCCCCACCATCATGGTGGCATGTACTCAGATACAGGATCTACAAATATCTTCCCATTAATCATTAGTCAGGTTGTAAAGAAGGATTGTAACTGATGAAATTATCAGTGGGAAAGAGGAAACAAAACAAAACAAGAAAAAGAAACAGAGCAAGTACTTTGTTTCAATCTGCACCCTGACTCCGCATCTCCTTCTCTGGATGTGGATACCTCCTTCAGTCATGAGTCTTTTGGAGTTGCCCTGTAACCTTGTATTGCTGAGAGGAGCAAAGTCTATTGAACTCAGTCGTCACACCTACTTTGTGTCTGTGATTGTGTACAAATATCTCCTGGTTCTGCTCTTCTCGCTCAGCATCGGTTTATATAAGTCTCTCCAGGTTATTATGAAGTCCATCTGCTCCTCATTTCTTATAGCACAGTAGTATTTCGTTACATTCATATATCACAACTTGTTCAGCCATTCCCCAATTGATGGGCATCCCCTTGTTTTCCAATTTCTTGCCACCACAAAAAGAGCTGCTATAAATATTTTTGTACATATAGGTCCTCTTCCCACTTCTCTGATAAATCTTTGGGATATAGCCTTAGAAGTGGTATTGCTGGATCAAAGGGTATGCACTTATTTATAGCCCTTTGGGCATAGTTCCTGATTGCTCTCCAGAATGGCTGGATCAATTCACAGCTCCACCAACAATGCATTAGTGTTCCGATTTTTCCACATCCTCTCCAGCATTTATTGTTTTGCTGTTTTGTCATCTTAGCCAGTCTGGCCAGTGAGATGTGGTACCTCAGAGTTGTTTTGATTTGCACTTCTCTAATCACTAGTGATTTGAACATTTTTTCATATGCTTATAGATGTCTTTAATTTTATCTTCTGAAAACTTGCCTGTTCATATCCTTTGACCATTTATCAACTGGGGAGTGGCTTGTATTCTTAGAAATTTGTCTCAGTTCTTTGTATATTTTAGAAATGAGGCCTTTATCAGAGACATTGGTTGTAAAAATTCTTTCCCAATTTTTCACTTCCCTTTTAATCTTGGTAATGTTGGCTTTGTTTGTACAGAAGCTTTTCAATTTAATATAATCAAAATTATCCATTTTGCATTTTGTAATGCTCTCTAACTCTTGTTTTGTCATGAAGTCTTCCCCTCTCCATAGATCTGACAGGTAAACTATCCCTTGCTCTCGCAGATTGCTTATGGTATCAATCTTTATACCTAGATCATGCACTCATTTTGACTTTTTTTTGGTGTACAGTGTTAGATATTGGTCTATGCCCAGTTTCTGCCATACTATATTTCAGTTTTCCCAGCAGTTTTTGTCAAATAGTGTGTTCTTATCCTAAAAACTGGGATCTTTGGGTTTATCAAACAGTGGGTTATTATAGTCATTGGCTGCTGAGTCTCATGTACTCAATCTATTCCATTGATCCACTGCTCTATTCCTTAGCCAGTACCAAGTAGTTTTGATAACTGTTGCTTTGTAGTATAGATTAAAATCTGGTATGGCCAGGCCACCTTCCCTAGCATTTCTTTTAATTAATTCCCTTGATATTCTGGATCTTTTGTTCTTCCAGATGAATTTTGTTTTTTTTCTAGCTCTACAAAGTAATTTTTTGGTAGCTTGATTGGTATGGCACTAAATATGTAATTTAATTTAGGTAAGATTGTCATTTTTATAATATTAGCTCGACCCAGCCACGAGCAATTGATGTTTTTCCAATTAGTTACATCTGATTTTATTTTTGTGAAAAGTGTTTTGTAATTGTGTTCATATAAGTCCTGGGTTTGTTTTGGCAGGTAGATTCCCAGATATTTTATAATATCTACAGTAACTTTAAATGGAATTTCCCTATCTCTTGCTATTGGATTTCATTAGAGATATATAGGAATGCCAAGGATTTATGTGGGTTTATTTTATATCCTGCAACTTTGCCAAATGTGTATATTATCTCAAGTAGTTTTTTACTTGGTTCTCTAGGATTCTCTAAGTATATCATCATATCATCTGCAAAGAGTGATAGCTTTGTCTTTTCTTTGCCTAATTTGATTCCTTCCATTTCTTTTTCTTCTCTTATTGCTACCGCTAACATTTCTAGTACCAAATTGAATAAGAGGGGTGATAGTGTATATCCTTGTTTCACCCCTGATCTTATTGGAAATGCTTCTAGCTTATCCCCATTACATATAAAACTTGCTGGTAGTTTTAGATAGATGCTACTTATTATTTTAAGGAAGACTCCATTTATTCCTATACTTTCTAGTGTTTTTAATAGGAATGGGTGTTATATTTTGTCAAAAGCCTTTTCTGCATCTGTTGGGATAATCATATGATTTCTGCTAGTTTTGTTGTTGATGTGATCAATTATGCTGATAGTTTTCCTGATATTGAACCACCCTTGCATTCCTGGAATAAATCCTAACTGATCAAACTGTATTATTCTCGTGATGATTTGCTGTAGTCTTTTTGCTAATATTTTATTTAGAATTTTTGCATCTATATTCATAAGGAAAATTGGTCTCTAATTTTCTTTCTCTGTTTTGTCTCTTTCCAATTTAGGTATCAGTACCATATTTGTGTCATAAAAAGAATTTGGTAGGACTTCTTCTCTCCAATTTTCCCGAATAGTTTGTAAAGTATTGGAGCCAATTGTGGAATGGTCTTTAGAAGGTCAGTTAGCCTAGGGATATAAAATTCACTGCCTGTGCCAGAAAAATTTCAGTGAGGCCCATACCAGATTAAAATGTAATTGAGAAATGTTTGACAAAATAAATAAAAAATACAGTGAAACATAATGTTGATCTGTGGTTTTCTTAGTCAAAATGTGGTGTCAGGGATCCCTTTCTATTTGAGTTTGATACTACTGATCTAGCCCAATCCCCTCACTTAAAAAGTGAGAAACTGAGGCCAGAATGGGAAACTGACTCGTTTAGGGTTCTAGAAGTATAGCCAAGATTTGCCTAAGTCCTTTGATTCCATGTTCCAGTGCTATAGCCTTGATCATGTTCAAAATGAATGACTTAAAGAAAGGATTGATTACAATCAGGACCACACATAGATAGGGTTTTTTGTTGCCTAATGTCACTCACTATTACACTGTCTTCCTTCCTGCTTGATATCCTGGGCAAATTTCTTTCCAGGAACTACTTTGTTTTTATTTTTAACCATCAAGATGTAAAGCAGATGCTTCAACAGTGGCAGCAGTCTTGTGCTATGTGAAGGAACTAAGCCACCAAAAGGGAAATGAAGGCAGCTTTGCATGGTAGGTAGATTGGTCACAAACCCAGGACTGACCAATGTTTGGGGGCAACTTGGTGAGGTAGAACCTCTGAGCTGCTGATGTCTTGGGACCATCTAATTTGTTGTTGTTGAGTTGTGTCAGTCATTTCCAACTCTTCATGACCTCATGGGGTTTTCTCAGGCAGTGGTTTGTCATTTCCTTCTCCAGCTCATTTTACAGATAAGAAAACTGAGGCAAACAGGTTAAGTGATTTGCCTAGAGTCACATAACTAGTAAGTCCAGAGCTTTATCCTTTGTGCCACCTAGCTGTCCATACCATTATGGGGCAAGATACTTTCTCCACTGAAGGGGATGTTTTGGGATTGTTCTCTGCTAGTATCTCCACTGAACTCCTCTCTGTTGTGGACTCTCCTGCCTTCTGCAGAGTTGCTCTCTGTTGCCATCTTCAGGAGTGCAGTTGCTGTGTAGCTATTTCCCTGGGAAGGTCACATTTCTTTTTTTTTTCCTGAGTCTGTAACAAGAGATTATTTCAACTCTTTGTGATTCAAAACCAGGCTGCAGCTAGCCAGAGAAACCATTAGGTATGATGCTTAGCACATAGTAGGTGATTGGTATTTTCATTGACTCCTCACATGTCTAATTATTATCAAATCTTGTAAATTCTACCTCTTTAATATCTCTTACATCTCTTCTCTCTCCACATGACCATCGCACTAGCGTTGGCCCTCCTCACCTCTCACCTGGACCATTTCAATAGCTTTCTAATTGGTCTCCTGACTTCTAATCTCTCTGCTTTCAAATCCATTCTCTACATAGCCTTCAAAGGGATTTTCCTAAAGTACTATTCTGACCATATCACCAATCTCTTCATTCCTTGTGGCTGGCTACAAAATATTCCATGAACTCAGGTTCTCAGACTTCATCATTCCAGCCTTTCAAATCTCACAAGGTTGCAGCTGTCCTCCTATACCACACCTCCCTTAATAAGCCCTAGAGGCTCTCTGCTACATCTAGGATCAAATATATACTCTTCTGTTTGGTATGTAAAGTTCCTTACAACCTGGCTCCTTTCTATCTTTCTAGTCTTCTCATATTTTTTCTTTCACACACTCTGTGGTCAAGTCACAATTGCCTTCTTGCTGTTACTCACAAATGCAATCCATTTCTTCTCTCATGCCTTTGTGCTGGCTGTTCCCTCTGGCTGAAAAGCCCTTCTTCCTTATCTCCATCTCTTGGAATCTCTTGTTTCTTTCAAGAATAAGTTCAAGGGCAACCTTCTACAGCAGGAAGGATTTCCTACACCCAAACCCCAGCTATGAGAGCTTTCCTATCCAAGTTTACCTTGTATGTTCTTTGTATATAACTATATATCTGTGTATGTTGTTCCTCTTGTTAAAATGGAGGCTCCTTGTGAATTGTTTCAGCCATTCTGGAAAACAATTTAAACTGTTGACCCCTCCACCCCCATCACTAAAGTATACATTTCCTTTGACCAAGAGATACCACTACTAGACATATCCCAAGGAGATCAAAGAAAGAGGAAAAAGAAAATATGTACAAAAATATTTATAGTGGCTTTTGTGTGTATGAATGCAGTAGCAAAGAACTAGAAACTATGGCACTGCTTTATCAATTGGAGAATGGCTAAACAAATTGTGGTAATATGACTGTAATGGAATCATATTGTTGCATGAGAAATGAGGAAAGGGATAGTTTCAGAGAAACTATGAACTGATGCAGTGAAGTGGGTAGAATGGGTGAATACTTAATACATTATAATGAAAAACAACTTTGCTAACAACTTTCAAAAATTTGAAAACTCTGATCAGTGCAATTCCAGAAGACTAAGGAAACATGCCATTTACCTCTTAACAAAGAGGTGCTGGACTCAAGATGCATGATAATACATTTTTTCGTCATTGCCAATGTAGGATAGATTGCATATGTAATAGGGGTCTGGTAGTGGAACTCTGTCCCCAGTACATGCTCAGCCTGCTGCCAGTTAGTGATCCTGCTTCCAGAAATGCATGATGAAGTATGATGGAAGGGCCTTGCTCCCCAATGTGGAACTTTACCTATGTCTAAAACTTGTTTCAGTCTGTAACCAGATAGGGAAAGGATAGACTGATGTTTGGCCACTAAGGTGGAACTGGGATGCATTCAAAACAGCATAAACTGTTCAAGTGAGGAGGCAAGGACCTGCTGTAAGCCTTTGTAGAAGTCTTATGCCTTTATCTCTCTGCTAGGGCTGCTACTGTGTGACTTAGGAACACATGACTCTGCTGCTGTTTCTGTCTCTGTTATATCTCTCCTTCCTGTATTGAGGTGGAGTATTGGAGATAACTATATTGTGAGATTTGATAGTGTTGGAATGATGATCTACCAGAAATCTGGGAGCCTGAGTTCATGAAAGATTTTGCAGCCAGTTACAAGGAAAGAAGTAGGGAGCCACCTGTTTGACTTCACGCATATCAAAGACAGACAACAAGGAGCAACAGAGATTAATTTGTTGACAATGACACATTTAGAAGTGAACTCGAAAGTGGAAAATACTTTTTAGAAACTGAATTAAATTTGAGGTCTCTCTTCCCAGGGTTTGAGGTCTTAGAGAAAAGAATGGTCCCTAGGTGTTGGGAGGGAAATGTTTTATAACTTCTGTTCTTGCTGTATCTTTACAGCTAATGTTTCTTTGGTTATGTGAAACTGGGACACTAATCACTGGGGGATTAACATTGGGAAACACACAGGAATGGGGTATCAAGCTGTGAGCTTATTTAGAGAAGAATCTCCCTGACCCTGCAAGAGTACCTTTATAGCCACCCATGAGGGGAGAGATGTAGCTTTGCTGAGGGACACAATCCTGTAAGCATGAGAATTGGGATGAGAATCCTCAGAGTATATTTGGGCTGTATTTGTTGAGCATACTCAGATTGCCTAAAATGGAGGCACCCATGTGGGAGATGGCAGGTGCCAGCTTTAGGGAGAAGTGAGTTGGTACTCCCCTACCATGTGGATAGATGTAACCTCTTCTCATTGGTTGCATAGCTGAAAAGGTTTGCATCTTTAATTTAAAAAAAATTGTTTATTTACTTTTAGTTTACAACATTCAGTTCCACAATCTCTTGAGTTTCAAATTTTCTCCGTCTCCCCCCACCATGGCAGCATGCAATCAAATATAGGATCTACAAATACCTTCACATTAAACGTTAGTTAGGTTGTAAAGAAGGATTACAACCAATGGAGTGAACAATGAGAAAGAGGCAACAAAACAAAACAAAAAAAGAGAAAGACAGCAAGTAGTTAGCTTCAGTCCACATTCAGACTTTGTAGCTCTTTCTCTGGATGTGGATATCTCTTTCCAAAATGAGTCTTTTGGAGTTGTCTTATAACCTTGCATTGCTGAGAGGAGCCCAGTCTATCAAAGTTAGTCATCACACATACACTGTGTCTGTAATTGTGTACAAATTTCTCCTAGTTCTGCTCTTCTCACTCAACATCAGTTTACATAAGTCTCTCCAGGTTGTTATGAAGTCTGTCTGCTCCTCATTTCTTATAGCACAATAATATTCCATTACATTCATATACCACAACTTGTTCAGCCATTCCCCAGTTGATGGACATCTCCTTGATTTCCAATTCTTTGCCACCACAACAAGAGCTTCTATAAATATTTTTGTATGTATGGGTCCTCTTCCCACTTCTATGATCTCTTTGGGATACAGCCTTAGAAATGGTATTGCTGGGTCAAAGGGTATGCACTTAATTATAGGCCTTTGCGCATAGTTCCAGATTGCTTTCCAGAATGGTTGAATCAGTTCACAACTCCACCAACAATGCATTAGAGTTCCAATTTTTCCACATCCTCTCCAGTTTATAATTTTCCTGTTTTGTCATCTTAGCCAATCTGATCAGTGAGATGTGGTACTTCAGAGTTGTTTTGATTTGCATTTCTCTAATCAATAGTGATTTAGAACATTTTTTCATATGCTTATAGATATATTTAATTTTTTCCTCTCAAAACTGCCTGTTCATATCCTTTGACCATTTATCAATTGGGGTATGACATATTCTCATAGATGTGACTCAGTTCTCTGTGTATTTTAGAAATGAGGCCTTTATCAGAGACACTGGTTGTAAAAATTTTCCCAATTTTCCACTTCCCTCTTAATCTTGGTTACATTGGCTTTATTTGTACAGAAACTTTTCAATTTAATGTAATCAAAATTATCCATTTTGCATTTCATAATGCCCTCTAACTCTTGTTTAGTCATAAAATCTTCCCTTCTCCATAAATCTGACAGGTAAACTTTTCCTTGCTCTCCCAGATTGCTAACAGTATCAGCCTTTATACCTAGATTGCACACCCATTTTGACTTGATTTTTGTATATAGTGTAAGATATTGGTCTATGCCCAGTTTCTGCCATACCATATTTCAGTTTTCCCAGCAGTTTTTGTCATATAGTGAGTTCTTATCCCCAAAATTGGGGTCTTTGGGTTTATCAAACAGTGGATTGCTATAGTCGATTGCTGAGTCTCATGTACCCAATCTATTCCATTGATCCACTGCTCTATTTCTCAGCCAGTACCAAGTAGTTTTGATGACTGCTGCTTTATAATACAGATTAAAATCTGGTATGGCTAGGCCATCTTCCTTAGCATTTCTTTTCATTAATTCCCTTGATATTCTGGACCTTTTGTTCTTCCAAATGAATTTTATTACTATTTTTCCTAGCTCTATAAAATAATTTTTTTTGTAGATTGATTGGTATAGGTTTGGATCTTTAACACTCCTGGACAGGGACAGTCTCTCTGGCAGCATCTAAGAGAGTGAAGGTCTGCTGAGAAATAGTCTTGGATTTTGTCCTGTTTCATTTGCCCTTTTGAATTCCCTGGACATAGGAGCTTGTGTTGTATTGACCTTGGCAGAATTCCAGTCCAGATGTTGCTACTAGCTTGTAGTGAAGTCCTGAGAGGCCTGGGTGCCAGGACTCAAGCCCAAGGGGAGTTTGGGGCTTAAAGCTTTGTAGGACTATATAAGAATTTTTTTAAATTTTTTTTTAAATTTATTTTAATAAATGTTTTTGAGTTACATATTTTCTCCCCGTCTTTCCCCCACCCGCCACCCCAAAACAGCCATCCCAGTGTGTCCCCCCTCCCCCAGTCTATTCTCTCCTATGTCACTTTTCGGTAGGGCAGGATGGATCTCCCAACTGCAGTGCCTGTGTATCTCAAGTTCCAGT
>CM053584.1:104350343-104364376 GCA_028627135.1 Pseudochirops cupreus
CCTCCCTCACCACCCATCCCCACTGGAAGGACAAGCAATCAAATACAGGCTGAACATGTGAAATTACGCAGAACCTCTCCATAGTGAGCACACTGTGAGAGTCTGATTACCTATCCCTTCTTCCTATCCTGCAGGACTATATAAGAATTGAGATAAACCATGGACCTAATCCCCCTCTCCTCCCCAGAGGCTGAGGTGGTATATGGAAGGATTAGATTCCCCTCATTTGTATATTTTTTCTTGCTATACTTTTAAAGTAAGTGTTCCTTTGTAAAAGCCAATCTGCCCATTAAGTGGTTAAATGGAACTAAGGTACAGGGTACTCCTAAAATTAAGGTAACATAACCAGTGAGGTATTGAACCAATGGCAGAAACTAGAGACCTTCTCCCAATCTTACTGGTAACAGACAACCCTAGGAGAGGGGTGAAATATAACATACCTGATCTGTAGGCATTTGGGGGCCAGGGTAGTCACTGTAACATATAATTAAAAAGAAAAGCAATCTGTATATAATAAAGAGCTGCAGTTTCACAAACAGTCCTCTTTTTCTGTTCTCTTATGTGTGTAGAATTGCACATTAGGTGTTTAGGAAATTTAGAATAAAAATAAAAATTTGAAGTAAACTCTTTGAGAGCAGGGACTGTTTCACTTTTATCTTTGTAACATAACACAGTGCCTAGATTTAAGTTATGGTCAGAAAATGCCTCTTAATTTCGATCATACCATTGCTCACCAGTCTGGTTCCCCAAAGTCATCCCAGGAACAATACTTCTCTGTCATTTACTAGTTATATGATTTGCCTTGAGGAAATAGTTTGATTTCTGAATCTCAGTTTCCTCATCTACAAAATTTAAAATAGTAATAAAAATAATAATAATAATAGAAAGTTGTTAGGAAAGTGCTTTGTAAACTGTAAAGTGTTATATAAATATGAATTATCACATATTGGTATTTTCAGTGACTCGTATACACTTAGAAATAACACCATCAACTTTATCTTTGAACATAGAAGATAATGTCTAGTATTGATGTTGAAGGGTGCAAAAGGATCTGAAGTAATCTTGAGAATGTTAATATTTCAGACACTTTTATTTGCTCTTCCATTTCTAGTCTCTGAGATCATAAGTGAGAATTACTGACATTCCTGGAGTTTGCCAACTATCTCTCCATATGGTGACCTTCAGATATTTGGTTCATCATTCTGAGCTTTAGTTTTCTATTCTATAGAAAGAGGCCAAGAATCCTTCTCACTTAATTACCTTCCGAAATTATGCTGAGGATGAATGGAAGTAGACATAAATTTCAGGTGAGAGGTATCACATAAAGTCTAAGTATTATATTTTCACAAAAACATGATTTTGTTGAGGATTAATAAAAGTTAATGATCTAGAAAAAAAAAGAACTTAAAAAAATCCACCCAACCCTGTGAAATAGTTTGTTTGTTCTTAGTATTCTACAATCCTAGTTGCTTGTCAAGCTTCCACCATTCATGGATTGTTTTAAGACTAAACTTTAAACTCTGGCAATAAATGGGTTTTGTCATAAAGCCTGACAGATTCTCATACTGCAATGGTATGCCTAGAGATATCACCTTTATCTCTGTAGCTACAGAAGAAGAAATAGTCCAAATGCCTGTAGGCACTTACATAGCCCATCATACTTATTCTTGCCTGCAAAATATTTTTTCAGGACCCATTCTTTGAATGCCATTGCTATGACATAGAAAGACTTTCTCAATGTTTATTTCAGCATTCCAGACTACTTCTACCACTCCTTGGCTCTAGTCATTAGAATGTCTGAGGAGGAGAAAAGATTTAATGTAAAACTGAAAGATCTTGCAGAAGATAATTTCTGCTCTTCTTTAGCTACCACACTATGATTCAATCACTTTTTATTCTTGTCTCAGTGAGGTCACAGGAGCATCACCATTCTGGACAATTAAAAAAAAAACCACATCTATGCTAACGATCTAAGTCAGCGTGAGCTTTTATTCCAGGCTTAGTTATAAAATTCCTTAATCCTTCTATTATCTAACAATTGCTCACCTTCTGCTCTTACTTTATATATTCCTCTCCAGAACTACAAAGGCTGAGAATCATTTTTAATGCTCCCTGAAACCTCAACAGGACCTTGTCTAATGCTGCCTTGACTTTTGACCTCCTGAAATTGGTTCTTATGACATCTTGGGATCACGGATTTAGAGCTGGAAGGGCATTGGACTTGAAGTCAGGAGGCTTTGGATTCAAATCCCTGGGTAACCCTGGGCAAGTTACCTACCCTCTTTAGATTTCAGTTTCTTCATCAGCAACGTGGGGTCAGATTGTACTTGATGACCTCTCAGGTCACTTCCAGCTCTGGTCTATGATCCTGTGAATCCCAGAGGTCATTGGGTTCAACTCTCATATTTTCAGATGACAAAACAGACCCCCAGTGAAGCTATAAGTTTCCTCTGTAGGAAGATTAAATAGGAGAGATATTGGAACCCATGATTTCCTAACTGCAAATGCAACATTGTTCTCACTACACCAGGCTTGTTAAGTATCCACTTTAATGCTCTTCACCATGTCTCATTTGCAACTGTCTCTGGGCCTGTGCTAGAAGCCTTTTTGGTCTGCCAAGACCTACAAGAGCTCACGCTCCATCAGCGTGACTAATACCAGCCCAGACATTCTGTATCTCTATGCTTTCATCTTTTCACTCCGGGAAGCCGTGAAACAGGGAGAAGGCTGGTGCCCTTGTTAAGAAGGCAGCAGCTACTGTTTTCTTCCCTGACAGTTCAACTGCTTTGTCTTCCTGACTTTGGTAACAGTTTTTCATTAACACCGGGAGGCTGTTTTTCCATAGATCCAGGTGCAAAATTTGAAATAAACAGGAAAATATACAATTGATGAACATTAAAGGTTTTGATGTTGGCCCATAGAGAAAGGGTGAACTTCTCTTTGTGATTTCTTTGATCTCAAGTTTTTCTTATGTGTGCTGCACTGGTTGTGGGGAACAGGGAGCTCCAGTTAGATCAGGATCAGCAGAATCAGGTAGTCTTCCAGTTTTATACTTATTAATAGGAAGGAGGTTAAGACTCAAGGCAGTCCAAATGACAGTTGAGGGGCCCATACTTAGGAATTTAGGTAGTCAAACAACAAAGAGAGAAGGAGAGAATAAGAGTTTATGTAGCACCTACTATGTGCCAGTAACTTTACAGATACTGTCTCATTCAATCCTCACAATAACCCTGGGAAGTAGTAAGTGGTGATATTATCTTCATTTTACAGTTGAGGCAACTTATACAGACAAAGTTTAAATGACTCATCTGAGGTCACGCAGTTAATGTGTGAGGCCAACTTTGAATTCAAGTTTTTCTGACTCCAGGTCCACTGTTCTAAGAGACACTGGCTCAATGGAGCAAGTAGCTCACAGTTTAAGGACATTGCCAGAAGTCACTATTGCTCCATAGGGATGCAAGCAGCAATATTTATTCATTCATTCACTTGCTCAACAAGCATCCTAGAAAAATTCACATTCTCTTGGAGGGGATGTGGAATTAGGGGAATACAGATCAGAAAATACAAAATATAAATGGAGTAAATCAAATTCTTTTGGGGGGAGGGGGATACTAGCAACTAGGAGAAGCAGGATGGGTCTTCTGTAGGAGGTAGTATGGACCTGGGGCTTCTGAAAGGTGGAGATGAGGAAGAAAAGCATTCCAGACATGGGGAACAGCCTGTGAAAAGGCACAGGGATGTACGATAGAATGTCACGTACTGTGAAGATTTTAACTTCATGGGTTGATGGTGTCAAGTGAAGGGAGTTAAAGGATCAGGAAGATTTATGCCTGTTTTCAAGCTTCAGAGGGTATAGTGGAGAGGGAGAGAATGCAAATTAGGGAAGTGACAATTTCAGGAGAAGAATTACTAGAGAAGATGGAATGCGATGGGAACTCTGTAAGAAAAGGGGTTGCCCTTGGTAAGGAGTGAAGTCACTTTATCAGAGACTGGAGTCAAGGAGGAAGGAAGGTTGGGGTATGATGTCAAGGGGGTTCTGATTTGTAGAATAAGGAAGAAGAGGGGGTTCTCCATGATTATTTCCTATTTTCTCAGTAAAATATGAAATGAGGTCCTTTGCTGAGAGAGTCAAACAAGATATGGTGAGGGAGTGTTGAGGAGAAAGGAAATGGTTCATAGCACTCAATGTAATAAAGTTGATTAGGGATAGTAAAAGGATTATCTTATTTGTTGTGAGAGCCTATTTTAGATTGGGTAACATAAACCTAAGAGGACCTAGTCAACCTGGTTAGGTGATTTCTTCCTTTACCATTCAGCAGCACTTGAGTAAGAACAGGTGGGCAGATGGTGGAAGTAATCCAGAGTTGAGGTTTGGCAATCCATCCGTGCAATAATAGGAGACAGAATGAGGGATCTGAGAAGCAAAGACAGTATCTAGTTGAACTGGTTAATTATTTGGTCTTTTGATGCTTTCTATCACATCTGTGATGATTTCTCTATCATGATGCATTCTATTTTAAATAAATGGCTTTTGTTTTGACATGAGATGAAGTCATATGATAAACTGTGACTGGTCTACGGGGGAAGGGGAAATTCAATGGATAAAGGTCCAAATATTACTGTTTGTAAGTTCTGATTTCCAAACCAGATACATTTCTGGGATAGTAGTCTGGGATCCTGCTACAATAATAAAAAATGTCAATATTTCTCAAATTAATTTACAGATTTAACAAAATACCTCCCAAAATATCAATAGACTAATTCATGGAATTAGATAAAAAATAATAAACTTGTGGAAAATTGATAGCTAAGATTATTTTAAAAATAATGAAAAAAGAGAAAAAGTAAAACAAAATAGACCAATGCTTTCAGTCAAATTCAATAAAACCAAATCTAATAAGGATAAATATGCATTCTTTTAATTAGGAATAGAAAAATCAAATTCATAAGTAAGAGATGTGGAAGACTTGGATAGCCAGCAGTTCTGGAAAAGATCTTGGGGTTTTAGTGGACTGAAAACTTAGCATAAGTCAGCAGTGTCATATAGCAACTAAAAGGCTAATGTGATCTTAAATTGCATAGGAGTCAGGGGATAGAGCTTCCAGGGATAAAGAGAGGATAGTCCTGCATATTTTTTTGAATTCAGTTCTGGGTGCCATGGTTTAAGAAGGGCACTGATAGGGCAGTGTACAAAGGCCTACTCATTACATATGAGGACTGATTTAGGAAACTGGGCATGTTTAATTGGGAAAAAAGAAGATTCATGGGATATACGATAGCTCTCTTCAAATATTTTAAAAGCTGTCATGTGGAAAAGGGATTGGATTTGTTCTTCTTGACCACAAAAGTATCAGGAGAAAAGAATGGAATCTGTAAAGAATCTAATTTAGGCTTGATTCCAGGAAAAAAATTCCTAATAATGTAGTCTAAAAGTGGAATGGGTTGCCTTGAGAGGTAATAAGCCATTCTTTCTTGGAGATTTTCAAGGAGAAGCTGAATGACCTCTTTTCAGGCATGTTATAAGGGGTAATCTTTTGGTATATGGGTTAGACTAGAGGACCAATGAGGTCCCTTGTAACTCAAATTTTGTGATCGTGAGCATGTGTTGTGTTGGCTATATATGTTTCCTAATGATCTGTGTTCCCTATGCCCCTTCCATGTCTGATTTCTGGAATATGCATTCTCTATATGTGTCTTCCACTGGTGGCACAGTATTAACCTGTGGGCAAGTTACCTGTATGAGCATAGGAATCCTTCTTGTTACTTCTTTTGCTATACTGTTAATTAAATGTATTTTGCTTTCAACTAACAAGTTCTTTAGCTGGTTGGTAAAAAGAAACACATCAGTGGGGGCTCATAAGCTGTGAGTTTATGGTGATGCTGAGCCACAATGTACCTTGAATCTCAGGTAGTCTTCACAGGACCCATATGTGAGGGTGCCCTGGGTGGTACACTTTAATACTTTTGTAACATCTGTTCTATTAAGTTATATAATGTTCCTGCGGAAATATCCTCTAATTCATTCTCACATGTGGATTTTTTTTTTTTAGTTTGCACTTACAATCTTTTTGGGATATAGGTCAAGGTTGAAAATAATTATACCTATTTTATGAGTTCAGAAACAAGCAGGAAAAAAAATGAAACAACTTGTCTGAACATCAGAAAAATCCTCAATGCCTCAATATACCCAGTATTTTTTTCTCCTTGTATTTTCTGTAGAGGTAAGAGCAGATTATTGACCATTTAGAGAGAGCAGGAGTGGAAAGAAGAAGATATGATTCACTGAGTGCTGTGTCTCCAGTGACTATTTCTTCACAGGCAGGATTAGTGTCCAAGAGACAGAATGCTCTGTAACCCATGACCAATTCCCCTGAGTCATCCCATCAGTAGCCAGATTACTATTAAAGTAAATCAGACAGTGATGAAAGGAGACTGAATAAAAGAGTATGAACCTTCTTCTCTATGAAGCTTTTCATTTTCTCTTTTTAGGCTCATCTTTTTTTTAGAAAATATAATTTTTCCTCTTACTCTTGGCAAATGAGAGTTTTGGCGAAACTTGAATATCACTGTTTCCTCCTAGTATCCTTCCTGATTATTATAGAAACTAGGGAGAAAAAATAGAATAAAAAATAGGTGTGGAAAGAGTTTTCAGAGGCTATGTAGTTTATTCCCTTTTCCACCTAAAGTCCTAAAGTGTTTCAGGTATCCTTAAAGGTGTCCATCAGACAGATGTTTTCAAAATGTGGTCTGGGAATTCCCAAGGCCTTTTCAAGGGGTTCGGTGAGGTTAAAACTATGTAAAAAAACAATACTCAAATGTTTTCATTTACAATATGGTAAATATTGACAGATATAATCTTCATAAACCAAAGCTCTTTAGGAGAGTTCTGAATAATTTTTTTTTTGCTTTTTTTTGGAGGGGGGAAGGCAGAGCAATTGGGGTTAAGTGACTCACCCAAGGTCACACGGCTAGTAAGTGTTAAGTGTCTGAGGTCAGATTTGACTCAGGTCCTCCTGACTCCAGGGCCGGTGCTCTATTTCCTGCACCACCTAGCCACCCCTCAGTAATTTTTAAAAGTGTAATTCTGAGACTAAAACATGTGAAAATCACTGCCACAGGAAATTATTTCATAATAACCTTTGGTCACCCATTCAAGAAGGAATCAAATATTAATTCATTCTTTTTCTCCACCCTGTGGCCCTCTGTCTCACTAAACATTATTAATGACTTCTCAATTGCCAAATCTAATGGTCTTTTCTCAGTCCTGATATACCATGCCCCCTCTATAGCCTTTGACCATTTCCTCTTCCTGGATATTCCATCTTTCTAGATTCTTGTAAATCTATTCTCTAGTGGTTCTCCTCTCTGCCTGACCACTCTTCAAGTCTGCTTTGCTGGATTTTCAAGTCATAACCGTTAATTATGAGTGTCCCCTAAAGATCTGTCTTTGGACCCCCTTCTCTTTTCTTTCTATACTATTTCACTTCGTAATCTCTTCAGTTCTCATGGGTTCAATATTATCTCTATACTGATGATTCCCAGATCTATACAATCCAGCTGTATTCTTTCTCCTTGACTCCAGTCCTTTATCACCAATTGCTTTTTAGGTATCTTGATGTCTAAATAATCAACATGTTATTGGATGGTCTATAAATGTCTCAAACTCAACATGTCCAAAATAAAAATAATTATCTTTACTCCCCAAACCCTTCCTTTCCCAAAACTTCCTTATTACTGTTTAGGGCACCATTATTTTCTTAGTTGCTCATGACCAAAATCTTATTGTCATCCTTAACTCCTCACCTGCCTTCACTCCACGTATATAATCTGTTGCCAAATATTGTAATTTCTATTTTTGTCATGCCTCTTGTATATGTCACCTTCTTCCCCCTCACACAATCACCATTCTAGCTCAGGTCCTCAGTGCCTCTTGCCTGGATTATTGCCAAAGTGATTTTTCCAGAGCACCCATCTGCTACCTCACTTCTCAGTAAGCTACACTGGCTCCCTATTGCTTCAAGGATCAAACGTAAAGTCCTCTGTTTGCTATTTGAACCTTCTGGAACTTGACTCCTTCCTGTTTTCAGTGTCCTTATACTTTACTCCTTCAGATACTTTACAATCCAGTTTCACTTCTTACATGTTTTTTGTATTCACTATTCCCCAGTCCTGGAATACTGTACTCCTTACCTCCACCTCTTAGTTTCCCCTGCTTCATTTAAGACTTAGCTCATATCTAACCTTCATGGGGAACTCCTTCTAAGGACCTACCAGGATTTTTTCCCATTCATTCTCATTTGTTCTCACAATAATTTATCTTTGATCCACATAAAAAGATAAAAAGATAGGTAGTACATGTAACGAGGACTGACATATACAGAGAGCATGTCTGTATCTTCCCATGTGGAATATTCTACATAACTTGTGTCTGGAAGAGTTGCAGCTGTGTAATATAAGGGCATTGGAGAGACCTTGGAGCGTGATGCATAGACATTTTATAACTGAATTTGGTCTGCTAATCAGTGATGGATAATAGTCCCTTTAATTGACTGCATTTGCAGAAATGGAACTGAGGAAGCCTTCAAAAAAGCCTTGTTAACCTTGGACTTATTTTTCCCAACTGTTTCCTCCTGATGGATCTCTTTTATTCTCCTTATGTTGTCTGGTGAGAAACAGTGCTATAAGGCGAGAGGTCTTGGGCCTTCTCCTCTTAGGCCAATATGTGGCCCCATGGAAACCACTTTTGCCTCTTTGTTATGTTATTTTTCCCTTTTAGGTGAGGAAATTAGAGACTCTAACCTTATAGAGTTTGAAAGATCAGGAGATTGAGCCATTGATGTCCAGGTTTTGCAGTGATCCAATATAAATGTTCCAAGGACCAAGGAGTGACCTTTGGGACCTAGTCCAATGGTAGCTGAGATAAGAACTCATCTAGCAGTGATGCCACCATTATATATGAACTTTATGGTACCAGTATTATGTAGAAATGGGTCTAAGTCTAAGTTGGCTCTCTCTGGAGACCAAGGTGGTAAAAACGACTGTGTGTTCTAAGATGTTGGGAGAAAATGTTTATATTTTCATTCTTGCTAACATCATATATATATATATAACATTATATGTATTTATTGTATGTATTTGTATAACAAACACACAGGTATATATGTATATATGTGTATACATACATGCACACACGTATATTTTTGTAAAAACTAGTTGATATTAAGTGGAATTAGGGTGCTACTCACTGGGACTTAAGGTGTGGGTGGGGAGCATAGCCAGTGGGAGATCAACCTGACGGCATTAGAGAATAAATAGCCACCAGCCCCTCAGAATACTGCTAAAACTGAGGGGGAGATGGATCAGCCTAGCTCTGAGAGAGGGAGCCGGAGCACATTTGCTGCGTTTGGAAGGGAAAATAGTGGCACAGAAGATTGTGACGGGTGACAAGGTTGGGCCTGAAGCTTAGTTCTCCAGGCTCTCAGTTCTGTGTTTTTTCCACTGGAATACTGCCTCTGTAATGACCACCTCACTGTATCTTTTCATGAACTTTCATTAAGACGTATTCTTTGAACTTTTTTATGGCTTTTGCTTTTTATATTGTCTGAATTTTTCCCTGTATCCTTTCCCCCACCCAGAGAACTGTTCCATATAACAAATAATTTTTAGAAGAAAAAAGAAAAGGAGGAAATAGAGGAAAAAAATTAGTGAAAACTATCAGTACATTAAAAAAAAAGTCTGACAATGTGTGCAATTCTCCATGCCTGTGGATCTGCACAGGAGGTGTCACGTCACGTATCTTCTTTGGGCCGTGCTCGCTCTTTGTGACCTGTGACGGCGATTTTTGGCAGTTGGGTACTTGTTCTTTCTGTTTATATTGTTGTCATTTGTATATGTTGTGGTCTTTGCTCTTCTTACTTCATTTTTCATCAGTTCATATATGTTTATCTGTGCTTCTTTCCATTCATCTTGTTTGTTCTTTCTCATATACAACAATTTGCTTACCTTGAGGGAGAACCCATGGCCTTGAGGCCACACATGGTCCTCTAGGTCTTCAAGTATGACCCTTGTTTTTCGGCACTTGAGGACCCAGAGGGCCACATATGGCCACGAGGGCAAAGGTTCCCTACTCCTGACTTAGTCATTCTCTAATTCAGTGGTTCTCAACCTTCCTAATCTGCGACCCTTTAATAGTAGTGTGTGGGTGTCTGCATGTGGGCGGACCCACCTGGAGATGGATAGAGGAGGTTCCTAGGACCATCAGAAATATGTGTTTTCCAATGGTCTTAGGCGACCCCTGTGGCCCCTGTGAAAGGGTCGTTCGACCCCAAAGGAGTCGCGACCTATGGGTTGAGAACCTCTGCTCTAATTGATTGGCATCTAATTTATTTCTAGATCTTTGCTGCTAGAAAAAGTAGTGTATATCAGACCATTCTTTTTTTTCTTATAAATGACCTCCTTGGGGACACAGTCATATTTGCAGACAAAATGAAAACAGTTCAGTGAGAGAGGTGAATAATCATGCTGTCTCCAGGGAGTGCATTCCTCCAGGCTACATTCTTCTACTCACTATGGTTCAATTCTGAGGTGGAAACTTGGCTGCAGAGAGGCAACATAGAAAACTGGCTTTGTAGTCAGGAGTATTTGATTTCAAGTCTCTGATGTATGTTGATCATGTGACTGTGGACAAGTCCCTAAACCTTAATGCCCTAGGAAACTAAGACCATAAGTTGCAAAGAAGGGACAGTCTTCATTGGTTAAGGGAATTTCCTAATGGGTGTTCTCCCTATCAATGAAAATATTAAAAATGTACAAATATCTATCTGTCTATCTATTTTTCTATCCACACACACTTTAAAAAAAATTGGCTGTGACTTTCCTGTCCTGGTTTAATATGATGCATCACTTAGAACAAAATTGCTTGTTCTAGGAAGCCTTTGTTGTAAGGTTAATAATTCTTGTTTTTTTAAAAAATAAGGTTGGGGGAAAAGATTAAAAAGAGAAGAAAACTGTTCTTGAGAACAACTAAACAAGCATCAGTAATGGCTTTCTGAGCTGACTGCAGCTAATTTTTCAATAGGTATATGGTCTGATCAGGTTAAACATTTATAAGCACTTTTTCATTTTCTTTTACCTTCTACTTCCTTTAAACATAGTGTCAGGAAGATGACATTTTGAGATTTCTTTGGCTCTCCTATTGTTTAGACTTTAACAATTTGTTCCACACAAAAGATGAGTCATTGTCTTTTGTGCTTGATTTCTGAAGAAACTATAACAGCAATTGCCTTACATTATTTTTTCAAACCTTGAGTTAACATGCTTTTGCTTGTCCAGTCCGGATTTGTTCCCTGAGCATTAGCAGACTGAAAAAAAGAGGTACATACAACAAACTCCCCCTTTTCTTTGTGTCCAATTCTGTAGTTTGTATAGTACATTACCATAGTTCATGAAATGATGATGATTATTGTTCATAATAGTGATAATAATAACATTTCACAGTCTCTCTGCCCATTGTTCGAAGGCCTGCCTATCATATTTCACCAAATAACAGTATTAAAGGCTCAACTTGTTTCTCTGGGTTCATAGCCTGGGACAATACCCTGAGCCTTCAATAAATACTTGTGGATCATGGTTTCTGTCCTTTCCATTATATATTCTTCCCCTATGTCTAACCGCATAGAATCGTAGATTTTGAGCAAGAAGGGACCTTAGAGACTCTCAGGCCCAGTTCCCTCATTTTGTAGATGAGGAAACTGAGACCTAGAAGAGCTAAATGACTTGCCCAAGGTCACAAAAACAGTAAAATATAACAACTAACATTTATGTAGTGCTTTAAGACTTAAAATTGGCTTCACGTATGATAACTCATTTGATCCTTATAATAACTCTAAGAGGTAGGTGGTCTTATTATCTTCATTTTACAGATAAGGAAACTAAGTCATGGAGTTAAGAGTTGTAGTGTTGTGTGCAGAAATGCAAATGGGACAGTATTAAATACTAGCTAACATTTATGTAGTACTTACTATGGACCAGGCTCTGTGCTGAGCCCTTCACAGTTGTTTTCTCATTGGATCCTCACAACAACCCTGGGAGGTAGTAGATGCTATTCCCAGAGGTCAAGTGACTTGCCTGGGGTCACATAGTTAGTAAGTGTTGGAACTCAGGTCTTTCCAATTCCCAGGCCTGATGCCACCTAGTTGCCCTGGTCTAGTATGTACTTGGATCATAACATGGAAGGGATAAAGTGTTAAACTATTGAAAAAGTAGGAAAAGAGCCAGGTGCTGAACAGCTTTAAATTCTCCCTCTTTACACTGTGGGTTCCTTAAGAGAAGGGACTATGGTGGGGGGAGGTATTTATGTATTTGTAATTATCCATTTTGTCTAAGTTATCAGCCTTGTTGGCATATTAGGCAAGATTATTTCCGATGATTTACTTTATTTACTTTTCAATTGTGAATTCTTTTTTGATTTATTGATACAATTTGTTTTTCATCTTTCTTAGAAAAATCAGACTTGGCAACTCTATCTAGTTTATTAGTTTTTTTTTTTAACCTAGTTCCTAGTTTTAATTATAATTTTTTTTGCTTTCGGTTTTATTAATCTCTTTTTTAAAATTTCATTTTCACAATTTCTACTTTGTTGCTTAGTTGGGGTTTTTTGATTTAAGTTTTTTTTTTTAGTGGCATGCTCAATTCACTCATTTGTTCTTTCTCGCTTGTTGATGAAAGCATTTACAAATATAAATTTCCCCATAAGAACAGCTTTTTCTGCATCCAGTCAGTTTTGATATATTGTTTCATTACTGTCATTTTCTTTGATGAAATTTTCTATTTTTTCTATAATTTGTTCTTTGATCTATCAGGATCTGGCTAATCTGGAGAAAAATCCCTGGTAACTTTGAAGAGAGAATGGGGATGACAAGATCAAACAAAGGTTTTTAGAGATGAGGGAGATACAGGGGTGTTTGTACTAAGCAAGAAAGGAGCCAATAGGCAGGGAGAGACTGAACTGCATCATGCTTTGGAAAAAGGTCTAGTCCTACAATCAATAAACAGGCATCCATTAAGGAACTATTATATGAAGGGAAAAAGGGGGGAGATAAGCATTTATGAAGTACCTACTATGTACCAGGCACTATGCTAAGTGCTTTACAAATATCAGGCACTGTACTAGGTGCTGGGATACAAAGACAAATATAATAAAGTTCCTACTCCTAAGGAAATATACATAAAAAAGTTCTCGCCCTCAAGGAGCTTATATTCTATCAAGGGGATATAAGAAGAATACATAAAAATATAACACAGTGTACAAAATGAAGTGGGCAAAGGAGAAATGAGAAAAGAAAAGGTCTAAGCATATTGGGAAATGAAGATACTGATAACTGGAAGGATCAGGAAAGGTTTCCTGCAAGAAGTGTCTCATGAGCTGAGTCTTTTTTTTTTAATTTTATTTTAGTTTGCATCATTCATTTCCACAAGATTTTGAGTTACATATTTTCTCCTCATCTTTCCCCTACCCACCACCCCAAAACAGCCATCCCAATGTATGCCCCTTTCCCCAGTCTATTCTCTCTTATGTCTTCCCTCCTCACCCCTCTGACTTTTTGGTAGGGCAGGATGGATCTCCCAACCACAGTGCCTGTGTATCTCAAGTTCCAGTTACATGTAGTTAATAATAATAATTGCATATATATATAGATATATATTTATAACATTTGATTATGGAACTTTAAATTCTAGATTCTTTCTCTTCCTCCCTCATCACCCACCCCCGCTGGAAGGACAAGCAATCAAATACAAGTTAAACATGTGAAATTACGCAGAACCTCTCCATAGTGAGCACACTGTGAGAGTCTGATTACATGTCCCTTCTTCCTATCCTGCCCCCCACAACGACTCTCCACCCTGTCCCTGTCCTTCTACAGAAATGTGAACATTCATCAGCCCGCCCCCCCACCCTGCCCTCCCCTCCATCATCCTACCTCTCCTCCCCCTTCCCCCTACTCTTCTATGTGGCAAGATGCCCAGTTTAGAGT
>CM053584.1:104364876-104411667 GCA_028627135.1 Pseudochirops cupreus
CCTCCCTCTCTTTGCCATGATCTTTGTTTTCCCCAAAGAAGGAATCTAGGGTTTGGTTACTGTTCTTACTTTGCTTCTTATGCTTATTCTTACTCATGGTTGGTCAGTCCGTGATTTTTTTTTAAATGTCTGTGGGGCTCTGCTTCCAGAAGGGAAAGCTCTGTCCCAATCGCTGGGGTCCTCCCGGCTGCTGTAGCTCTCAGGAAGGTGCTGGGTCCCTTTCCTACTTACTTCCAGCTCACTGGATAATGAAGACTCCAGGACCGAAAGCCCAAGACTGCGATCCGGATCCAGGCCGCTCAACGTGAGAGGACTGGCCTCTGAACAATTTCTTAGTCCCCCTGCTGTCTGCAGGCCGCTGGCGCAGAAGCTGCAAAGCTGAGGCTGGCGCAAAACCTCTGCCTTTCGCTTTCCTGCCCTGGAGGCGTTTCAGCCGGATGCTTTTCTTCCCGATTTCGCAAGCTCCACTGACCTAGTTCTGAATGCCGCTCCCAGCTGCTGCTAATCTGAGGCTCCTCTGCTCCTCCCATCCAGCTGCCCCCAGGGCTCAGCCAGGGCTTCAGGCCAGGCTGGTTTCGGTTCGCAGTGCTGATATGGTTCCTTGTAGTCGAGCTGACTTTAGTGGAAGGTATATTTGTGTGCATTTTGGAGTTCTAGGATTAGTTTAGAGTCATATTTTATGGGTATTTTGGAGTGGCTATGTGAGAGCTACAATATATTGCTGCTGCTACGCTGCCATTTTGGCTCCGCCCCCCCATGAGCTGAGTCTTAAAGGAAAAGGATTTCAAAAGGTCATGATTGGTCAGGAGAGAATTCCTAGCATAGGGGACAAGTTGTGCAAATGCATAGGGCAATCGATAAATGAACGTATCCAGTAAGGACCTATTCTATGACAGGCATTGGGCTAGGTGTTGAGCCTGTCATATAATAGATACAAAGAGAAATTTGAAATAGTTCCTGCCCCCAAGGAGTTTACATTCTTTGGGAAATCCAATTTTGCTGAAACATGGAATACATGAAGGAGAATAACATGAAGTAAGGTAGGTAAGCACAATGGCCACAATAGCCAATGCTGTTATTCATCCTTAGTTTTCAAAGAGGACCAATGACATTGACAGGGTGATGTCTTTACTAGTGAGTAAATTGGATATAAGTAAGACAGAGCTTCACAAAGTTCTCAGCCTCACTCCCTCTTTCAGAGTCATTGAAATCTAGTGGCAAGACAAAAGTCATGATGACTGACAATGGCATCTTTAATGTCTGACCAAGATTTTAGCGTGCCATGTTGACCATTAGCAACATTCCAAAGCACCAGTCCCATATAAATGTAACAAAAGCATCAGATGAGTGATGATTTCTCTTCATTTATATGGTGAGTGATGTATCTTGTAAAGTATCAGCAAATGAAAATTGTTTAATAAAATAACATGATAATTATAGTCATGACATTTACTGTTCTGATAATGCTTTACAACATTGCATACTATTAAGTCAACTAAGTATTTGATAAATGCCTTTTGATGATGATAATGTTGAACATGGAGGACTCTGGTTTGTGAGAGAGACAGACAGAAGTTACCTCTGGGATAAGAAGTTGTGTCTAGTTCATTTCTATCCCACTTGTGCCCAGTCAGCGTAGCTTCTCAGATATGGTTTGTATTTGAGGGGGAATTGTCTGGTAAATTACTTGTCTTGGCTTAAAACATGGACTAAGAGTGTTTAAAGTTAACTTGGGCACAGATATTGGATTATTATGCTAATAAACATCCAGGAAAAATGAGCATAAAATCTGTAAAAAGCATTTAATTAGAACAGGAATGGAAATATAAAATATATATAGAACAGTTCTTAGCACCTATTTTGCAAATAAAGAAACTTCCATTCCCCTTTTCCTTAGTATAATCTGAGCAGGAAGCTTCACCCTTCCAGGTTCCTGCCTAGGAACAATGCGAATTCTCTGTAGCCTGGGGTCTTCCCACATAGAACCCAATTGCATATCTGATGAGTCAGGACCTAGACCCTTATTTGCTCTCACTTGCTGTCAGTCACCCACACCTCTTAGTTGTTACCTTACCCCCAGCTGCATTTCTACATAGCCTCTATAAAACATAGGCCAACCCTGGCCATTTTCTCAGTTCTGACGGCTCATATTCTTTGTATAAATCAGCTAGAAATCTGGGTAATATCACAGATTCCAATACTGGTAGACCTTGTGCTTTGGCACTTTCATGGCTCAGGTGCTACATCTGCCTTCCCTTGTTACTCCTATGTCATGACAGTCCTGGGCCCCTTGCATAAAAGCTCATAAGAATTTGAAATCTTAGCCACTTTGTCATCTGGCCCAAGTTTGGGCCTAGAGCTTCACAGGAACAATAGTTTCTAAACAGAACATCTTATTCTTGTTACACAGTACCAGTTGAGGGTATAGGTTTGCTTTTGTCTCACCCTTATTTTTTTAAAATTGTGCTTGTTCTCTCTGACAACATGAATGTGCAAAAGAAATGGCAACAAAATTGACGATGAAGTTGATGCCCAAGATAAGAAAGGAGATGGTAAGAGAGTCCCTAGATGTCCTTGATGAATCTGAGCCCTCTGACCCAGATGAAGTATATTCTTGGGTACTGAAGAGGTTGGCAGGTGTCATTGCTGATCCACTGGCAGTGATATTTCATGTAAAATGTTATAGGGCTTTGTGCATGCCCAGATCACCTAAGATGGAGGCACCCGTGGTGGGAGATGGGAGGGATCTGTTTCTAGTAGAGGACATTCTGTGTTCTGCTATGTAGATGGGTACAACCACTTTCCATTAGTTACATAGATGGCATAGACTATACAGTTATCCCTTCTACATTGTGGGGGTTAGGGGTATGGTGTCCCACCTCAGTCTAGAAAATCTGAGTAAAATTTTTTGGCCTTCCCCTCATACCAGAGAAGAAGTCTAAATTTTTCCTTTTTCTTCTATGGAGTGTTTACAGTGTCTTATTGTAAAATTTGGGTTAAGTATTTGATCATAGGCTTTCACCAATGTTAAGTAAAAATACTGTATGAAAAAGAAATTTTTAAAAACGAGACAAATTTGTGGAGAATAATACTGACCATGCTGCATATATTACAAAAGACATTTCTAGCCTTGTGTGTTGTCTGCTGGCTTTTGAGTTCTTTTCACAACCTAACTTTTTACTTATTTTAACTTTAAACAAGAAATTGTGTATATTTATAGAACTAAAAGATAAAATATGTTGATATTATATAATACTATATATGTTTTATGAATTTCTGTGGCTTTTGTCTGTCATCTGAGGCTTCCACAAAACTCCTCTCAAATTCGCATTTAATTTCTTATGCTGACTCTCAATATATCAAAACCATGATGGCAGAAGTCTCAATATGGAAGAAATAACTAACTGTATCTTTAAAATTATTAGGCTGGGACAGTCATGGTCTCTCTTGAAAGCAGCAGGCATAGTGTGAAGGTCTGTTGTTCACCTGAAACATGGATGCTCTCCCTTTAGATTCTGTGGCTCCTCAAGATGGTCTTAGGTTTTTTTAAAATCTATTTTGTTTGTCTTTTTTGCTTCTAGGCACAGGCAGTGTGTCCCAGATCTGGGAGTGTGAGCCATAATAATGTTGGAGCTAGCATTTTAGGCCAGATGTTACTGCCAGCCCATCAGGGAAGCCCTCAAAAGCCAGGGTACCAGAATATAAGCCCTGGGTGGACTTTGGACTTGGAATTTGGTAGGATTATAATATATATGAACTGAAACTATGAACCTAATCTCCTTCCCCTCTCCAGAAGCTGACAGGGTATACGGGGGATTATACCCTCAGATACTGGTTGATGATGTTTATATGCTTGTTCTTGTTATGATTTTGAAGTAAATATTATTTTGTAAAATCTAATTTTACTGTTGAATTATTAAATGGATAGAGGAGTTGAATGATGAGGTCAGAATCCAGACTATATAGAATTAAGAAAAGAATGAGAGGAAAGGAAATAGAGGCACCTATTATAGGTGAAATCTTCTCAAAGTTAGCCACAAAAGAAAGGAAAGATATGAGAAGATAGCTAGTGGGGATAGATGGATGAACTGAGAGTTTTTTGAGGATGGGAGAGATATAGACAATATTGTAGGCAATAGGAATTTAGCCAATAGTTAGGATGAGATTGAGGATAAATGAGACAATGGGGAAAATGGAATGGAATAGAATCACTTGTACATGTACATGTAGAGGGGTTTGTCTTGGCAAGGAGAAGGGCTACTTCTTCCTGTGAGAGAGGGGGGAATGATGTGAGATAAGGAGGAAGGGAAAAAGGGAGCCCTCAGGAAGTGACCTTAATTTTTAAAGTAAAATATAAGGCAATGTTCTTAGCTGAGAGGGTGGGGAGAGGGGAAGTCATGGTAAGTTTGAGGAGGGACAAAAAGGTATTGGAAGAGCTAATGTGGCCATTGGGATAGTGAGTTGATTAGAGAGGTGTAAAAGGATTGCCTTGCTAAAGTGAGGGCCCACTTGAGGTCAAGTCACATATATTTGCAGTGGACCTAGTCAGCATGGTTTTATGATTTTCTCCAGCTTCATTCAGCAGCATGTGTGTAAGAAGTAAATGGTGGAGGTGGTCTAAGGATGTGGCTTGACAGGGCAAGCTGGGTGATAGGATAAGGAGAGCAGGGACTTGAGTAGAGGATAATTGGCTCACCAAGGGGTCAAGATGGGAAGAGAGGAAGGTATAGTTAGTGCAGGGTGATGGCTTGGGAAATAACTGAGAGGTCAAGAGAGTCAAGGAGTGTGGACAAGGAATAGGGTTTGAGGTGTGGACAAGGAATAGGGTTTGGGGTTGCAAGGCAAAAGGAGAGGTAGAATAATAATAAATCTTGATAAGATAAGGAAATTTCAGATATCATGAAGATGGAAATGATCCTTTTGTGGGTGATGGCAAAGATCAAGAGTATGACTGTCTTTGTTGGTTGTGTTGGTTGTGTTGTAGAAAGAATACTTTTTCAGATATGGCTTGGCCTAGAATCACTGAGGTCCCCTTTATCAAAATCTAAGTTTTCTGTTCTATTCTGTTGAGTTTTTTTTTTCATCCCAATAACAGAGTTTTTTTTGTTTTAATTACTGCTTTATTGTACTTTTTGAAATCTGGTAGCACTTAACTCCCTTCACTTGTTCTCTTTTTTTACAATTCTTAAAAATATTAGTTTATCTACTTTCACATATGAATTTTGTTGTGACTGTGAGATTATATAGAGGAGTATTGTATTTTATTTCCTTATATTTTATTAAATCTACCAATTATCTTAGAAAGTATTGGCATTTTTACTATTAAACAGGTTCCAAACTACTACTCTTTGGTTTGGGGCTCAATATTACTCACAATAATGCTCTGACCCCCCATACCCACTGAAGGGATTTGATCCTGCCACAATTTATCACATGATTCTGACAGAAACAATTTACTTAATGTAGAAAGCACTGAGAAATAAAGCATCAAATGGTAAAAGGAATAAAATAAACAAATCCAATTTTGTTGTCCCAAACAACTTTCTCCTATGCTTCTGACTCCTAGTCCTCAGATTTGGACTCTGAGTCTGGGTCTCTAAGTTTAATAGCTCTACTACAGCTACCCTCAGTTTCTCTTGTCCCTACCAGAGTGGGATGAGGTCATACTTTCCATATATTATTACTATGGTCCTACATGGTGATTCGTTGGCCACCATTGTCTCTTGCCACTAGGTAAGTGAACTCCTATACAGTCATCCAATCATAATATCCCACATGAAGATAGAGCCTTCCATATTGGATTGATAAGCCATAGTCAAACGCAGGGTACCTTGATCCCAACATTGTGATGTCATCAGTCCTCTTTGAGTATGAAGGACGAACAATAACAACAACCTACACAAAGGGTAAGTTCTTAAGGGCTTCATGACTGCATCAAGTGGTCAGTTCTAAAATAAGCAGGATCAGGAGAAACCTAACTGGTTTGCCATCATTCTGCCTCACCAGCCCTCAAGGCCATCATTGGCAGGAATGGAATAATATTAATAACTATTGTACCCCAAAAGGATGGTATGCATCTCACAGGGCTTTCTCCTGCACTATAGTACCCATTCCTCTTTCTCCCCATTTCTGCATTCTTCTTCCTATTCTATGTCTTACCTTGGAGCTTCCCACACTCATATCTTATCACACAAGTTTGCAGGAACCCATTTCACCAGTCCTGTAACATATAGGCACTGAAACTGTGTCCAAACAATCTACTAACAGCAGCTGCTGAAAACCATAGTTTATGACTACCAGCCATTCAAATGTGCCCCTTATGCTATAGTTATTCCACTCCACTACAGTTAGGAGGTTTCTTCACTGGTTCAGCTCTTCCTTGTATAATGGAGGTCTCGCACATTCCCATGTGCCCTAAGATGTCATCATAAATGTGGAAGAAGCAAGATCCTGGAACACTGGAGGACTAGCGTATGCATTGGCCTACCAGGTTTGGAGGAGCCTTTTATCATTGACCACATAGTCAGAACTGGCAGCATCTTCAAAGGACCTGAGTTAGTATTGGTCATATCTTTGGGCTTTTTATGACTATTTAGGTCTGAGGAAAGGAAGTTACTTCTTCACTTAATAGTCAGTCAATAAACATTATTAAGTACCTATGATGTGCCAGGCATTGTGCTAAGCACTGGGGATACAAATACATAATACAAATATGTAATGTTATAACATAGTAAGGATTAAATGATAATATTTATGAAGCACCTGACATAGTGCCTGATACATAGTAGATACTTCACAAATGCTTCTTTCCTTCCTTTCTTTTCAACAATCTCAGAATTGGAAAGAATCTCAAAGATCATCAAATTTGACCTATACCTGAATAAAAATACTTCTATAACACACCCAACAAGTCATCATCCAGCCTTTGCTTGAAGACTTCCCTTCAGTGGGTCTACTACATTCTGAGGAAGCATTTTACTTCTGAAAAGTTCTAATTGTTAGGAAATGTTTCTTTTTATTATATCTTATTCTGTCTCTGCAAAGTCTGCTTTCTTAAATCTGCCCTTGAGGACCAAGAACAAATCTAATCACTTTTCTACAAGCAGGTCTTCAAATACTTTAATACAATTATCATACCACACCCTACTCTCCAATTCTTCATTTTCCCAAGGTGGATACTGATTATATTATGGCATAATCCAAAGGCCCTTAGCATTCTAGGAATGTAGATTTGGAATCAAGGACATTAGAAGTTATCTAGTCTGGTCCTTTATCTTACAGATGAGAAAACTGAGCCCTAGGGATGTTGTTTACTAAACTAAGGTCACATAGATAATAAATGGCAGACCCATGATTTAAACACAGGTCTGTGTACCATGCTGCCTTTTGCTATCTTGGTTACCATTCTCTGGAATCTTTCTACCTCATCAATGTTTTGTTTTATTTATAAAATGTAGGTCTCAGAATTGAGCTCCAGATATGATCTGGTCAGGGAAGATCATATCTAGACTGTTGCCTTTCTAGTCCTGGACATTATTCCTCTTTAATGCAGCTAAAATCACAGATTTTTTTAGCTTTCATGTCATGTTGGCTGTTGATTTTATATTAAGCACACAGTCCTTTAAAAGTCTCAGCTCTTTTCCAGACCAACTGTTGCCCACTTAAGCCTCCCACATCTTGTACTTCAGCTGACTTTATTTTTTAAAAGCTAAGTGTAAAACTTTACACTTATTTTACTATTTCAGTCAATCTGTGATCCAACTGATGTGGCTGCTGTCTTCATTGGCACAAGTCACACCCATGCACAACCTATCATCCAGGGTGCCTCTTTCCTTCATCCTCCCTTAAAGCCTCCACAGCATACTCTAATTAAGCATGCTTGGGGCCTTTTTGCTTGATATTTTGTGGTTACTTTTGGAGTACGCAGCTACCCATCAGTTATCCCTTGTTCTTAACACATGACCAACCCACTTTCTTTTCAAGACACACAGCCCTCTGATGACATCCTTTAAGTCACTTCTCTTGCATAATCCTTGGTTGATAATATGTTATAGCCTACTTAGGTCCAATACATGCCCTTTGGGTGACCCACAACTTTAATTCTTTGGAGACTATGATATTCCATGACTCAGCCATCTAGCGTCACTGGAAGAATATTGTTGTTTGAAAGGGCCTTTGTTTCAGGGAGAAGTTGGAGTACTAATGAGTGCTGCACAATATCCTAAAGGCAATCCAGCCAATTTTCCTTCCCATCATTGTCCGTGTTAATAATGATAGTTAATAATAAAAGTAATAATAGCTAGCATTTACATGGCACCTTAATGTTTGCAATGCATTTTATAGATATTATCTCATCTGAGTCTTACTGGAACCATAGCAGTTCTTTTATACCTTTATTATTATTTTTTAAATTCACAACCTTATGAGATAGGTGTAATTACTGCCCCTATCATGCAGATGAAAAAAAACTGAGTCACAGAGTAGGTAAGTGACCACACAGTAATAAATGTCTGCCAGGATGGAGTCAAGTTTTTCTGACTCCTCATCTATCACTCTTTCCACCATATCACCTACGTGCAATATGATATCAATTACACATGTGAAATTATATAAAACATGTTTCCATATTAGCCATGTTGCAAAAAAGGGACTAAAAATAAGGTTAAAAATTATACTTCAATCTGTACTCAGATTTCATCAGTTCTCTCTGGTGTTGGATAGCATTTTTCATCATGAATCCTATGGAACTGTCTTGAATAATGATGTTAATCAGAATACCTAAGTCATTGTGTACAATGTTCTCCTAGTTCTGCTCACTTCACTTTGCATCAGTTCATATAACACTTCCCACGTTTTTCTGGAACCATCCTGATTTCTTATATCAAAGTAGCATTCCATCACAATCATGTACCATAACTTGTTCAGCCATTCCCCAGTTGATGAGTATCCCCTAGATTTCCAATTTTTTGCTACCACAAAAAGGGCTGCTTATAAATATCTTTGTACATATAGGTCCTTTTCCTTTGTTCTCTTTGGTATACAAACCTAGTAGTGGTATTGCTGTGTTAAAGGGTATACACAGTTTGATAAGGCTCTTTCAATTGATTGTGGATCTCATTTAGGTTCTGTAGTTCCAAGGTTTGATGCAATAAGCATAATGCCATCTGTAAACAGGAACACATAGAGGATACTCCCATTTCCAGGGAATCCCTCTTACCTTTGACTGCTTTACTTGGTATCCTCTGTGATGAGGCAAACCTCTTTGATGAGCTCATCTCTCTCTGTTTTATGACTCACTTGATAACAACAGTTAGAGTCATTGTAGGTCATTGTAGCAAATTGCCTTGATTATATCTGTCAAAGTATTCTTTGTGATTTTGGAAACACACATAGGAGATGCCTTGTTGGAGGAGAAAATTTTGACGTATAGAATCAAATGCCTTTTAAAATACTCGATAAGCAATTGGCACCGGAGATTGTTGAGTTCTAGTTAACTTTCAGTCAGTTGTGTGATTGTTGTGGCTTGCTGTAGAAATCATTTGTGAAAACCTGTTTGTTCTTTCTTCATACCTTCAGTAAGATGTGTAATAATTATAAAATAATTATTAAATTAAATTATTGAAATTAAATTATTAAAATAATTATAAAATAATAATTATAAAAAATTATAAAAATTTTTGTGGAGTTTGGAAATTAGGAATAGAGGTTCTCAATACTTTGAGAACTGATCTTAACATTTTCAAAATTGCGTTGCTCCCAGATGCTTTTTCCCGTCTTTGGTTTTTTGGAGCCATTTCTACTCCTTCATGCAGCACCTTGGGGTACTATTACCATTTAGATGTGAGTTTCATTGTCTCCATTTCATGGAGAAAAATATGATGGAAATCAAACAGAACTCCTCCAGTTTTTGCTGTTTATTGCTCTCCTTCCAATTTTATCTTTAAACACCCTTTGTATGACTTTGCTTAGTTGGGCCTCTTGCCAAGTTTTCTTTCAGTTCATTTTCCCTGGTACTGCTACATTTTGTTTTATGAGGTGATATTGCTCATACTCTTCCACCATCCTTCTCCATACTTATCTGGTATTGTCTGGTCTACTTTATTTCTATTGAATTTTACCTTATTCACCCCTATTAAATTGCATCTTATTAGATTTGGCCCAGTAATCTATTCTGTCCAGATTTTTTTTTTATTCTTCAGTCTGTCATTTCCTGTGCTGGCTCTTCTTAATAGTTTTATGTCACTTGCAAATTTGATAAGCATATCAATATGTCTTCGTCCAAGTAATTAATAAAAATGTTAAGTTGCACAGAGCCTGGAACAAATTCTTGGTGAATTGCACTAGAGACCTCCTTCCAAGTTGCCCTTAAACCATTGATGACCACTCTTTGAATACAGCCATTCATCCAGTTCTGAAGCCACCTAACTATTGTCTTTCTCACTTCTCCCCATCTTTTCCACAAAAATAACATGAGAGAACTGGTCAGTTGTTTAGCTAAAAATCTAGGTAAGTTCTTTAATAAGAGAAATATAAAATTAAAACTCTGAGGCTTCATCTCACACCTATCAAATTAGTAAAGATGATAAAAACAAGTGGATTCAATGTTGGGGAGGGTGTGGGAAGACAGGCACACTGCTAGTGGGACTATGAATTGGTGTTGTCACCCTGGAAAACAAAAATCTCTAAGCAGTTCACATCCTTAGACCCAGTGAATCCACTTTTTGGCATAAGAGGCATTTAGGTGGCATAGTGGATCAAGTGCCAGGCCTAGAATCAGGAAGATCTGAGTTAAAATCTGATCTCAGATACTTATTAACTGTGCGACCCTGGGCAAGTCACTTAATCTGTTTGCCTCAGTTTCATCATATGTAAAATGGGGATAATAATAATAATAGCACCTACCTCCCAGCTAGTTTTTCATACATTTCATACTACTTGTCTTCATACACTGGTTAGTCAGATTACTCTATTATTAGAATTCAGATCTCCTATCTTCTTGCCTTTGCATAAGCAATAGCTCATGCCATCTATTGTGGCAAGGTCATGGCTGACTAGGGTAATTGAGGAAGGTTCACTGGAGAAGTTGGCTTTTGAGTTGGGCTTTAATGGATGGGTAGGAATTCAATTAATAAAAGGAGGGAACAAAGTAGTCTAGGCCTAGGGAATAGTATGTGAATAACATATGGATCTGAGGTATCATCTCATACCTATCAGATTGGTTAAAATGACAAAAAATGGAATATGACAAATGCTAGAAGGGTGTGGAAAAACAGACACCTTATTATTCCACTGTTGGTAGAACTGTGTAGTTGTCTAGCCATACTAGAAAGCAATTTTGAATCTATGTCTGAAAGAAATCCCATTGCTGGGTCAATACCCCAAAGGAATCAATGAAAAAGGAAGAGGACCCATATGTGCAAAAACAGCAATATCAAAGAATTGGAGATTGATGGGATGCAAAACGTGCTCTGTACCTCCAGATAAATAATAGACTCAAGAGTACAGATTGAGGTATAATTTCCTTGCTCTTTCTTTTTCTCTCTTTCTTTTTGACATGGCTAATATAGGAATTTGTTTTGCATGATTCATAAATTATTATTATTTAAAGTTCTTTCCTTTCTCCTTTTTTAACATAGCTAATATAGGAATTTTGATTTGCACGATTATACATATTTATAATGCATTTTAGTTTTGTTACCTCCTCAGGCAAAGGTTAGGGGAGGAGAAGAAGGGTGAGAAAATTCAAAAATGAAAATAAAGTAAAATTGAATTCAAACAAAAGAGAGAAGGCACATTGATAGGAAAATGCATTGCTTATATGGAGGGGACAGTGGTGTAGTCAGAGAACAGTTCCATTTAGCTTTTTATAGAGCAGCGGTTCTCAATCTGTGGGTTGCAACCCCTTTGGGGGTCGCCTAAGACCATCGGAAAACATATTTCTGATGGTCTTAGGAACCGAGACACTGCTCCTCTATCCGTCTCCAGGCGGGTCCGCCCACATACAGATATGCCCACATAAGAGTATTAAAGGGTCATGGCATTAGGAAGGTTGAGAACCACTGTTATAGAGTAAATTGAGAGGAATAGAATGAAATAAGTCTGGAGAACTAGTGTGGTGTCGCATAGTGAGGAATCTTAAATAATATGCTAAGCAGTTCGAATTTTATTTGATAGGCAGTGGAGGGTTGTTGAATGGTTTGGGGCAGAGAAATAGAATGATTTACATATAGAAGGAAAGTAAATCTGGTAGTGTTAAAGATGTGTTGGAGTAATGAGAAGATGGAGACAAGACGACCTCGTAGAAGGATCACAGATCATAGGATCATACATTTGATCTAGAAGGGCCCTTTGTGGTCATCTTAGGACCCAGAGAGGAAAAGTGACTTTCCCAAAGCCACACAAAATTGACAGGGCAGAGGTAGGATTTGAATCTGAATTCTCTGACTCCAAAGCTTTCATTCATTCTTTCTGTTGCAGTAACTCAGGTGGGTAGTAACAAGGGCCGCTTCTGGGTTGTAATAGCAATAGGATGGGAGTAGAGAAGACAGATGGGTGAGATAGTGCAGCAGCAAAATTGACAACCATTGGTAATTGATTGGATATGAGTTTAAAGAGAAGAAAGTAAAAAATAATTTGTTCAGTCGTTTCTGACTCTTTATGACCCCATTTGGGGTTCTCTTGGCAAATATACTGGAGTGGTTTTCCATTTCTTCAGCTCATTTTACAGATGATAAAACTGAGGAAAACAAGGTTAAGTGACTTGCCCAGGGTCACGCAGCTAGTAAGTATCTGAGACCAGATTTGAACTCAAGAGCATGAATCTTCCTGACTCCAAGCCCAATACTCTATCTACTGTGCTATGTAGCTGCCCAAAATAATACAAAGTGTTTAAACATGAGAGACATGGTGAATGGAAATAACACTGATAGAAATAGTGAAATCAGAAAGAAGAGTAGTTTTAATGGGAAAAACAATTACCTCAGATTGAGACATGTCAAGTTAGAGGTGTTAACAGGGGAAAATCAGGTCTATTAATATGGTGGGTTTTGTTTTATTTTATTTTCATTTGAGAACAAAGGGGGTCCTTATGTTGTGGTTAAATTAGATTCTATTTAGGGTTTTGTTTACTTCTTTCTTTTTGGTGCTATTTAAGGAGGCTGGGAGACAGAGGATAGAGTGCTGGGACTGGTTGCGAAGATCTGAGTTTGAATACTGTCTTAGACACTAACTATTCTACCATAAGTAAGTTACTTAATTACTCTGTGCCTCAGTTTCCTCAGCTGTAAAATAAGAGGACTTGGCTGGATGGTCTTTAAGTTCCCTTACAGCTCTAAATTTATGATCCTCTGGTCCATCTAACCTCATACACAAGAGCACGGGTCTGTATCTTTACTGGCCACAAGGTGGCCTTTAACTCCACAGAAGTTAACTTTAATTACACAGGTGTGGGTTTTGTAATTCTATAGCAAGCATTTCGCCATCTCTTTACCTCTCTGCACCCTGCCCTTCACCTCCCTGCCCCCTTCTAAATACTGACCCATTACTGCATCCAGCTGGTCCTAGTTGCTTTGTTATAATGTTTGCCAGATGGATGAGCTGGAGTTTGTGGGGGTTTTTAAACCAGTGGAAAAATTCTTTCCATGATTTCCTTCACTGAATTTGTTTTTCCATCTCACTGCCCCCAAACAAAAACCTTACTCATCCCCATTGTTGCAGAAGAAATGATTTTGAATATAAGAATTAGCATTGAGTCTGAATTTGCAAAGTACTTCATAAACTCAGTAACCTTCTGAAGAAGGTAAGAATTCTCTGTTTTAGATAGAAGTACTGGCTCAGGGTCACACAGCAAAGTTGGAGGCAAAAGAGCAATCACGATTTATTAAACCATCACTTCTCATTATTGTCACATTTTTCTCCCTTTATAAAATAAACTCACCTTGTGCTGATTTCAAAATTGGACCTGGATGACCTATGAATTGATTGTATGAGATTGCTTAAAGTTCACCTGGAGCAAGTAGAGATCCTTCTTTCTGTTCTGAAATCCAGGGGATTCCATTTAATTTATTTCAATAAACAATTGTTAAGTGCTTACTATAACAGATGCTGTGCTAGGAATTGGGATTATGATGAGCTGCTGATACCATCTCACTAAACCTCATATAGCCCTCATGAATGAATAAAAAAGTATTTAATAAGTGCCTTCTGCATGCTAGGCACTGTGCCAGGTACTAATAATACAAATACAAAAGTGAAACAGTCCTTACCTTCAAAGAGATTACATTCTAATAGAGAGAAAGTCTTTTTGTTTTTTACATTAAATTTTGTTTATTTTTAGTTTACATAATTTCCACAAGATTTTGAGTTACAAATTTTCTCCCTATCTTTCCCCTATCCACCACCCCAAAACAGCAATCCCACTGTATACTCCCTCCCCTCATATACTTTCTCCTATATGAGAGAAAGTCTTTAAAGATTCCCAGCAGCCACTGGAGTAAGCAGAGATAACCTAGACTAGATGGCCCTTGCGGTCCCTTCTAGCTGAGATTCTGTGATACTATGGTGATTTCTACTTTGCCATTCATTATCACAAGTCATTCCTGAAAAATTCAGTGGAGAACAGTAATAGGGAAAGGGGAGGAGGGAGTGTGAGTGTGTGTGAATGTGTATGAGTGTGTGTGTGTGTGTGTGTGTGTGTGTGTGTGTGTGTGTGTGTGTGTGTGTGTGTGAATGTTTGTGTATCTTGTATTGGCATATGCAAAAACAGCTCTAAGGTTGGGATGGAAAGGGAGAGCCAATGGATAACTGGAAGTTTTTTCCGTGTGTAAAATATATGGAAAACATATACAATATTGTTTTTAATATACTTTTTAAAAAAAATAGTATGCTGGTAGCTTTAGGAATTTGTTGAAAAATATGAGAAGGGTTTCAGCTTCTCCAAAGTTGCATTGAAGGGAACAAGGGGGAATAAAGGTGTATGTTCTCATACATATACTTTTTTGATGTTTGCCTGCTATCTGTTTGGATAAATAGGTTTATTTTATGTGTGTTCATTTTGGAACTGGCATCTGGTGAAATGAAAGTCAAGCCTTGGATATATAGCTTGGCATACTCTTTTCCTGTTAAAGGATAGTGACCAGGAGTACAGCTTGAATTTAAAAATTATTTCTGGTAGACTAACAATATTTAAGGAGGCAGAGAGATATAATTCTATCCCACTACCCCCTCTCTCTGATGTGAATAGAGTGGCCAACTTCTAACCCCAGACTCCTGCTTCCCTTGCTAGAAGGAAAAATTCTTCCTTGGAGAACGGTGGGATTAGGTATTGAGTTATCTATTCTTGGCTCCCTACAAGCCACATCTTGACTCATGTGGATACATATAACCTACGTGTCAAAATATAGTACCCCCAGATGCACCTATAAGTGCATAAAATGAAATAAATTGGCCAGTCATGCTGGTACACACCTAACTGCAACCCCTGCTGCTGGGGAGGCTGGTAGACTGCTTGGTTTCAGGAGTTCTGAGTTGATCAGGCGTCTGTACTAAGTTTGGCATCGTTATGATGAGCCTACTACTACAGTAGTAGGCCACCAGTTGCCCAAGGAGAGGAGAAATGATGCAGGTTGAAGAAAGAGATCTAGTTAAAGTTTTCAGCTGATCAGTGCTGGGATCAAGCCTTTAGTCAATGCTAAACTTCCAGCCTGGGTGAGATAGGGAGATTCAGTCTCAAAAACAAAATAAAATGCAATGTGACAACAAAGGAAATAATTTACATTGAAATAGTCAGAATTTTTAAAAATAAGTTCACAGACTCCAGGCTCAGAAGCCTTGCTTTATTATGACATATTTGTCCACTGAAGGAACAGAGAGATGACCAACAGCAGAGCATTTCTTTTGGTTGTGGACTCCATTATAAAATCTTACTTTATCTGATCTGGCATTCCTCAGGAGCCCCTGATCAGAGGGTGACTAACTCTTAACTCTTGGAGTCATATCCCCACCATTTTCTGGTACCTTTTGTAAGCTTATTTTTGTCCCAAGCAGGTTTTCTGACAGTCAGACTGTTGTAGACATGGAGTCCATTTTGGAAACTACTGCAAATCTAGCACATCAGGTGAATCTAGAGAGAATGACAGAGATGAAAGCACAAGTTAATGAAACAAATGGCGTTTTAATTGATTCTTTCTGAGGAAGTAAATTGTGGTGTGGTTGAGCATATAGGCTTTTAAGGCAGGCAGCAGGTTGAGTGCAGGGTACCAGGTCTGGATAGAATGAGTCATTTAGGGATACTTAATGCACAGGTGAAAAGAGGACGTACTTCATCAAACTGTGTATATTCGTTTGGAAAATTGTTGTTTTTATTGATCTACAATGACTCAGGCAAACATCTGTATAAGTCTGTCACAAAAAAACAAAACTTGGGAATACCATGTGAGTATAAGGGTCGAAGTGAGAGGTTAAGTGTTATTGACCTGAAAGGAATAGTGGTGGCCTAGCTTCTCTTTCCCTGTATAATTTCATGAATTGTTTGCCCTGCGGATTTACAGGTACATAGAGATGTTAAGTGATAATTTCTCTGTATTTCTGCCTCTCCTTCATATTTTCTTTTTAAAAACCTACTAACAAAAGACATTATAACATAGTCTATATTTCCTGGTATAAGATTGACAGATTTGGTTTGTTCCCAAAAGTTTTATGTCTTTTAATTTCCACCAAATAAAGTTGAGTCACAGCCATGGTATCTATGGTTTCACTTACTAGCTTTGTACAACAACAAGAATAACTATTCATTAGGTGCCAACTTTTTACCAGGCATTATGCTAGGCACTAGGGATACAAGGATAAAAAATGAAATAAACTATATTCACAATGAGCTTATGTTCTAATGAGGAGACAACAGGTACATATAAAAAATATATACAACATAAATCTAAAGCTAATACATACATATAGTAGTTAAATAAAAGGTACTATGGGACAGAGGACATTAGTTATTGGGAAGAAGGGGATCAAGAAAGGCTTCATGCAGAAGCTGGTATCTGAGTTGCTGCAATAGTAATCAGTTTAGCAGATACTTAGCACTTAGTACCTTGGGGCTAAGTATGGAAGGTGCAAACTCTGTCCCACTATTGAGAGGACATGAACTCTGCTGTTGCCTTGGAAGAAGGGGATTGGCTGAGACAGGAGGCCAGTGTGTGTATATAAGCAAGAATTCCAGAGACAGAGAGACAGAATTGGAATGTTGCTCCTGGTGAAGGAAGAATTGTGGAGACTGAAGCGGCTGAGATAGAGAGAGAAAAAAAGAGAGAGTTTCTCTCCCAGCATCTGGAAGCTGACTGAGAACTGAGATGGAGTTTTCTTGAGGCCAGAATCTGGTGAAGGCCAGAGGGCTTGCCTGGAAGGCCAATATTCCTTCTGGGTCCTAGGGCCAGCTGAAGCGCTGGAGGACTGAAGAAGGATGACTAGGATAAGACTTTGTTTGTGGCCTGGCTGATCTTTGAGTTCCAGGCAAGAGAAATGGTGAAGAGTTTGAGATGTCCAGACCCTGTGAACTTCAGTGTGTACCAGGGAGTGCCCTGAGGACTGGACAAGGACCTGGGAGCTTTCTACCTCTGAGGACTGGACAAGGACCTGGGAGCTGTCTGCTTCTGAATCCAGGTGACTGTTTGGTGGATTCAAGAGGAAGCTGGGACCATGGAAGGGGATCCAGGGAATCTGAGAGACCACCCTGAGTCAAGATGAAGAAAAGGCCTCCCCTTGGATGAAATTGAGGTTTGCTGGACACCAAGTGGTGGAGGGTTTGTGTGGTTTTTCTAATGACTATATTTGTGATTAATGATATTTAGTAATTGGGAATCTAGATTAGTGACTGATTAAGTTAATGGTTGCCCCATGAGTGGAAGTTTGATTATTCCATTGTGAATTGATTGAATGATTAAGTATTGATTTGCCCCATGAGTGGAAGTTTGAGTATTGTGTTGTGAATTGACTGAATGATTAAGTAAGGAGGGTTTCCCCCTTAGGGAAACCAGGTGATTATTCTTTTATTCCTTGTTATAAATATTGTGGCCACTGTAGTGAAAACTGTGTGGCCATTTTCTGTGATAAGATGTAATGTTGTGAATATTATATTGTGATATATTGTGAATGTTTGTCTTGATTTGTAATGGAATAAACAGAGTGTTCACTATGTTGTGTAATCCAAACTCTAAAAGCTGTTCACAGTAGCATTCTTTTGGGAATCTGCTGGTGCATGGCATTACAGTTGCATATCAAAGGAAGAGAGATACTCTTTTTTTTAAAAATTGATTTGTTTATTTTCTTTTAGTTTACCAGATTCAGTTCCATAATCCCTTGAGTTTCAAATTTTCTCCCCTCCATCTCCCCTCTCCCCCCCTCCATCTCCCCTCCCCCCCCCCCATAGCGGCATTCAGTCAAGTATAGGATCTGCAAATACTTTCATATTGGACATTAGTATGGTTGTATAGAAGGGTTATAACCAATGGAGTGTTATGGGAATCTGAAGATCTTCCCTGCTCCTAGGGCCTTTGTTAAAGTGGCTACGTGACTCTGAGAACCTCCCCTATTTGAAAGTATACTCTGTTCCCTAATAGGCTGAATGTGGTCACATGGAGCCTGTGGTGGGAGGCTTGTTTTTCAAGAATGCCCCCGCCTTGTAGTTTTGTGATTGGGCAGTGGATCAAGAGGGCTGTGACATTCTCTGAGCCAGGAGAAGGCTATATATGCACCCTGATGTGAGGTTTTGCTTTGGGGCTCACTTTGAGAAGAGTTGTGTGATTTGGCCAGATGAGACTCTGGGAAGCCGTTGAGCCCCCTGGCTTTGAAAAACCCATATGCTGGTGCTTCCCTCTCTGGTAACTGAATAGGCATGGATGTAATGGTCAGACGCTGGAAGCCCGTCTGCTGATTTGTTTCTTTGTTTGCTTGTAACTTGTGTTTGTAACTTGTGTTTGCATTCTCTGAAGTTCAGGGTGCTGACTTTTCCCCCTGAACTAGGTAAATGATATATGTTTGATTGATTAAAGTAAGATTGTTAACCCATTTTGAGTTGCTTTCCTTTAGAAAAGCAGATCTAAGAACCTGTGCTAGCAGCCGCCCTAGGTATGCTAGGGTGCTTGCTGATACATGGAGTGAACAATGGGAAAGAAGAAACAAAACAAAATATGGACAAGAATGATAGCATGTAGATAGCTTCCGTTGAAGAGAGATACTCTTTGAGGTGGAGGCAAGGAGAGAATGCAGTCCAAGAAGGGGGAATAGGCAGTACAAAGTTGTGGAGGTAGGAAATGGATTGTTGGGAATTAGGAACAGAGATGAAGCTAATTTGGCTGGATCCAGGAATGTGGGAAGGAGAATAATGGGTGATAAGGTTGGAAAGGTAGGTTGGGGCCATGTTATACAGGGCTTTACAAGCTAAACATAGGAATTTCTATTTTATTTTAGAGGTAGTTGACTGAGAAGATTAGTCAAATAGTCAGACCTGTACTTCAGGAAACTTACTTCGGTAGAATGAACTGAACTACCGAGACTTAAGGCAGAGACTGTGGCTGCGTGAGTAGAGATAAGAGTCGTATATGAGGCTTTTTTTTCCCTCCAATTAGATATAAAAACAATTTTTGACATTTGGGGTTTTTTTCCTCCATGTTTTGAGTTCTAAATTCTATTTTTCCTTCCCTGGTCTCCCCCCTCCCTGAGATATAGTAAGCAATCTGATACAGGTTATATATGTACGACCATGTGAAACCTGTTTCCATATTAGCATGAAAGTTGTTTGAAGGAAGAATTAGCAAGATTCAGCAAATGATCAGATATGTGGGACAAAGCAGAATGTCAAGGAAAATGCTGAGATTACAAACCTGGAATACTGGAAGGATGGTGGTGCCTCTAGAAGAAATGATTGTTGTTTGTCCTTTGTTTTCCAAGAGGATCAATGACATCACAGGATGACAGCTTGTGTGTGAATTAGATTTAAGTGAGGCAAAGTTGCACAGGGAAACTGGGAAGAGAGGAGGGTTTGGGGAATAAAAGGGAAATAACGAGTTCAGTTTTGGACATTTTGAATTTAAGGTTTGTTTCTGGGACATCCAACTTGAAGTATCGAATAGGTAAATACAGGACTGAAACTCAGTGGAGAAATTGGAGCAGGACATGTAAATAAAAGAGTATGTGCCTAGAGATCACAGTTAAACTCATGGGAGCTGAGAGTATTGAGAGAATAGAGAAAGGGGACTAGGACAGAAACTCGGGGAGCATGCATAGTTAGGGAGCATGATAGAGATGAAGGAGACTGAGAACAAGTGGTCAGACCGGTGACCCATGAGAGAGGAGCGTCATGAAAACCTAGAGAAGAAAGAGTATCTAGGAGTTAAGATGTGGTCAACAGCGTCAAATGCAGTAGATAAATAAAAAAGGATTAGGATTGAGGGAAAAACCTTCCATCAGATTTGGCAATCCCGAGATTACTGGGAAAAGAAAGGGAGTGACTGTAGCTGTTTTGTGACTGTTTGCTGGAGAAGGGGCAGCTGGGTGGCACAGTGGATGCAGTACCAGACCTGGAGTCAGGCAGACTCATTTTAGAAATTCAAATCTGTCTTCAGATACTTACTAGCTGTTAGGCAAGCCACTTAACCCTGTTTGTCTCAGTTTCTTCATCTGTAAAATGAACTGGATAAGAAAATGACAAACCACTCCAGTATCTTTGCCAAGAAATCCCCAAATGGGGTCAGGAAGAGTTGAGCAACTAAATAACCGAAGCTGGAGAACTGGGGAGGAGATGGGATCATAGGTATATGTAGACTGGTGGGCTTTATTGAGAAGGGCCATCTCTTCTTCAGAGACTCAAGTAAAGAAGAGACTGCTGGAAAATGTAGACATAGAGAATGGGAAAAGAGGGAACTTAACAGTGAAATGGTCTCTTATTTTTTCAATAAAATATGAAATGAGGTTCTTGAATGTGAGGGTGGAAATAAGAGACGTTTGAAGGAAGAATTGGCAAGATTTGCATGGAGGATACATTGGAAGATGTGAAGTGAAAAGAGGTTTGAAATAGTCTCTGTGGAGGAGTAAAATAAATAATAGATTAGGAAAGAGTTAAAAGCATGGTCTTGCTGCAGTTCAAGGCCCAATTGAGATAAAGTAACAAATTTGTAGTGGACTCAGGCCCTTTGTGTAATTTCATTCAGCTCTACTGCACAGCTCATGGGTAGGACCTGAGGAGGTAAATGATGGGAATGTAAACTAGCTAGTTGGGGGAAGGAAGAGAAAATAAACATTTTATTAAGGACCTACTATGATAGCCGGCAGGTGCTAAGCACTTTACAAATATTATTTCATTTGATCCTAACAACAACCCTAGGAAGTAGGTGCTGTTATTATCCCTATTATACAGTTGAGAAAACTGAAGCAAATAGAGATTAGGTGACTTGCCAGCATCACACGCAGGCAAGTGTCTGAGGCTGGATTTGAACTCAGGTCTTTCTGACTCTAAGGCTTGTGCTTTAGCCACTGAAACATCAAGTTACCTTTGGATGGGGAAAGGGGTGACCCTGTGCTGTAAGCTGCCTGCAGGACATGATTCTGGAATGATAGAGAGAACATAAGCATGACCCTCTGGGACTGCACAAGAGGCAGAATTAGTTCAAGAGCTGTGGAGAGTAAAGACATTCTTTTCTTTGAGAGATGTTACACATGGCTCTAGCCTTTCTTGGAGACCAACTTGAGACACAGAAGAGAGATAAAGTTTGGAAGACATATATGTAAATGAAGCCAGTCCTTTAATATGCTCCTCTTTTCAAGTTCATCTCCCTAGAGATTTGGAGGAATTTCCCCTTGGGTGAGATCAGGGCTTCTCTCCAGGTTGAGCTGAAATCTCAGCTCACCCTCATCTAAGTAGCCCATTCATTCTTGTGGATTTGCATGTTGATTTCTAATCTATAAAACTTCTCTGATTTTTGCTAGCTCTTTGATTGGGTAAGTAGGTTTACTGGGAATCCCCTATCTGTGATGATCTTTTGAGTAACTTGCTATGGTGAGAAGAAGCCAAGCCTGAGGGTGTAACCTTGGGATACCGTCTCACTTTTAAGGATAATAATCAAGAAAAGTAGAAGTTTCTGGATCTAAAAATCATACCCCTAAATTGGCAACATTTAGTGAAGCAGATAGATGTAATTCTAGTCTAGTACCCTTCTTTCTCAGAGGAGAGCAGAGCTACAATTTCATAGCTCTTTTTTCTATTTCCTTAAAGGCAAGAAGGACAGTCTAACTGACAGCACATGTCAGGGTTCTCTGTCAGAGTACCCTAACTTGACTGCAGGGGCAACCAGTTACTTCATTTGAGAAGGCACTAGCACATTTTCAAGAACAGAAGAGTCACGGCTTGGAGGTGCAAGCAGAGAAAGTTTATTGAGTCTTCTCCATGGGGAAGCCTTACAGCCAGATCTTAAGGCAGACTTCAAACTACCCCCAAGGCTTAAGCCTTATATACTGCACATATTTCCTAACCCTCACAAGCACACACCTTAGAAGAATAATACAGGGTTGAGGCTTTGCAAGGGGCAAGTAATAATGTTGTTCAGTCATTTTTCAGTCATTTCTGACTCTGTGACCCCATTTGGGGTTTTCTTGGATATATCCACTTGGATAGTGGAGTGATTTGCTATTTCCTTCTCATGCTCCTTTTACAGATGAAGAAACTGAGGCAAACCGGATTAAATAACTTGCCCAGCTAATATATGTCTGAGGCCACATTTGAACTCAGTTCTTCCTGACTCCAGCCCAGTGCTCTATCTACTGTGCCACCTAGCTGCCTCTTAGAAGCCCTGAGGCATAGGGAAAGAGGCAATGATAGGAGATTATGATCAGATAAAGAAATTTTGGGGTTCTTGATCATGAAAGTGAAATGGTTATAGATGATAACAAGATCAAAGGCATAACAATCTATATGTGTATGGTTGACATGGAGTGGAGGAGAGGGTCAAAGGAGTTGAGTAGGTCAATGCTATATGATACATAAATATGAACCATCAACTCAATGACCATTAAGCCTTCTGTAAGTGACCTCATCTCTCTAGATGTCTTTAGAGAGTACAATATGTAAAAATGTACCCTGAATCTGGAACATGCACAGATCCCATCAGCTTACTTAACTGATACAAGCTCTCTAGGTAGAGGAAGTAGAGAGTTTGTTTCCAGGAAATTGCAATGATATGGGTGGAAGTACCTTGTAGAGCCTGTGGAGAATTTGTAGGAATTTCTATAACTGGTTGTGATTGGCTAATCATATGGTGAATGGGAGGGTCTTTGATTGGCTGCCGATGTATTTAAAAGGCTGAGCTGGCTTTGGCCATCTCACCCTTGGTCTCAGGCCTTGTGGTCCTCTGTTCCTGATGGTGCATCTCCTTTGTCCACAGTGTCTCCTATCTGACTGCTCCTCCTCTGTCTCTTTCACTGGATCCTCCTCCAGTTCAAACCCTCTAACCGTTAGTGACCTTCAAGGTTCTGTCCTGGGTCCTCTTCTCTTATTCTATACTTCTTTACTTGGTGATCTCAGCGACTATGGATTTAATTACCATCTTTATGCTGATTATTCTCAAATATACTTTTCCTGCCCCAGTCTCTCTACTGACGTCCAGTTTTGCATCTCCAACTGTCTTTTAGGTATCTTGAACTAGAAGTTCAGTAGACATCTTAAGCTCTATAAGTCCAAAATAGAATTTATTATTTTTTCCTCAAACCCTCTCCCCCTCCTACCTTCCTTATTACTGTAGAGGGCAACACCATCCTCCAAGACATCCTCCAAGAACTTCAGGCTCAAAACCTAGGAGTCATCCTCCACCCCTCACTATTTCTTACCCCTCTATCCAAGCTGTTGCCAAGAACTGTGGATTTCATCTTTGTGACATCTCTTGAGTATGGCCTCTTCTTTCTCTAACACTGTCACCACTCTACTGCAGGCTTTCATCACCTTATATCCTGATTACTGCGGTAGCAGTTCTCTGTCATTGAAAGTCCTTTATAATATAGCCCCCACCTACCTTTTCAGGCTTCATATACTCTTCAATCCAGTGACACTGGCCTCCTAGCTGTCCCACCAAGACACTTCATCCCTTGGCTCTAGGTATTCTTTTTGACCATCCTCCATACCCAGAATGCTCTCCCTCCTCCACTCTTACTACTGATCTACCTGACTTCCTCTAAGTCCCAACTGAAATCCTACTTCCTTCAGGAAGCCTTCTCCCATCCCCTGTTAATTCTGGTGCCTTCCCTCTGTTAATTATTTTCCTAACTATCCAATCTATAGCTTGCTTTGTATATATTTGTTTGCATGTTCTGCCCTCCATTAAATCATAAGCTTTCAGAGGACAGGGACTGTCTTTTGCCTCTTTTTGTGCCCTCTGTGCTTAGCACAGTGCCTTGCATATAGTAGGCACTTAATAAATGTTTATTGAATTAAATTGAATACAGAGAGAGGTCTCAAAAGCCTCTTCCTTTCTTAGGCCATATAGTCCCAAGAAGTGGGTTTTGGTCTTTGACCTTTGTATTCATTCTTTTCAGTTCTAGATGAAAAGAGTGGAGTATCAGAATTAGTGATTTTCATAAAGTCCAGTGGGTTCCATTGCAGCCCAGCATTTCAAAGTACAAGGGGCACCTCAGTGTTCCATCATTCTAGGCTGAGTATTGCAGCCAGCCCAGCATCACTGCCCTAGTGAACAAGAAGTAATGTCAGGGACTGAAGCCTGGAAGTAGCTGAGAAGAGCCCTTCTGGGGTAAAGAGGCTGCCACTGGACAAGGAACTTGGGGAGCCACTACTATGGTGAAACTGGGTTAAGTTTTGAGCCTGTTCTCCAAAGATCAAGGTTGTAAAATGGATATTATGACCCAAAGTATTTGGGGAAATGTTTGTACTATGTCCTTGTTATATCTTTGGAGCAAATATTTCTTTGTAAGTACTAATTGATGTTAAAGTCCTTCATAACCTTGCTCACCCTTAGAAGACCTAGAAGTCTTCTTACATCTCCTCCCTCTTCCTCCCTACCCATACTTTGCAATCCAGTGACACTGGCCTACTTTCTGTGCCTCACACAAGATATTTCATCTTCTGGACATTTTCACAGGCTATCCCCTGTTCCTGGAATGTTCTTCAACTTGATCACTGCCTCCTGGCCTCCCTGGTTTCCTTCAATTCCCAGCTAAAACTCCACCTTCTACAGGAAACCTTTCCTGATCCTTCTTAATTCTAATGCCTTCCCTCTAGTTGATTATTATTGCCAATTTAACTGGTATATAACTTATTTATACAGTTATTTGCATGCTGTCTCCTCATTAGACTGTTCACTTCTTGAGAGCCCAGACCATCTTTTACCTTTCCTTGTATCCCTAGGGCTTAGTATAGTGCCCAGTACAGAGTAGGTGCTTCATAAATATTTACTGACTGAATGACTAAATGGTGCTAGAGACTGGTGCCTAACAGTGGGGAAAACCCAGGTGTAGGTGTTTGAGTCATGTCAAGAGAGAAAAGATACCCTAACTCCTCAGGTTTGCCCCCTGGAACCTCAAGCGATAAATATAGTCTTCATGGCCTGGGCGAGTAGGATAGGACATAAATACCACAGAAGCAGTGTCTATTCTTAATCTATTTAGGATCCATAGGAGTAGAGCCCATTGTACTGCTAGAAATTAATCATATATAACTTGAAAAGACTGGAAAGTTCCTCCCACATAGGCTAGTTGTAAGGGTTTTTTTTTAATTGCTAAAAAGTTAATAAACTGTCCTTTAGACTTAATTGATTTAAAGGGAACTAAATCGATGTAATTAAACAGACCTCAGGGTCTCTCTCTCTCTCTCTCTCTCTCTCTCTCTCTCTCTCTCTCTCTCTCTCTCTCTCTGCCTTGAACTTTCCCAGAATACTACTACTACAGCTCAGGACCAAGAAGTCTTTTGTCTTTTTGGAGGAGAATACTGAGCCTCTCAATGGACTATGGCAATATTCCCACAATACTTTGGAACTAGAGAGACTCATGATGGAGTATTCCTGAACGTACTTTTCTAAGAGAATTTTTTTTTTGGAGGGGGGAAGGCAAGGCAATTGGGGTTAAGTGACTTGCCCAAGGTCACACAGCTAGTATGTGTCAAGTGTCTGAGGCTGCATTTGGACTGAGGTCCTCTTGACCCTGGGGCGGGTGCTCTATTCACTGTACCCCCTAGCCGCCCCAATATTTTTTTTTTAAGAAAAAAGTTTGGGCAGCTAGGTGGCACAGTGGGTAGAATACCAGCCCAGGAGTCAGGTCATACTTACTAGTTGTGTGACCCTGCGCAAGTCACTTAATCCCACTGCCTCCCAAAAAAAGAAAAAAAAAAGAAAAGAGGAATCAGGGGAGGGGCCATTTCCAGAAGTTTCTCTGACTCATTTTGTCAGTTTGCAGACTGAGGCTTTTCTCCTTTCCTTGGACAATGACAGATAGACCTTGTGAGACTGCCCTTTCTATGCTCAGATAGTTCAGGAGCCATTGGAGAGAGCCCATGGGGATTACTGCAAGAAGGAGGATTGTTTGAGCTGAAAAGAAACCCCAGAGAAAAGAATAGGAAAGGTACCTTTGGTTGGCTCTGACATCCTATTTACTTGGCTGATTTACTGATGGGAGACAGGCTTCTACAAAGTTCCCTGGTTCTAGGGCTGACTCCTTATGAGTGTCTTTAGTCCATAGGGTCCTGCCAAGGCCAGAGACCCCTGGCAAATGTATGGGAAAGTAGTTTGCTTTAGGCTATGGGGGTTGGGAGTATTTGCTGTTAACATATTTTCCTAATTTTATCCTACATTTCTATCTTAAGTAAATTCTCCTTTTTCACCACTACAATGTGATATCATGTGACTCTGAGTAATTATTGGCTAGTTGTGGGAAAGATATTCTAAGGGAACAAAGGCTTATGAGGATAAATTCAAATTGATGTGGATTTAAATTTAAGCATTTAAATGGAGCTTTAATGTTTATAAAGTACTTCACATATATTATCTCATTTGATCCCCACAACATCCGTGTAAGATTGGTACCATTATTATCCCTACTTTACAGATGAGGGAACTGAGGCTGAGGTTAAATGACTTGTGCAGAGTCACTCCCAAATCCATAGGAGGAGCTAGATGATGCATGACTCTCTGAAGTTTGGCATTATACACATCCTATGCTTTCATCCCTTCTGACAACATCTAGATCAGAAATTCTTAACTTTTTAATATCATCAACTCCTTTGGCAGTCCGGTAAAATTTATGGTTTCCTTCTCAGAAGAATGTTTTTAAATGCATAAAATAAAATATGTTAAATTATAAAGGAAACCAATTATACTGAGATACAGTTTTAAAAATATTTTTCAAAAACATGTTTACAGACCCCAGATTAAGAACCCCTGTGATAGGGGTGGCTAGGTGGCGCACTGAATAGAGTACCAGCCCTGGAGTCAGGAGGACCCCAGTTCAAATGTGGCCTCAGACACTTGACATACTTACTAGCCGTGTGACTTTGGGCAAGTCACTTAACCCCAATTGCCCTCCAAAAAAGAAAAGCAAAAAAATAAATTAAGTAAAAAAAAAAAAAAAGAACCCCTGTGATGGAACCTCATTCCTTCCCAAATATTTTCGATTTCTCTCTAACTATAGTCTTTTCCTTTACTTTTGAACATGCTCAGATATTGCTAATCTAAAAGTTCCTAGTCCCCAATCTCTCCTCCTTCTCCCCTACTTTCACCTCATAGCAAAGAAGCATCTCAAGGATGGGGATGTCTTTCCCAAATTTTGGAGGCTCAGCTAGGTCTGAGTCACCATCTAAGGACAATCCAAGGAAGGAACAAAGCTCCATAATACCCACCAACTTTAAACTAATAGGAAAAACATCATTTTCCTCTTCCTTAAATCTCCTACTCCTCTCTGCTCCTATCCTTCCACAGTGGCAGCACAATGTGCCATAACTGATTATGCAGTTAATAGTTCTTGGCCTCTTCAATGTCCCTGCCCATAATAATAACATATCTCCCTGCATCCATAGCACAGAGGAGGACTTAGGGCCTCTCTGTGTCCAGAGAAATTCCCTCACCAGAGAAAGGGCCATGAATTTGGCTATCAGGTATGGTCCTGCAGACCAATCTTGTCTCTTGTACCTCATATTTGTTCTTCAACCTCACCTTCACAGAGGCAGCTTATTTCTCTTGTTACTATGGGAAATTGGAAGAACACACCAGTCTGAGACTGAAATGCAAAAGACAGAGTGAATTCCAGATACATGCTAATCCCACTTCATCCATCTCCAGGTATCATTAAATCAAAAACAGTCCTGAATATCTGGTCTAATGGGTGGGAGGGTCTATGGACCATGATGTGGGCATCATCAAGTCAGATCTAGTCTCCAGTTCCCCACAACAGGGCATTTATTCTCCGTCAGTCTCCTTATTCCTCCTCCCACCTTAATGTTAGCAAGATGTCACAAATATGCTCTCTAGATATTTTCAGGGAAACAAAGGTGTCATTTGCTACACATATGGCTTATCTTCCAGGTACATATATAGTCAGCATCTGTGGGACCATTGAGAGGTGAGCTCTCAATGGTGGAGTATATCTTGGCAAACTCAGAAGGAACCAGACTCAGTCCTGCTACAAATGTACTATATAGAAACATGAATATTTCTGATGTCCTGGTTCATTTCCCCCCCACACTTAGTGACTAATGTGGAAATATGTTTAATATGATTGAACGTACATATCTACATCAGATTACATGCCATCTTGGGGGAGGGGAGGAAATTTGGAATTCAAAATCTTATAAAAGTGAATGTTGAGAGCTAAAAATAAGTGATTTTAAAAAAGAATTTAGTTGCTATTTCATTCAGTACATATAGATTTTATGTTGGCATTATTTCATTTTCTATGGTGTCTTTGTTATAATATAGCTTTCTAGTTTTTCTCTCTTTACATTATCTGGTTTTGCTGTTGTCTTATCCAAAAACATGATTCCAACCCATTCTTTTTTTTATTCAGTTGAATCATAATGTGTTTTCTTTCAGTCCCTTCTTCCTTTGGATTTGTCTGAGTCCCTATCCTTTAAGAGTATTTCTTATAGACAAGTCACTGGCTTTCATTCTTATTTCTTTCTGGAGATTTCTCCATGCTTTACTCTACAGTGTTTATTGTATTAGGATTTCTTTTTTTGTTTACTCGTTATTCGGTTGTTAATTTTCTCATGAGGCTTTTCTATTAGGCTTTCTTTGCTCCTTCCTCTATTTTGGTACTCTGCATTTGTAATTGCTTTGAGGACAAAAGAGAGCTATGAACTAAATCGTGACTACTCACTTAGACATCTTACTTGAAGTCTCAATACTCATTTTTTTTTCATAAATGTGTGACAAGTTCTTTGAACTTTGAGTCCTCTAGAATAAAGGTAAAAGGTCATGGCATTAAGAAATGCTACAAGGCCTTAAGGACTTAGCATTAGCTAATGGAACTCAGTCCTTTATGGCATAGACCCATGTTGAGTCTTTTCAAGGGCTAGTCGCAGCACAAACCACACACACAAAGTTCTCTTGGCTCTGAGAGAAGACATGCCTTGGGCTTGCAATATAAACCACAGCATAACATGACAGCAAGTTCTTTGTGAATCTGTAAAACATGTTTGCTTGAGGAAAAAATTAGGAATGTTGTCTTTGTAGGTCACCTGTTGATTGAAAAGATCTATGCATCCATTGTTAATTAACGTTTGTTGGTTTGAGTTTGCTGAAATATTGGAATGCTGTAGATGAGTTAACCCACCCATAGGCAGAACCAGATACTCATAACACAAAATATCTTTTCCAGTCACCCCTACCTGATTCTAAGGAGGTCACAGGCCCACCACATATCTAACATTCTTTTTTTTTTTTTTGCGTTTTTTTTTTGGAGGGCAGGGCAGTTGGTGTTAAGTGACTTGCCCAAGGTCACACAGCTAGTAAGTATTAAGTGTTTGAGGCTGGATTTGAACTTAGGTCCTCCTGACTCCAGGGCTGGTGCTCTATTCACCGCGCCACCTAGCAACCTCCACCACATGTCTAGCTTGAATAGATCTGTGACCTTAACCCTGGCCAAAATGTCTGGAATTAATGAAAGGGGGGTAGTAGTAGATGGCAAGTTTATTTGAACCTTAATAACCAACAAAAAGGTACAATTAACTTTCCTTTGAGGGAACAAAAAACAGATGACCTTCTTGGTGACCAAGAAGGTCAAAGATACAGCTTTCACATTTGCTTGAATGTATTTATGTAGGGCTTTTATCTCTTTTATTTTTAAATTTACCCTGAGTGGACAGAGCAATCCTAATTAGGAAGTAGAGACAGCTATTCTGCCCATTGGCTGCATCATTTTAGAGTTAGTCTCCTACCTCATTACACCCACAGGGCAGCCTCCCACTATAACTGTCATTTTTAATAGGTTATACACATATAGCATGTAAAACACACCCATAGTAGTCATGTTGTGAAAGAAAGCAGACAAAACACTCAAGAAAAATAAAGAAATTTTTTTTAAAAGTAGGCTTAAATCTGTATTCATACACCATCAGTTCTTTCTCTGGGGACAGATAGCATTTTTTTGGTGATAAATCCTTCAGAATTGTCTTGGATCACTGTGTTACTAAGAATAGCTAAGTCATTCGCAGGTGATCTTACAGTCTTGCTGTTACTTTGTACACAGCACATTTCACATTGTATCAGCCCGTGTAAGTCTTCCCAGGTTTTTCTGAGAGCATCCTGCTCATCATTTCTTATAATATAATAGAATTCTGTCATAATCACATACCACAACTTGTTCAGCCATTCCCCAATTGATGGGCAAATTCTTAATTTTTAATTCTTTACCCCCCAGCAAAAGAACTGCTGTAAAATATTTTTTACATATAGGTCCTTTTCCTTTTTGTTTTTTATGTCTTTTAGGATACAGACATTGTAGTGGTATTGCTAAGTTAAAGGGTATGCATGGTTTTATAGCCATTTGGGCATAGTTCCAAATTGCTCTACAGAATATTTGAATCAGTTCACAACTCTGCCAATAGTGTATTAACGTCTCTTTTCCCTCACATCCCCTCCAATATTTGTCATTTATGTTTTCTGTCCTATTAGACAATCAAATAGATATGAGTTAGTAACTCAGAATTGTTTTAATTTGCATTTTCAATCAATAGTGAGTTAGAATATTTTTTTCATGTGACTATAGGTAGCTTTGATTACTTCGTCTGAAAATTTATTATATCTTTTGATCATTTATCAATTGGGGAATGCCTCTTATTTTTATAAAATTGTCTCAGTTCTCTATATGTTTGAGAAATGAAGCCTTTATCAGAGAAACTATAAAAAATACTTTTCACAGTTACTATTGGTAACTATATTTCCCTCCATCCTATTCTCCTCCCACCCCAGTTTATTCTATTCTCTCTCTCCGTTCACCCTGTCTCTCCTCAAAAGTATTTGCTTCTGATCCCCCCCTCCCTTAATCTGCTGTTCCTTCTACCAACCCTCCCCCTTCTCTTATCCCTTTCTCCTCCTTCTGTCCTGTAGGGAAAGCTAGAGTTTTATACCTTAATGAGTATGTATGTTATTTCCTCTTTGAGCCAATTCTGATGAGAGTAAGGTTCACTCATTTCTCCTCACCTCCCCGTTCTTCCCCTCCAATATAAAAGCCCTTTTTTTTTTTTTGGCCTTTTTTATGTGAGACAGTTTGCCCCATTTTACCTCTCCCTTTCCCCTTTTCCCAGTACATTCCTTTCTCATCCCTTAATTTAATTTTATTTTTTTAGATGTCATCTCTTCATATTCAACTCACACCTGTCTACATATATATATATATATATATATATATATATATATATATATATATTCCTTCTAACTACCTTAATAATGATAAAAGTCTTATGAGTTACACATATCATCTTCCCATGTAGGGATGTAAACAGTTTAATCTTATTAAGTTCCTTATGATTTCCTTTCTTTGTTTACCTTTTAATGCTTCTCTTGAGTCTTGTATTTGAAAGTCAAATTTTCTATTCAGCTCTGTCTTTTTCATCATGAATGCCTGAAAATGCTCTATTTCATTGAATATCTATTTTTCACCCTGAAGGATTATACTCAATTTTGCTGGACAAATGATTCTTGGTTGTAATCCTAGCTCCTTTGTCCTCTGGAATGTCATATTCTAATTCCTCTGATCCTTCAGTGTAGAAGCTGCTAAATCTTATGTTATCCTGATTGTAGCTCCGTAATATTTGAATTGTTTCCTTCTAACTGCTTGCAATCAATATTTTCTCCTCATAGCTGTCATTTTGTATATAGACTTATTTTGAAAGAATTCTCCCTTAGACCAGGATCCAAGAAATATAGTTACCTGAAACTTGTAAATGAGTCTACCATTTTGCTCTGGGTCTGGACTAATCTTAACTAAAGGAGGTAAAGGATAAATCTCAACCTAAAAGATAATCAAGGCAGGATTTGTTGTGTTGTTTCAGTCATGTCTGACTCTTTGCGATCTCGTTCAGGGCTTTCTTGGCAGAGAAGCTGGTTTGCCTTTTCCTTCTCCAGTCCATTTTACAGAAAAGGAACTGAGGCAAACAGGATAAAGTGACACATACTAAGTGTCTGAGGCTAGATGTGAACACATGAAGTTGAGTCTTCCTTATTCAAAGTTCAATGCTCTATCTACTAGCTATCCCCAAGGCAGCATAGCTACCCCTTACTCCTGAACTTCTAGTTTGCTTCTCTGCCTCCAAACCAGAAATTAACAGCTCATTTTGGGAAGATTTAATAGGAAGTCTCCAGTCTTTCCATATACATTCTCAAGTCTCAGGTCAGAGAAACAACAATGGAAATAAAGACTAATGGCCTCAGAGTGCTTCTCCTGGTAGGGAATAGGCCCTGTTTTTACCCCTGTTACGTTTGCTTTGATTTGTAATAGGAGCCTGACACATATACAGAATGTCTGGGACAGTGTCCTTCCAGTAGAGAACCTGGGAGATTTGGTTTAAGGAGAATCACGGTGGCATGTAAAGGAAATCCCTGAGAGGGACTGGGCCATGTGTGGACATTCTGTAACTAGTTCCATTTAACTAACCCCATTTTTTGGAGGACCTTTTTTTCTTTTTCTTTTTGGATTCATAGCATAGCTAGACTTAAAAGTATTTTCAAAAGGGCCCTAGTCACCTTCAACAGACTTTTTGCTACATTTGCTTCTGGGGAACTGAGTGATTCCTTCACTCAGAGGTTCAGCATAAGATCATGTGCTAAGAGGAAGGGCTTTAAGGTCTTCTTCCTTCCCTGAGACCATATGGCCCCTGAGAAATGGTCCTTGGCCTTCTTGTTTGTTCTTCTGTGTTCTAAATGCAGGCAGTGGACTCTCCAACAACAGGAGAGAAGCCACAGGAATCTGGAAGTCAGAACACAGGCTGGATGATGTCGCCAGCCTAGCATCTAGCATCAATGCTAGAGGAGCAGAGTAATCTTCTGGACCTAGTTCAATGGTGACTGAGATGGAGAGTCGTCCAGGAGTGATCTTGTCTTTGGATATGAACTTAGTGGGAGCCATGCTGCGGAAGAACTGAACTAAATTTTGAGCTTCCTTCCCCAGAGACCAAGGTAGGATGGGGAAGAGTTTACTCTGGATGTATTAAAAGAAATCTTTATAGTTTTGTTCCTGCTGTATCTTCATAGTAAATATCTTTTTTGCAAAAGTTACCCAATTTAAAGTTTCTAAATGGAATTGGGATTCTGGTCACTGACCTTTAACAAATGAGAACACAGCTAATGGAGTTTGACCTAATGACAGTACAAAAGATATCCACAAACCTTTCTGTTGACCCTAAAATCCTGAGGAGAAGATGTATCCTGCCTGTACCAGAAAGAGTGGGGCCAGAGTATATGTGCTACAGAAACTTTTACCTCCCCCTTCCCAAGTTCCTTTACTATAATGCCAAACCCTGAGTCCTCCTGCCCTTCTCTCATTTAGTTTCTAAAAGTTGGAAAGGGTAGGGGAAACAAACAAGTGCCTACTATGTGCCAGGCCCTTTGCTAACCACTTTACAAACATCATCTCATTTGGTCCTCACAACAACCTTGTGAGATAGGGGCTATTATTATCTCCATTTCACAGATGAGGAAATTGAGACTGAGAGAGAGTAAGTGACTTGCCAAGAGTTACATAGCTAGTAAATGTCTGAGACTGGATTTGAATCTAGGTCTTTCTGACTCGAAAACCAACATCATGTAACTGCCTGAACATAGAAGGGCTTGTTACATTAAGATTTCTGAAATCTTGAACTGAAATTCTAAGTTGGAATTCCAGTACTATCATAGGAAGGGATTTGACTCTAAGGTAAGAATTAAAGACTTTTTAGAAAGTAACAATCTGGAAAAAATATGGAGGTAAGACCGAGATTGGGGCAGCAAGGTGGCACAGTAGATGGAGTGCCAACTTTGGAGTCAGGAAAAGGTGGCCTCAAATCTAGCCAGATCTATCTAGTCAGATATTTAGTACTGTGTGACCCTGGCCAAGTCACTTAACCCTGTTTGCTTCAGTTTCCTCAGATATAAAATGAGCTGGAAAAGGAAATGGCAAACCACTCCAGTATCTTTGCCAAGAAAACCCCGAAAGGGGTCATGAAGAGACAGATGTGACTGAAACAACTAGATGACCAAATGACAAAAATTACATTAATCTATGATTGATAAGAGTTAAAGTTTAGTGAGAAAGGTTCTAAATTATACCTCATTGTTTATTTCCTTAAAAAGTTTTCTCTAATATTTCCCATTTTATTCTTTATTAAAGTAGTTGCCTATGAACATTACCAAATTATATTTTTGATAGAAGAGATAGAAAAGCAATTTTTATTTCAGTTAACTATGTCTACATTTTAAGCATGGAATTTCAAAGCAACTAAGGCATCTACTGCCACCTGGGGGTAAAAAACACTAACTGTAAGATCAATTATTTTGAGTGGTGACTGAACACCTCAAAAATTAAACTTGCAAACATAAACATATGGCATAAATATGTTATATAAAGAGATTTACTTTTCTTAATGCAAATAGAAAAAGCTCACTACTTTATTTACATTTATCCTTAAATCTGCTGTTATTTTTCAGGACTTTTTTCACAAAGAAAATTGGTAATTAAAAAAAAGTCCACATTAAAATTGGAAACTTAATGGAATCATTTTATGACAATAAGATCTGTGACACTAAGATTCATTTTCATGGAACAATTTGAGGATGAATTAAAAGTTGTTGAGTTAGTTCATGATTCCAGGAACTTTTTGAACTTTTTTAACAGAAAGTCTAAATTAGGGGTTTTTGACTTAAGGTCTATGAAGTTGTTTAAGTAGAGAGATAATTATTTTTCAATGGATTGGTTTTCTTTGTAATCCTATGAATTTTATTTTATGTATCTTAAGAACATTATTCTGAGAGGGAATCCCTAGGCTTTACTAGACTGTTGAAAGAGTTCATGATACAACAAAGCTTAAGAACTCCTTTACCTCATTAATGAAAATGCAGAAATATTGCCGATATCTTATATGAATTTAGAAAATCTCCACCTGGAAAAACATATAACTATATACAAATGGAAAGTGGAAGTTCTTCCATTTCTAAGTGAATTTCCAGTGTACAGTTTTCCAATAGTAAAACTATAAGGAGACACCAGCACAATAAAACCCCACATGAAATGGAAGTCAGAGAGGAAGGTCTTTTTTTTTGGAGGGGGGAAGGCAGGGCAAATGGGGTTAAGCGACTTGCCCAAGGTCACACAACTAGTAAATGTGTCAAGTGTCTGAGGTCGGATTTGAACTCAGGTCCTCCTGACTCCAGGGCTGGTGCTGTATTCACTGCACCACCTAGCGGACCCAGAAGATTTTTTTTTTTAGTAGCGTTTTGTACAAAGAGTTCCTTTCCACTAGAGTCCTACTTTAATGTTATTTTTTACAAAGAGAGGACACAAAGTTTTCAAAGGCTCCAGTGGATTCCAAACTTTGATAGTTATTACCAAGCTAGAAAGGCCCAGATTTCTGAGGATGAGCTTAGGTAGATATGGCTATCACCAGAACACTGGTCATGAATCTATGTCCCCTCCTGGATCACTGCCTTGTTGTGGTGAGGGGGCTTGCTGTAGCTCAATGAAACTATGAGTTCTGCCATGCAGGGTTACACAAGATGGACAGGTCATAGTGGAGAATTCTGACATAAGGTGATTCACTGGAGAAGGAAATGGCAAATCAATCCAGTGTCTTTGCCAAGAAAATCCCATGGATGTTATTAAAAGGATAAAAGATGTGGCACTAGAAGATGAACCCCTCAGGTTGGAAGGTCCAACATGCTACTGGGGAAGAACAGAGGACAACTACAAGTAGCTCTAGTACTAATGGAGCAGCTGGGCCAAAGTGGAAAGGAAATTCAGCTGCAGATGTTTCTGGTGCTGGAAGGAAAGTCTGATGCTATAAAAATCAATATTGGATAGGAACCTGGGATATAAGATCTATGAACCAAGGTAAGCTGGATGTGGCTAAGCAGAGAAAGATTAATGTTGGTATATTGGGTGTCAGTGAATTTAAATGGAAAGGAATGGGTGAATTTAATTGAGGTGATCATTACATATGCTACTGTGGTCAAGAATCCCTTGGAAGAAATAGAGTAGCTCTCATAGTCAATGAGGGTAAGCAATACTGGGGTATAATCTCAAAAATGGTCGAACGATATCTGTTTGAATCTAAGATGGGCATCTCTATTCGTATATCTTGTGGTACTTTAAGGGTTACAAAGAACTTCCATTACAACAACCCTATAAACTAGATAGTGCAAGTATTATTTTCCACATTTTTGCAGATTGACAAAATGAGCCTTGGGGTGCTGGGATTTGGATCAAGGTCTCTTGACTCCAAGTCCACTGTTCTTCCCACTACACCACTTCTGCTCTTTTTATTTTTAATATTGAAGTAAGTATAGAACAGAGGTAGCATGATGTAATTAAGAGAGCCTGGCTCATAGTTAGGAAGACTTGGGTTCAAGTCCTGCTTTGGATACCTACTGGATATATGACCTTGGACAAGATATTAACCTTTGAAAAATTGCAGACCAGGTTCTCATCTCCATCTATAGAAGGAATTTCCTCCCTGGGAGTATACTATGTCAGTGATATCACAGATTCAAAACATATATAGAACACTAAACAGATATGAGAAGGCCCCTTTTCTATGTTGAAATTTCAGTTGCTGGGGGAAAAATTGTATGATGATATTAAATCTATTAGATAAAGTGGTGAGCAAAGACACAGGTTTTTCCTGAGGACCTCAGATGAATATACTAAGAACATATGTTTGAAGGCAGAAAATGCCCGAGGTAACAACTACTACAGAAACTGTGGCCCATCTGCTTATTTATATGTGACTGTTTTTAGAGTTTTAAAGTTTGTAGCTGACAAAAATAATAAATCAAATAACTATTTGGGAGCTGTGGGAAAATGTTATTAGGACTCGGGTTCAAATCTGACAGAAAGATGCACTACTTAAATTTCACCTCATAAGCTAAAGTTTAATCACTGTTTACTGGGAGGCTTTGATTGTGAGGCATTAGAGTCTGTTAAGACACCAACAGAAGAGGTGTTAAGAGAAGAAGTTATATATAAGATAAAAAGAGGAGGAGGAGGAGGAAGAGGAGAAGAAGAAAAAGAAATGAGCTGAGCATAGGAGGAATCACTAGGAGTTAAAGATGTAATAGAAGGCTTCTAGCTGAAACAGATGATTATTTTTTTAACTTTCCTTGATATACGGTTATTTATTTTTAAATTTTATTTTATTTTCAGTTCTAAAATCTCATCCTCCCACCTCCACTTCCTCACTCATTGAGAAAACAAAATTTTAAATTTCCTGAGTTAGCCATGTCTCTCTGTCTCTCTGTCTCTGTCTCTGTCTCTCTCTCTCTCTCACACACACACACACATACTCACACACACACAATCTAGAGGTGGATAGCAGTTTCATAATGAGTCCTCTTTCACCACACTTAGTTCTGTTGTGTTGATTGGAGTTCCCAAGTCTTTCAAAGTAATTTGTCTTTAAAACCTCTTTCTTTTTTATATAATTAATTTTTAGTTTTCAACATTCAGTTCCATAAGATTTTGAGTTTTAAATTCCCCCCCTCCTTCTCTTCCCCTCCTCCTGAAGACAGTGAACAATCTGATATAGGCTCTATTTATACATTTATATTAAACATATTTTCATATTAGTCACGCTGTAAAGAAGATTTAGAACTAATGGGAGGAATCACAAGGAAGAAGAAAAAAAAGCAACAAAAGAAAAGGAGAGCAAACAGTCTGCTGCCATCTGCACTCAGACTCCAAAGTTCTTTCTCTGGTTGTGGATGGCATTTCCCACCATGAGTCTTTTGGAGTAAAAATCATTCTTACTGTACACATTTTTCTCTTGGTTCTGCTCATTTCATTTTGCATCAGTTTCCCCAGGTCTTTCTAATGCCGTCCTCTTCATCAGTTCTCACAGCACAATAGAATTCCATTACAATCACAAACCACAAATTTTCCCCCCATTTAATAATATTTTGGTTTTTTCCAATTATAGGCAAAGATAGTTTTCAACATTCACTTTTACCAGATTTTGAGTTCCAAATTTGTTTTCTCTCTTCCTCCTCTTCCCTTTCCCCAAGATGGCGTGCAATCTGATATAGGTTATACATGTACAATCATATCAAACATATTTCCACGTTAGTTATGTTGGGAAGGAAGAATTAGAACAAAAGGGAAAAACCACAAGAAAAAAAGAGAGAAAATAGTATGCTTCAATCTGCACTTAGACTCCAGAGTTCTTTCTCTAAATGTGGATAGCATTTTCCATCATGAATCCCTTGGAATTGTCTTAGATTGTTGCATTGCTGAGAAGAGCTAAGTTTATCAAAGTTGGTCATTGCACTATATTGCTCTTACTATGTACAACGTTCTCCTGTTCTGCTCACTTCATTCAGCATCAGTTCATGTAAGTCTTTGCAGGTTTTTCTGAAATCTGCCTGCTTACCATTTCTTATAGAACAATAGTATTCCATTACATTCATATACCACAACTTTTTCAGTCATTCCCCAGTTGATGGACATCCCCTCAGTTTTTAATTCTTTGTTGCCATGAAGAGAGCTGCTATAAATATTTTTGTATATGTGCTCTTTTCCTCTTTCTTTGAGTTCTTTAGGGTGTCAGGTCAAAGGATATGCAGTTTAATAGGTTTTTTTTGGGGGGGTAGAGTTCCCTATTGCTTTCCATAATGGTTAAAATCAGTTCACACCTCCACTAACAATGTATTAATGTGCCTGTTTTCTCATAGCTCCCCTAGCATCTGTAATTTTTCTTCTTTATCATCTTTGCCAGTCCTCTAGGTGTGAGGTAGAGTTGTTTAAATTGTTTTAATTTGCATTTTTCTAATTATTAACAGCTGATTCTTTAGCTGCTTTGCAGATAACTTGCTGATTATAAGAGACATTGATTTGCTAATTGGTTGGAGAAAGGCTGGAAGTTCATTGGCTGATAGGTGAATCCTGCTGTTTGGAAAACAGTTATTGATTGACCTTACTGCTTTCTGTTGCCATCTAAAGATTCTGAGAGGGCAAACTCTCAGGAGTGCCTATGACACTCTCTGTTGTGCCTCCTTGTTTGAGATGGTGAAACAAAGGTTCCTGGTGAAGACAGGCTTTGCATCTGTTTTGCTGTAAATTGTGCTTTGCTCTGAGAATAGGCTAGGAGCTGATTCAGCAAAGTGGAATTTCCCTTGCCATTTGTAGATCTGAGGAGGATGTCCCTTTCTGACTTAAGGAAAATGCTTGTCACTGAGAGAGCATAACATTTTTCTCAGTGTCTCACTAAAGGTGGCTGGGAACAAAAAGAGCTTATCACTGCTCTGCTGACTTGGGAATGAAAGAGGAAAAACTTTGCGCACTAAGAGAGTAGCAAGAATCAGAGTGAGAGCAGCTGGCAGAAAAGCAGCTTTGTGTGGTATAGATTGTTCCTGAAGGGACAGTAAGGTATAATTCAGAATTGTGAGTTGCCTTGGGCACATGGGGTAACATTTTCCCACTCGTGTGCCTCATTGTTAAGTTTCTATATTCATGTACTCACTCTCCTGTCTAGATACTGTGTCCATTGGTAGTAGAATGACCCAGGTTTATGGGTGGAATGCTATTTTCTGGTGATCTTGCTCTGACCTTCTATTAAGTAAATATTATTATTTCTCCATTTGTCTTCTATTAAGTAACTGATGTTTGATTATTCTCTTGTACTTTCTGCCCCTCTGAATGGAGGAGAGAGTGAAGACCTCCTCCCCAAACCTCTATTTAAAGAGAGGCCCAAGTCACCCATGTTTTCATTTCTTATCTGGTGGCGCACCGTTGGATTTCTCCATCATACCTCTCCCCAGCCTTTTCTAGCTCCTTTTTGTGTGTCGTCTTTTTCCATTAGATTGTAAGCTCTTTAAGTTCAGAGGTTGCCTTTCTTTTTCATATTTGTATCCCTAGCACTTAGCACAGTACCTCTCATATCATAGGTACTTAATAAATGATTATTGATTCCCACTTTTATCTTTTGATGAATAAATGTAGTAACTATTCTTGTTTATGCATCCTAATGAGTCAATGTTATGATTGTTATTGCTTTTGTTTTTGTCACTAAATGTTTTATGTTTAACAGTTAATGGTATTAGAGTGACTGATTTTGTATAAATAGGAAAACACACTGGTTGGGGCTTGGGAGCTATAGTAGCATGTAAAAGCATGTATACTCCTCAGTTCCAAGCTTGTCCTGACACCTTGAGAACAGGGATGTTTGAATTTAACTGAAAACCACAGACCTGCCAGATTGAGTGCATGTTGGATGAGTGAGCTAGCCTAGAGAATGAGAATGAGGGTCTACACCCAGCCAGAGCTCCACAAATAATCAAAATCCTTTTCTATGAGTTTTTTTCTCCCCTTTTTCTGAATCTTATTTTTCAATTTCTCTCTCATTTTCCCCAAGTTTTCTTTTCCTGAATTTTCCTTCCTCCTTCCATATTAACCTTTTCCACATGCCTCCTAATGACCTAAAGAAAATGCAGTAAGATTTCTTTTTACTCAAGAAAAGTACCTTGTTTTGCTCTATTTTCCACTACCTCATATAAGTGAAACACAGGATGTCTCCTTTGTTGGGAACAATACACAAAAAATTAGTCACCTAGAACACATAAATGATATAGCACAAAGTAAAGGCTTATTCTATAATTCTGGGTCCTTCTTTGTCAGTTGCCAGTGGGTGGTTTCCCTCTTGGTTCTATTTAACCATAGAACTTATGTGATTTCACTGTTATCTCCGAGTGTTCTTTCATTGAATTCAACACTCACAAATAATTTTTATAGTTACAAAGTTTTCTATAATCAGCTGTCAAAAAGACACATGAGAGATGAGATTTTCCACACATCTACCAAACAAGGCACATTAAAAAATATTCTTTTGTATGCATAGTTACAAGACAAGTCTCAGGATGGAAGGACATAACTACATTCAGAGAAAGATCTAAAAAGAACAGAGTTTAAATGGAGACTGAAGCAATCTACAAGCTATCATTCTCTTTCATGGTTGGTTCTCTTTCTTTTTTCCCATTGTTCACTCCATTGGTTACAACCCTTCTATACAACCAGACTAATGTCCAATTTGAAAATATTTGCAGATCCTATACTTGATTGCATGCCATCATGGGGGCTGGGGGAGGAGGGAGAGGAGAAAATTTGAAACTCAAGAGATTTTGGAACTGAATCTTGTAAACTAAAAGTAAATAAATTGAATTTTTAAAAAAAGAAAAAATATTCTTTTGGTGAAATATAGCTGCAAGTCAGGGAATACTATAGTTGAGGATAATCTAAAGAGCAATGGAGAGGCATGAAGAGGTGTGAATAGACTGTAACACATGACAAGTAAAGAATTATTTAGTACAAGTAGGGGAAAAGATGCTACCGAAGGAAAATATTACTGGAAAAATGGGCTGGTCACATATAAAACATAAGCGACAACCAATGGGCAGACCACATGTTCTGTGGAATCCATATATTGTTAAACATAAGGAATATCCTCAGCATGTTGGAGAGATGCTCTTGCAGTGGAATTATGGGAGGACATGTACCAGAGTTCACAGGATGGGAAATCACGTGATCTGCATTATCAGAGAAAATACTCACATTCCTGTAATCACACATCCATTGACATATTGAAATATTGGAGCTTGTCATTTGCAGGCATCAGAATCAGAGAAAAATTAAGTAATTGTAGATTAACCAAAATGTTGGTTGAAACACTAGGAGTCAACATCCTCTGATTTCCTGAATCTCTGTTACCTTTAGTTTAAGAACAAGTGTCTTTTCAGTCTTAATCTTTGTAGTCATTATCTGAGTAAGACGGGAGGTAAGCAGGTGAGGTCATTCTCAAGTGTGGCTCTGTATTAAAAGAATAATGAATAGGTGGTGACAAATGACCATTTATTCATTCATTTGTAACTGGGAGGTGTCAGTATGGAATAAGAATGGGTCTCATTTCCTCACTTCTAGAAAGAGGGGTACAGTCAAGACCTTCACATGACATTCCTAATTCTGCCTTCTGGGTTGACTGAGAGGTAGAACTTTCTCCTTTAATTTCTCCCAGGTAGAAAAAGGGTTTAGCTCCAAGACCCCTTAGTACCATAATCTCCATACAATGAGTCACACAATGACAACCTTCAGGAGAAAATCTAAGTGAGTCCCTTATTTCACGCTTTGAAGTTCTACTTCTTGGGAAAGTTATAAAATAATTCATGAGACTAAACATAGCTCAAATAGCCCCCAGGATGGTAGGGGGAGGTTTTACCCACTGAACTAGAACCCTCCAAAATGTTAAGAAAATCCTCAGAAATGTCCCCTCCCCTCCCCATGCACATTATGATAGCAAATAATGACATGGTTGTTGACAATGAAAACAAATTTATTTATAAAAAGAGAATCAGATTTACAAACTACATAGGCATTAGGTAGTAGGGGAGTAGGATAAGAAAATAGACAAAATCATTTCCCCCCCCCCCACCCTTTTTTGTCTAAATGATAGGATGATGAGGATGAGGGAAGAGACTAAGAAAGTAGGACCCACAGAGAAAGTATTCTACCCCTTCCTAGGGTAGACCATAATACTGGGTAAAACCAAGCTTGGGTCCTGTTCCCTGGGCTGCTCACTACTGCTGCCATTGCCTTTTGTGGGTCAAGCTTCCAGCCATAATGCGTGCCAGACAGTATCAAGCTATCCTTTTGTTGAAACCATCTCTGGACAATTTCTCCCCTTTTTCCCCTCCTCAGGTACCACTACTCTGGCTCTTCAGTCCAAACTCTATCCACCAGCTCCTCACAGCTCCCAGATCTTGTAACACTCTTTAAGTGAAAGAAAGTGGCCTAGCTGTGCCAGATCTCAAAAATATTATTTAAAACTCTACTGGGTAGTGGGAAGGAGTTGGGTGTGAAGTGATGAAGGAAGAAGTTTAACAAATACAAAGCCACTCCTCCCATTGAAGTTGTGGAAGCCTTTTAAAAACCTTCTTTTTTAGAAATAATATTTTCTCTAGACTAAAACCCTTTCTAGACATTTCCCTTGGGAAAGTGGGTAAAAGAAAGGCTATGGTCCCCAAGAAACAGAGTGGAAACTCACCAAGCAGTTATCTAGAATTCTAGGTAAGATAATTTCTTCCCTTCCTTCCATGCCCCTCACCCCCCCCCCCCACAGTCCCCTCCACCATCCCTTAAGTGCTCAACCATACAAGTTTATAACAAGGGTATTGTTTTTTGAGCTTTGTCCATGAGGGAAGGAGGGAGGTAGAAAGGAGAGCAGGCACACTTTCATTGACTTAAAAAAAATAAAATTTAATAAGGAAAAAACAAAACAAAAATAAATGTTATTTCTGATCGTCTTGAGATAGAGACATGTCAGAAGGCAAGGATGGTATTTTGCCAATTTGAACCCATATGTCTTTCTGTCTCTGAGTTTCTCTTTCCATCTCTGTTTCTGTCTGAGCTAAAAATGGCTTAAATATAGAATAATGATAAATTAAACAAAAGTGTTTCTGGCAAATTTATTTCTAAAGTATAGTGCACAGCATTAATATTTTTTTCTTCAACAAGTCACCACAGAAAGCTTCAATGCCTCATATTATATAGAGTAGCAGCACCAGCAAAAGAAACTTACCTTTATTTTGCTTAATGTTTACAGAACACATGTATTTGTTATCTTGTTTGATCCTCAGAAAAACCTTCTAAGGTTTATTACTGGTTTCATTTTATAGATGAAAAAGCCAAGTTTCAAAGTAAAAACCCAACAAACCAACTCACTCTTAACCACACAATTGTTATATGACAGAAGCGTGAAGTCATTACTAGATCTTCTGATGTCCACATCCAGCACTTTTTGCTGTGTCAAAATAATATCTAAGGGAAGGTTTTGTTTATGCAACTTCAGGGTTGGGAGTCAACTCTAAGGTCACCTAGTTCAACCTGTATTTGAATAGGATCACTCATTTTCAATGAAATCAAAATATAGTTTCAAAAACATTAGTATCATCTATGGCAAGCATAGAAACTTAGGCTTCACAAAAACTCTTTCTCTTTGTCTCATGGCCCCACCCAGGATTTCCCCTGGGATCATAAGAATTTGACTTATTTTGACTCAACCCAGGGTTTTCACCTGGGAAAATCATATAATTGCTTGAAAGAAGTATAACAAATTTGCTCAGATTCACTCTCCTAGACCCAGACAATTTACATTTCTGGGGAGAAATATTTGTATGTTTATTCTATTTATATCTTCAAGTAAATACCTCCTTTGGAGCTTCTCTTCTCCCATGTTATAGGTTCAGGCCCCCACTCGCTGTAAGTCATCTCACCGCTACTCTCCACACTCATTATTAGGTACCAGTGACTAGCTCCCTAATTTCATTGAGCTACTTAACATTAATTAGCTTTTATAAAGGGCCATTTACTTTGAAAATATAGCAAGAATTAATACTCCTCCTCCTTCTCCAATGCCTTGGGGACAAACTCTTGGTTCAGTTCCTATATAATAAGTCCCAATAAGTTCGTGACCCGATACAATATGACTTGCCAGATGAATCCTTGTCTCATCTATTGCTAGACTGGACCCCTTAGATCACTTCTTGCTCCACAGGCCATCATGTATTTTCTGGACTCTGGAGTGGTGGTACTCTAGCGCTTCCTCCATGCCTTTTGAAACTTGCAAGATCATAAGTCTCCAATCCTTTCACTAAGAAAGGAAAAGAACAATGGGACCCAAGAACTCCAGAATTCTATAGGAACTTAAGTCAACCTCACTGCCACATAGTTTATAGATTCCGTTCATTTTTTTTTTATTAAATGATAACATTTGAGGTGGAGCCAAGATGGTGGCATAGGAGCAGCAAGGTACTGCAGCTCCCACATAGCCACCTCAAATACCCATAAAATATGACTCTAAACAAATTTTGGGGCTCTAAAACTCACACATATACGCCTCTTGCTGAAGGCAGCTTGGCTCGAAGGGATCATCTCAGCGCTGGGAGCAGAAACCAGGCTAGCCTGAAACTGCAACTTGGCCTGGGGTGGGGTGGGGTAAGGAGGAGGGCAGGGCCAGGACAAGCCACAGCTGGAGCTTCAGGAGAGTGGATCAGTGGCAGCTGTGGCAGTTTCCAGAATTATCAAGCCATAAGAAACAAGGACTAAGCGAAAGGTCAGTGGATCTCAGCTAAACTTGGGGGAAAAAAGTGGTCCTGCCAAACTACCTCCAAGGCAAGGAAGGGGCAGAAGAGGCAGCCCTGCAGCTGCCTCCACCTGACTGCTTCAGAGCTCCTGGCCTGCACACTGTAGGGGGGCTGAGCAATTGTTCAGAGGCGAAGTGCTCTTGTGTTGAGAGGCCTGGATCTGGATCATGGTCTTGGGTGGTGGTCCTGGGGTGTTTTTTCAGTGAGCCAAAGCTGGTGGGGGCTGCAAAAAAACGATGCCCCCCTAATAGCTCTGGCAGCTGGGAAAACCCCAGCGATTTGGGACAGAACTTTCCCCTCTGGAAGCAGAGTTCCACAGAGCTAAAAAAATCATTGACTGGTTGACATGAGTAGGCAAAGGAAGCAAAGTAAGAACGGCAACCAAACCTTAGATTTTTTCTTTGGGGACAAGAAGGATCAAAGTATGTAATGGGAGGAAGACAACACAGTCAGAACTCCCACACCAAAAGCTTCCCAGAGACATGAAGACTTCCTAAAAGCCATAGATCAGCTTAAGAAGGATTTTGAAAACCAAATGAGAGAAGTGGAGGAAAAATTGGGAAAAGAAATAAGAATGATGCAAGAAAATCATGAAAAGAGAGTCAACAACCTGGGTGAAGAAAATAACACCTTAAAGAACAGATTAACTCAAATGGCAAAAGAGGCCCAAAAAGCCAATGAGGAGAAGAATGCCTTCAAAAGTCAAATTTGCCAGATGGAAAAGCTTTCTGAAGAGAATAATTCCTTCAGAACTATAGTGGAGCAAATAGAAGCAAATGGCTTTATGAGAAATCAAGATACTATTAAACAGATTCAAACGATGAAAAAATAGAAGGCAATGTGAAATATCTCCTTGAAAAAACCACTGACCTGGAAAACAGATCCAAGAGAGACAATTTAAAAATTATCAGACAACCTGAAAGGCATGATCAAAAAAAGAACT
>CM053584.1:104412167-104428599 GCA_028627135.1 Pseudochirops cupreus
TGACTTTAGTGGGAGGTATCTTTGTGTGCGTTTTGGAGTTCTAGGATTGGTTTAGAGTCCTATTTTATGGGTATTTTGGGGTGGCTATGTAAGAGCTGCGATGTGTTGCTGCTGCTACGCCGCCATCTTGGCTCTGCCCCTACTCATAATCTTTCAAATATCACTGACAGTGAGTTCATGAGTGACCCTGACCAAAACACCTACTAACCTGCCTTTTGGGGTTGAGCTGCTCCACACTTAGCTACATCAGTGGTAGGAAAGCAGAAATATCTGTCATTGGGTCTGTATGCAGAGTTTTTCTAGCATGTAAGGAATGGGTAGAGCTTTCTCTTCATTGTCCCTTTAACAACATTAAGTGATGTCTATGTCATTGTGATATCTCAGAGTAGTATTCTGTGGAAGTATTCACTAGGAAATACACATTGCTTATATGGTCACATATACATGGAAGGTGATAAAGTGGGATGCAGTTGGAGAGGAATCCAAGTTCCAAGTCTGCAGTCCCAATTGACTTTTTAACATTTTCAACTGGATGTCCCATAGACATCTGAAATTCAGTGTGTTTATAAGAGAACTCATCTTTCCTCCCAAACCCTCTCCCCCTTCTGAATTTTCCTATTATTGCTGAGGGTATCACTATCTTCTTCCTTACTCAGTCTTAAAATTTCAGTGTCATCTTCAATTCCTCACACACACTCACCCTACATGCATATCCAATCCATGAAATCTTGACATTTTTACTTTTACAAAATCTCTCATATACATCCCCTTGTCTATGATCACCCAGCCACTTCTCTTGTATAAGGCCCCATCACCACTTACCTGGACCATTAAAAAAGCCTTGAAATTGTTCTCCCTGCCTCAAGTCTCTCCTGACTATGCTCCACTTAGTTGTGAAAGTGATTTTCCTAAAGCATAGGTTTGACCATGTCATTCCACTCCTCTAAATTCCAGTGGCTCTCTCTTAGCTCAAGAATCCTCTAAAGTCCTCTATTTGGTGTTTAAAACCCTCTATAACCTCCCTTTGAGATTATCTTCCATCTACTCTAGAAGTATTTTGTATATTCCTAGTTTTGCATGTTGTCCTCCCTGTTACAACATGAGCTCCTTGAGGATCGGGCCAGTGCTTTTGTTTTTCTTTTTATCCCCAAATCTTGACACAGTTCTGGCCCAAAGTATGTGCTAAATAAATGCTTGTTGACTGATTGACTGACTAACCAAGATTATTGTAATGCTTCTTGAGGTCTTTTCTGGTCTTATGTTAGAGTAGGGTTGATGGCGTAAATAAACCTAATCATTGTTTTGTCAGTTAGTCAGGTCCTGATCTTCATGACACCATTTGGGATTTTCTTGGCAAAGATACTGGAGTGGTTTGCCATTTCCTTCTCCAGCTCATTTTACAGGTGAGGAACCATATGTCATTCCACTTAAAGTATCAAAGGCAGTAGGGAAACAGCCAGTGGTTGAGGAGAGATGGAAGATAAGTGAGAGTGTGAAGATGATAGAAGGGGAAATATGTTGGAGAAGATGGAAAATAACAGAATCACTTGTACATGTAGAGAGGTTTGCACTGGTAAAGAGAAGGGCCAATGTGAGACCAGGGTGAAGGAGGAGATAGTGACTGAAAGTTGCTGGGTAATGAGAGATAAGGAGGTTTAGCATAAACAAAAACAATATCTGAGGCATTTGGAAGTGAATTATAGCATTCTCAACAATCTAGGTTGGGTCATGATCAGCTCATTCAAAATTATCAATGAATTACTGTTAACCTTATCAGTAGATTGCAGGGGTCCAGAAGGGAATCCTTGGTTCAGTAGAACCTTGTATTAGTTGGCCTTCAGAGACTCTTTTTCTTGTTTTTGTTTTCTTCTTTTTTCTGGAAGGCAATTGGGGTCAAGTGACTTGCCCAAGGTCACACGGTCAGTACATGTTAAGTATCTGAGGCTGGATTTGAACTCAGGTCCTCCTGACTCCAGGGCTGGTGCTCTATTCACTGTGCCACCTAGTCAACCCCAGAGACTCTTTTTCATAAAATATAACTTGTGTAACTCTTTCTTACTGATTTTCCCTAGGTCCTTCTTGACCACCAAGAAAAAAAAACAACAGGCCTACCTTATACCAATGAGCGAATTTATTAATTCATCAGATATTAGAGTTCTTTCTGTATTCAAAAACACTCTCTCCCCCACCCCAACCCCCAGCTTAATAAAATGATTTGTTCTGTCAAGTCTGGATTCGGTCAAAGGGCCACACTTGAGGACCTAGATGGCCACATGTGGCCTCAAGACCAAAGGTTCCCCAACGCTCTGTCTTAGATCTTCATCTCCTTTCCTTCTTCATTTTCTTGTCGATTTTTTCATTCCTTGCCTCTCCCCACCCCCCACTGCCCACCAAATTTAACTTACATTTCTATATAGATAATGACCAGAAAAGTATAACCTTCCTGTCTCTCCCTGAACTCCAGTCCCATATTACCAACTGACTATTAGATATGTCCAAGTAGGTGTCTGGTAGGTTCCCCACCCTGCTTATGTCTCACTGCTTCTAAGGGGGCAACTAGGTGGCATAGTGGATAGAATGCTGGAGGAAGAGCTGAGTTCAAATCCAGCCTCAAATAAGTACTAACTGTGTGACCCTAGGTAAGTCACTTAACCCTGTTTGCTTATCTGTAATTTCATTATCTGTAAAATGAGCTGGAAAAGTAAATGGTACTCTAGTATCTTTGTCAAGAAAACTCCAAATGGGGTCATGAAAAGTAGAAATGACTGAACAACAACAACAAAATTCAGGAACAATCTTTTACATGGTCCTTGTTAAGCATTAGAGAGATGACTAAGTATTATTTATGCTAGAGCAATAGCCTGATTTTAGTCTCATGGTTTAATTAATGAGGTAATCATCCAAAGACCAATGACTGCAATAAATTAAGGTGAGCACAATTTTCCGTGGAGTGAATTCCAAATATTTGAGTAGTAATGAAACTTCTCTTTCACAGCCTAGAAACTCCTAGAAAAAGTGGTCTACACTCATTGCCTCTCTTTTTTTCACCTCATATTCATTCCTCAAACCCTTATAATCTTAATATATTTTGTTAAAACCCTTTTAGTCTCATAACTCAACTGAAAGGGTTTTCTCCTGGGTAATAATGATCAACTATTTGTTAAATCTAATGGTCTTTTCCTTCATTTGGCCTTATGGCTCAAGGTAAAGCAAAGACTCAGGTTTGAGGACTTACAAAATAATTGGTCCTCAGGAAGCTAGTACAAGCATGATCTCCATAATAATACAGCTCAGCAAAGAGGCAAAAACAAAATCTTACACAGACACACACACACACACACACACACACACTATAAGACAACACAAACCAATAGGAATTTGGTCACACACGTGAAGGAAATGTGTACTGTGGCAAAGATTTTGGTGGGAATACATGTTCAGAGTGGTGTCTGAGCAGGGAATTTTTATATACCTTAAAGAGGTGCTTGGTTGAGAACAGGTAATCAATGCCAGATATGGGAGATAGTCCTAATCAGACCTAGATATGGTGGGGAAATGCCCCAGGGCACTTATAGATACCAGACTTGGATGGGGAGTTTCCTGAGGGGGCCAGAATTTTGGTGAGGGTTCAGTTTGGAAAATAGGGATCCCAGAAATAGGTGGTGGTGTGCGGCTGCTACAGTTGTCTTGGGAGACTTGTCCAATCAGGAGCCATGATCATTTACTTGTTTGACATGAGGTTAGAGAAAAAGCACAGGCTGTCTGTCATTGTTTATGTGTATGGTCATTAGGACCACTTAGCCCAGCGGTTCTCAACCTGTGGGTTATGTGCAATTTAAATACATCCTGCATATCAGCTATTTACATTATGATTCATAACAGTAGCAAAATTACAGTTATGAAATAGCAACGAAAATAATTTTATGATTGGGGGTTACCACAACATGAGGAACTATATTAAAGGGTGACGGCATTAGGAAGGTTGAGAACCACTGACTTAGCCTAAATAACTTCATATTGGAGTCCTATTACCTCAAACAATATATTTCAATAATTATAATCATCACATCTTTTTGTAATCTTCATTCTTCTTAAACACTCTGCTGTGTTTTAAGATAAATGACTACCCCTCCTCTTAGACAGCTTCTCTTCCTTGGGCTTTCATGATATAGTTCTCTTCTCATTCCTGTTTGACCATTCCTTTCAGTCTCCTTTGCAGAACCATCAATCAATCTAGTCTCAACTTCTATGAATGGACTAGATGTACTCCCATGCTCTGTCTTAGACCTTCATCTTCTTTCTTTCTTCATTTTTTTTGTTATTTTCTCATCCCTTGCCTCTCCCTGCCCCCCATCCCCTGCCAAATTGGCTGCTTACAATATTTTCTTTTTCACCTGGGAGCTCTGGAATTTGCCTGTAATATTCCTGGGAGTTTTCATATTGGGATCTCTTTAGTAGATAATTTCTATTTCTTTTTTACCCTCTGGTTCTAGGATATTGGGCCAGTTTTCCTTGATGATTTCTTGAAAGATGATGTCTAAGATCTTTTTTTTTATCTTGGCTTTCAGGTAGTTCGATAATTTTAAAACTATCTCTCCTGAATCTACAAGGTGTTCCTAAAGTCTGGACGCATAGGAAATCTCATTAACTATGCATATTTTCAAGAAACGAAATGAATGAAATTTTCAATGATATTTTATTTAATTAGCATGAGATTTCATAGGAAGACATAGGAAACACATAGGAAATCTCATTAATTAATTAAATTAATCTCATTAGTATGGAAAATAGTCCCCAATAGGTAATGAAAGTTTTAATTCCATATGAAATCGTCATGGCTAAAATTTATGCTAGTTAAATAAAATGTTTTTGAAAATTTCATTCATTTCATTTCTTGAAAATATGCATAGTTAATGAGATTTCCTATGTACCCAGACTTTAGGAACACTCTGTATGTTCCAGGTCACTTGTTTTTCCAGTGAGATATTTTACATTGTCTTTTATTTTTTCCTTCTTTTGGTTTTGTTTTATTGTTTCTTGATTTCTCACAAAGTCATTAACTTCCATTTGCTCAATTCTATTTTTTTTCTTTTTGGAGGGAGGAAAGCAGGGCAATTGGGTGACTTGCCTAAGGTCATATGGTTAGTAAATGTTAAGTCTCTGAGGTCAGATTTGAACTCAGGTCCTCCTGACTCCAGGGCTGGTACTCTATTCACTGCACCACCTAGCTGCCCCCTCAATTCTAATTTTTAAGGAATTATTTTCTTCAGTAAGCTTCTGTATCTCCTTTTTCATTTGGTCAATTCTACTTTTTAAGTTTTTTTCTTCAGTGAATTTTTGTGCCTCCTTTTCCATTTGGCCAATTCTTTTGGCTTTTTGGACCTCTTTTACCATTTGGCCTAGTGTATTTTGTTTTGTTTTGAGCACTTATTTATTTATTTTTAGTTTTCAACATTCATTTCCACAAGATTTTGGGTTCCAAATTTTTTCCCCATCTCCTCCCTACAGCAAGCATACTGATTACTCCTTCCCCAGTTTGCCCTCTCATATATCCTCCCTATCCCTCCCCTTACCCCCTTCTCCCTTACTTTTTTGTAGGGCAAGATGGATTTCTATCCCCCATTGCCTTCTTCTTCCCTCTTCACCTGCTCCCGCTGGGAAGACAAGCAATTCAATACAGGCTATACATGTGTAGTTATGCAAAACATTTCCATAGTAGTAATGTTGTGAAAGACTAACCATATTTCCCTCCATCCTATCCCACCCCCCACTTATTCTATTTTCTCCTTTAACTCTGTCCCATTTCAAAAGCATTTCCTTCTAACTACCCTCTCCCCCAATTTGCTCCCTTTTTTAATCCCCCTTCTTATCCCCTTCTCCCCTACTTTCCTGTAGGGTAAGATACCCAACTGAGTATATATGTTATTCCCTCCTTAATCCAAATTCAATGAGAGTAAGGTTGACCCATTCCCTTTCACCTTCCTGCTCTTCCCCTCCATTGTAAGAATTTTCTCTTGCCTCTTTTATATGAGATAATTTACGCTATTTTATCTCTCCCTTTCTCCTTCTTCCAATATATTCCTCTCTCACCTCTTAATTTTATTGTTTTATATCATCCCTTCATATACAACTCACCCTGTGCCTTCTGTCTATGTATACATGTACACACATATACACACATACATATATACATACATACACCCACCTATACATACACATATATGTATATATACATATGTACACATATATATTCCCTTCAACTACCCTCATGAGTTACAAATATTGTCTTTCCATGTAGGAATGTAAACAGCTCAACTTTAATATTAAAGTTCCTTATGATTTCTCTTTCCTGTTTACCTTTTCATGCTTCTCTTGATTCTTGTATTTGAAAGTCAGATTTTCTTTTCTTTTCCTTTTTTTTGGAGGGGGGAAGGCAGGGCAATTGGGGTTAAGTGACTTGCCCAAGGTCACATGGCTAGTAAGTGTGTCAAGTGTCTGAGGCCGGATTTGAACTCAGGTCCTCCTGACTCCAGGGCTGGTGCTCTATTCACTGAGCCACCTAGCTGCCCCAAAAGTCAGATTTTCTATTCAGCTCTGGTCTTTTCATCAAGAATGTTTGAAAGTCCTCTATTTCATTGAATATCCATATTTTCCCCTTCAGTATTATACTCAGTTTTGCTGGGGAGGTGATATTTAGTTTTAATCCTAGTTCCTTTGACCTCCAGAATATCATATTCCAAGCCCTTTGATCCCTTAATATAGAAGCTGCTAGATCTTCTTTTATCCTGATTGTGTTTCTACATACTCAAATTGTTTCTTCCTGACTGCTTGTAATTTTTTTCCCTTGACCTGAGAACTCTAGAATTTGGCTATAATATTCCTAGAAATTTTCTTTTTGGGATCTTTTTCAAGAGGTGTTCAGTGAATTCTTTCAATTTCTATTTTACCTTCTGGTTCTAGAATATCAGGGCAGTTTTCCTTGATAATTTCTTGAAAGAAGATGTGTAGGCTCTTTTTTTGAACATGGTTTTCAGGTAGTACAATAATTTTAAAATTATCTCTCCTGGATCTATTTTTCAGGTCAGTGGTTTTTTCAACGAGATACTTCACATTGCCTTCTATTTTTTCATTCTTTTGGATCTGTTTTATAATATCTTGATTTATCATAAAGTCATTAACTTCTATTTGCTCCAATCTAATTTTGAAGGAATTATTTTCTTCAGTGAGCTTTTGAAGTTCCTTTCCCATTTGACCAATTCTGCTTTTTAAGGCATACTTCTCCTCCTTTGCTTTTTGGATCTCTTTTGCCATTTGAGTTAATCTGTTTTTTAAGATGTTATTTTCTTCAGTATTTTTTGGGTCTCCTTTAGCAAACTGTTGACTTGTTTTTCATGATTTTCTTGCAATACTCTCATTTCTCTTCCCAATTTTTCCTCTACTTCTCTTACTTGATTTTAAAAATCCTTCTTGAGCTCATCCATGACCTGTGACCAATTCATATTTTTCTTGGAGACTTGATGCCAGAGTTTTGACTTTGTTGCCTTTTTCTAGTTCTATGGTTTGATCCTCTTTGTCACCAAAAAAAGATTCTATAGTCTGATGTCTCTTCCTCTGTTTGCTTATCTTGCCAGTTAAATACTTGACTTTTGAGTTCTTTGCCATGGTAGAACTCTGCTTCCAGAGCGGAAAGAGCTGTGTCTCAAATTTCTGAGGTTTTGTGCAGCTTTTGTCAGAGCTTCTTCTAGGCACCTGCCTCAGAACTGTGAAGAGGACTACCTCTCCACAGCCTCAACAAGCTCTGCCACACCAGCATTCTTCACCCTAGGATAGCCACCCAAGACTGCTACCCAGATCCAAGCAGGGCAAAGCAAGAGAATCATTCTTCAGCATCAGCAAAGAGATTCTTGAAATTGCCTTCTGGTCAATCACTTGGTCCCCCCACTGTTTGTGGACCTGGAACTTTGGAAGCAGCCACCATGGTAGCAGCTGTAGCCACTGCCACCTCTACTGCCCTGAGGTCAGGGGCCAGACCACATCTTTTCTCACCCAGGTTCAGCAGAGTTTCCCTATTGATCTTTTACTTTCTCTTTGGTGTTTGGGAGTTGAGAAGTCTGGAAACCACCACAGCTGCCAGTGATTCAAACCTCTGAGGTCTGCTGGCTGGTCTGTGTGACGTGGGACTACGCTCCACTCCCTGCCTGGTGTGATAGACCCTTCCTATTGGTGTGCCAGGTTATCTTCAACTGAAGACATATTTCATTCTATCATTTTATGGGTTCTGTAGCTCTAAAATTTGTTTAGAGTAATTTTTTTACAGGTATTTGAGGTAACTGGGGATGACCTCAACTAAGTTTCTGCTTTTACTCTGCTATCTTGGCTCCCTCCATTTTTGTGTCCCCTTTACAAAGCTTTTGACTTGTTTTTCATGATTTTCTTTCATCACTCTCATTTCTCTTCCTAATTTTTCTTCTGCTCCTTTTACTTGATTTTCAAAATCATTTTTTAATTCTTCCATGGCCTGAGACCAATTCATATTTTTCTCAAGGACTTTGGTTGTGGGAGTTTTGACTTTGTTGTATTCTGATCTTCTGTTGTATACTGTTGTATTTTGATCTTCCTTGTCACCATAGTAACTTCCTATAATCAAAATTTTTTTTTCTGTTGCTTACTCATTTTCCCAGCCTACAACTTGATTTTTAACTCTTTGTTAAAGTAGGACTCTGCTTCCAGGGTGGAGGGTGCATGGTTCCAAACTTCAAGGGTTTTTTGTGCAGCTGTTTTCAGAAATACATCTAGGGACCTATAAGTTTTTAGATCTTCCAAGGTGTTATGACCTAAGGAGAGGTGTTTACTGCTCTCCTGGCCTGAGCTCTGGTCTGTGAGCAACCATGAAGCACTCTTTTTTGCTCTGGGACTGTGAAGAGGACCCTCCCTACACTGTGGCCACAAGCTCTGCTATGCTAGTGCTCCTTCTTGTCCCAGGACTGCCACTCAGAACTGTGACTGGGATCTAAATATGGGCAAAGCAACAGAGTACTACCTCAGTGCTAGCAAAGAGATAGCTATAATCTCCTGAGATCTGAGGAGCTGCAACTCCTTTATTGTGGACTGAGAGCTCTGGAAGCAGGTGCTGTCACTGCTGATTCAGTGGCTCCCAAGGGACTGTGGTGGAGTAGCCTGTGCTGAGGCTGTGCTCCACTCTCACCCAGGTACAACAGATCTTTCCTGCCAACTTTCTAAGTTGTCTTTGGCATCTGTGAGCTGAGAGATCTGGAAACTACCACTGCTGCCATTGATTCAGTCATTGCAAAGCCTTTTCCAGGTTTTCTGGGGGTGGGTTTGTGCTGGTGTGGCCTGCTCCTCTCTCACCCTGCCATAACAGACCTTTCCTGCCAAACTTCTAAGTTGTGTTGGGCTTGAAAATTGTTTCACTCCATCTTTTTGTGGGTTCTGCTACTCTAGAATTTATTTAGAGTCGTTATTTAAAGGCATTTGGATGGGCTTGGGGGAGGGCTTAGGTGAGTCCCTGCCTTTACTCTGCCATCTTGACTCTCCCCTTAATTGTTATTTGTAAAGCATCAGCCTGACCATGTCTCTGCTATTCCTTCCCCTTCCTTTCCCCCTCCCCTCCTGACCCGAGCCAATAGAGTAGCTACCTCATGTATAGGTTAAAATACAAATTTCATTGTTTTTTTATGCCTCTTGCAATCATTATTTATTATGTTCAAGGAAACCTGGCCTGCTTGCTGTTCCCTATACATTACATTCCACCTCCTGTTTCCATGTCTTTCCATAGGCTTTAGTCCATGCCTGAAATGTGTTTCCACATCACCTCTGGTCACAGAATACTGAGCTTCCTTCAGAGCCCAGTTCAAGTGCCACATCCTTCAGGAAGCCCACCCTAATCCCACTGGAAAATTACTTTGTATATATTTTCTGTTTGACTTTCTAAGCACACGTGGTTTTCTCCCAATAAGCTCCTTGAAAATGGGGGCCATTTCCTTTTTTAAAATCTGTGTATCCCTAGCACCTAGCACAGTGACTGGCATTTTGTAAGTGTTTAATAAATGCTTGTTGAATTTAATTGACTCCCCTGATTGCATCTATTACATGTAGATTGCCACTGATCTAGAGAAATACATATATATCTGACCAAGATTCAGTCCATGTTGTAGGTTTCCAGAAAGCAATAAGTTCATATAATTAATAATAGTAATTGACATTTATATGGCACTTTAAAATTTGCAAAATATTTTATATACATTAGCTCATTTGAACCTTACAGCAACCCTTCAAGGATAGTATAATCACTATTATTACCCCGATTTTTAGATGTGAAAAAACTGAGGCTCAGAAATGTTGTGACTTGACTATGATCATACACACATACATACAATAAACAACAAAAGCAGGATTTGAACCTTGGTCTCTCTGATCTCAAGGCCAGAATTTGATCCAGTCTATCACATTGCCTTCCTATAGTGTCAATTGTAAGCTATAACCCAGAGGTGTAGTCTAGTTTGAATACATCTTTTCCCAGGCATGTATACATCTCCTATGTCAGCTATCTCCTTTTTGCACTAACTCTTCTATTACCTCTTTGTAAATAAGAAGACTGAAGATTAAGATGGTATACAAAATTATTCCGGGTCTGCAATACACTGGGAATTGTGCTAGGTGTCAAGGGCAAGAGAAAGAATGTGAAAACAGGTGCTCCACGCCCAGGCAACTACTGATAACAGTAATTTGTCTTATCTCCTTTGCAAAAGGAGTTGAATACAAAATGAAGGGGTGGAGAAAACTTTAGAAAGACTTATATATAGAAGAAGCAGGTGAGAGGAAGGAGAAACTGAAACTTGGAAGAGCAAAATGAAAGAAAATGATTAACTTGAGAGCCAGATGAAAGCTTTGAGAGATTGAGGGAATGTGTAACCAAAGCATAGACAAGGTTGCTTTGGTTTCATGCTTCTGTTATTTAAAAAACCCAATATAAACAAAGCAGCAACTTGGCAGCAGAGAAATCTCAATTGGACAGGAATTAGTTTCAGGACAAATTGCCAGCTGTTGTCCCTCCCTTCAGGGCAGGGCATTTATGAAAACAAGCAGTAAAGAAATAGAAAGGAATCCAGATGTCAACAATTCAACCTATCCATTTTTCTTACCTCACCCCTTTTTTATTGATATGACAAATACATCAAAACATTAAGTTGTTTTTATATGCAAGCAGATTTTAAGGTGATAAGGAGGCTTTGTGCCATGGTTTCCTATTAGAGAGAAGCTGGAATTTGGTGACAGACATCTAAAGGATCTATGTGCTGGCTGACTGCATCACAGTACACAGAGTTTTTGAGATTTCTTCTGTTTCTTTTGACATGTGCAAATAAGGAAAACAAAACAAAACAAAAATGACTAAAGATGAGCCTGTGAAAAATCTTTTCTGTGAAATTGTCCTTTTGTATTCTGATGTTTGCTTTTAAGTATTCTTGCTTCTTGCAAAAGTGTTAATTCTCAGGGATTATAGTTCCTATGCTTCTCATTCAGGTTGCTATTACTCAAACATCAGGGCAGTTATGTGGCTTAGGGGATAGAGTGTGGTGCCTGGAGTCAGGAAGAGCTGAGTTCAAATGTAGCCTCATATACTTCCTAGCTGTGTGACCCTGAAAAGTCACTTAAATCATCTTTGCCTCAGTTCTTTCATTTATAAAAAGAGCTGGAGAAGGAAATGCCAAATCATGGTAGTATCTTTGCCAAGAAAACCCCAAATGGGGTCGCAAGAGTTAGACACAACTAATGGACTAAACAACAAAAGAACAGAAGGTTATCAATAAAACTTTTAAAAGTCTGTCTGACACTCAGACTGCTTGATAGTAGAGGACACCTAGAAAAGATTTATAGAGGGAGAATGGTTTGATAGAAAGAATACTTGGTTTGGAGTCAGATGACCTCAGTTTAAGTTTTGGCTTTGGTCTGTCACTTACTACCTATTCAATGGTTTGCAAATTACAATCTCTCTTGGCCTCAGTTTCCTCATCTGTAAAATAAGGGGATTGGATTCAGAGGTTCCCAAAGTAGGTGATACCACCCCCTGGGGGTGCTGCAATAATGGGGATCATTAGTAGCCTCAGGTGCTGTTGGGGAGCACCAAATAAAAATAAGGGGGTGGTGGAAGCATAAAGTTAAAGAAAGAAGAAAAATTTGAAAAACATTCATATAAGTTTCATCTGTTGTATAACAGAGTTAAAGTCATAGTGATTACATTATTTTCCAAATGAACACACAAAATGCAAGTTATAACCAATCAGTGGTCAAGTCCACCAACAGGTCTTAACACACAAGTGTTGGCAGGCAAGCCTGTTGCAGCTTCCATCAGCAGGAATGTATGCATACAATGATTGATTTACAATACAATACTATATGGTTACATGATGCAATATTGCATCATTAAAATTTCAATGCAGGAAAAACCCCACAAATTTACATTAATTAAATTTAATATGCATCATTTAAAATATATATTTTAATTTTATATATATTTATATTTATATTTAATATATATGTATATTTGAAATGATGCAAAGTTCAAAAAAATAGTTAAAGGAGTAAAGAAAGATTTCTGGGGGGAGGGGTGCTAAGTAATTTTTTTTTTTGAAAAGGAGGCAGTAAGTCAAATAAGTTTGGGAAGCTCTGGATTAGATGATTCCTAGTAGATCTCATCTGTTCTAAAATTATAATCATTTTCTAGTTATGTAGTCTTAGTCAAATCACTCAACTTCTCTGAATTTCATTTTGTGAAATGGGGATAATAATAGCTTCCTATCTACCTTAAAAGGTTGTTTTGATCAAGTGCTTTGTAAACCATAAGGCCTCTATAAATGTGAGTTATTATAGCATTCAGTATTCCCATTTAGCTTTAAAAAGTATTGCATTCTACAAATCAATTTCCTTTGCCAGGTAATTTCAAAGCAGAACTCTATTCACTTCTAGGCTCTAAGTTATTTAAACTGTGCTATATGGAGAGAGTAAGAGAGCTTTCACTAGCATTTATAGATGTTCTGGTGGGTAAGGAATACAAATTCCATTCAATTTAGCATATTAGATTCAAGGCACTGGCATTTCGAGCACTTTACAATTTGGGTCCTGCTTACCTTTCTAGACTTATACATTAGTCCTCTTCACATCATCTACAGACAAGCCAAACTGGCTTGCTTGCTGGTCTTCATATATAAGATTCCATATCCTTTCTGTGTTCTTCTTTCACATAGATGGGACCCCACATCTGGAATACTCTCCCTTCTTACCTCCACTTCCTATAATCCCTGGCTTTCTTTAGCTCATGGGCTCCTTCATTATGAAGATTTTCCTGATTCCCCAGTTATAAGCACCTTTTTTCTCCTCCTCCAACCTAACTTACCTTTCTTTTATTTTTTTTAATATATTTTATATTTATTAGTGTGTGTGTCTGTATCTGTGTATAGTGTGTGTGTGTTCACCCTGGGACTTCCCTATGCCACTGAAATCACAAGTACAATCCTTACCCTATTCCTATATGATGATGATAAAAACATTTATATGGCACTTTAAGCTTTTCAGAGCACTTTTTACATAGTATCTTCACAAGTGTATTTTGTGTCCATGCCTGAAACTGCTAGTGCTATTCCATCTGAGATTGCCTCCCCTCCATTTTATATGTATCTCTTATATACCTACAAATGTACATGTTGTTTTCCCATTAGAATGTGAGCTCCTTGAGGGCAGGAACTGGTTTGTAGTTTGTTTTGTTTTTTAACTATTCTTTATCTCACAAGCATGTAGCATGGTGCCTGGCACATAGTAAGTAATTGATACTTTTTGGTAATTGGATAGAATGTAAACATCTTTTTGTGTTTGTTTGGCAAGGTAATTGGGGTTAAGTGACTTGCCCCGGGTCACACAGCTAGTTAAATGTCCTGTGCCTGGGACCGACTTTGAACTCAGGTCCTCCCGACTCCAGGGTCAGTGATTTGTCCACTGCACCACCTAGCTACTCCTAGAATGTAAACATCTTGAGGATAAGCCCTGTTTGGTCTTTGTCTTTGTATCCCTAACACCTACCACAGACTGCAACATGGTAGATGCTTAACAAATGCTTATTGATTAATTACTCACTGAGTCCACAAAGATGTGTATATAGGAAGATCTGGACCCCTGAACTGGCTTGCCTTGCCAGAAGACACGGACCTGGAGGGAGCTGTTTGGACAGTACAGAGCTGAAGTGAAAAGTAAAATATCTGTTCATCAGTCTCACAAACTGCATCATGCTTTAAGTATCAACCTGCCAGGAGAGCCATTACCATAATTATAAGTTACTCTATCCAGTTTTAACTCTATCAGTACAACCTTGCCAGTCTTTGTGTGTGGAATTTCTGTGTGTGTGGAGGAAATAAATATATGTCCCATATCTGGTTTATATCGTACACTGATAACTTGTCTACTCTCCCCTTTTTGCAGAGAACATACACATGAGGCAAATGTAAGCTACAAGTAATTTTTTCTGGGACTCTGCGGTAGGGATATAAAAAGCTGAAGTGTAAGGAAAAAGCGCCTTGCCTTTCCCATGGGCAAGACTTCTCCAGGGCTAACCCATGCCACCAAGTTTACAGAAGAATCCCTTAGTAAAGAAGGAGAAGGCGCAGTACCTTCTCTTTGGGATCACATTAGAATTATTACATACTCAAATGACTACTTTGAATATTACATATAATGTGTTAGTTGGTCTTGCTTAACTCTTTGTTTGTTATAAGAAAGGACTCAATGTGTAAAGAGTAATATAGTGGGTTTTTCTTTTTAACATAAAGCATCAATAAAACATTAAAAAAGGAAAAGTCTAAGTCAGTTTATACACATACATATATACACCCCAAACCAAAATCACTGCTCCAAGTCCCTATTTTCCCTCTCTGATTCCTCCCAAGACCAGCCAATATTAATCACATTATAGCAATGCAAAGAGGGATAATTTATTTGTAATAGAAATGTAAGGGATATATCAAGAACATGAATTAACAGAAAACATTCTTATCACCTGTTACCCAAACCCCAGATGATATAAGTTCATGAATCAAACCTGATTTTTGGCCCCATGTCTTGACTATCAACCCAGCATCTAATATCCGGAAGCAAGAAACAGTGGTTTAACAACTTGTTCATCAGATAACTACAAAAGCTGCTGAATCTTTGTCTTGGTTGTTCAGTTGCTGTCCATCAACACTGAAGTGGTGAGTCTTCAGGATTTGGCTGCTGATGCTTCCGGTGCAGAAGGGGTGAGGTCTCAAATGACTATTGGAACACATGTGGAGCAAGATCAAAGCCGTGGCAAACATAGGGGAAAGCCTTGGTGATTTAAACAGTGCCAGAACATCCATGCCCCAAAGTCTAGCATCAGCAAGAGTGTTGGGGAAAACCTTAATGTTTATAAACCTTGGCAGGATGATGTATGATGCCCTTGGAGCTTCTGATTTCTACAGCCATTCTGCCTCCCTACTTCCTTCTTCCCCCCTTTCTTCCTTGAAATTTTGTGCTCCTTGACTTTTAAATTTTCTCCTATAAGTTTCTGCAGAAGTGTGCCTAATCAAACAGAATCTAAATGATGTAGATATACATGACATGGAATATGAAACATAGTTCTAGAGAAACCACTTTGCAGAGCTTCCCCAAGGAAGCAATAAGCTCTTTGCCCTCAAATCCTGTGGCAATGTAGTCCAGAAATGGAGACATACACCTGGTACATTGAGAGCCTTGGTAACATCCCTCACATATGTAAAGTACAAGGTCAGTTCAACTCCTAATACTGTGAGGGAGGATCAGGGAAAGTTTGGTGGAAGAGATGGCACCTGAGCTGAGTCTTGAAGAAAGGTAGGCATGCTGACAGGCACACATGAGAAGGGGTGGCACATTTTAAACATAGGGAATAGCTAGTGTAACATCAGCTTCAGTGTTCTCTAATGAAGACTCTTGCTGCTATGTCTTTAAGAGGCAATGGAATCTTGGGAAGTTACAGTTTAATTGCTATTTTTAAGAGGGAATGAAGCTTGAAAAAACTGGCAGCTTAATTGTCATACTGGAAAGCTAACTATGGCGCCTGGAGAAAGACTGTGTGAAGACAAGAGAGAAAAAACTAAGAGAATTGCTTTCCTGAGAGACTGCATTTAACTCTTATCTTGCTGTAAAACATTATGAAGACAATTTTTTGATTTTGGCTGCTGTCTTGGGCAAGCTGAATCGTGGGACTGGGCTTCCAGACTTAAGGAGGTCAGCAGGAACAGTGATGCTTAGCAGGGACTTTTTCCACAGGTGAGACATTATTTCTTTTTATTTCTTGTTACATTGTTAATACACTGGATAGTTAGGAAGTTAGCAACCTTGATGTTTTAAGCCTAGGATATTGGGGTTTATA
>CM053584.1:104429099-104540293 GCA_028627135.1 Pseudochirops cupreus
CTGCTGTCTGCAGGCCGCGGCGGGAAGCTGCAGAGCCGAGGCGGGTGCAAAACCTCTGCCTTTCACTTTTCCGCTCTGGAGGCCTTCGGCCGGACTGCTTATCTCCCCCTTTCACAAATCCCACTCACAGCTGCTTCTAATCTGCTCACCTGAGAGGCTCCTCAGCTCTTCAGTTCCAGCCACCCCCGGGGCACAGCCGCGGCTTCAGGCCAGGCTGGTTTCGGTGCGCAGTGCTGATATGGTTCCTCGTAGCCGAGCTGACTTTAGTGGGAAGTATCTTTGTGTGCGTTTTGGAGTTCCAGGATTGGTTTAGAGTCCTATTTTATGGGTATTTTGGGGTGGCTATGTGAGAGCTGCGATATGTTGCTGCTTCTACGCCGCCATCTTGGCTCCGCCCCCACATGTAATTTCTTTAGAGGCTATCATATTTGAATTGGTTTTAAAAGCTTGAGTTCAGGTGCTATTGATACATGTTGGATAGGTAAATCATTTCAACAGATTTGCCATGTTATATATAGAATCAAGTGAACACAGAAGCATTGTGTTTGATAAACCCCAAAGTCCCAGTTCCTAGGGTAAAGATTCACTATTTGTTTAAAAAAAAAACTCCTAGGAGTACTGGAAAGTTGGTTGAATATAGACCAACATCTTATACTGTATACTAAGATAAGCTCCAGATAGATGTGACTGGAGACATAAATGATGGTATCACCAGTAAATTAGAGGAGCAGGGAAGAAAGTGGTGAATGACTAATTACATTTTGTTATATGAAGCAGTGGAATATTATTATACCATGAAAAATGTCAAAATGGAAAGTTTCACAAGTAACTGAGAAGGAAGGCCTCAATGAAATGATGCAGTGGGAAGTGACCAGAAGTAGAACAATTTATAGAATGTCATCATGGAGAAAAATAACTTTGAAAGCCTTCAGAATTCAGATTACAATGATAGCCCTAAAGTCCAGATGATTCAAAGGTGAATTACCACCCGCTTACTGCTAGAGAATTTATGAATTTAAAATGCAGAATGTGACATACATTGTTGGAGACTTTGTTTTTAGATGCTATGAAGGTTGGTTTTTTTCTTTTTTAAATTGTTCAATGGGCAGGGTCATTGGGAGAGAGATAATACATTCTCGTAAAAATAAAATTTAAAAAATATGTTTTACTTTGCCATCTTGGCTCCACCCCCTTTAAAAATATAAAATTATGTTTAATAAACATTTAATAAATGTAAAAAACAATAAATATAGTAGATTTTCAATAAACATTGATTAACTTGATTGAGGAGTCAAGGATGATGCCAAAATTACAAACCCAGAAACTAGAATAATGATGTTGGTTTCAACAGAGATTGAGAAATTTGGAAAAGTGGTAGGTTTTGGGGATGGGAAAAAACCATAAGGTTTTCTTTTGGGGACTGTTGAGCTTTATATGTCTTCAAGACATTTATTTTGAATTGTCTAGTTGAACTAAGTTCAGTGGTGTCTCACTCAAATAAGAATGAATCCCTGCTGGCCATCATATTGACTTAAAAAATGACAGATTAACAGTAACTAAGTTGCATTGTATATTTATTTATTTTGTTAAACATTTTCCAGTGTTTTTGATACTCTGTAGTAGACAATTGATGATTTGGGACTGAAGCTTGAAGGAGAAACAGGAGCTAGAAATTTGCATCTGCAAATCCCCTCTGATCCCCTTCTGCCTCCCCAGAGACTGAGATGGTATGGGAAGATAGAATTAAGCCCTACATGTTACAGTAGTAAGTTTGGATATTTGTGATTATATCTTTTGAAGTGTATATTCCTTTGCAAAAGCTAATCTTACTGTTAGGAGCTAAATGGAATTGGTGTTAAAATTATTGACAGAAAGTCTAGACACCCCAAATTCCCTTTAAGAGGGTACCAAAACACCCTGGGAGAGGGAGACACAGCATACTTAACCTGCAGGCCATGGGGGACAATATTATAAATAACTTTGGAGAGAACACTATATATTGAGTAATCAGAAGCAGATTATAAAGGGTTGAGGAATGAGTGAAAGGGGAAGAAATTGAGGTAAGACTATAGATTAAAAATAAGTTTTAGCAATAGCATTATACTAACTTTTTAAAACTTATTTTGTAAAAATGCACCATTTAAAAATAAAATGTTATCCCCATCCTTTTAATTTTTTAATTTTTTTTTCCTTTTTGTAGGGCAGTTGGAGTTAAGTGACTTGCCCAAGGTCACATGGCTATTAAGTGTTAAGTGTCTGAGGTCACATTTGAACTCGGGTCCTCCTGACTTCAGGGCTGGTGCTCTATTCATTGTGCCACCTAACCGCCCCAATCCCCATCCTTTTTAAATGAAACGTTATCCAGGGATTTTGGAAAGGTACATTTTCATTTGGATTTAAATTTGACATGTTATTGTGTCTAACATAGTAAGTACCTAGTATACATATTTTAATCAGGAATCATGAACTATCCCCCATGAATTATTTTTCTCTTCAAATTCAGTAAGTCCCTTTTATATGTGTTTTTACAACTGTTTCTGGAATTCTGTTTTTCAAGCTGACAGAATAACTTGAAATTTATTTTCATAGCAGACATTTATTACTAGATGAAGAAATAGAATGAAATTCCCAAGTTTCAATTTATTTTTCACTTGATCACATTCAGTTGTTTATGCCAAATGTCTGATTTAAAGGGAGACATTGAAAAGAAAGTCACTGACAAGCCAAAGTGTCTAGATTAGGGATTTGATCCTCCAAGAATAAATATAAAACCCTCTGTTTGGCATTCAAAGTCCTTCATAACCCATCCGCCTTTTACCTTTCCAGTCTTCGAGAAACACAGTGATTTATGTTATGCTGTGTGCAGTGTAGTTTGGAATTTTGCCTTTTATTTGCTGATTTATGCTGCCTTTGACTTGCAGCGTCACGGTTGAAAGGGACCTCATGGGTCGTTGTTGGGAGCTCCTTCATTTCTCGGATCTCCTTCCCAGGTGCCTCCCCTCCGCTATTCAAACCCACCTTTGTAAGAAAGGAAGCTGGTTAAGCAAAACCCACCCATCCAAGATTCTGACCGCTAATGTAGCCTTGTTAATTTGTTCTTTGGGACCAAAAAAGGATTTTTATGGTTAATGAGATTAAATCTTTTTAGTGTTCATTTACTGTAGTCATTGTGCATATTGTTTTTCTTCTTACTAAATTCTGAGTCGTATAAACCTTCCCTGGTTTCTCTTAATTTCTCCTATTTGGTATTTTTTTTATCACTCAGCAGTGTCTCATTGCATTTGTGTGTTATTTGTTATTTATATTTGTTAATTCCCCAATTGATGGGCATATACTTTGTTTCTACAAAAAGTGCTGCTGTGAATAAATTGACATAAATGTGGCCTTCCTTTCTCTTGGGGTGGCTGCTAGGAAATTTTTCCATGCATCAAGTCTAAATCTGCCCCACTGACCTTGTTTCATTACTGTTAGTTCTCTAAAAGACCAAGTCCAAATCTTCTTCCAGTGATAGCCCTTTGAGTAATTGAAGATTGCTTTCTTTCCTTTAAGTGTTTTCTTCTCTGTGCTAAAATCCCTAATTTTGTTTTCAACTGAACTTCATCTTGTTGGATCTTGAGGTCTTTCACCATGCTGTTTGCCCTACTAGGTGAGTAAGCATTGGTGACTGTGTGGTCAGGCACTCTAATAAATGTTGGGGATACAAAGAAAGGCCAAAGACAATCGTTTCTCTCAGGGAGTTCACAGTTTAATGGGAGAGGTAAATTGAAAGTAACCATGTACAAACAAGATACACACAGGATTAATTGGAGATAATCAGTAGAGAGAAAGCACTAGCAGTAAGGGGGATCTCAGGAAGGACTTTTTACAGCAGCTGGGCTTTTAGCTGGAACCTGAGGGAGGCGAAGAAGCAGAGACAAGGAGGGGAGAATATTCTAGTAAGGAGAGCAGCCAGCGAAAATGCCTGGAGTTATGGAGATGGTGTTTTGTTCAGGGAATATCAAGTAAGCCAATGTTAGTGTGTCACAGGGTGCATGGTGGGGAGTAATATTTAAGAAGACTGGAAAGGTAGGAGGAAGATAGCTTTTGAAGGTCTTTGAATACCAAACAGGATTTTATATTTGATCTTAGGGGATCAAATTCCTACTCAAGACACTTTGGCTTTTCAGTGTTTTTCTTTTCACAGTTTTACTTAAACTAAACAATTGGCATAGACACCTTAAAATGATATTTCAGGTATGATCTGATCAGGGCCAAGTATAATGGGACTTTTATCTCTGGTCTTGAGTACTACACTTAACTTCATATTAGCTCTTTTGCCTGTCATGATTTATCCCAGGGATGGGGAACCTGTGGCCTCAAGACCACATGTGACCCTCTAGGTCCTCAAGTGCAGCCCTTGGACTGAATCCAAACTTCAAAGTCTAAGGGTTGCCCTTGAGGACCCATGGGGCCACATGTAGCCTCAAGGCTATGTAATATTGACTCATTGAGCTTAAGGTCCTGATCATTTTCAGATGAATTGCTGTCTAGCCTCACTTCCCCCGTCTTGTACTTGTAATGAAGTTGTTTGAACCCAACTTTGTCTTTACATTTGTCTGTACTAAATTTTATTAGGTTTGATGTATCATTCTAGTCTGTTTATTTTGGATCCTGAGTCTGTCTCCAGTGTCTTAGCTGTACCTTTTAGTTTTTTTAAAAATATCATTTTCACAGTCGATAAGCATTCTATTTTTACTTTTAATATTTTTATTTGTATTTTGCATAAACAGCACAAGGCCGAGGATAGATCTCAGAGGCATTCATTGCTTATGGTGTCAAATGGCAATGGTGTCAAACTTAAATTGAAAAAGATCCCTGCTGATGCCATGTTGACTTAGACAACTACAAATTAACATTATCTATGTTGTATTTTATTTTTATTAAACATTTCCCAATTACATTTTAATCTGGTTCTAGCCACTCCGGGGAGTTTTGCAGGCTGTGAGTTCTACACCTCTGCCGTAGACCTCCTTCCAAGGTAGCATGGAACTGTTTATTAATGACTACTGTTTATTCTGTCAATTTAACCAGTTCTAAGTCCACCTAATTATTAAAGTCTAGTGTGTATATTTCCACCTTTTCCACAAGAGTAGAATGAGAGATTTTATAAATACTTTACAAAATTTTATGTAACTATCTGCAGTGTTCCTTGATCTGTTAATCTATGAACCCTATTAGAAAGACCTGTTCTTGATGAAGAAAGTGCTGGTTTTGTGGTCTTCACTCCCCCCGCCCCCCAACCCCATTCCTACCCTTTAATAATACATTCTAAAATTTGCCTGCAATCAAAATCAAGTACGCTGACCTATTATTTTCAGGCTCTGCCTTCTTCCTTTTTGTTGAAAATCAGAACATTTGCTCTTATCTAGTCCCATTGTTCTCCCCACTCTTTCAATGATTATTGATAGTGACTCAATACACTCACATTTTCTGGTTCTTTTGGTATCCTGAGAGGTAGTTAGTGTGGATTTGGTGACCTGAACTTATCAAGGGTATTGCAGGGTTCTCTTTATCTTCCTACTTGTATTAGGAGTCAAGTCTTTGTTAGCTGTTTTTGATTTGCCCTTCCAGTCCCAAGATCGTTCATTCTCCTTGACAGAGAAAACAGAAGCAAATTAAGAATTCAGTGCTTCTACCTTCTCTGTGTTGTCCATTATTATTATTCCATTTGCCTTGAACAACAATCCAATCCCTGATCTTCTACCAAGAAACATGAAATCAACTGCAGTTTTGGTATTCAACCTAGATTCATGGGCTGTTTGAAAGCTTTTATAGGAATCAATATGTTGTACCCTAAATGTCGCTGTACCTGAAAATGTTTATATTTTCAATATCTTTGCTTTTTATAATGTAAAGAATTTGCTTCAAAGTTTTCCAGGAATATATTTATAGAGTCAGTGAAAATGATTGAGTTTCTCATGAATTTCTAGAATTACTGGAATTATTACCCTAGAATGTTGTAACTTCATTTAGCTGAGTTTCCATCTAGGAAATTGCTTTGTGATTATATCCTTTTTTGAATAATGGAGGTTTTATAAAAACCTCTAAGTTAGCAAGAAAAGATGAACTTTTGGATAATTTAATAAATATTTATAAAGATTACTATAGATCAAGGATTATTTTGTATTTAAAAAATATCTCATGGACTGCTTTGGCTAAAGAATTCATTAACTAGGGGCCAGCATTTTGGGGATGACCCTCTTGTTATTTAGCCAAGCTAGTCCTCAGGTAGGAGTCCCAAGTTTGTTGCTGGGTGTGTACTGAAAAGCTTCTGTCTCAGATCTTTTGCTCTGATGGCATAGCCTTTAAGAACCCAGGATCACTTTTACCTGACATTGGAGTAGGGCAAGCTAACAGAAAGCATGAGACCCAACTAAGGTGGATCATCTGAAAGAATATATGTAGAGATCCAAAAGAAAGGAGAATTATAGCTAAATGTACAATAGAACATTTTTACCAGTATTTCTGTGGTGAATATCTCCTCATGCTTGATGATGAAACCTGTGCATTTGGACTCTACTCCCATTGTATATCCATTATACTATATGAAGAAATGGACATGGACCTTTAAGATAAAAGGAAAAGCGTCTGATCAAATATACAGAGGAAATCACTGTTGGAGGCAACACAATTTTGCGGGTATTCTTTAAAGACTGATATATTAAAAAGAGGGGAAGATTCCATAAGAAAGGGCAAGTTAGATTGTGTTATCATCTAAAAGGAACGTGACTAAGAAACCACTGACAAATACAAACCATATGGCTAATTTCTTTTTTAAAAATAAATTTCTGTTAATATCTTTACTTTATGTGACCTATAATCCCTATTTTAGTCCCCCTATGCCTGCAAAAGAAAGCCATTCCTTATAATAATTTTTAAAATGAAAGAAGGAAATAATAATAATTCATTTTTGTTTTAACATGGAGGTATTTTTAAAAATAATCTTTCTTCTAGAAAATTGTAGACTAGACTTTTACAACATTTAATTGATAAATTATGTATGGCAAAAGAAAGTATATATGTACTTAGTTATTTTCTCCTTAATTTAAGAAGTTGATGTTACCAGTTTTATCATATATCTGTATATGTATGTATGTATGTTTGTATCTGTTGTACTTTGACATTCTTTTAATCTTTCCCTTTTAGTGTAGAGCAAGTGAAAAGACTAATATTAGGAGACTCTACTGTGTTACTAATGTGTTCCTAATTTTTTTAAAAACAGTTCTAGGTTGTCATATTAAAGCCATTTAATGTGGTCAAATTATATGTTGTTCAAAAATAATATTTATAATAAGTGATATTTAACCTTTAATTATACTACTCATACCTATAAATCTAAAGAGGGAATGTAATGATTTTTAAGAGCAGTAGTATTTAGATAAAAGTTGTGATCTGTAGTTAGGCATGTTCAAAAATACTTTGATTATGCTGTAATTATACCTTTCCAGAAAAACTAAGTACTGTGAAGTCTACACATGGAAATTGTAGTCAGAGTTGGTAATTCCATTTGTGACTTTCTCTTGAAGAGTATTTATTAAAACACTGTCCAGAAGAGTGCTGTATGATGAATTTCTATAAGTGATTATTGAATCACTTTAGAAAATCACTAATTTATAAACCATCAGTGTGGTAGAAAATAACAGTAGTTATCACATTAAAAAATAGAGCCACCAGTGGTAGCATGTGAGCATCTTGATACACAATCAGCATTTCCCTACTTAGCAAAACCAGATGCCTAGTTTGACGATAGATCGTAGAAGAAGAAGCTAACTGAACTTCTGTTGTGGAGAGTCTTTTCCAGCTATGTGAGAAAGTGCACAGAGTCAGACTCCAAGCTTAGAGTCAGAAAGACCTGAATTTCAAATCTGGTCTCAGACAGTAGCTGTGTGACGGCGGGCAAGTTATTTAACCTGTTGGCCTGAGTTTCCTCAGCTGTGAAATGGGATAAGTAATAGCAATTAATTCCTAGGGCTGTTGTCAGGATCAAATGAGATAGTATTTGTAAAGTGCTTAGTACAGTGCCTGGCGCATAATAGGTATCATAAAGCTGCTTATTCCCTTCTCCTTTCCCTGCCCCCTTTCAAGTCAATAGACATTTATTAAGGGCCTCCTATGTGCCAGGAATTGTGCTAAGCACTGGGTATTCAAAGAAAGGCAAAACCAGTCTGTCCTCAAGGAATCTGCAATCCAAGCAAACACCTGTGTACAAATAAGGTAAATACAGGATAGATTATAGACTATTTCAGAAGGAGGGCACCAACACTAAGGAAAACTGGGAAAGACTCCAAATAGGGAATATTTGGTAATATTTGCTGAAATTTGAAAGAAGTCAGAAACCAGGAGGCAGAGGGAGGTGAGGTTTCTTTTGCTTACTTCCAAGCTCTAAACTTGTCATTGAGCAACTGATTTCGTTATGTCAACATTAAAACTTTTAAAAAATGACATAGTTTGTGAGGGCAAAAGACAGCAGAGCACCTAGCACAGTGTACTGGATAGAGTGCTCGACTTAGGAAGCTTTGAATCCCCTCTAAGATACTTGCTAGCTGTGTGACCCTTTTATTTAGTGCTTGCTAAGTGGCAGGCACTGTGCCCTTTACAGTTGTTATCTCATATGCTGGAAATAACCTTGGGAAGTAGGTGTCATTATCACCTCCCTTCCCCTTTACAGATGAGGAAATTGAGGCAGACAGATTAAATGACTTGCCTAGGGTCACACAACTAATGTGCACCTGAGGCAAGATTTTAACTCTGGTGTTCCTGACTCCAGGCCCAACACTATTCACTGCATCAGCTCATCTGTTTGTTAAATGAGGAATTGAACTTGATGGTGTGTGAGATGAAAGAGTTCAGAGTCAGAATCTAAGGTCAGAAAAGGTCTTTATTCTTTCACATGAGAAAGGACTCTGCCCCTGTCACCCACATGGCATCTACAGGGAGAGAGCAACAGGTAGAAGCCAGCCCATGATTATATAATCTTCTAATACAGAAACTCAATCCCCCCAACTGGCCTTCACTCTCATTGGTAGGGGGGCTGTCCCATACCCTAAGCGCGGGAATCTCTCTGAGACAAAGGACCGGGAAACGTGGGTGTCCAATGAAAGCAGTCTTAACCTTATTTGGCATATCTTGTGTTGAGGTGGCACTGGGAGGGTCTCCATTGCTCTAAGCCCCAGATTGCTGTAAGGTCAGGTGACCTAAACCTAGGCCTAGTGAATACTGAAGCCATTCTAGATTTGATTTTTCAGAATGGGGAAACTTCACTATAAATTATCCCTCACAATGGCCTCTGAGGTCCCTTTTAGGTCTAAATCTATGATACTGTGATGATTACTGGGGCCAGATATAAATTAGGATAGTCCAACAACTCAACATTGAGGTTTAAAATTCAGTAAGACACTCTGGATTTTTACTTTATAGGAGATTAAAGAATCAGTTTAAAAGAATGTGAGGTTAAAAAACCACTCAGTCCCTTCCTCCCACCCCCAGCATACAATGAGATAATTAGATAATAGATTCTGATCTAGAAGAGACCGTCAGGGTCATGGAATCCAATCCTCTCATTTTACAAATGAGTAAATTGAAGCTCAGACAGGTTACATGTGTGACCCTGGGTCATATAGCTACAGAATATCTGAGGTGGGATTTGAACCCAGTTCTGTATTGAAAGTCCACTATTTTTCTCCTCTGTGCCAGGTTGCCTCCAGCAAGGCAGAAAGAGCTTAGGTGATGCTCTTAGCCAGGCCTGCACAACACATGGCCTGCAGGCCACTTGTAGCCCACCAAAGCATTTCAGGTGGCCTGAGAAAAATGTAGAGGATGTGAAAGAAAGTAAAGATGAATTCTTTGTCTGTGCCCTGCGTAACCCGCCTTCCACTAGTCACTCTTGTGTCTGTCATGTAACTTAGCAGGTAGGTTGTCACTGTGCACTCTCTCCTGTTTGTCATGTGACCCGTGACAACCAACCATTGTCAGTTTGCCTTTAGTTTGAGAGGAGCAATTTCATAATAAATAAAAATCTTAAGTATAAGTAATAAGTGTAATTAATTGATGTTAATTGAAATTTCCCTTTTTAAAAATATGGTTTGTTTACAAAATAGTTTAATAATTAATTATACCCTTACTTGGAAAATAAGCTGCTAAAAACCTATCTGTGGCCTGAAGAAGTTTAGCGTGTTCAGATTTGTGCCCGTACTTACTTCCAACTTGTATAGGTCTGCTCTTGACACTTTCCTCAGTCTAAGTCTAGAAGTATAACTTCTAGGGACAGAAGACCTCCATCATAGAGGGCCACCCTAGTTCATGTGCCAAAGGGACAGCCAGGTAGATAGAAAAATCTGCCAACAAGCATTTATTATGTGATTACTAGTTGCCAGGCTGTGCCCTAAGCTTTGGGGAGACATAGAAAGGAAAAACAAGCAAAACTCTCCTAAAGGAATACATGTTCTTATTGTCTGGGGAGTGAAAACTTGAAAACTTCTCAGAATGGATCTTATAAATTGGTGTCAGTTCTGACTGTCTACTTCACCCTCCTCTCCCCGCCTCCCCTCATTACTGCTGTCAGTCAGCAGCAGGCCCTTTCAGTAGTCTTTCTGATTTCCCACTTCTGTGGGCCCCTCCTCCCAGCCAGCAGAAGTCAGGGACAGCTCTAGCCCACTCCTCCTCCCTTGCTTTGGGACCGTTCCCCCTGTCCCTTGCTGTCAGTCAGCATCCTTGTTCTTTGTAAGCCTGTTTCCCAGCTACAGAGAGGTAGTAGCGGGCTTCCCTGTGACTTGCCATTGGGGAAGATTTTCAGGCCAAGACTTGAGTCCACCTCGCAGCCAAAGAGAAGGGACAGTTGGGGAAAGGGGCTTGACTGCATTAGAGTTTAAAACCCTGTCCACTGCACATTGCCTTTCCTCTTCCTCATGATCAGTCATGGGAAGACTGCCCTCTTCTCCCAGGGAAGAGAATAAATTCCTGTTTTTATCATAAGAGATCTCTGTGTTCTTGATTAAATTTTGGATGAGGTTTTTCATCCCAAAAATCATGGAGGAGGGAGGAAACAAACACGTATATAAAATATATATACAAAATAGATGGATTGTAATCTCAGAGAGAAGTCAGAGGGGGGAATGGGGAAATAGATGGGAAAGGAAAAATCTGAAGGTAAGATTTGAGCTGAGACTTGAAGGAAACTAGAGAAGCTAAGTGGTAGAGGTGAGGGGGGCAGAGCATTCCCTGCAATGGGGCCAATAAGTGGGATGACATTGAGTGAAATGTAGTGTGCAAAAAACAGCATGTAGGCTGATGAAGCTGGATTGTAGAATGCTTAGAGGAGAGGAAGATTGTAAGGAGTCAGCTTGTGAAGGGCTTTAAATGCCCCCAAAAAGGACTTTATATTTGATCCTTAAGACAATAGGGATCCAGTGGACTTTGCTGAGTTGTGAGGTAACATAATCAGACTGAAGATTTAGTTGAATTTGAGGATCAGTTGGAGTAGAAAGACTTACGCCAGGAGACCAGTTAGGAAGCTATTGCAAGAGATTATGAACTAGGCTTCTGGTTGTGAGTGGAGAGGAGACATATACACATGCATGCACAAGAGATTCCAAAAAGGTAGAAATGACTAGATTTGGTACATGTGAGATGAATGCAAGTGAAGAATTAAGGACAACACTGAGATTTCGCACCTGGGTTTGTGGTGGTGCCCTTGATGGTAATACAGAAGTTTGGAAGAGTGAAAGATTTTCAGGGGAAAAATTGGAGTTTTCTTTGGGACATGCTGAGTTTGAGATGCTTATGGGATCCACTTTGAGATGTTGAAGCCCATTGGATTTGACAATTTAGAAATCAGTGGTAACGTTGGAGAGGGCAGTTTCAGTGGAATGATAAGGTTGGAAATATCGTAGGGGGTGAAGAAGAATGAGAGGAGAGAAAGTGGAGGCACCTGTTGAATTTAGCGAAGAATGTAAAGATCAAGTGAAGGGTTTTTTTTTTTTTGGAGGATGAAGAAACGTGAGAATGTTTATAGGCATGAGGGGAAGAGCCAGTAGATAAGGAGAGAATGAAAATAAATGATGAGTACCTAAAATCATCGTCACTTAAACTCAGTACAGTACCAGATCTGCCTTCTAGTTCATACCAAATAACCGGTGCACCTAGACAGACTCCATAACTACTCTTTCATTTTCTCTCTTTTTTTTATGTTTTAAGTATCAATACCACATTGTTCTGTTCTCTTCACTAAATTCTTACTACTTGTGTGACTGTGGACAAGTCATTCAGCCTCTCTGAGGTGAGTTTAGTCAACTCTACACAAGTGACCGCTTGTGTATATGCCTCTAAAAATCCTTTCCAGGTCTGAATCTGTCCTACTATATGATCTCTGTATATTCTTAGGGACTGTGTTAAAATCTAGTGATCTGACCACCTCCTTGGTATAAAACCCAGGGATTAATCAATGACATTGAATTTGCCTGAGGGCTCTGTGAATAAATCTTGTGATTAACAGCATCAAAAGGAAAATATTAGAATAATAATTATTATTTACAGTGAGTTAGAAGTGAGTTAAGTGGCAGCAAACTGCTTACTGTCACAGTGTCTAACCTCCCTGAAAATATCAGATCTATCATAGATGGCATTTATGATATCTTGTATAATTTTCTTAATGTAATCTATGAATCATAAATCTAACATAGTTCTGGAACACAGCCAGTCTACCACTATTGAAATGATGCTTTCTGTACCAGGGCAGACAGTTAAAACATGAGTAACCATGTCAGGGTAGACTAAAGAAGTGTTATATTGTCTGGTTTCTATCACACTTCATTTAGCTGTGTCATTTTATTGATGGGAAGTTTTCATAGTAAGAAGATTACGCAAGTCTTGGAGCCAGGAAGAAAGGAAACTAGCATTTATTAAGTGCTTACTACGTGCTTTATGAATATTATTTCATTTTGTTGTCACAACCACCTTGAGAAAGTAGGTGCTATTATTGTCATTTTACAGTTGAGGAAATTGGGGTAGACCAAAGTTAAGAGATTAAGTGACTTTCCCAGGGTCATGTAGCTAGTAAGTGTCTAAGGCTGGATTTGAACTAATTTTCCTGACAATAGGTCCAGTGCTCCTTCCACTAAGCCACCTAGAATCTTCCTGTCTGGTTGAAATCTCACCTCAGATACTTAATTTTAGTGGCCAACGGGCGAACCATTTAGCCTATCAATAGCTTCATCAGTAAAATGAGATATACTAGTTATCTTGGTCATTGTTAGAAAAGTACTTTTTGCACTATTTAAATGTAAGCTATTGTAACTTAGTAGCAGCTGAAAGAAAATGGCAGTTAGCAGTCAGAAATCAGTGGTATATTTTAAGGAAGACAGCAGCTTCCAAAAGACTTGGGTAAGTCTGTTACATATTAATTGTTGACCAAAGGACATCCGTTACCTTTAGGCAATTGGACAAAAGAGTAGGATCTTAAGTCGGTTTTTTAGTATCATGTAATTACCAAAACTACCAGAAACCCAGTCTTCTCCCCTCCCCCATTTGGTCTTTAATCATTTACTTGACTCACTCACGTAAGTGTGACTACTTATTAAATAAACATACCAGAACCTGTAGATCCAAATGACTATTGGCCTTCAGAGTAGTCACTTGGGGTGGGGAGGCAGTGTTTTTTCCATTGTTGTTGCCACTGCTTAGAATGTTTGGAACGCTTCCTTAAAAAAAAAAGTTTCATATATATATATATATATATATATGTATATATATATATATACATATATATTAATCATAGTGATTTCAGGATATATATTCTTGATTCCTCTAAATTGTCTGGACATGTATCTATATCTTTCTTCTCCTGAACTGAACCCTGTCTTGTCACAAAGAAAAAAAAGTTAAACAAAAACACCTGATAGAGTTACTGTGTCTGACAGTGTCTTCAGCATTAGACTTTCTTCTACTAACTTATTCCCAGGAGAGAGGTCTGTTTCACTATCTGTTCTCCTAGACCACTAACGGTTTTTCAGTTACTCAGAATTTGGCTTTCTTTTAGTGATCTTTTGGTTTACGTTGTCATAGAAACTCAGTCTTCAAAAGGTAAGAAACTTCAGGTTTTAACACAGCATTATGTACTCTGATGTGTCCTGCATTTTTTGGGAAGAAACTATCTCAGTCTAAGGAAATTGATTTATACTTGTCTTTTGTCTATTACTGTTAAGCAAAGTTTGGGTAGATTTAAAAAAAATGACAAAAGGAAATGAGCTACTGTTGATAATAGTTCAGATTACTGTGGGTTCAAATAGAGGACTTCCTATTTAACTCCATGGATGTTGCATCATTTCCTTTTTATTTATGGATAAGTGCCAGTGCATTTAAACTTGAGTATTTGTTCAGTAGGTGAGAAGGAAACACATAGTGTATACTTGATGTACTTTTTAGGTAACTTATTAAATATTTTATCTTAATAAGTTCTGTGATTTTTATAACGAAGAACTAAATATGAGATGGAAAAGTGAAACTAATTTCTTCTTGGCCAGTTAATCCTTCAATGTAAGTTGCTTATCTAAGCCTTTAAGTATGTTGTGTTTCTTTGCTGTAGGAGCCCTTGCTTTGGTAGTTAATCTTTGTTATTTGGTTAAGTGATTTTAGTTACTGATTTATGTTTTATGTAACAAGTTCAAGTGCTTTCTCTTTAGTTGGGAGCTAAGACTGCAACTATAGTATGTAGATGATTACGTGGGAAACTGCAGTTTGAAAACTTCTGACTTAATTTTGAGAAATAGTTGATTTTTGGATAACTTTTCAAAATGGTGGTTTTTTGAGGGTCCACATTTAGTGTTTAAAAATGTAAAGGATTGTTTAATAACTTCTTATGCAGAGCTGAAGCTAATTTTTAGCATTGCAACTAGCTATTGACAAGTTCACAATTTTTTTGCCTTAAAATGTATTTATAGTGAAGGTATTAGTGTAAACATTCTTTAAATACTGTACCTTGTGTAGTCTGTATTTGAAATAAATACTTGCAAATATGTTTGTATTTCACATACTACACTTGGAAAATTCTTAATAATTATATTTTTGAAAGCATTTCTTATGGGTAAATTATTCATTCATCTCCTCTGTCTCCACCCTAGTAATAATAGTTCACATTTCTATAGGGCTTTTAAGATTTCCAACAGTAATATAGTGAGGTAAAGGTAGTACTAGTATTATTATTAACATTTTATAAACAATGAAGCTGCCACAGAGAGGTATGATTTGCCTAAGTTCACAAAGCTAGTACATAAGCATGCAAGTTCTGATTGAAGTGATAGATCTTTTGACCTCTTAAGGCCCCTTGGGACTGCACTTTTCTTGTGTTCTCAACACTTGATCATTTTGTTCTCATTTTGGGCCTTCAATAGCTGGAAGGCTGAACAGAATATCTAGCCTTCCCAGGGTACCATATACTCTTTTGTTCAGTGCGTAATTTAAGAGTTGAGGGAGGAATTCTGGTTACTTAAGTACAGAATCTGGTCCACCTATTTTAAATTGGCTGTACATTTATTTTGATGTGCACATGAGGAATGCAGCATAGTATATAATTTGGGAATTAGAACTGGGACTAGGAAGAAAAATTGGGACAGGTCCTAAACTGATATTATTGGGGTAAGTTATCCAGTCATACTGTGTTATACTGTATCCATTTTTACCTCCTTTACATTGGGTGAAAATCAATTAAAGTTTGAAAAGTGCTTTAAACTGGACTGTTAGAAAATGGAATCAGAATTGTAAAGTCAACATGAATATTCAATAGAACTGCCTTCTAACTCCAGGTTAGTTTTTATCTTTTCATGCACACAGAACACTTTCCCCTTGGTTTCTGTCTTGTTTTTTTTTCCTGGCCTTCCTGTTGACCATTTTTACTTTGGTTTTGGTTTTTGCTGGACTGACTGTATTGAGTTTTTACCCAGTCTATGGATATCTTTCAATACTGAATTCTAAGCTTCCTTCTGCCTTCATTCTGTTGAAGAGTTTAGCCTTGCATTGTGAACCACCATTTGTATTCACGTGACTGATTTACATATATAAAACTAATCCCTTAAACAACAGATATTTATTAAACACCTATATGTTCTAGGCACTGGGGGGTTACAAATAGAAAAATGAGGTGATCTCTATCCTCAAGAAAATTATATTTTATACATTCTACTGAGATATTAGAACCTGTTCATAGAAAAGTAAATATAGGATAAATGCATACATAAATGTGCATGTGAATATGTGTATATGTGGATGTATACATATACATACATATATGTCACATACACATACACATTACATATCTCTAGCTCTATTTCTGTCTGTATCTCTATCTGTGCCTCTTGAAATAGGTGGCAGTTGAGTTGAACTTTGAAGATGCATGGGAATTTCATAGGGGCAGAGGTGAGGAGGGAGAGTGTTCAAGACTTGGAAGAGGGCCTGGGCAAAAGTGTAGAGGTGAGAGATTGAATGTCATGTGTGAGGAACAGCTGGCAGGCCAGTTTGGCTGAAGCGCAGTTTGTGCAAAGGACAGTAGTGTATAATCAGCTAGAAAATAGAGGTTTGAGCCAGTGTGTAAAGGGCTTTAAATGCCAAACAGAAAAGATGGTATTTTGTCTTAGAGCTGAAAGGAAAGTGCTGGACATTACTGAGCCAGGGGAGTGACATCTTTGCAGTTATTAGGCCTGTGATGTAGAAATAATCTTTTGGTAGCTGTGAGGTACATAGATGCAAAGAAACCAATTAGGAGTAACTGAAAGGTGATGAAGGCTTGAACTAAGGTGATGGCTATATTTGTGGAGGGTAGAGTTTAGATACAAAAAATTTAGAGAAGGTTGAATTAATCAGATTTGGCAGTAACTGATTGGGTATGAGGGATGAGAGAAGGAAGAGTCAAATATGACTCATAGTTTAGGAATCTGGATGATTGGGAAGATAGCAGTGCTCTCAGAAGACATAGTCTTAACCCACCTTTAACTCTGTCTGCACAAGAGTTAATGGTAGCTTCCTTTTGCTAGATCTGCTTCTGTGAATTCCTACATTATATGTAATCTGTATCATACAATTATGTATTGTTTCATGGGTAGTTGTCTTCTCACTCGGATTATAAATTCCTTAAAAGCGAAGATTGTTTCTTATGTTACTTCTGTAATTCTATAGAAACAGAAGAAGCTAGGTGGTACAGTAGATAAATAAATAAATCTCTGGGCCCTGGGTCAGGAAAACCTGAATTCAAATCTGGCCTCAGATACTTCCTAGCTGTGTGACCCTGTATGCGGAGCCATTTAACCTCTGTCTGCCTCAGCTTTCTCAATGATAGAATTGAGATATCAATAGCACCTGTGTCTCAAGGTTGTTGGGACTAGATGAGACTCAGTGAGAAAATATTTGTAAAGCCATATACAGTGCATGGCACATGGTATAGGTACTTAATAAATGTGCATTTTCTACCTCCCTGTTGGTTGTTCAGCAAATCTGAATTCTCTGGCTGAAACATTTCATAACTTTTACACATTGCCATGTCTCCTATCTTTCTGTCTTGATAACCTTAAGGTATTTTTTCCCCCTATACACTGAGCCATTGCTTCAGGTGTGCTAATCTACAAGTTGCTTGATTTCACTCCTTATATCTTTTCATATAGCATTCCCAATAGCAGCTACCAAAAGGGGGGCACTTGTCAGCCGGGTTAGAAGGTATGAGACTGCTCTGTCATTCTGACTGAAAAACCCTTTGTTACTAACCTCACCAGACTATTTATTCACTCTTTTTGAGATTCTTTAAGTATAGTGCCTATGTATTACTTATCTGAAACCTTTCCCAGAAATCAAGCTGCCTCTCAGACATCACTTATTCAACAATCATTAAGCACCTACTATGTCCAAGTCAGTAGGAATACACAGAAAAAAAATGAGACTGTTATTTCTTTGAGAAGTTTGCATTCCACTAGGGTAAACAACATGGGTACAAGTAACTATAATACAAGGAAAATTGAGGAAGGGCACACTATCAACTGAGAGGATTAGGGAAGGTTTCACAGAGAGCATAGTAAACTGAACCTTGAAGGATGGCAAAAATTCCGAGAAGTAAAGATGAGGGAGTTCAGGGAAGCAGGAGGCACAGTATCCAATTTAAAGACTGGCTGGTGGTCTAGAATAACTAAAATTTATAGTTTTTGAATGAGGAGTAGTATGAGTAAAGCCAGAAAAGTAAATGGAAGCCAGATTGATGACTCTAAATGCCAGATTTTAGAAAAGATGCATTTTATAGTAGCCACTGCGACTGTTTTTTAACTGGGGAGTGGCCTGGTCAGACCTGTGCCTTAGAATGATTGTTTTGGTAGCTGTGTGAATGAAAGACTGAAATCAGGGAGACTGTAGAGGAGAGGCTGTTATACTAGTCCAGGCAAGAAATGGTGAGAGCTTCAGTTTGAGTGTTGGCTCTGTGGGTTGAATGGAGCTCTGTATAAGAAATGATGTGGAGATAGAACCTGGAAGTCTTATCCATGTTTGGATATAAGAATGAAAGAGAGGGAAGAGTCTAGATAACTCCGAGGTCATGAATCTGAGTGATTGAAAAGATGATGCTACCTTCATTAGAAAGAGATGCTAAAATCCTCGGAAGTTTGACAAAAAGTGGACCTTTCTTTAGTATGGTTGACAGTATCTAAATTCAAAAGTTAGTACCACCTGTAGTAGAGAAATCTTATAGGTATTTCTAATAAGATCAGGGATAAAATAAAGATTTTCATTGTCACCACTGTTATTTGATATAGTTCTAGAATATTAGCTATAGGAATTAGATAAGAAATGAAATTGGGGCACCTAGGCGGCACAGTGAGTAGAGCACCGACCCTGGAGTCAGGAGGACTTGGGTTCAAATCCGGCCTCAGACACTTTGACGCACTTACTAGCTGTGTTACCTTGGGCACTTAACCCCAATTGCCTTGCCTTTTTCCCTCCAAAAAAAAAAAAAAGAAGTTGAAGGAATAAGTATAAGCAGAGAAGAAACAAAATGACTATTCTTAACAGATGAAGTAATGAAGAGATTCCCTTCAGCTAAAAAATTTAGTAGAAATAATGACTTCAGTAAAGTAACAGGAGATAAAATAAACTCACAGAATTACCAATTACAAACGACGAAACTTAGCAGGAATATAGAGTAAAAGAAATTCTATTTAAAATTACCGCAGAACACATAAAATGTCTGGGAGTTTGCTTACTGAGCAACGCAGCACTCACATAAATACAAATTGCAGAGCCCTCCGCCGCGGAGACGCGCCGCCCGGCATCCGTGAGATTGTTTCTTAAAAATATTTTGAAAACCTTTATTTCAGTGTAATTGTTTTCCTTTGTAATTCGATGTATTCTATTTTGCGCATTTAAAAACATTCTGGGGATTCCATAGATTTCATCAGTTGCTAAAGGAGAGTATCCGTGATACAAAAAAAACCAACTTAAACTCTGTGGAAATGGACTCGGGAAAGGAATTGTTCCAGGTTGGGCTGTGCTCTTGTGAAAAAAAGTGACAGTGTTACCTAAATTAATTTACCAATACCGCTTCATCTTCCCACACCAGTGGTTTACCTGATAAAGCTACCGAAGGTTTCCTTGAGAGGAACAAAAGGTTGAGAATATCAAGAGAAATAATGGGGGAAAAAGTGGGGAATAAAGGAGGCCTAGAAGTACCAGACTTTAGACCATGTAGTAATTATCAAAAAATGTTTTTTCCATTGGCTAAAAAAATAGAAAAGTTGATCAATAGAACAGTCTAGGAATATGAAATCCAGAAGCAACTGAACACAGCAGTGTATAGGGTTTAGTATGAATACAAAAATGGACACAAACTGATGGCATAAGGACTCATTATTTGACAAAAAAATTGTTCCCAAGTACTGAGGATAGTGCTTGCTTTATGTTTGATCTGTATGTATAAATTCCAGATTTTAAATATGATGACTATTATAAGAGCATATTCTGTAAAAAATTATGCTTCAAATTATGTTCCTTTTTTTCCTGTTTCACTTCTATTAGCTAGATCTGATGGAAATTTTTTTTTAAGTTGATGAAGATATTTTGAACATGAATAACAACAGAGAAATGAAATTTAAACACCATCATTTGTTTCAGAAATACTAAAATGCACTGTAGGCATCAAACTGAGATTGGTACTAAAAATAGCCATTATATATTCAGTATAAATAATAGATAACCAATTTTTTCAATGTTTTTACCTTTTTCATAGTTACTGATTTGCTATATCTTTTTTTTTTTGTGAGCAGGTGGCTCCTTTTATTTGGGAATGATTCACATTGAAGCTGTTATGTTTTTTTTTTTTAGTTTCTGTGTATGTGATGACTGTATAATGGTGACAATTTGGTGGATACTGTCTTTCATTAAAATTTTTCCTGCAAAAGCTTTTTTGGGAGACTTTTGGGAGAACAACAAAAAGATGTCCCAGATTTCTTATTTAACTTGTCTTATTTAAAGACGAAAAAAAAAACTATAGAATTTTGTGTCTCTTTTGATTTACATTTACTTAAGATTTTTATCGTAGGAATCATTTTGATAAAAACGTTTTCTTTAAATCCAATATAAACACTGTCTAGTCAAAGGGAAGAATTTATAATTTTCAGGGAAGTTAGATATTATAGGATTTTGTCATATTCAAAGTTGGCTCACAACCTTAAGCTGTGGTTATACCCTCTTACGGATGAAAGCTACGTTTGTGTTTGTTGTAGTGATTTGTTCTGTTTGAATTCAAGGTAAAAATACCTTGAATATGCTATTGTCCTGTATGTGCCAAGATGTTTCTGATATCGTTGCTTTTGTTAAGTGTGATGGCCCTCTTTCTTGTTAGGTGCACAGAAAGCCTTACGTTTTAGTAATAAATCACGCCACTACTTGAAAGACTTGTACATAACCATGTCTTACAGAACTGTAGTCTGGTGCTTTTGCTCCAAAGAGAGTCATTCTGTGGGATTATTTGTTATTGAATTTAGTCTTTCTCTTGCCACTTTTCACAGAGCTTTACAATTATTCAGTGTTATATTTCAGTGTGTCTTAATAGTCTCTTTTCCCACCTTGTTTATAGTTACCTGGCTTCAACCTCCTATAATAACTTTTTGGGTGTTTGGCTATTATTGATCCCCTATTTGTATCCAACTTACTAAGAATTTTATTGTAACAAAGGTTATTTTAATTCTAGTAGTTATTTGGTTAAATCTTTGAAAGGCCCAGATGGCTTGTAAAAGTATATGTAGTAAGGGGGCAGCTAGGTGGCACAGTGAATAGAGCACTAGCCCTGGAGTCAGGAGAACCTGAATTCAAATCCGACCTAAGACACTTGACATACTTACTATATGTGATTTTGGGCAAGTCACTTAACCCCAATTGCCCTCCAAAAAAAAAAAAATATATATATATATATATGTAGTATGCATGTGAACTTATTTAGGTACATTTCTGTGGAAAGGAAATCTTGGATTGTAACAAAAACTCTTCAAATCTGTTTTTGATGAAGTTCATATTAGTGTAATCAAAATTGAAAGAGACAAAGCATAACAAAACAAACATCAATCATGGTAAAAGGGACAGAATTTTTATACCCTTTTTGATTCAGAGGTTGCTCAAATCATCTTTCTTTCTTTCTTTCTTTCTTTCTTTCTTTCTTTCTTTCTTTTTGCCTCTTACACAAGCAAAGCTTGCCTTTATTTTTTTAAATGAACTTTTTGTGTTTATTTTTAGTTTACATCATTCATTTCCACAAGATTTTGAGTTACAAATTTCCTCCCCATCTTTCCCCTACCCATCACGCCAAAACAGTGATCCCACTGAATACCCCCTCCCTCAATCTGCTCTTTCCTATATCATCCCCCAAACCCCCTCTGACTTTCTGGTAGGGCCCGGTGGATCTCCATACCCCAGTACCTGTATATCTTATTTCCCAGTTGCATGTAAATAATAATAATAATAATAATAATTATATATATATATATATTTAAAACATTTAATTTTAAAACTTTGAGTTCCAGGTTCTTTCCCTTCCTCCCTCATCACCTACCCTTACTGAGAAGATGAGCAATTTAATATAGGTTGTACATGTGTAGTTACGCAAAACATTTTCATAGTGGATATATTGTGAAAGACTGACTATATTTCCCTCCATCCTATCCCCCCCCCCACTTGTTCTATTCTCTACTTTGTCCCTGTCCCTTTACAGAAGTGTGTGCTTCTAACAACCCTCCCCCACAACCTGCCCTCCCCTCCATCATCCCCCCTCTCATCCTCTTCCCCTCTACTCTCCTATAGGGCAAGATACCCAATTCAGAGTGTATGTCATTCGCTCCCTAAGCCAGATTCAATGAGAGTAAGGTTGACCCATTCCCTTTTGCCTTCCTATTCTTCCCCTTCCTTTTAACAGTTATCCCTTGCCTCTTCTATATGAGATAATTTACACCATTCTGTCTTTCCCCTCTCCTCTCATTTTATTCCTCTCTCACTTCTCAATTTCACCTTTTAAATATCATCCCTTCCTATTCAGTTGATCCTGTGCCCTCTGTCTATGTACACATATATACACACACTTCAGATATGTATTCATATGCATATATATACCCTCCTATATAGACATATGTGTATATATACATATATATACATTTATATTCCCTTCACCTATCCTCATACTGAGAAAAGTTTCATAAGTTACAGTTGTCCCTTTTCCATGTTGGCATGTAAATAGTTCAACTTCTATAAGTTCCTTATGATTTCTTTTCCATGTTTACCTTCTCATGCTTCTTGTATTTGAATGTCAAAATTTCTATTCAGTTCTGGTTTTTTCAACAAGAATGCTTGAAAATCATCCGCCTCATAGAATGACCATATTTTCCCCTGGAACATTATACTCAGTTTTGCTGGGTAGGTGATTCTTGGTTTTAGTCCTAGCTCCCTTGATCTCCAAAATATCACATTCCAGGCCCTTTGATTCCTTAATGTAGAAGCTGCTAGATCCTGGGTTATCCTGATTGTGTTTCCACAGTATTCAAATTGTTTCTTCTTGGCAGCTTGCAATATTTGCTCCTTGATCTGGGAACTCCGGAACCTGGCTATAACATTCCTAGGAGTTTTCTTTTAGGGATCTTTTCCAAGAGGTGATCAGTGAATTCTTTCAAGTTCTATTTTACTTTCTGATTCTAAAATATCAGGGCAATTTTCCTTGAATTTCTTGAAGGATGATTTCTAAGTTCTTTTTTTGATCATGGCTTTCAGGTAGTACAGTAATTTTTAAATTGTCTCTCCTGGATCTATTTTCTAGGTCAGTGGTTTTTCCAATGAGATATTTCACATTGCCTTCTATTTTTTCATTTGTTTGGATCTGTTTAATACTCTCTTGATTTCTCATAAAGTCATTTGCTTCCATTTGGTCCAGTCTAATTCTGAAGGAATTATTCTCTTCTCTTTGAAATTCTTTTTCCATCTGGCTGATTGGGCTTTTTAAGGCATTCTTCTCCTCATTGGCCTCTTTTGCCATTTGAGTTAATCTATTTTTTAAGGTGTTATTTTCTTCAGTCAGGTTGTTGACTCTCTTTTCATGATTTTCTTGCATCATTCTCATTTCTCTTCCCAATTTTTCCTCCATTTTTTTTTACTTGATTTTCAAAATCCTTCTTGAACTCCTCCATGGCCTGTAATCAGTTTATATTTTTCTTGGAAGCTTTTGGTACAGGATTTCTGACTGTGTTGTCTTCCTTCCATTCCATGCTTTGATTCTTTATGTCCCCAAAAAAGGAATCTAAAATTGGATAGCTGTGCTTGCTTTGCTTCCTTTGCTTGCTCATGTTGCCAGTCAGTTACTTGAGCTCTTTGCTACAGTAGAACTCTGCTTCCAGAGAGGAGAGCTTTGTACCAAATCACTGGGGTTTTTGCAGCTGCCGGAGCTATTAGGAGGGCACCGTCTCTACAGCCCCCACCAGCTTGAGTTCACTGGTTACACACCTCAGGACCACCCCCCAAGACCGTGATCCAGATCCAGGCAAGTTAAGGCAAGAGCGCTTAGCGTCTGAATGTTCACTTGGCCCCCCTGCAATCTACAGGCTGGGAGCTCTGAAGCAGCCACATGGAGGTGCTTCTCACTCCTGGGGTAAAGTAAAGGCCAGACCGCACTCCATCCCCTCCAGACCCAGGAGAGTTCCACTGACCTTTTACTTTGTCTCTGGCATCTATAGGTTAATAATTCTGGAAACCACGCCACAGCTGCTGGTGATCCACTCTCCTGAATGCTCCAGCCGTGGCTGGTCCAGGCCACCCTGGGGTTAAAACCACAGGTTCACGTGGGGCTGGGGCCCGGCTCCCTGCGCACTGAGATGGACCCTTCCTGTCCACCTGCCCTGCTGGGCTGCCTTCAGTGGGAGATTTGTTTCTGTCTCTCACTTTGTGGGTTCTGTAGCTCTAAAATTTGTTTAGAGTCATATTTTATAGGTGTTTGAGGTAGTTATGGGGGAGCCAGGGAGTTGTCCTGCTTCTGCGCCACCATCTTGACTCCTCAAATCATTTTTAAAATGTACTTTACATAAACAGTTTTAAACAAGGAAAAAGAGATACTTCTCATAGAAGCCTTAAAGCCTTTTACCATCTGTTTCCAAACTACATTTCTAGAGTTATGTTCAGTGATGTGATTCACGTGACATTATTATTTTTTTCCTTTATTTTTTAGATGTTTCTTACAGTGTACCTTAGCAACAATGAACAACACTTCACAGAGGTTCCAGTTACACCAGAAACAACATGCAGAGATGTGGTAGAGCTGTGTAAAGAACCTGGAGAGAGTGATTGCCATTTGGCTGAAGTATGGGGTGGTTCAGGTAATCTCATCTTATGGCTGTGTCATCATCATCCTTTATTAGTTTAGAGATATTGTAAGATTTTGTTTAAAAAGCACTCGTGTTTATCCTCAAGAAATTTATAGAAAGAATAGTAGAGTCAGGAGATGTCATTTCTAGACTTGGCTTTGCCAATGGATGCATCAGTGTGAATTGTCCTTCAAATAAAGTTCAAGTTTCACATGACAAAACATTTTTGAAATAGCATAATCTTGAATCTTTAAAAGTATTCTGCTTTATGTTAAGGTGAGATTTTGATTTTTTGAATATAAGCTTTCAAAATTCAGAGGGTTTGTTAGACACTTTTCTGTTTTCTCCCCTTTTTCTCTGGCCCTTAAGCAACACAAGAAAAGTATGTATATTTTTATTAAATTAATTATTTGGCTCAGTTGGGAGGTTTGAGGAAGAATGAAAGGTTTGGAAAAGTAACTGTAGTCAGTGAGATAGTTCACTGATGAGGGAGGTGTTAAAAGTTTGCCTTAGTATAGTGAGTGCCCACTTGAGATTATGTAACACAGTTTTATAGTGAACCCAGTCAGCACAATTTCATTATTTTTTCCACCATCATTTAACGTGAGTACATGAATAGGAGCAAAGGCAGCTGATGGTGGGAATGATCTAAGACTGGGCTTGTCTGGGAGAGATCAGCCAGAGGATAAAGTGGTAAGGGACTTAGAGAAGAGGATAATATAGAATTGAACTAGGCAAGAGAAGAGATTCTTGAGTAGGAAAGGGATCTGGGCAGACCTGCTAAATTGCTATTCCTAAAAGCACAGGAGTCTGCCTAGATCCCTTCCCTGATCAAGAGCCTCCTGTGGTTTCTTCTTGCCTTTAAGATCAAATATCAATTCTATTTGGTTTTTAAAGCCTTTTTCAGTATGTTTCTAACCTACATTTCTAGACTTATTTTATAGGATGATGGATTAGAGTTTAAGGCATTTGAGAGGTCATCTTGTTTAACCCCTACATTTTATAGCTGAGTAAACTGAAATCTAGAGAAGTGAAGAGACTTACCCAAGATCTCACAAGTGAGTGACAGACCCAGAATGTCAACATAAATCATTGGATTCAAAATTCATTACTCTTTATAATATATTATACTTGCCCATAGTGCTTTCAGGTGCTATGTTACAATAAAACTAGCCTACCTGTTTTTTTCCTTTGTGTGATACTCTTATCTTCCTTCTCCTTGCTAAAGCCCAATATGCAGCTAACAACTGCTTTTCAAAAGGGATGTATTCATCTCCAGATGAAGGAAGTTTCCTAGACCAAAATCCTAAGGGTACATTATGGCTTTGTTGTTTTTGCCATAAACTCCAGGTTGCATAATCATCCTGTACAGTCACTTGTAATCCACCGGGCCATTTTGGATAGGCCATAAGTCTAGGGCCAAATGTATAGCAACCTTGTCTTCTTCAAAACCTTTACTCTGCTCAACTCCCCAATCACATTCATATTTCTTCCTAGTAACTTTATATAAACAATTTCAAAATCTGTCCCAGATGCGGAATCTGGTGCCTCCAGCATCCAAATAATCCTATAAACTTTTGGGCCTCTTTTCTTATTGGTAGGGATAGGAAAATCCTGAATCTTTTGTTGGACTTGCAGGAGAATTGGGAAAGAGTCTTTGAATCAAGTTGCTTTGATAAAGGCCTCCTTTCTAAGGTACCTAGGGAACTGATTCAAATTTATAGGAAGAGCCATCACCAAATTGATAAATGGTCAAAGCGTATGAATAGGTGGATTTCTGAGGAAGAAATCCAAGTTATTAATAGCCATGTGAAAGAAGTATTCTAATCACTAATAGATCAATACAAATTAAAACAATTCTTGAGGTACTGCCTCAACCCTGTTAGATTGGTTAAGTTAACAAAAAAAGGAAATGAGAAATGCTGTAAGATGAGTGAAAAAACAGTTACCTTACACATACCATTGGGGGACTTGTCCAGTCATACTAGGCAATGATTTGGAACTGCCTCAAAAGGCATTAAACTGTGCATAGTTTTGACCCAGCAATACTGCTACTAACTTTACCCCACAGTGAGACCATGGAAAGAGGAAAAGGATTCATTATACACCAGAAAAAAAATTATGGAAGTTCTTTTTTGTGGTAGCAAAGAATTGGAAACTTAAGAGGGTGCCCAATAGTTGGAGAACAGCTTAACAGGTTATAGTGTATGAGGATGATAGAATGTTATTGTGCTGTAAGAAATGGTAAAGGGGATGGTTTTAGAGAAACATGGGAAGACTTGTGAGCAGAACCAGGAGAAAAATTTATCCAATAACAACAATATTGTAAAGACAAAGAACTTTGAAAGACTTGGGAACTCTGATTAACATAATGACTAAACACAATTCCAAAAGACTCATGATGAAACTTGCTATGCACTTCAAGATAGAGAAGTGATAGACTCAGAGTGCAGATTGAAACTTTTTTTTGGATATGACTAATGTGAGAATTTGTTTTGCATGACTGTACATATTTGTAATAGATTTTGTTTTTCTTGCTTTCTGAATGGAAGTGGGTGAGTGGGAGAGAATTCAGACCTGAAAATAAAATAAAATTAAGTTTTAAAAAATTATAGTAATTTAAAAAGTGCAATGGAATGCCTAATGTTGTTTGGTTGATGACCCACAGGGCTTTAGAATCACTGTATAATCTGGTGGGAGTTTGTTAATCATTAAGTGAGAAATGTAGAGAGATTTTCAAAGTCAGTGGTATTATGACCTAAGCAAAGGGTAGAGTGCTTTCAGAACTTTGGATAGTTGAGACAAGGGGACAAGTACTTATTAAAAAAAGGAGTGGTGATATTCTCCTTCCAGGTAAGAAACTAAGCTGGAACCTTGATGGAATGGGCTTCTCTCTCTACATCTCAGCAACTGAAAACCAGTAAGATAGAATATCATGGCACTTCCCTTCCCACAGGAGTCTAGGGAAACACGCAGGCGGTACTTCTCCTTCACAATCTCATGGGAAACTAGAAAATAGGCAAGAGATGTATGCTGAAAGATGGAAGGCATACCACCTCTCTTTCTGGAGGCTAGAGATTAGGAAGGAGACACATAATTGAGTTGAGATTTTGAAGAACTTTGAAAGCCTAACAGAGGAGTTTATATTTGATCATAGAGGTGATAAGAACCACTGGGGTTGGTATAGGGAAGTGACATGATCACTTTGGAATCTTTGTAGAGGATGGACTAAAGTGGATAAAGACTTGAGGCAGGAAGATTAATTAATTACTTAATTAAAGGGCTGTTGCTTGCAGTAGTCCAAGCAAGAAGTGATGATCTGATCTAAGATGTTGGCTATGTACGTGGAGAGAAACAGATGTGAGATGTTGAGAGAAGTGACAAGATTTGGCAACTGATTGAATATATGGTAGTGGAAAGAGTGAGGAGTTCGGGATGAAACAGGTTTGTTTAGAGCTTTTTAATTCTGAAATACTATGTTTATTTTCTTATCTCAAGATCTTATTGATTTTTCTGTTATGGAACTTTGTATATGTGCAGTGTGAATAGCAAATTGCCTTTTTTAGAATTTGTGCACAGAACACCTTTTTTCACCTTTTTTCCTCCCTCTTTTCCTTCAAGAGCGTCCAGTTGCTGATAACGAGAGAATGTTTGATGTTCTACAGCAACTTGGAGTCCAGAAAAGTGAAGTTCGTTTCTTTCTTCGCCATGAACATCCCCCTGGCAGGGATATGGGTAGGTGATTTCTTATAAATCGTAGTTTGAAAAATCTACATCTGGTAAGTGGGGAAGGAATTAATAAATACCTGGAGTTTGATTTTTGGTCTTTTGGAGTTAATGTAAGGTGATTGTCTAAGAGAAGACTTTGGAGTGGTCTTATCTGGATCATATATTTGTGTATACCCTGAAATACTGGAAGATATCATTATGGACATTTGAAGGTAGAATTATTCAAGACTAAATTATGTTTTATATTATAATAGAGAAGTTGTAAAACTACAATTTATACCTCTATTGAGTACAAAAGGCAGTTTACCTACCTTAATATTTGTTAGGAAAGAAAACTTAATTTTCACTGTTGCTGAAAATAGAATTAGTTTACATGGGCAAGTGTATATGGAGACAGTTGTTAGAAATCTGATACATTTATAGTTAAAAATGTAACTATAGTTTTATTTGACAAACATTTAGTTTTAAAAAAATTGTAGCCTGTTTTTATTAATATAGTTTTTAAATGGTACATGCATGATAGCTATGCCAGGAAACCTTAATGCATTACCTGAGCTATATTTGCTTTCTCTTTTTAAATTACTTCATGTATCTTCTAATGAATGAGTTGAATTTTGCAAGTTAGTCTCCCAGGTCAAATATCTTCTTTGACTAGGCTTAATGTAAATTATTCATTAACCTTTCAAAGTACAATATGTCGTTTCAGTGTGTGTTGTTGAAGTGGACTGTAATATGAGGAATAAATTCTGGAAACAAACTTTTTTTCACACATGAAAATATCAGGGTCACAAAGTGTTCATAAACTTGAATAAAAAAAAGTTTTCCTTTTCTAAGCAGTTTAAGAGAATAAGTATTGTTGAAGTTGTTCCAGCTTAGCTAGGTCCTCCACTTAATGTGATCAAGAATGTGTGTATATATATATATATATATATACACACACGTTCAAAAAAAGTCTGTGCTACTTAAATACTCTTATGTAAATAAGCATATAAAAGATCACAGAATCCCAGAATTGCAAAGGATCTCAGAGGTCATGTAGATTAATATATCAGGAATCTTTTCTATAACTGGACAGATAGTGTCTGGGCTTGTGACTCCATTGGTGTAGGAAGTCCATGGTGTAGAAACTCCTTCTACTAGTGCAAGTAACCATCCCCTCTTCAACATAGAACCTTGGAGGATGACCTAGAGCACTAAGAGATGAAGAAAGTTCCCCAGAGTCACACACCATATCTGTTTCAGAGGCAAGACTCAAACTCTGGCTTTCCACTGGGACTTACTTAACTTAAAGACTTCTTGTGATGGGCAACCTACTACCTTCTGAGATAGCACATTCCATTTTCAAATAGTCCTAATTGTTAGGAAGTTTTTTTTTATGTTAAGCCATAATCTGTCACTTCTTGGCAATTTTGTGGAATTCTTAGAAGGAAGGGACATTAGAGATTGTCTAGTTTAATTCTGTATTTACTAAGAACCATAGACATTAAGTCCCTTCACCAGGGTAGCATGAATACCAGGTAGCAGAGCTAGAAATTCTGACTTTCAAGTGCCTTTCCTGTTGTATCACATACCCCCCATTGCTTATAACTCTAACATCTGATACCCTCTACCATTCCTGAGGACAGCTGTTTTCTCTTTATATGTCTTTCCCTCGGGATCAGCATTTCAGTTTCCTTCAGCTGATACTCAAAAGTTGTCCTTTCAAGGCCTGGTTATTCTCCCTTAGACTCTCTTCACCTTATTAATACTTCCTAAAAGGTGATTCAGAGGGAATGTGGTATCATGGATAAATCATTGGAGTCAGAAATTCCTGGGTTCATATGTGCCTGCAGATACTTAGTAGCTTGGTGACTCTGAGCAAATCACTTAACCTAACCATACCTCAATTCTGACATTTTAAAATAAAGTAGGACGGGTCTTCCAATTCTAAATCCATGAGCTTGTGATTCTTTGAGTTATATATTGTCTAGAACCAAACAGATTACTCCAGGTGTAGGCTAACCCAGGCAGAGTACAGTGGGACCTTCACCTTCCTCTTTCTGGGTACTATGCTTGTCAATGAAGCTTAAGATGGATTAACTTTTTAGTTACTCATTGTTCATGAATTGAATTTGCAGTCCACTAAAACTCCCACATCATTTTTAAAAAATGAACTTAGGAGCCTCTTCCCCATCTTAAACTTAGGCACTTGATATTTTTTGAACCCAGGCAAACTTTCTTGATTAGATTGTGTCCAGTGACCTTGCTTGTTGAGATATTTTTTGGATCTTACTTTCTTGTCTAATGTATTTTCTCTAAGCCTTGTGTCATTTCCAAATATGATAAGCAGGCCATCTATGCATTCATCTAAATAATTGATAAAACATTTTCTACAAAGTGCACAGAACCAAGGGCAGATCTTTGAGACATTCCACTAGAAATTCCTATTATATTGGCATTGGTCCATTAATAACTATTTTTTGTATCCTGTCTTTCAAACAGTTCTGAATCTGCCTTACTGTACATTAGTCAACACAGTTGAGAAAGTAATTACATTTCTGTTCATTTGATTAGCTCTATAGTATGCTAGATCTTTTCCAGAAATATATGTTGCATAGAATAGATATACTGAATACATCCCGTCTAAGAAAAGGATAGACATTTTGTAATACGAGATATATTCAAGCTATGCAAAACTAAGGATTTAGTATGTGTTTTCATTGAATTCTTCTATCACTTGTACCTTAGAAGAGCTACTAATTTTATTGATTTTCTTTGTTCTCTGACAAAGCTCATAACGAGTAACTCAGTAAACAGTGTCAACTGCAGAAATTTTAAGGTGAAAGTTTAAGTCGTTAGTCGTGTGTGTGTGTGTGTGTGTGTGTGTGTGTGTGTGTGTGTGTGTGTAATGCTTCTGTAGTAACAAGAATTGTTTGTCTGTTAAGGTATCATAGTATCGATTTGTTTCTTCCTTAGAGGTATGTTATATGGTTTTCCAAGTTAGTTCATATTCTTTTTCTCTCACTTTTTTCTCCCATTAACTGAGCACTGTAATACGTGGTTTCAGATAATTTGTCATGGTATCAAACTGTGATGACTTATTCCAGTGCTTTTTGAAAATGTCATTTTATAATATATATCCAGTTGAAAGTGGGGGTGGTGGGAACACATGAGTTCACAACATTTCTGTCACCTAGTTTTAATGTATAGTTTTGAATTTTGTGTTTAGTGAGTGGACCAAGGATTCAGGATCCTATCTCAAAAAGGAATGGGGTTAAAGTTCCTAGTGATAGAAGAATTGAGAATGGTGTAAGTATTTTTTTGAATGTTTATTGTGATAATAATGGTATAAACTTTACAAATGTCAATCTCAGAGGGATTACTTGTCAGGGTTATATAAGTGATAAGATTAGAAACTATAGGCCTTCTACCTTTTTCTGCTATTCTATACCATACTGCTGCTCACTCAGTATAGGTGGACTGAACTCCTATGGCGCATCTGTTACTTAATTCTTTTTTTTGTTTGTTTGTAAAGGTGTTAGGAAGGAATAAGTAAGTGGAGTCCTTAGCCTTAATTTTCATAGTTGAGAGCCTGAGCCAGGGCTTCTTAACTTTTTCATGTCATCATGTCAGGGACTCTTTTAGCAATGTTATTCTAAGAATAATGTTTTTAAATGCATAAGATAAAAATATATTTAATTACAAAGGAAACCATTTATACTGAAATAATTCTAAAAATAAAAGCAAAAACACAAGTTTATAGACCCCAGTTTAACAAACTTTGCTTCTATAAGAGGCAGAATGGTGTAGTGGATAAAACACTGGTCTTAGATTCAGTTAAACTTTCACCTTTGATGCTCAGTAGCTGGGAGATCATGGACAAGTTACTTTACTTCACCAAAACTCAATTTCCTGCATTGTAAAATGAGATAATAATATATTGTGGTAAGGTTCAAATGAAAGTCATGCATTTAAGATGCTTTGGAAACCTTGAAGTGCTAAGTAGAATTTATTATTACTATTGTTATTGCTTAAGTCTAGTATTCCTTGGATACTAGAGACCGAAATTACTTATTGCCATTGGATTCCTAATTGAAGACAAGTGACCATTACTATGTTTGGTGTCTTTGCCATCTTATGTTGTAGTTGATATAGTAGAAAGAATGGTTGTGACACAAACTACAGACATGTTAGTTCTAAAGTTAGTCTGCTTTTATGCTAATTGACTTACAGAGTTAATTTTTAGCAAGTGTAAATCCTGTAGATTAACTTGTGAGTTTCCACCAACATGGCTATTTTATCATAAACAAATGGTTACGTCATTTTGCTATAGTAAGTTTTCAGATGAAACCTTTTAAAACTGTAGGAAAGATAAAGAGAACCCATGAGAAGGGAAACTAGACACTTGTTCTGTAATTAGTTGGATTTTGATTTTTCATTTTCAGGTTAATAGTCCCAGGATAGATATGACTCTTGCCGAGCTGCAGGAGATGGCATCACGCCAACAGCAGCAGATTGAGGCTCAGCAGCAAATGCTGGCTACCAAGGTAATGCATTTTGACATACAGAATTACTTATTAGTTGTGGAACAAACTTCTAGGCTCAAAGTCATTACTTGACCTTAAAATAATTTATGTATTATAAACAAACCTTTGGATTTTATTTTCTGGGAAAGTGTTTGACTAAATTACTAAATCATAAATAAACCTTTAATCTTTGAGCCAGTTTCGTTTAATCCTGATATTTCAATAGAGGAGTAACTACATAACAATTTTCTAGAAGAGTTATAGTAGAATCTACTCTATTTTATAAAATCCTACTTTTAGATAGATTTCTTTCTTGACCTAATTTTGCCAGAAAAGAAGGAAAATCAGTATTTTCTGCATCCTACTACCTAAATATTTGTTCTGTTCATTAAGTGTGTGATATTCCTGTCTAAAGTAACATGCCTATTCGTTGTTTCTTTCTTGAGGAACAACGCCTGAAGTTTTTAAAGCAGCAAGATCAACGCCAGCAGCAACAAGCTGCAGAACAGGAAAAACTGAAGAGACTAAAGGAAATTGCTGAGAATCAGGAAGCCAAGTTGAAAAAAGTGAGAGCCCTCAAGGGTCATGTAGAACAGAAAAGACTCAGTAATGGAAAACTAGGTGAGTATTCAAATCTGAGAGAATCCATCTTAGTCCAGTTCAGAGTGAGATAATTCGCAACATAAATACTACTTAAGTACCTATTATATGTCAGATGAAGAAAGAGCCTTGGAAACTAGCAGATCTGCAGGAAGCCCAGCCTCTATTATCAATACCAGCTTTGTGGCCATGGACACATCACTTATGCTTTCTAACTCAGGCAACATTCTAAGTTTCATCTGACTTTCCAACACTTGGTCCTCACATTGGTGAAATCACAGGAATGGACAAAATAAGTATTAGGTAAAGTACAAGAAAAAATAAAGCTTGATGCAAATGTTTATATTATTTTTGGAGTGTGATAAGCTTCTAAGACCCAGTCTTTTTATTTTTACTTTAAACATTTATGTAAATTATTGACAAACACAAATTAATAAAATATTTTTGTATTTAGAAGATTAGTGTTAGAAGAGACAAGTTCTTTTACAGGTTGCTTTTCTGAATTTTTTTTACAGTAATTATTTTCTTAGACCTAATTTTGGATGTTTTGGCAAAACTATTTTTGGAAAAAATATTTTAACCAAATCTTTCCATTGTTTCTTTTTTTGGTTTGATTATATGTATTAAAAATCCAAGGATTTTATTAATAGAGATGCCTTTTTCAGCAGTATAATTGATTTATCAATTATTATTAATTAGATTTGTTATCTATTCTTAAAATGTTTTTATAAATTTAGTTCTACAGACTTTGAACTAAGTTTTTACTGAGTAACATTTCTTTCTGATATGGGCAGATGTTGTCTAGTTGCACAAAAATAGTATTATAGGAAAAAATAATTCATGGAAACTGATATAAATTTTACAGCTTTGTGGTATCATTTGGTTAGTGCATTAATCCACACATTATGAATTAGCCATTATGATGATGATGCCATTGATCAGGACAGCCTTGTTTAGGGTATAACTATATCCATTTTGCTAAAGATATTTTCAGATAATGTTGACAGATATTTCACATTTTACTTGTCTTTGTATACATTGGGTGTTTTGATTCTGAGACATTTCTGAAAAACTGTGCTGCATTTTATTAGTAAACTTGCAGAGGCTTAACTGCTTGGGAGGGATTCCATTCTTGTTTTTTGTTTCAGTCATTGCTACTGTGTTCTCGTTCTCCTTCTAGTGGAGGAAATTGAACAGATGAATAGTTTGTTCCAGCAGAAACAAAGAGAGCTGGTTCTGGCTGTGGCAAAAGTTGAGGAACTCACCAGACAACTGGAGATGCTGAAGAATGGTAGAATTGATGGATACCATGACAACCAGTCTGCAGTAGCTGAGCTCGATCGACTATACAAGGAACTACAGGTAACTTTTTAATTAAAAACAAGTAGAAGTACTATTTATATGTAGAAACCACAATGGCAGGAGCATGGAGATTTATAGACTACTGGCAGGAAATACTGTTTTTGGTGGTTTCTCCTAAAAAAAAAAAAGGCCAAACTAAAAAAAAAAACAACACAAATACTCCTTTCAAAAACAAAACATAGCACCCCACGTGGGAAATTTGCTGTATTCCTCTTGACCACAGCTAGAAGTAGAGCAAGTGTCAGTTAGCTGTTGGCTAGAGGATGGGAAATGACAGGACTTGTGTACTCAAGACAGGTAGTCGTATTTTTGGTAGTATTTTGCCATCTGAAAGGTTTGTCTTCTTATCCTTTACCCTTTTCTCTCTTTACTTTACTTTACTTTAATTAGTTAAGAAACAAATTGAATCAGGAGCAGAATGCCAAGCTGCAGCAACAGAGGGAGTGTTTGAACAAACGCAATTCAGAGGTAGCGGTCATGGACAAGCGTGTGAACGAGCTTCGAGACCGTCTGTGGAAGAAGAAGGCAGCACTGCAGCAAAAGGAAAATGGACCAGTAAGGATGGGGTCTTGAGACCCAAACTGGGGGAGGAGTGAAAAAAAGACAATGAGCCTACAGAGCTCACCTCTTCACACATAGCCTATTGAAAAGCTCAGCTAAGCGTGGCTGGAAGGAGGGTGGGCTAGTGCTGGATACTTAAAAAAACCCCAGTTTCTTTTGCTCTCTGGCGCTGCTAATTGTATAGTGCTGCTTGTAATTCAGATTTTTGTTAACGTTCTGGTTGAATCAGTTACAAAGGCACTTTCATTCTGTTCTGGATCCTTATTTTTATTGCATAATCATCATATAGTTGGAAACTGAGATTAATTTATAGTCAAGAACCCTGAAACTTTAATGACCTTTTCTGACTTAGAAAGTATGTGATATGTTAAGTATGACTGAAGAAAAAATGTTACTGCTTTTGTTCAGATTTCATCTGATGGGAACCTTCCTCAACAAGTGGTATCAGCTCCAAGTAGGGTGGCGGCAGTAGGTCCCTACATCCAGTCCTCCACTATGCCACGGATTCCCTCACGGCCAGAACTTTTGGTGAAAGCACCCTTTCCAGATGGCTCTTTAACCACTCAAGCATCGGACACTCTGCTCAAAACACAAACGCTACCTAATATGAGAGCTGGAGCTGTCTCACAGGCAAAAGGTAGTGAAAATAATTTCTTGTTTCCTGAATATGTTGGCTCTTTGACTTAGACTAGTTTTGGTCAGTTTAAAAAAATTTTTTTCGTGATATATGTGCACAGTGTTTTCAGGGGAGTGAGTTATGACTTCTGTTGTTGTATAAAAATGCTAAATGTTGATATAGCCTTATTCTGTGTATTGTAGTTGAACTTTACTTTCTTATGTTGGTATTTTCAGTGTTTGGGAATTCTTACACTAGGGATCATAATAATGTAGAAAGAAAGTGAAGTGAGAAGTTCCTGGCTTATTTTTGTTGGTAGGAAGTACAGGGCAGGGGGAGGGGGAAAAAGGGGTGGGTTTCAGGAGATATTCCCACTGTGTATCTTTGGTTGGAAAGGAATGGTTGTAAATTAGGGCTTTGTTGATGAGAGAACATTGGAAGAAGAAACTTTCCTTCAATTTAAGCTCTCTTTACCCAAGACCCTATAAGGTATAGTAGCAATCATAAAAGTCTATAAAGTTTTTTTTAAATCTCTACACTTAATGAAACTAAAGATTGTTCTTTATCCTGAAGTCTACTAGCTATGAAGAAATTTTGTTAGGAATTGACATATCTATAGTTTGTCATTTGGAAGGAAAAGGCAAATTTGTTGCTTTTGAATAGAATGGAATACAGTCTATCTCAGCTTATCTGTGAAGGATTTGTTGGAGTATTGTGAATTAAATCTCTGAATTCTTTTTCATTTTATGTGCTTTTGGCATGGTACCATTTTTCTAGCATACACAAAACCTAGAAGGAGATCTCTTGAGGCCATTTTAGAGGGACAAAGATGAAAACAGACATTTTATATTGCAATATTAATTGTTATTTAAATTTTGGCCTAACTTTTTGAAGTAGAAAACATTTTCTTTCTGTAACAGTTATTAATATTTTATTATGGAATGGAAAAGTTATATGTATCCTGAATTTTTTCTGAAACAGACATCTAATTCTAAAATTCCAGATTACATATAAAAATCATAATTAACTGACCTAGAACTGTTGATCTAGTACATTTATGTATATTATAATATAAATAATATGTAATTTATATGTACATGTAATTGGTTGATCACTTTTGTTTGTGTTTTAATTATGAAATTGAAAGCTAAGAAACCTTTATGTTTTTATAAAGTTAAAATTCCAGCTTATAAAATGGTCCTTCAGAAAGCATTCAAAATGTTGGGGTATTAATAGTACCTTTTCTGCAATTCTAGGCTCTAAAGTCCATCAAGCTGGCCAAGATTGGAGTCATTCAAACACAGATCTCTTTCCTCTCCAAGGCTCAGCCTCTTTACCTAAAAACTCAATGAACTCTGCTGAGCAAGGTACATTCCAGTTCTTTTGCGCCCATGTTTTATATTTTGGTCATCTAGAAGTTGCCAGGATCTGGGGTGTGTGTGTGTTTTTTAAATATTCTCTAAGTGTATTTAAAATATTGACAATATTATCTGTAATTTTTTTCTAAGTTCCTCTCATTCAGTGGTAGAAAAAGTTAGATATTGCTTCTGTAGTGTGGTGGTATCATCCTTACATAAGTTTAACTTAAAATCATTTAGGAAAAAAAGTTCTTTCACCAAGATGTTACAGAAATGATTGCATTGTGTATGGATGAAAATACCTCATATAATGTTAAATAGGTTTCTTTCTTATTCAGTTGATGATGGGGAGATACCACTAAGGGAGAAAGAGAAGAAAGTACGTCCCTTTTCAATGTTTGACACAGTAGACCAAGCTGCTGCCCCACCACCCTTTGGTACGCTAAGGAAAAACCAGAGCAGTGAAGACATTTTACGGGATGCTCAGGTACTTAACTTGGAGGCTCTTGAGTGATGAGAGCAATGCTAAATTTTGAACTTGTATTTCAGCTTTCTGTCAGTGAATACATCCCTTTAAATGTCTGTTGAAAACTAGAGTGAGTAACACTGTACTAGGTACCAGTTACAAGTGATGTGGAAGTGGAAGATGAGGGAACAAAGGATAAAGAAGACACTTCTTAGTTGAAAAACTTATTCTCTATTGTTTAGAGAAGATTCTGGGAACAAAGACTTTGACTGTTGTTGGCAGCCTCGTGGGTCTTGGCCTTGTAACAAAAACTTAGTTGTTATTTTCCCTTGAGCAAGTGGAGTACAGAAAAAAATGATCTGAGTGTAGGACAGTCATCTCTCTTCCTGGAACTCTGCTCTGTTTTTAGGACAACTTGGTCACTTGGTCTAAAACTTTATTTTTCTGACATTCCTAGATGGCTGATTCTTTGTTTTTGTAATGTATTTCTGTACACTAGAAAATAACATCAGTAACCATTTTATAGTAGTTAAAGTTTACACGGTACTTTACATTCATTCTCTTGAACTTTACAACCTTCCTTGGAGTAAATAACAACAGGTATTATTCCTATTTCCACCGTCTGAGGAAAGTGAGACTCAGGGTGGTTAAAGTGTTCCTTCCTGCTTATGTCTTGTTTTTCTGCTAGTTTTTGTCAAAGATTGAGTCCTTATTCTCCCAGTAACTTAGATCAGAGCATTTGTTAAAACACCAGAAAACTGTTTGTTTACTTCAATATATCGTGTACCTGTTCTGCTGCACCGATCAGCCCCTCGGTTTTTCGACTAGCCACAAATAGTTTTGATGATTACTCCTTCGCTGTATAGTGTGTTGGAGATTTGGTACTTTCTCTTTTCCACTTTGTTTCCCTTGAGATTTTTGACCTTTTGAACCTCCAGATCAATTTTGTTATTTTTCTAGATCTAGAAAGTAATCCTTTAGTAGTCTGATCGATGTGGTACTGAGTAAGTTCATTTAGGTACTGTTGTTGGCTCTGATTACCCCTGAACATGTAACGTTTACTTATTTATTTATCCTTATTTCTTTAAATAGTGTTTTGTAATTGTAGTCACACAGTTTTTGTGCATATTTTGGTAGGTAGACTCCTAGCATTTTATGCTCCTCTGTAGTTATTTTAAATGGAAGTTCTCTTTCCCTCTCCTCCTGTTGGGAAGATCATTAGAAATGCTCCTGATTTGTGTGGATTTATTTTGTATTTTTCTATATTACTGAAGTTACAAATTTTTAAAATTAATTTTTAGTTGACTTTCTGTGGTTTTCTGAGTATACCGTACTATCATCTGCAAAATGTGACAATTTCCTTTCTTTTTAACCTGTGCTTTCCCCCCGCGATTTATTTTTCTTGTCTTACTGCTATAGCTAACATTTCTAGCACTGTATCAGATAGTAGTGGTGACAATGGATGCTTTTGCTTTATTCTTAATCTTTATGGAAGGAACACTCTCTAGTTTATCAACATATAATCGTGGATCTTATTTTAGATAACTTTTTCTACATATGATCATATGTTTTTTGTGGTTTATCTCATCAATATGATTAGTCCATGTTTATCATTTTCCTAATATTAAACTAATTAAATTAATTAAACTAATTAAACTAATACTGCTTTCCTGGTATAATTCCGTCTTGCCCACAGTGTATATGTAGTCTTTGTGATATATTGCTATAGTCTCTGTTAACATTTTATTTAAAATTTTTGCATCAGTATTCAGTAAGAATGTTATCTTTAGCTTACTTTCTCTGTTTTGATTCTCCCTTTAGGTATCAAGTTTATATTTGTATCATAGAGGGAATTTGTTGGGATCTCTTCTTATTTTTGCAGTTTCTGTACTCGGAATTGTTTTTTTGAATATTTTAAAAAATTTTCTTCTAGATCTCTCTGATTCTGGGTGATTATTTTCATTTATATGTTTTCTTTTGTTTTTTTTTTGGAGGGGATGTTCATTTATTGCTTTTTCTATTTCTTTTTTTAAGATTGCATTTTATTTTATTTTATTTTATTTGCCTTTTTTTTTTTGGAGGGCATTGGGATTAAGTGACTTGCCTAAGGTCACACGGCTAGTTTTTGTGTTAAGTGTCTGAGGCTGGATTTGAACTCAGGTCCTCCTGATTCCAGGGCTGGTGCTTTGTTCACTGCGCCACCTGGCCACCCCCCCCTTTTTTTTTTCAAGTTTTGAGTTCCAAATTCTTTTTTTTTTTTTAAGATAGCATTTTAAAAATTCTCCTTGTTTTTATTTGGGATTATTTTTGGGTAAATATTCATCATTTTCATTTGTTGTTAGTTTTTTTTTACATTGAATATTTTCTGGTAATAGCTTTTATTTCTTAATTTGTTGTAAATTATCTTTTTAAATTTTTGATACTGGTAATTTGGTTTCTTCTTTTAAAAGAATTCAAATTAGATAATAATTGTTCTATTTTATTTTATTTTTTTAAAAGTCTGTCTTCTTGTTTTACTCAAAAGTTAATTCATAGACTTTTAAACTTTCAATCTTCTTAATCTCTTTGATTCTTGAGATTCCTATTTTACTGGCTAATTGAGGTTTCTTAACTTGTTTTGTTTTTGTTTTATTTGCATTCCCAGTTAGTTGATTTTTGTTCTTTTATTGATGAAAATGATTAGAAATATAAGTTTTCCCCTTAGGACTGCTTTGAGTACTTCTCAAAAATCTTGGTATTTTTTTTCTTATTGTGATCTTTAATTACATATAATTTCTATTATTTGTTTTTGACCCTTCAATTCTTTAGGATTAAATTATTTAGTCTCCATTTAACTTTTAATCTGTTCTTAATTGGCCTTGTATAAAATAGACTTTTATTACATTGTGATCCGTAAAGGATGTGTTTACTAATTCTGCTTTGTTTCATTTGTGAGTTTTTTATGCTCTAATACATGGTCAGTTTTAATAAAGGCACATTTCCTTCTCTTCCTTTTGAGAATCTATTAAATCTTATTTTTCTTAAATACTGTTGAGGTCCTTAACTTTTTTCTTGTTTAATTTTTGGTTAGATTTGTCTAACTCTGAAAGGGGGGTACATTGAAGTCTCCCCACTGTTATAATTTTTCTCATTTCTCCCTATAACTTGCTTAGATTTTCCTTCATATATTTAGATGCTATGCCATTTGTTGCATATATGTTAAATAGAGATTAATTTTTGTCATATATCTCAATAAATTGTAGTTTTTTCCCTGTTTATCTTAAGTCTGTTTTTACTGTTGCTTTGACATCATGATTGTTATCCCTACTTTTTTTACATCAATCTATTTTTACAAAATAGATTTTGCTTCAGCTCCTTATTTTAGCTCTGAATGAATCTTTATGTTTCAGCTATTTCTTATAAATTACATATTATTGAATTTTGATTTCTAATCCATTCTACTATCCTTTTTGCTTTATTCTCATTGTCACAATGTCTGTTACTTGAGTTAAGTGTTGTGTTTTTGGACCAAGCTGTAATTCTCTTTCCAAGTCTTTCCAAGTTAGGCATCCCTGACATCAAATAATTCTTTATCTCCTATAATATTAGGCTATCTAGGAACCTCTTGTTATTATCTATTCTTCCAACCTTGCATACCAGATTGGGACTTTGTGTTAGAGCCAACTTCTGTATCCTTCTAGCAGGCCTCTTGTGACATTGCCTTGTTTTGGCCTGTCTTTTCTGAGATCCTACTGATTCTTTGAGAATCATAGTGATATGACTTGAGCCAGGTAATTGCAAAATTTAATTGGGTCCTATGTAGTCAGATCAGGGAAATGATGTGATCATTGATCTCCTGGGATTTCTAGATTTCAGACTTCAGTTTGACTCTAGGGACCATAGCTGCAAACCAGCCCTTGAGTGGTAGTCAGGTATACAATAGTAAGCTCTAGACTCTGTCAGCTGGCCTGAAGGTTCAGGAACAGCTGGATTGCTTGCTTGGCCCTATTCTGACCCTGAGTTTGATTCCATCATCTATTTTAGGCAATCCAACATTCTTGTCTTCACTAGGTGTTTTATAAGCTGAGTCCATACTTTTGGGCTCTTTGGAAATTGCTGTGCTGTCCTTGATACTCATTTTGATTCCAATTTTCATACATAATCTCTACTGCTGATAACATCTTTGAAAATGAAGTTTTTAATTTTGGTGTTTAATACTGCGTCCTGGGTTTTTGTAGGGAGAGGTAGAATACAAGAGGAAAGTGGTAAGAAAGAATCATAAAATGTGAATTTAAAAAATATTATTTAATTCATTTTCAGAAATAAAAATTATCTCATGGCACTCTGTTTTTCCTTTATCAGAATGTCAAGTTGTGTGTGCATTTTAGTAATGGTAGGATAACTTTTTAATTAGTATCATCTAAAGCTATATTTTCAGTCACCTACCTTTTCTTTCCTGTGTTTTGTGTGCCTTTTATGTTATTTTGTATATATGAAAGTAACTATAAAACTTCATATAAATATAAGATATTTTAAATTGTAACTTACTGTTTAGTGAGAATGATTGTCTCCTATAGTATTAGGTTATCTAGGAACCTCTTGTTTATATAGCATAAAGCTGGCACAGTAGTTCTTCATTTTACCCGTTTTTTACTTTGTAGACTGCCAGTAAAAATGTGATGAAAGTCCCTCCTCCCGTCCCAACAAAACCAAAACAGATTAATTTGCCTTCATTTGGACAAAGCAGTCCACCAGGGTCAGATGGTAAGCCTGATGGAAATCTTCAGAAGTTACCATCAAATGTTATGTCCTGGGGAAACAAACAGAAATTAGTAGAACAACAGCAGCTACATCAGAGAGTCGCCCTGCCTCCCAGTGTACCTGCAGCTGGCCAAGACCAAGCCCTTTCACCAAATTTCAAGCCGGACAGTCCACCTGCTGCAGCAGTTCGACCTTTTACCCCACAGCCTTCCAAGGAGACCTCTCTTCCACCCTTCCGGAAACCACAGACTGTTGCAGCAAGCTCAATATATTCCATGTATACCCAGCAGCAGGCTCCTGGAAAGAACTTCCCACAGACTGTGCAGAGTGCTTTGACCAAGACGCATACACGAGGCCCTCATTTTTCAAGTGGTAAGATTCTAGAATCAGTTCTGTTGGCAGACAGTGTAATAACATTTCTTGATAGTTTAATTTTCTTCAGTGACTTGCGATTTGCAGGTTATATTTCTATTAATGGTTTGCTTAATTGATGATTTGTGTCCTAATTTGGGATATCATTTCACAGACTTATCTTATTTTAGAGTTTGAGGGACCTTAGGGAAGAGTCTACTCTAATCCTCCTTTGGTTACTTATTTCTTAGACTGAGTGTGTGTATTTTATAATACTCTTTTATATGCCTGAAATACTACTAATAAGGAAAGCAGCCATTAGTTACAGTTAAACCTTTAGCTTAAGGACTTGATATCAACACTCAAAGGCTGAAATGAATTACTGTCTGTAAAAGCTCTTTGAAAACTTAAGTATGAGGCAGTACCAATACCCAGTCTGATTAAGAAACAATAATAATGTCCACTAGTTTTTATCTGAACAACAGTGTGGCAAATTGTAAAAAGCATTTTTTGAACTGAACACAAATTAGGGTGAACTTAAGGAAAATCAGTTATTGTATTTAAAAACAGCAGACTATATTCTGCCTCTTTCTGTTCACTTTATATTTTATTTTAATGAGAACCTTCTTTCTCAAGATTTGCACAGTGTTGAGAATAATAATGAAATTATTTAGGGAAGAGCAGAATATATTCTGCCTCTTTTTATTTACTTAGTGTTTTAATGGGAATCTTCTTTCTTAAGATTTACATTGTTGAGAGTAATAATGTAATTATTTGGGGAAGAGCAGTATAAAAAGGAAGCCACTTTGGTACATGTTTTGGGGGCTTATGAAAATTTTGTGAGTGAAAATAGAATGTTTGGCTGAATAATTTTGACAGGTTTGAATGATGAAATATGTACTATTTTAATTTAATCTGGGCACACAAAAGAATTGTGTTTCCTGCTTTTATGAACTGGATGCAAGATAAAAGTGGGAGTCTTTCCTAAGTCATTCGTTGGTGTACTTTTAAGAACTGTTGGTTGAAGAGGATGTTGTAAAGTCAAGTTAACTTTTAACTTCAGTGAATTCATTAGTCAGATCATAAGATTAAACCAGGCTTTAATCAGTATGTAATATAGTATAACTATTTCCAATTAATTTGTTAGATACTGATCACTTTTTATATTGTTTAGTTACTACTAACAAGGCCTTTTCTCTTCTAATTAGTATATGGCAAGCCTGTGATTGCTAGTTCCCAAAACCAACAACAGTCAGAAAATATCTATTCCAGTAGTCAGGGAAAACCTGGCAGTCCAGAACTGGAAACAGAACCTGTATCTTCGGCCCAGGAGAATCATGAAAATGAACGAATTCCTCGCCCACTGAGTCCAACAAAATTGCTCCCCTTCTTATCTAACCCTTACCGAAATCAGAGTGATGCTGATTTGGAAGCCCTACGGAAGAAACTGTCAAATGCGCCAAGGCCACTAAAGAAACGGAGCTCAATTACAGAGCCAGAGGGTCCAAATGGGCCAAATATTCAGAAACTCTTGTATCAGAGGACCACTCTAGCTGCCATGGAAACTATTTCTACCCCATCATACTCCTCCAAACCAGCTATTGTGGCTACCAGCCCTGAAAGCCCAGCTGAAATCCAGAATCCATATCTAAGTTCAGAACCAGAGAAGGAAGTGATTTCCCTCTCTCCTGAACCAGTTTCCACAGAGGAAGTAGAAAGTGCCATTACAGAAGAAAATGAAATATTAGTGCCTTCTTCTGGTCTTGATTGTGTGCCTGAGGGAGTACCAGATACCAGTAATCTTACTGAGACTCATGTAGAAGAACCAAATTTAGAGGTATCCATCCCACTCGAAGTATATTTGGAGGAGTACCCACCATATCCACCCCCGCCATACCCATCTGGAGAACCAGAAGGATTAGGAGAGGATTCTTTCAGTATGCGCCCTCCTGAAATCACCGGACAGTTTTCCTTGCCTCCTGTAAGTAGTATGATACTTACTAATTTTTTACATTTAAAAAAAATTAGGTCTTATTCTACTCACAAGTAGTTGATAGAAGAAAATCAATTATTATAAGTACAGGCTAACAGTTATTATCTTTATGCAAAGATGTGTAGTTTAAAAGTTTGTAAAATGTATTTACTATTTAGAAATACTAATGTATAATAGGATTTTAAATTCTGCCATGATGTTGATTTTTGTACCCACTTATTGCTCAAATATGGGGAAACAAGAAAGGGAATTTGAGCTATATTAACTGAAATCAATCTAACTCAGACTTATGTGATGCAGTATTTTGGATACAGTTACTCATATGACTCCATTTTTGATTCACACTAAAATGATATTAACAAGACCTTTTCTGATTTAGTGTGTGGCAAGCGTATGATTGCTAGCGCTCAAAAGCAACAGTAGTCAGAAACTATTCTGGGAGTCAGGGAAAACCTGGCGGTCCAAGGGGAAAACAAAACCTAAATGCCAGTGTGTAAAAGTGGCATTTTTTTTCTTTTGCAAATTATAGTGTCCTTTTCTTAGTAAACAATCATTGATATTTTTCCTACTCAGTCTCAGATGGAGTATAAACTACGTGGTTTTCCGTTTCTGACTTATGTGGTTCCTAGGAAAATGTTTATTGTTGTTAACACAGCTATCAGATTGCCCATTTGGAGCCTATAAGTTATACACCTGTAGCCTTATACCTTTTATACTTTTCATGCTAAGGAGAAACAATTTCTAGCCATTGAATGTTGTGTGAAATGTATATCATATTGCCATTAAATATATTCATTCAGTAACTTTCTCCTAGAGACAACATAAAAAGAAATTTGTGTAGACACCAGTAATTTTAAGTGATGTAATAGGTGATAGAAAATTTTATTATTCTATGTATTGAGGATAAATTAGTCAATAAACATTTGTTAAGTGCCTGCTATGTGGCTGGCATTGTGCTAGATGCTGGGGATGCAAAGACAAAAATGAAATAGTACCTGCTTTCGAGGAGCAGGAAGTAAAAAAAAAAAGTATCTCTTGTCACTCTCAGTTTGTAGGATTTTGTTGTTGGAAAGAAAATTTTTTTTTTTTGGCTTTTTTTGGGTAGGCGGTTGGGATTAAGTGACTTGCCTAAGGTCACACGCCTAGTAAGTGTTAAATTTCTGAGACCAAATTTGAAGTCACATCCTCCCGACTCCAGGGCCAGTGCTCTATTCACTGCACCACCTAGCCGCCCGAAAAAAAACTTTTTAAAAATAATAAGCTCAAAAATACTTTAGTCAATGTATATATTTCCCCCTTTAAAAAAAAAAAACCATGGTGATTCAGAACATTGTTAAGCCTGATCATGGTTAGAATTTGTTCTTTTTATCTTTGCATGTAATTATTGATCCTTTTCACACTGAGCAATAGTACACTGAAAGAACTCTGATACTCTGCAGCAGAGACATCAAAGAAGATTCTGCAAAACTCTGCAAGGCGACCCAACCAGATTACATGTAATTGAAAAATGTTTAATAAAATAAATAAAAATACAGTCCAGCATAGATAATGTGAATTCATGGTTTTCTAAGTCAGTATGTCACTGGCAGCAAGCTTTCTGAATGTGACACCAGTGCTCTGCATCTATTATCACAAGCTAATCTGAGTATTTACTTACTAGAAACTTGGTCAGTGTTCCTTCCCAACTTAAAAAACATAGAATTTCCCTTGGCACATCAAGTAGATAATTTACTTATCTGCTTCAACTGTGGCTAATTTTTGATGCTTCACAGAAAATCAGCTTCCTGCCACATTAAATTACACCCTTGACTTATAAATTAATTGTGTTTTCAGTAGTTTTTGTACCAGTTATATGTCTAATTCATTTAGAATTTGTTTCTGATTTATTTATACTTACATATGGATAAGCCTTGACTTCGTATATTTTCTCTTTTCTTTCAGGGCAAAAGGACAAACTTGAGAAAAATTGGCTCAGAGAGAATTGCTCATGGAATGAGAGTGAAATTCAATCCCCTTGCTTTACTTTTAGATTCATCTTTGGAAGGAGAATTTGACCTCGTGCAGAGAATTATTTATGAAGTACATTTACTATTGGCAAATTGTTTTAGATGTGACTTTAATTTTATTAAATTCATATGGGAAAACTACTATTTAAAAAAATAATATCCTAAACTTTTTTTTAAGCCGGGCCGGGACTCTTAGGAAACACCCAGATAGGATTAAGATGCAACTTCAGACTTCATGTCAGCTCTTTGACAGTGTGGGAATTGGGCGTCACCGCGGGGTCTTTTAAAGTCCTTTCTCGTATCTCATGGAATAATATTAACACTCTTGAAATAACGTTTATTAAATACTCATATACGGTCTTTTGGTTTCTTTATGAAGTTAGCTAATTAGATACAGTCCCTGCCCTCTGAGGCCGGTGGTCTGGAATATTTTTATTTGCTTTTTCTCCCTTTCCTGTATTATACAGGCCCTACCTAGAAATTTGTTTGTTGAAAATTAAGGACAGAGAAACAAAAATGATGTTAAAGTAGCTTCTGCAGAAAAAAACGTCCCTTCCCTCATTCATGTTTTACTTTATTACATTGTGCCATCACTTGATGTGGTGGTTTTCTTATTTGTGCAGTTAATTTTGGTATAATGAATCTTAGTTCTGTTGGATTTCAGTTATGTTCTAAGAAAACAGCCTTGAACGTATTACATGGCACAAAATTTGAATGATTTCTTCCCCTTCGTTTTGTTTTATAGGTTGATGATCCCAGTCTACCTAATGATGAAGGTATTACAGCACTTCATAATGCTGTTTGTGCAGGTCACACAGAAATTGTGAAATTCTTGGTACAATTTGGCGTGAATGTAAATGCTGCAGATAGTGATGGATGGTAAGGGTTACCTATAGCTGCCTGAGATGCTATTCAAATGAAGTAGTCTAGATTCAGAAAATCAGTTATTCATTGTTAATTATACATCTCATGTGTGCAGGGTGGTTTATCAACACAGTATGTAGGAGGTCATAGGGCAGTATCATTATCATCGCAGTCATTATCAAATAATTGGTATAGAACTGACATCAATTCAGAGGAAAGAGAGAATTACTTATCCTTCAATGTTTATTAAGAGACCGATTATGAATGGATAGTACTATTCTAAGAACAATGAAATATATTTGGTTTGTCTTGTAATTTATATCCATCTGCTTTGCATGTGTTTCTCTTGTATGATCTTAAAGGGAGTTATGCTTGCTTTTGGTCAATAAATGTTAATGATCACTACAAAGTAGTAAAACCTGAAATGAATGTATTTAGTTGCTTCCCCTCTCTCTGGCCTGCCACAGTGACAGGACCTTCAGGATTATTGTTGTAATGCTTTCTATAATATCATACAAAAGTAAAGATGGCAGAAAAGTGACCAGTCACAAAATGTATCAGAGTCAAGAGTTTTGATCTCTCTCTGACCCGATTAACTGTCAATCAGCAGTCAGCAAGCATTTATTGTGTTTGCTGTGTATTGGGCGCTGTGCTAATCACTGGGGATGCAAAGAAAGGAAAATAGTCCCTGTCCTCAAGGAGGGTACAGTCTAATGGAAAGCATAGCATACAAACAACTGTGTACATATGATGTGTATATATATATATATATATATATATATATATATATATATATAAATAATATGTTGGAGGGTAATCTCAGAAGAATACAGTAGCATTAAGGGGGATTGGGAAGATTTCTTGCTGAAAGTGAGGCATGAAACCAAGATACAGAGAAGAGGAGGAAGAATATTTCAGTTATGAAGACAGTCAGTGAAATTCCACTTTCTGACCCCATTAATTGTGACATAGGGGCCAGGGTGACTTTTGAAGTCAGACCATAACAAAGGTCTATAAATGTAATGTTCCAATAGGGACTGTTAAGCAATTAAAATTAAAATGTATAAAAACACTCATTTCCTATGTTACTAGTTTGAGGAGTCTAAGATTAAGGACACACAAGAGAAAAGTCAAAATCATAGGGTGAAATTCCCTCTAAATGTCGTATTCTGGAAAGCCAGAGAAATTTCTTCTATTTAACTCTCATGCTAAAGTCTTCTTGGTTTGAGTATAAGAGAGGGAATCTAAATGGTCCCTCCCACCTCCTTTTACAGCCATGTGTTCCTCTGCCTTCCCTATTGCTTGTGGTTTATTTTAGAACATTGCTCAGTTGTATAACAGTATTCTTGAGATGCTTCCAGGAGCCCTCTTAGGAGATGTTACCACAGTGTGTCCAGCAAGGGGATCCAGTCCAACAGAGTAACCATTTTAAAAATCATCGATTAGTTTTGTTTTAAATGAAATAACTTTGATTTTTTTCCATTTCAAACTCTTTAATAATTCATGGGTGGTTTTCTGTTTTTAGTTGGTTGAAAATAGAATTTCATGTGGGTAATTTAATGACTAGATCCCTAATATGGGCCTATGCTTTCATCAGTATAGGGGATTCTTGGTGAACTGCCTTTCTGCTAATGCAAGCAGCCATTCTTTTGCAACTTAAAGAGTCTTAGGAAGGGGCATGGTATGCACTGAGAGGCTTGGTAACTTGGATAGTCACACATGAAGAATACATCAGAAGTGGGGACTGAACTCAGGAATTGTTGATTCCTAAACAGGTCACCTACCCACTGTGCTGTATTACTTCTCATCTCCAGAACTGTGGAGGGGACATTCCCTGTTGAGTAAAATGTATTTCTGAATTCATCTCTGTGTGCATGTGAATTCTTCCCTCCTTTGTTCAGTGTGGTTCAAGTGTCAGCTACTTCCCCCAATTCTTTTCTCCTTATTTGTGTAGATATCGACTTAAGTACCTGTATTATGTCAGATCATTTTCCCTAACCTTTCTTTCCCTTATCCTCAGTGTATTCCTCTTCCCCACTCTTTCCATTCTTCTCTTAAGATCATCAAGACATAACAGAGCCACTCCTAGGATTTGTCTAATTAGACTTCCTCTGTGAGTTATGATGATGGTAGGGTTCAGAGGGGAACACTTGTATCATCTCCTCATATTTGAATGTAAGTAGTTTATCCTTCTTTAGTCCTTTTATTTGTCTTTACTTTTTTACATTTCTCTAAATTCCTGTGTTAGAATTTCAAGATTCTATGTAACTTGTCTTTTCATCAGGAATGTTTAGAAGTTCTTTATTTAATTAAGATGCATTTTCCCCCTGTAACTGTACTCAGTTTTGCTGAGTAAGTTCTTGGAATGTAAGTCCACATCCTTTGCCTTCTGGAATATCATACTGGAAGTTCTTTGCTCCTTTACAGGGGTGGATTTATCATGTGTGATCCTAGTTGTTGCTCCTCAATGCTTGAATTCTTTCCGGTCTCTTGTGGTATTTTTTTTCTTTGACCTGGAAACTCTGGATTTTGGTTATGCTGTTCCTGGGAGTTTTCATTTTGGGGGGTCTTTCAGATGGTGACTGGTATGTTAGATTGTTTCTCTTTCTACTTTTCCTTCTGCTTCTAAGAGGTCTGAGCAGTTTTAAGATTTCTTGAAAGATGATGTGTAGGCTTTTTTTTTTGGTCATGGTATTCAGATAGTCCAGTGATTCTTAAATTTTATTTTTCCTTGATTTTTTTTTTAGTCACTTGTTTTTTGCTTTTCCCCTCAGTATTTTAACTTTGTTTTAATCTTGTTGTCTAACAGAATCATTGATTTCTATTTGGTCCATTTTATTTTCACAGTGTTTGGCGCTTGGATGATATCTTGTGCCAGACTTTTAATTCCTTTTCCAGTTCTTTCTTCCAAAGTCTTTTCTTTTCTTATTTTTTTTTCTCACATGCTCTCATTTCTTTATAAAACCATTTTAAACTTATCTCTTCTAGGAATTCTAGGTGAGTTTGTGCCCAACCTGTGTTTTCTTTGAGGGTTTGCTTATAGGTGCTTTGGAGTCATTTACTCCTTCTAGGTTTGTTTCTTGAATGGCCCTGCTTCCATTAAAATCTTTTTATGGTGGGATTCTTTTTTTTTGTTTGCACATTCTTCCAGCTTGTTTTTCCTGATTTTAGACTTGATGTTAGGGCTAGGTTCTTCTATACTTCTGGAGGGAAGGTCTGGGCTGGTTCTCTTGCAGCTTTCTTGGGGTGTTGAATGTTGTATTATTTCAGGATCTCAGGGACATACTAGGAACCTGAAATCTTTTAGTGTTCCCACAGTGTTCTTATCCATAGCACAGTATGATTTCTGCCCCACTGGTCTTGAGTTTTACAAGTTCCTGACCTGGGTTTGGGTGTGAGAAACAGCAGACTGAGTAATTGCTGTATTCCACCCCTGTCAGCTAGCTGGGAAGCTCTGTTAGATCAGAGTGACAGAACTGTAGGTTCCTTTTTGTTTGCAATTCCTACTGTGGTTATTGTTTGGTAAGCTTTAGACGTCACTAAATGCTAAAACTGAGACCATTTTCTTCTGGTGCCACATTGCTGCTGCTGGCTTCTGAGCTTCCTCCTTTATTCATATATTGCCCAGTTCTCTTCGTGGGGAGTTCTGCACCTAAGTGAGGGTCACTTTTTCAGTCTATCCTGCATCTGTGACCCAGACCTAGGTAGTGGGCAGCAAAGCTGCCAGTTGTTAACTTGTCTCCATTTTGATGCTTGAATATAGGTCTGGAGGTGCTGTGTATAGTTCTAGGATGTCTTCTTCCCCTAGTACATAACCTCTCTTTAGGTGGTGGAATGCTTCATGCCCAGCAGTATGGTTACTGCCTATTCTTATACCCCAAACTTCCCCTTTAAGATGACCTCCTATCTACTTTGGATATTGTAGCTACCTTTACTTGTTATGTCTCCCATTAGAATGTAAACTCCTTGAGGACAGTGACTATTTTTATTTTCTTTGCATCCCCAGTACTTGACATGGAGGAATAAAGGCTTGTTGATTGATTTCAAGGCTATGTTTCATTGATGGATATAAAGCATTTCTGCTGGTAACTAAGGTGCTTTTGGGAAAGACCACTGAAATAGAGGATAGATTTAAACAGAGTTGCTTCTACAATTGTGTCAGTAGAATAACTTTCATTGAAATTTGTAAAAAACACTTTTAATTTACATATGAATTTTTTCTTTCTCATAGGACTCCATTACACTGTGCTGCTTCTTGTAATAATGTTCAAGTGTGTAAGTTTCTGGTAGAATCAGGAGCTGCTGTGTTTGCTATGACTTACAGCGACATGCAGACTGCTGCAGATAAATGTGAGGAAATGGAAGAAGGCTATACTCAGTGCTCACAGTTTCTGTATGGTATGTATTAATTCAGTTGGTCATCTGGATAATGAGCAAGGTTTCTTGATACTGAAAATGTCTAATAAATAAAGTAGTATAGGTATTTTTTAAAGATTAAATTGAGAACTTTTCCCATGCTGTAGCAATAAATGTCCCTATTCCTGACTTTAAGGGTGTCATAAAATAGTGGGTTGGGAGCCTGGAGGCGTGAATTTTCATTGTGCCTCTGCCTCTTACTAGTCTGTGATCCTATGTAAGTTCTTCTATCAGTCTGGTGCCACATTTCCTTATCTTTAAAATGAAGATAAATTGAATAATCTCTGCAAATCCTTCTCCTTTTTGTCTTGGTATGCCCAGTACCTAACAGATCACCTTGCACATAGTAGACCCATAACAAATTCATTTGGCTTCCTTGAAATCCAACTCTCTTGCTTCATTGTGGTGTAGAAATGTGACCCTAGATTCTCTAGGTCTGTTCTGGCAAGTTCTATTAAGATGAAAAGACTTATTTTGAAGTTTTAATCAAAGAGAGGCTGTGATCTGTTTTACTAGATGGAGTACCTACACCAACGAAGGCATAAGTCATTGAGTTATAGCTCTTGAAGTTATTGAGATATCTTTAGAGAACTTAGGTAAATTTTGGTCTTATCAATGGCGTTTCCCTCAGATCACAGACCTCTCCAGCTCAGGGATGGAGAACCTGTAGCCTTGAGGCCACATATGGCCTTCTAGGTCCTCGGGTGCAGCCTTTTGACTAAGTCCAGGTTTTAAAGAACAAATCCTTTTATTAAGGGGATTTGTTCAGTGAAGTTTGGAGTGAATCAAAGGGCCACACTTGAGGACCTAGAGGGCCACATGTGACCTTAAGGCCATAGGCTCCTCAATCCTGGTTCTAGATTATACCCCAACCATTCCTCATACTGTGAGATTCTTATCCTTTCCTCCCATTAGTCTCTTTAGAGGAGCTATCTTTGAGCTGGAGGGCCTTCCCATATGACTTCTGACCATCATTGGTTATTGGTTCACTTAGTATATGTCTGTATCTCATCCTTCACACTTACCATATGGTCAACCTATTTAGTGTTCTCATTGTACATTTCCTTGATTCTTGTGTGTAGTTCATTGTTTGCAATATGCTGCAGCGTATTTATACTCACAGTGTGCTCTTCCATCGTTCCTTTGCAATTTTTATTCTAAAGGAATTGTTTTTTATCCATCATTTGTAGCCATGTGCCATTACTGGAACAATATTGGTGCCAAAAAAAGATTTTTATTTCAGTGAACAGCTTGGATCATTGAAAACTCTGCACAATTTTCCAAATGCAAAATAGACTACTTTCTGCCTCCTATTCATTTCTGAACCCAGTACACCTGCTGTTTACATTTAAGATGTGTGCACTGGTAGACTAACTTAGTGGATTGTCCATCTAGTTTCATGTTATAAGCTAGCTGAAAGACATTCCTCGTTACATTTTTTTCTGAATGATTGTGGGTCTACTTGGAGACATGCTATAGTATTCTGGGACTTGATAAAATCAGCACAGTGTCATTTACAAAGAGGAACATCTATAGGATCTTGCTGTCTTTACAGAATCCTTTTTCCATTTGGACTCTGTGCAGAATACTCTCTTAATAGAGTGGCAGATATCTTTGGTAAGAATACCTCTTCTCTATGTTATAACTTTTAATTTTGATAGAGGATTATAAGTAAAGTTACTACTGTGGTTGCATCTATTAGTGAATCTTGCATGATCTTAAAATGCATGGGTGACTGTTTTATAGGGTGGTTGAGAACTTGCAGTGCTTTAGAAAATTGTCAAGTGACTTTTTATTAATAGCAAACAGTGGAATATCATATTCTTTGCATTAAATTATGTGGCTTGGAAGATTTCATATGTTGAAGAGTTTTTGAAAAGCCTACCCAGTTGATACTCTTAATATGTGTACTTCAATTTTATAAAGATTTTATAGAACTTAAACAGGCTGATGAGTTGTTAGTTATGATGTCCTTTGAGTCATTCCTGCCCCACCCCTCCCCCTCAATCACTAGTTATCTTTCCCTTTTTCAGATATGTTTAAAAAAAACTCTTATTAATTTCAAAATTGTTGTCCCTGGCAGCTTTCTCCCCGTGTGTGCTTGATCTTTTTTGGTTTCTCCTGCCGTCTTCTTCATCCTTAGCGTTATTTGTATTTCCCTGTATTGAAGCGTCATGGACTGACGTGTCAGAGTTCAGATGTGGTAGTTTCACTGTCAGAGATGAGAAATAGTTGTTAGATAAGTGCTGATAGGTCTGTTCCATTTTTCATCTATTTATTGCTCTGTTGATCACCTGGTTTCATTTAAAAATTCTCCTTAGGTCTATTGCCAAACTTGCTGCAGACCAAGAAAGATAGAAAGTTAGGATGGGGCCATATTGGGAAGAGCTTTAAAAATTAGAGTTCACGTATAATACTAAAGCTAACAAGGAGCCTCTAGAGTTTGAGGTGGGAACAGGACATGTGATATAATTCTGCACTTTAGGAAAATCACTTTGGGGGCTGTGTGATGATGAAGTGGAGTGGGGAGAGACTTGAGGCAGGAACATCATTGGTTTACCACGTGTCATTGTTTTAATAAGAGGCTATTGTTGTTATTTATTTGTTTTCATTCCAGTCCTCATTTGGGGTTTTCTTGGCAAAGATACTGGAGTGGTTTGCTATTTCCTTCTCCAGTCATTTTATAAATGAGGAAACTGAGGCAAACAGGGTGAAGTGACTTGCCCAGAGTCACACAGCTAGGAAGTGTTTGAAGCTATTACCATAGTCCAAAGAATTAACGTAGTGGTTAGCCTACTGATGATAAGCTTTTTCTTATTTTATATAGCCAGACTTCTCCTTGGAACAGCAGATGTATCCACTGTTCCCAGGACTGTATGCGAAGTCTTTCCAGGTTGGTAGAATCTGCTCTCGAAGCCTTTGGGTAACTCAGGGTTACCTTCACACCGTAGTGGGATGGGTGGCACTGAGGTATTTAGTAGATCAGTGAGGTAATAATAATATTTCAAGTGACTGAAACTGAGCATCAGAAGGTGGTCATAAAAACGTGAAAATAAAGGTCGTCTTGAGATAGAAAGCAATGAGATGTATAGAGGCGGACGTACACACGCGCATTACGTAAATGAGGGCACTGAGGCTGAAGTTATTTCTTGCACATTTAACTAGATGAAATAAGCTCAAATATTTTCAGACTAATTGAAACTTTTTAAACTAAATTCACAAATATTGAATACCATTTATACTTCTAAAAGGACAAAACGTTTTCTTTCTAAAATGTGTTAGTATTTTGTTTTTTAAATAGAGTAAGTAGGACCGCGTTTTCTTGACGACCCGGGGTCGTTATGATGAATAACGGCCCCTAACACGTCTATGGTAAGTGGCGCCCCTAGCGCTCACCGGGATGTGTAAAGCTGTCTGCTTCTGCATAAAGCGGTCCCGGGCTGGCGTGTTTGAGTTTTTAACTGCTTTGTATAGTTTTTCTTTCTGTCTGCACTGTCAGCCGTTACTTTATTGGTACCATTAATCTGTTTGCTTCCAGCGGCCCCCTTCTGATTTGCTGCTTCTCGTCTGCCGTGGACAGGCTATCACCGTGCGAGCAGACTAAGTGAAAATCTGAGAGGCTTTCCTCGTGAGGAAAAAGGCGTGGGTTGGTGTCCCCTCTGTCGTGATAGATTGTTATCATGGTTATTTGTATATTTGTCATCTCATTACTGCATTTTGATTTATCTTTTTATCAGTCCCAGCAATTAGCTTAAGTTCTCTTCATACAGTGGTTGCTGAACTGTTTGATGATTGGCCCACTTTTGCGGGGAGGGACTGGTCTTTGTATGAAGCTTCCAGAACGAGCAGCACAGACCACAATGTTAATAGGATTTTTTGGGTTAAGGAGTCATCGTGTGCTCCGGGAGTTAGGGAGAGATGTGTGGAGAAAGCCGAGCATGACTAGACCTGGGTATTGCATCCTGTAAGTTTATATTCTTATTCACAAGGTTATAGGTTTTGTGTAAAAAGATTTTGTTAAAAAAATAGCTAGTAGGGTAGGTGCTATTATCATTCGCATTTTACAGGTGGAGGAGCTAAATCTGACTGGTTACATGATTTACTCAGGGTCACATAGTTAATAAATGTGAGAGACAATATTTGAACTGTCTCCCCAACTCCCAAATCCAGAACTCCATGCTCCCTAGCTGTCATGAAAATAAAAAATAAGAACAAAAAAGACCCCACCTTGTCAAATTGTTCATCACTGTTGATGACTGTATTAGGGGATATTGTCACCATATCAGATACTACTCTGTTGAATAAACAAAGGCAAGGAAAGCACTTCACATAAAAACAAATTCCTGAATAGTGATAACAAGGAACTGTTTATATGAAGGAATTTGAGTTTAAAGTATTCTTTGTGGCAGTGTGTTTTGCCAAGATGGAAGTCGTTTGTCTTATGTTGAATGCTTTTCGGAGTAGGCAGTTGCCATCTTAAATCCAATGTCCGCATTTTTTGATTATGACCTAAGACCATCAGGAAAGAGAACAGAACTGAGATGGATAGGTAACAGTGCCCCATTCATTTCCTTAAAATGCCTTTGCTAATTTAATTAGTAGGTGAGCTCTTGAGGACAGGTTTGATGACTTGTTCTTATTTTCCTGAACTTTTTTGCTATGTACTGACTAGTTTTCTCTCTTTCTGCTGTCCCTTTTGCCTAACTCGTCTCCATTCTTTCCTAACTATTGTGAGTATAGCTCTGGATGAAACTAAAGAAACAAAGCCAGCTGAATCCATGTGTCTATAATCCAACTTCAGTTCTAGTTGGTTTGATACAGATTGATATTACTGTCAGACTTCTTCTGGCCACCTAGCCACTTAGCTTATATTATGAGACAGTATAAAGAAAACCTGTTAATATGTAATTACTTTATTGAACCCACATAGCACTGGCTGAAGGCTGTGGGAGACTGGCTTGTAGGGTATATGTAGTCTGCAACTACTGATGCCTTGGTTTAGCTCATTATATTGTCAGTAAGCATTTATTAAGCACTGACCATATGCCAGGTATGGTACTAAGTACTGGGGGTACAAAAAAAGGGTAAAAGACAATCTTAGCCCTCATGGAACTCCCAAACTAATGGGGAGGCAACAGGCAAATCGTTCTTTGCAAACAAGATATTTACCAGGTAGATTGAAGATAATCAGTAGGAGGCATTTGCATTAAGTCGGGTCAGGAAAGGCTCCTTGTAAAAGATGAAATTTTAGCTGAGACTTGAAGTAAGCCAGGGAAGTGAAGAGGCCAAGATGAGGAGGGGAGGTATTCTAGGCACAGGAGAACAGCCAGTCAAAATGCCTAGAGTAGAGAGAATGGTGACTAATGTGAGGGCTGTCAGCAAGGAGGCTGATGTCAGAGGATTGCAGAATACCTTTGGGGGAAGTAAGGTATAAGAAGATTGGAAAGGTAGGAGGGGGCCAGTGTGTAAAGGGCATTGACTGCCAAACAGAGGGTTTTATGTTTGATCCTGGAGGTGATAGGGAGCCACTGAAGTTTATTGAACTCATTAAACTCTTCCTCAATGCACAGTCAACACTTAAACTTATGTCCCATTGTCCTTTTCACTCATCCATTCAAAGTTGATATCCTACTCTCTTGTTTGGCTGCAGGACATTTCTTTTTTTTTTTTAAAAAATAGTCTTTATGATCTGGCCCATTGTTAACCCTTCCTAATACTAGAATTTTTTTTTTTGAGGGGGGAGTAAAAATAGTTGAACCTTGGCTCATAATATATAACTATCCTAAATTTTTTGGTTACCTTGCACTGTAGTTAAGACAATAGGATCATAGATTTTGGACCAGAAGGGACTTCAGAGGTCATCATCCATCTTCATCATTCTACCGTTGAGGAAACCAAGGCACAGAGAAGTGAAGAGACTTAGAGCTAGTGGTTGTCGGAGGTGATATCTGAATTAACTCAGGTCTTCATGGCTCTAAGTCCAGAGTCTTATCCACTGTACCAAGTTGTTTGACAGTGATAAGATTCCCTCTAATTTCCCCCCAAAGTCAATGAGAATGATACTTGTGTAAATGAATTGAACTGATAAAATTTGTTTGGAAGGTTTTTTTTAAGGTATGGTTTTTACCTGTTTCAGATTACAAAAGCAAATTTATGACTCTTAATTTGTATACAGAAGCATATGATTAAAAAATGTACTTCAATTCCTGGTAATGTGGAAGCAGAGCTCAAGGTGTTATCTTCAACGTAATAAGACTTCCACAATGAATCTTTTTTTCCCCTCAAAACAGTGGTTTAGCAAATTTTTTAATTTGTAGGGTTATATTATAATTTAGTCTAATTATACTTGTAAATATAATTGTCATGCTTTGGTTTTTCTGTTCAAATGAGAAGGTTTGAAGTTCACTTGTCCCCATTTGGAGAAACCTGAGCCTTCCAAGGAGGTGGATTGGCAGAGTCTTCTGTTTGTAAAGAATAACCTTGGATTTCTAATTTCCTTGTTGTCTAGAGACACAGTTTTAGGTGCAGTGTCTTAGTGTTGCTTATTTAGTAGTAATATTGCACTCATGATGGTTGGCATACGCAGTTCAGCTGAAGACTCACTATGTTTGAAAGAGGGAATGTTTCCTTGGCTTTTGAAGATGCAGAGGTGAAAATAATAGTTTACTTTGAATTACTCAAAATCTTATTATCTAGATTGTAGATTATTCAGGTCCTTTTCTTCAGCTCACATTTTTCCCTTAGTCTTTTTTGGCTCCTTAAAAAAAAACCCCAACACCACTGCTCATTAGCACTGCTTCTCAAAAGGTGGGAGGCATAAGGAGAAATATATGTCAGTTTGGATACTAAATTGATGCAGTAGAAAATATGCTAGATTTGGAATCAGAGATGGTAGGTCTGAATCCCAGCTCTTCTCCTTCCTAGCTGTATGTGCTAGAATGAAAGAATAAAAGCATTTATTATTAATTGATGGCTACGAATACAAGCTAAAATTCATACAGCACTTTAATATTTGCAAAATACTTCACAGTGATTATCTCATGTGATCCTTGCAATAGCCCTGGGGGGCAGGTGTTGTTATTGTCCCCATTTTATGGATGAGGAAACAGGCTGAAAGAAGTGACTTGCCTAGGGTAACGTGGCTAGAAGTTGTCTGAAGCAGGAGTTGAACTTCGTCTTCCTATCTCCATATTTAGAACTCTTATCCATTGTTCCACCTAGCTGACTCTGTGTGCAAAAAATATTGGACTGAGAATAAAAGTGGAAAGAAAATACAGTCCTTGCTCTCAAGGACCTTGAATTCTAATAAGGGGAGACAACATAGAGAGGAAGTTGCAACTACAAGTCATATAGAAAGCCTTTTGGTCCATAGAGTGTGGTGGCAAGACAGATGGTGTAGTGAGAAAATCCTAATCTCCCTGACCCCATGCAGTTTAGTCCAGTATTTCCTTAAAAAGTCCTGAAACTGTTCTTAAGATTTTATTGGCTCACGGGGCAAAAGCTTGGACTGTTGACGTTATTTTCTGGTCACCTGAATACAAAACTATAAGAAGCTCCAGCAGCTCTCAGACATGTGGCAGACCATCATGGGCAACTGAGGCTGGGGAGTCATTCACAGCTGAATCACCTTCCAAGATCCTTGATGCACATCCTTATTAGACATCTTTGCCCAGCTATGGCTAAGTATTTTGTTAAGTGTTAAGTGTTAAATGTGTTAAGTGTTAAATGATCTATGAGTTTCTCATTTTTAATCAGAACTTACAGGAGTCACTAAAATAACCACAGTGTTTTAGTCATTCAATTTAGCCACCTAATTTTGACTCCAATTTAACAATGTAATAGGTATGTATTTAACACTTACAGACTATGGAACTGGACTGGGACAGCCTTTTTGCTCTAAAAGTAATGCTTCGGGCAAAGAATCTCCATTTAGAAACATAGATAGCAACTGTTAAGGACATTTGAATTGTATGGCATTCAACTAAAGTTCTCTGGTGTTACTTTTATCTTTAACTTTTTTGAGAAGTTTGTCTATGTTGCAGAAGAAAAAAAAATCATTAAATTATTGGTGCAAGAATAATAACATTCCAATCTATACCTAGTTCCTGTCCCTTGCATGTTATGTAACCAGATAGCCCCAAGACTTGAATTATGTAAATATAAGTTATGACTGATCTTTTCAATGTAACATCTTATACACACACACACACACACACACACACACACACACACACACACACACACACACACTTTGCTTTTTGGAGGGGGGAATGCAGGGCAGTTGGGGTTAAGTGACTTGCTCAAGGTCACATGGCTAGTAAGTGTTAATTGTCTCAGGCTTGATTTGAACTCAGGTCCTCCTGACTCCAGAGCTGGTCACTGCGTCACCTAGTCGCCCCCAGTGTAACATCTTGATGGCATTTTCCTTTTCTGTTGGTAGGAGTTCAGGAGAAAATGGGCATAATGAATAAAGGTGTCATCTATGCACTATGGGATTATGAACCTCAAAATGATGATGAACTGCCCATGAAGGAAGGAGACTGTATGACAATCATCCGAAGAGAAGATGAAGATGAAATTGAATGGTGGTGGGCGCGGCTCAATGACAAGGAAGGATATGTGCCTCGAAATTTGCTGGGAGTAAGTTACTTTTTTTTAAAGGATGTTTTTCAATAAGGCTTTAGAAAGAGGAGACTTTGAAAAAGGTGCAGGATAACAATATTCTCACATGATTTCCCTTGAGGCTAGGCTATTTGTGGCTATGGAAAAGAGTGAAGTTACCTAGTCCAAGTGAGAATTGAGCCAGTGATTGTGACCTTATTAATACTATGCTCTAATTCCCCAAGTATCCATTATAGGCAGCCCTAGGCTTATGGGACTTACAGAGGGAATAGAAGGCAATGGAGATTAAAAACAAATAATAGAAGGAGATTGAATATAAGAAATCAAATAACGTAAGAGCCTTTTCTCTTTTTTGGACCCAGAGCTGTGATTTGATTGTTGTGGGGAGCTCCTCAGGATGTACTCCTTGTACCAGCGCAGATCCTCATGTGGACTCTGCAGTGTGGGGAGCTTCACTGAGAGATTAAGGGAGCTGGGGGCTACCCTGCCCATCTGGGTGAGAGCTGACACTGGAACCCAGGTCTTTCTGATTCCACTATGCTACAGGAATAAGAACGTAGGAAAATTATAGTAGTTTCTTAGTATTGTGGACGTGCTGACCGTAGGTGAGAGATTTGTTTAGCACCTTTTTGAAGGAGGGATGTGGTCTGGCAGAGAGGAGTGTGGGAGAATATATTCAGTTGAAAAAAATGACATATTTGAAGGTGTAAGCATATTCACTTTAATTATTTGTGGCCTCTTTTAGGTCTGTTATTAAAAAAGAACAAAATAAGTAAAGAGATTTGGTAGACTGAGTTACAGAATACAAACCAGTAGTATAGTGATGGTTTCTAAAAGTGATGCATGAGATACCTAATTCTTGTTAGAATACCGCATGTAGTTTTGGTTATAAAACGGAAATAACTGGGGAGGGAAGGCAGAAGGAACTTAAATGACTTTCCTGGGTCACAGCTAGCAAATGTCATGGGCTGGATTTGAATTCAAGCCTTCCTAACTCGAGGTCCTGAGCATCTATTTACTATGGCAGTGAGGCAGTGAGGATGCCTAGGTGGTTGTTAGAGTCCAGGTGTAATGTGATTAGTGCATGAATCCGGGTTTTGCTTGTAGGAATGATAAGATAAGGCCTCCTATTTAAAATTTTGGGACTTAACCCATGGCCTAGGTACCAACAATAAAGAAAAGAGCAGTTGAAATGATATTCTAATTTAGAAGTCTGTCTTGATTGTACTTCACCCTATTCCTCTGTCCTTTATCCATCACCTGTGTTATGTACCCAATATGCCTTGCTTTTTTGTCTAAGAAAACTAATTAAACACTAGGGTGTTTCATGGGGGTTATGTATTGAAATAGACTTTTACTTTCCTGTAAAGTTAGGAATTAAAACAATATACTGTAGCCCATAAAATAAGGGGTCTCTTTCAAATGTCAGCTGAAAATGTGAAAAACTTAGGGTTTTACTTTACTTTTTTAGGACTATGAAGGAAGTAAGTTGGCATTAGTGCTTACATTTTTATAGCACAATAGAGTTTGTAAGTGCTTTTTCCTCACACTAATACTGTGAGATATCATCTCCATTTTATATGTAGAAACTGAGGCTCAGAGTGGCTTAAGTGATGTGTCCTACAGTCTTATAATTAGTGAGAAGCATGTGAACCCCCACATCTTTTCCTTCTTAATAGTCTCTTTTCTGCTTCAACACGATGCCTCCAATTTTGACAGTGTTTCTGAAAGGTTGTACTTAGAACCCGTTGCTCCAGGTTTCTATTGGATAAATTTAGTGGTTGTTTTCCAATTAAAGGGGCAATATGCTTCCATGTAATGGGAAGATTGTCCAGTGATTGAGTATGTAAACAGGTAATCACATGCAGGCATTTTCTTCAGTGGTATTTGCCCATGTGTTACCAGAAATAAATATACTGAAGATTTTAATCTCTAACTTAATCTTGGATTTCTTGAGTATTTCTCAAATCTTTTTTGGAGATTAAATTTCATGTGCACTTTTTTTTTTTGTGCTTCATTTGAGACTTGAAGTAGATAAAGAAAATTCATTGGCTTCAAAATCCAAATTTACATATATTTGCCAATTACCTTTTTTTCCATCAGAGAAATGTTATTCCTTTTCTGTGTTGCACTGACACAATTTAGGTGTGTTTCAGTTTTTTCCCTTCACTCTGTGTCTTTGAAGCATTCTCTTGGTAGAGGAGTAGAGGGAGACTTGAGGTGAGCAGTTGAATTACTAGTGTAATTTACTCATGGATTGAAGTGTGGAAACTTTGTGACTCTCACTAGTAGCTCCCTTATAGTACTCTGTGTATCTCTCTTCCACCCCTCCCCCAGCACTCCATATAAAGAGGATTTAAAAATTTTTGTATTACTGTACCCCTCCACCTTTATCTTCACTCCCACTATGATCTTTTGATATCTTCCTCAATAGTATCAGAACTTAGTTGTTCAATATAATTTAATACAATTTAATACACATATTAAATTATTTTTTAACTCTTTCCTAGCTGTATCCAAGAATTAAACCACGACAGAGGAGCTTGGCATGAAACCTCATGGAATCTTTATGAAGTACTAATCTGTGTTATTAAAAAGGAGTAATGTGATTGGTGTGGGCACAGTTTTCGAGTCTCTATTTCCATGACAATGTAACTAACTTGAAAGCAGTGAAGAATGTGCTTTCGAAGCAAATGAAGGATTGACTGATTCAATTGAGAACCTTCGACACACTGGAATGGTGCTTATAAGCAAGTCGTATTTGCTCTTTTGGGGTAAAGAAATTCCATACTTCAGCATGCGGCATTCCCAAGGACAATGCTGAAATGACATCGAAATGTTCTGTTTTAAAAAAAAAAAAAAGGAAAAAACAGTAGGAAATTCACATCCTGCCTAAGTGACTTTATTTTGGAGCCTGCTTCAGTAATTGACTGTGATAATCTTGTGCACACCAGAGCAGCCTATTGCCATCTCAGCCTGCCCAGAAGCACCGAGGAGCACCTTTTGATAAGCAGAGCATTTTCTCAAATGACTCAATTGAAGTTGTGAAGAGACAGTACAATAGTCCTGAAAAACCATTACCTAGTCTTAAAGTGAGCAATAACTTTATATGAGTGCTGTAACATCTTAAGATTTACACATATATTTTGAATATTATGCTATATTATATGTAATTTAGATTTAGAATCTTGTTTTTCACCTGAATTTTGAGTCTGTATTTATTGTCTTTTGTATTTTGGAATTTACACGTAGAAACATTCTGTAGACTTAACCTTTAAAATTTGTCAGAATTTTATCTGATTTTATTTTTTTGTCAATTGTGATAAATAAAATTTTTTTGTCTCTTTATTGTCTGTCTCTGATTTAAGTTCTTGGTATCGAAAGCAGGCTTTGACTAAACATGGGAACTCCCACTTCTTGGGTATCTTAAACAACTCAGTAAAGCAATTAACCTATGTATTACAGAAATGTGGGCCCCTTAAATTTAACTTGTCACCAATAACAATAATGATAGCTCACACTTATACATATGGTCCTGGAAGGTAGGTGCTATTATTATCTCCATTTTGCAGGTGAGTGAACTGAGGCTGAGAGCCTAGGGTTACATGGCTAGTAATAAGCATCTGAGGCAGAATTTGAAATTGGGTCTTCCCAACTCCATGTCCAGCACTCTTATGCACCATTGTCACTTAGCTGCCTAAACATAACTAGAGTTTGTTCATGGGGTGAGTGATGAAATCCCAGCATGTTCATTGGAGGCTACCTTTTAGTGTACTAATTTTGCATTTTCTTTACATACTTAGGATCGTAGACTTAGAAGAGTTTTTAAGAGATGCACCTGGTCTGCTTTTACCAGTGGAGGAAACAGAAGTTCAGAGGCTTACCCATTCTCATAGATGATCTTTACATCAGCCATCTGGGAGAGGCAGGACATGTGAGTATGTGGATTTTAAGAGGCCATGACTTACTGGGTCACAAGGGAATTTAATTACTGCAAAGACAACTAAAAGCCAGGTCTCCTGACTCCAGACAAGCGTTCTTTTCACCATACAACACTAGGTAAATGACAATAAAAGGGTACTAGAAAGCTCAGAACATGAGATCATTATGTCATTTTGGTGTTTTGTATTCCTTAACTGTCCAAGAAGAGAGATGGAACTAATGAGATTTTTATTGGTTGTTTGAAGTATCCCAAGGGTAATGATATGTAACTAATGGCACCTAAACAATTCTGGAACAAAATCCTTGCTGTAACAGATTCCTTCATATTGTGGGTTAGATCCTGGCTCCTGTGTATTACATTAATTAATGTACATTGCCTTTCTCATCTTAGTACACACTATCTTTTCCCTTAATAACAATGTCAAACTAAGGCTGTTACTACAGTTTTTAATATAGCTTGTAGGTAAAGCAAGGTATGTCCCTTTTCCAGGGAACTCTCACATCCAAACTTCTTGAGAAGAAAAAAATAAGCTACAGACATCAGAGCTGCTCTTCATAATTAGATCATTCATCAGTACTGGGTAGTTCAGCGTTGTTTACAGAAAAGCGACCTTTCTTTGGTTCATGCATGGATTTGCAAAGATCATCGTATTGGCTGGCAAGCATAGAGCTAAAACAACCATGCATGCTTTCCACCCATTTTCCCACTGGTGCCGTGTCCCCTGCTAGGAAATACCATGTTATAATTTCTTTATTCTAATCAATCATACTTATTTGAAAGGAAGGGAAACAAGACAGTTTTTTTGCTGTGGTAATATTGCTTATATTTATTGGATGGTAAAGTTAGGAAATAACCTGGAACTGTTTCCTGATAAACAGCTATTGACCTTGCCTGCACAAACAAGCCTGCTGAATTCTTGAAGTCGGTAGTTGCCAAAGTATTGAACCAATAAGCAACCTGATGTGTCCTTTGTATTCATCAATTTAAAAACATGATAGTCTGGCTTTGGTGCACAGTCTTCTGATTGGTCCAGAGCTGCAGTTAATTAGTATAAAATACCTAAATACTTCAGTCTATATGACATTAAGAAGACCAGATTCTTCTGCTCTAGTACTTCTTAGGGTTAAAGACAATGATTTTCCATTTTCAGGATTGCTTAGCCCAAAGGACTTGAAGGGTAAGAGGCAAAATCATAGGATTCAAAGCCGTTAGTGATCTTCCATATCACTCAGGCCAATGCTCTTATTTTACAGATGAGAAAACCAAGGCCTAGAAAAATTCACTTGTCCAAGGTCACATAAACCCAGACCCTCTGATTCCAAGGATCCAGTGCCCTTTCCATTGCCCATGCTGCCTCTTTCTCTTTTCAGATCTTTAAATGTCTTACGTCAGGTTATTTATTTCATGGGATTTAGAGGAAGGGGCTTTTGATGCAATCTCATCCAACTCCCCCATTTTACAGATGTGGAACTGAGAACCCAGAGAGTTAAGTGATTTGCTCAAGGTGACATTGGGTAGGAAGTAGTCCAGTTATTCTGATGTCAAATCTAGTGCTCTTTCCTTTATATCACATGGACTTTCTGATATGTATTATATTTTCCACCTTGTTTAAATGAAATGATGACCTCATTGTCACTTCTGGGATGTCAGCTAAATTTTTAAATGTAAATACTTTATGCACAGTGAGGGATTGATTCCTTTAAAAACAGCCTCATGTTGCAAAGGTATTGGGTTTCTTCCTGCAATTTTCTTGACTTAATATTGTTATACATATGTAAGTATGTAAAAAAAAAAAGTATGTCTTATTTAGAAAATTAAAGCTTTCATTGAGGTTGCAAAGGGCTAAACTACACTTTTCGCATATAATGTAATGAGGCTACAGATCTCTTGCTCTGGATATCCAGAAATTTTGATCTCTCAAGGACTTAAGACAATGCTACTTTTTATCAGTCCTAATCATCAGTTCAAGCTGTTGCTATTCATAAACTCAAGGTACAGATCAAAACTAGGACATAGTGTTTCTTTTATGGAAGATTAGTCTTCAGGTGACCGTCATTTCTGGAGAAGTCTTCAGTAGGGTTGGTTATTACATCAAAGGACCGAAAAACACAGCCACTGTAAGAGAGGAAGGGGGAAAAGTGTTTAATGACCCCCTTTCAGGTGAGGGTTACATGTTAAACACTTTATAGTGTTGTAGTTAGCTTCTGAATAACAGTTGTATATCAGAAAATTGTGCACATAATAGATTTCTTTGTGGTCTAAAAGTATACCAGTGAACATTTTAGACTATATCCCCACTTAAAAGACCTAAATTCTTGGCTTAAAGTAAATAAGTCTACACGTTAGTTAAAACTGGTTATCAGTCACTGCCAAGAATCTTCCTGCTTACTTGTCTCTGCCTTGGCCATCTTCCAGTCCTGAAATGGACCCCCTCCTACCTCTCCATGACTTGGAGAATTCTCTGCTTCTCACAAGTTGCAGAGTGAAGCGGGCAGAACCATTACAATTTCTATCATAGTAACATCAACACTGTAAAAATTAATAATTTTGAAAGACTCAAGGACTCTGAGCATGCAATGACCAACCATGCTTCAGAGCAACTGATGCTAAAGGGACTGCCTCCTTCCTAGAAGAGAGGGCATGGACTTGAGACGCAGAGACACTTTTAAAAAATTTGGCTAATATTGGGAATTGGTTTGCTTCTGCACATTTATTACAAGGCTTTTTTTTTAGTGGGAGATGAGAAGCTTGAGGAAGGGAAAATAAATGCTTATTAGTTGAAAAAAGTGCCTTGTATTAGACTACTTTCCATATGCTTCTTCTATTGATTAGTTATATTTAAGATGTATAATCAGCTAATAAACATTTACTAAGTGCCTACATTGTGCCAGGCACTGTGCTAAGCATATGTATTTTTATATATGCTCGTTTCCCCCACTGGAATGTTGGCTTATTCTCAGTTGATTTAAAAAAATTTTTTTGTACTTGTATGTCCACTGCCAGGCACATAGTAGGCACTTTTTAATAAATAGTTGTTGATTGGTTTATGATCCATGTAGCTTAGCATTTTCACTTGCTTGGGGCTCAAAGCAATTGCAAAAAAAGTATCTGACAAACAGTTATCTCCTCAAGGGAGATTCAGATGAGCATTTCTCATACTTGGAAACATTCGAGCATGGGAAACTGAAGGATGAGGTGATAGAAGAGGAGGGGAGAGCCAGTGGTGTGGGATGTTTTCATGACACTTGGGAAGAAGAAGGGTGGGAAAGTACTAGGTTTGCAAGACAAGTTTACTAAAATAGAAGTAACAGTGATACGTTGACAGGTAGGGGAAGTTCAGGAGGAATGGGATCCTGATAGATAAATAAGGAGGATATGGGTAGAGTTCTCAGACCTTAACATGTACCATGTTTTAAGCCTCAATTATATTGTGACTATTTTAGATTGCAGTCTTTAAGGGCAGGGACTGTTTCCTAGGTTTCATGTGGCACCAAGAATGTAAATGTTCCATTTTGAGCAGTTTTAAAATGTGTACTTTGTTGACCAAATTATTTCCCCATGATACAATAGAAGAGGCATATGTGTGTGTCCACCTTTATGTGTGTATGTATACACACACACACACACACACACAGAGGAAGCTATTAAAAGTTGAAACCTTATCCAGATGTCCAGTGTTCTATGAAAATTGTCCATCCATTAAATGTCACCCCCATCTCTCTCTTTTCTCCAAAGTGTAGGGATGAAACTACAGTGCCATTCCACCCAATGCTCCCATTAGATCAGCCCTATTGCTCCCATCATCTCTGTCAAGAGCAAGCTCAGTTTCCTCACTCCCTGATGAGAAATCAAAATCGAGCAGTTGTGACAAAGATTCAAACTGGAGCCAAGCGTTAATGAAAAAGGACTCAGCTTCAGTTCTCTCTTACTCGTGTTACCCTTGATAAAATGAAAATGGAAAATTTTGTGCTCTGCTTATTGTCAGGTTGATGTATCAGGCATCCTAGAAAACACATTTAATTTGCATTGCTGGTGATTTCAGTGTAGGCCATTGTTGGAGCTCCAGGCATCTAAGTATTGTTCTGCATCTTAAAAACCTGTCTTTTGCTTTTTAGCTTTATTCTCAGTGGATGAAAGGGATGGAGGCAAAGGGAGGGAAAAAAAACACCACCAAAAAAACTTGCTTTAACATGAAATTTGACCCTAAGGTGCCATCTTCACAAATGAGAAAGAAGGGAGAAAAATCACAGTAGGAACAGAAGATGACAGTAAATAATGAGCCAGTAGCAAGGACAGAGAGATTGATGAGCAAAAGGAGGAAATGCTCAGTTGGATGCACGGACCGGATTTAAAGTGTATGCTGGGCACAGGTGCTTATTTAAATCAATCTGTGTCTTCAGAGGTAGTGTGTTTTTAAAAAGATATCTGAAGTGGAAGTCATTCTTCCACAAGGCATTCATAATGTTGAAAAAGGAACCATCTACTATATATTAATCAGTATTGTCTTTCTTTAGCTGTGACTCACCAAGAAAGACAAAAGCATCCTTTCAGACTTGGTCTATACTTAATCTAAAAGCCCTTGGATATACTTCTTGGAGTGAGGGACCAATGATTGGTTGTTCCACACCTTTAAATAAAAGTGCACTGTGGAAACTTGGAACCATAATTAAAGCAGTAATTATTTTTGAGGTCTATTCTATTTTGGAGCTTTAAAAGGCAGGTCAAGAAGTCCTGGGTCTCTGTGTCTCCTTCTGAGGAGTGAGATGTTTGTAATAAACCTTGCCAGCTGCTGACTTACACTGGTAAGGTTGAGTTCTATTGTTCCAGTGTTCTCTGGGTCCAACTGCTTGAATACCTCTGTAAAGGAAGAGGAGAATAAGGATATTATGAGCAAAGAGGTTGAAATATGGGCAGTTTCCCTTTTCTGCCTAGTTCAAAACCATCAAGTCTTAGTGATGATTTTGTTGACAAAGCATCTTTTTTTTTCTCCTGTCTCTAAATTAAGGAGGAAGGAATGTCACCCTCATTACCGGGCAGACATTTGTTTGGTTCAGATGCTTTCATCAGCTGTAAAGGACAGTCTCCTTCTGATGCTAAGAGAACCAAATGGATCTTTTACCCCAAATGCCCACTTACTGAACAGTGTTTCCAGTCGAACCAAGCACCGAACAAAGTTATCAAAGTCAATGATGAGCTCATCATCTGCAAACCGAGCTACGATGACCTGATGGAGCTGATAGGGCAGCTTGAAACCTAAGGTTATAACAAACAAAACAACTTTGTCTTAGGTTTTCTGTAATCAGGGGGACCCCACATAGTGTTTACTTGGTGCAGTACATGTGATGCGGTAACAAACGAACACCAGGATCTGTGGTTTTCTCCTGAATGCAGGGTTATTTTTCCTGGGGGCTTTGGCTCTTTGAAAGCAGTTCCAGTTTTCAGAAGCCATGTCAGCTGCTGTTTCTTTGGTTTCCAAACTGCTTTTCTGGGACTCAGCTCCTGCCTGGTTCTTTGTCCTACTTCCTGTCTGTTTCCTTTGTTTAATTCAAACCTAACCTGTTGTTCCCATCACCCATCCCCATCTCCATAATCTTTCCATGTTGTTCATATTTTTAGCTATATTTTTAAAATTTTGTCTACATAGCAGCTTTTTTCATCTTTAGAATCATTCTCATTACTAGATTCTTCCAGAACACCTCTTCTTTTCTACTTGGAGACTCCATGTGATCATGTTTTTGCCATGAATATTTTCCGGTCTCCTTCACTGCGTTTGTTTTCTTTCAGTGACAATGGGACTAAAGGCCTAGAGTCAAGAAATTTAGAGCTGTAAGAGACGTCAGAGGTTACCTAGTGTAATCCTTACCCAAAGCCTCACTTCCTTCTACAACATCCCAAGCAAGACTCTAGTAAGAGATCTCCAGTGATGGAGGAGAATGCACACTATTCATGCTCCTTAGGTAGCTGAGTGGATAGAGCAGAGGACTAGGAGTCAGGAAGACCTGAGTTCAAGCCCTGCCAATACACTTACTAGCTGTGTCACCCTGGGCAAGTGCCTCATTTCCTCTTCTGTAACATGGATAATAATAATGGGGCCAGCGTAAGGATCAAATGACTTAATACATGTAAAGTGCTTTCAAAACTTTTAAAGAGCTATATAAATGCTATTATTACTTTAGGAGTCAGCCCATTCCATTTGGGAGACAGCCTTAATTTTTACAATGTTCCCGTTTATACTGAGCTGAAATCTGCTTTTCTCTGCTTTCTATCCACTGCTTCTAGTTCTGTCCTCAGACACAAGCAAAACATACTTAATTTCCCTTCTACATCTTCTCTAGGGTAAACATTCTCAGTTCCTTTAGTTTCCTCACCCACTTCTAGATATATTACAGCTTATCAAAGTCCTTTCTAAAAAATATGACTGCCCAATACCCAATCAGATACCCAACTACCTGCTGTGGTAGAGGGATTCGAGGATGAGGCTGGCCTCAGTGACCTCTGAGGTTCTTTTCAGTTCTGTCATTGTCTGGTGTAGTGTGAATATATGTCAGAGTACAGCAGGACTATTACCACTCTGTTCTACGTAATCCTAATTGGAGTTGCTCTAAATAACACAGGCCTATGAATTTTTTAAAATTATCATTTTTAGCATGGCTAGCCTGCTAGAGTTTTCTTAAAGAGTCTTAAATTCAGAAAGAGAACTAGGAGGGGAAGATTCTGTACCAAGTCACGTTTCACCAGTTATTCTTTTGAAAATGGGGGGAAAAAAGATGTCGTGGCTACTTTATTTTGGGGGGCAGTTTATAGGATTTTCATTCAAGGAAGATGATTTTCAGTGATTCTGAAGTGAAAATCATTGGGATGTGTTACCTGCTTCTTCTAATGCTTTACGCATCTCATAGGAATTCATGGTGCCGGATCTATCAACATCCATCTCCTTGTAAATTTTCTGGAACAAGCAAAGTAGACATGAAGAACTTGATTTTTTAAAGCACATTTAATCTTCCATATAAAGCAGGAATAGTTTTTTTTTCCCCTTTAACTTAATACTATCAATAATCTCAGGGGAATCAATTGGTTTTCTGATCTAGTTGTCTGAGAAAAGTGAATTTTGCAGCCATCCATTCCAGCTGGGTCTGTGTGTGTTTCCCTCTAAGTATGAAGCTCACTCTGTTCTGCTGACCCAACAAAGTTTAAAATCTTAGGCACTGGGGCCTACATTTTTAGTAATCAGATTCTCGGTAGTTTTATATTATAATTTGCCACCATTTCTTACTTTACCCTTTCCCCTCCCTCCTCTGTCCCCAGCCCCCTTTCTGGAAAGAACTCTCTGAGTCCCAATTACTATCAAAGTCTTTCCTTTATCAGGTCTCAACATGGCTTCCAGCTCCTTCGTGATATCTTCCCTGACTCCCCTGGGAAGAATTATTTTTATCTCCTCAAACTTCTTTCAGTACTTGGCCTGGACCTTTCTTCATATCCATCACCCTCTGTTCCTCACGTGTGTGTTTAATTCAGATGATAATCTTCTTGACAACAGGGCTCTATTTCTGGCCCTAGCTCTGTCTCCCTAATGCCTTACACAGAGTAGATCCTTAATAGCTTGTTGAACTAAATTGGCCATTCTTTATCAACCAGTCAGGAGGTCATTTGACAACAGTGCATTATCACCGAGCCAAATTATGCTGACTCTCTTCTCTCTGCAAGTTCTAAATGCCAAATTGGCAAAATATTGAGCAGTATTTCATGGTGCATTTTAAGAAATTTCTGGTTTATTTGTATGACATTGACAATCTCTACTAGGCACAAACTTTTTTTTAAAGTACATAATAAATTTAACATATTCCCAAACTGTGCTGTTCATCTCTTTCTTCCTGAACTTTCTTCTGCATTTTAAAAATGTTTCATAGATGTTCTTTTCCCCCTCCCTCTCTAAGACTGAATTGCAGAGAAAGGACTGACCTTCACTGGTAGAGGGAGTTTCATCACTTGGGAATTCCCTATACCTGATGGTATCTTATCTCTATTGTTAAACTCTCCTTTCTGTAACTGCTACCCCCACCCCCAAAACAACCAAGTAGCATCAAGTAAAGCAAATTCAGGTAGCATTTCTGAATTGCTTCTGAATGCTTATGTTCATAGTAGAGGTCCACAAATGAAGCACAGAAAAGACTTAACCGAGAAAATTCCTGATAATTTTGTGACTTTGATAGTAGTGGTCGATTCTGTCCTCCTCCCAGCCTTTTCTCTACCATAGGTGAAATCAAGCCATAAGACAATGCTCTGACCTGCCCCCACCCCCCAAAAAGTGCTTTGTTTTCTAAAATTATGTATGCACAGAGATATATTTGTGCCCCAAATTTTTCCTTTCAGTATAAACATAATTTTTTAAAAAGTTTATAAATTGCATGCCCCCAAATTTTAAAGCATTAAACCACCACACTGAGAGTATCCTTATGTGACTGTAATGGAGCTATCTCCCAACCTCCCACCCACTGTGCCTGGAATCATACCTGGTATTTTTGTATTTTTGACCAGAGAACGTAGAACTCCTTCAGGCCGAGTTTACCACTCCCATCAGCCTGCCTTTCGTTCAGGAAAGATCTTTGTACGATGTAGATTTTTTTTCCTTAAGGAGATGGGGTTGCCCTTCTGATGTTACCATCCCTTCTACCTTTCAGTGATGTGTTGATGTTTTACCATGGATTTTTCTTGGTGTCCTGTGTCAGACCCTTCGTAAAGGGATGTGCCAGCCAATGGGCAATGGATGTTCTGCAATGGGGCTTTGTATAGGTTGGGGAAATTTCTTGCCATACCTTCTCACTAGCCATTAGAGACCATGAGGAAAAGTGGCCAAGGTGCCATTTTTCCTAAGTGTCTGGTGGAAGTGAATGTGGGAAATAAACTAGAAATAATTATAGCAGGAGGAACCACATCATCCAGAAACTTTTTGAAAAGGAAACATTTAGACCACAGGATCAATAGGTTCACTTTTGAAAAAAATTGGCTTAGGGGATATATTCTCAGGGTTATTAGGCTGGTGGCTAAGGGGAATGCTATCAATATAACTTTTTAAACAAAGCTTAACTTTTTAAACAAAGCTTTTGACAAAATATATATCATGCTATTCTTGTGGACAAGAGAGAAGTGTGGGGCTAGATCAAAGCTTCTTAAACAGTGGGTCTTGACTCCCAAAAATTAATTAAAAATAAAAAATATAATGAATCCCAGTTGTTTCTGGCAGTGCTTGCCTGTGTTGTATCACGCAACTTCACTGCAGCCTTGGTTCTGAACATAAAGCATGTGCACTTTGTACTGTGCATCCTGTCATGCCATGCAACACAAGCCCTAGACTAGACAATAGTATAGGTAGATGGACTATCAAGACCCCAAGAGGAGGAGGTATTCATAATTTGACAGCAACGACTTTAATACTGGTCTCTCCAGAGCTGCCACAGGTGATCTGTCCTTAGTCCTATACCATTTAACATTTTTAAGAGCAACTTGCCCTCAGCAGAGAGGGCATGCTTATCAAATCTGCAGATGTTAAAAAGCTCAGAGGAAAGACAGGAACCAAATAGATCTTGATGGGCTAGAATGCCAAGTCAAATCCAAGAAGATGGAATTTAACAGGAGTAAGTGTAAGATGCAAAAAAATTAACTTCATAAGTATAAGCTAGAAAGGGCATGCTTAGGCAGCCTTTCATTGGTAGAAGATCTAGGGATTTTAATGAATTATGAGCTCAAAAAATGTTTATTGCATCAGATTGACTGACTTAACAATTTGATACGGGGGCCTCAAAATTTAATTCAATCTTAGGTTCCATTGAGAGGGACTGCATCCAGGTCTTGGGAGATAGTAGTCCCTGTGTACTTTGCCCTGGGTAGACCAAAACAGTTATACATTTTAAGAAAAACATTATTAAGACTGTCCTGAGAATGACCAGCAGGATGGCAAAGGGCATATGGGAACTGGTTAAAAGAACTGGGGATGTTTAGCTCTGAATCTATTAGAGGATCCTTAGGGGAGACCAGCATGATATTAATCTTTAAGTATTTGAAGTGCTGTCCTACAGAAGAGGGATTAGATCCATTCTGCTTGGCCAATGAAGGGAGAATAAGAAGCAATGGGTGGAAAAGAGTGTAGGCTAGATTTAGGCTAAGTTTCCTAACTATCAGAGCTATTACGATGTGGAATGGACCACCTAAAGAGATAGTAGGTTCCCTCTCCATAGAGGTCCTCAAGCAAAGACTGGATGGCCACTAGTCAGGTCTGCCATAGAGGGAATTTTTATTCAGGTGTGGGCTAGCTCTGATAGCTTCCTGAGATTCAGTAAATAGTAGAAACACATCCACTCAGTAAACAGTCTGAATAAAATGCAAGGTGGCCACCTGGGAATGATTTGGATGACCCATGAATCAGCTTCCTTAGAGGTAGTGGACATGCTTCTTTTTTCTTCCTGATCCCCTATGTCTCCTGTTGGGGTGACATCTCTCCAAAAGAAGTCATGTCTGCCCATGATTCAGGCAGGGGACCCAAGTCTCACTTCTCAGACATGATAGAGAGCCTGCAGCATCTCTAATCACCTTTCAAATTCTACTCTTCTTTCCCCTCCTACTCCCTCCTAGAAGTGGTGTTGCTTCTTGCCTTCCTGGTTTTTTTGTTTTTTATTTTAACCCCAGGAGTTAACTAATTTCTTTCATGACCTTTCCACACCCGAGCTCACAGATAAATATCCAGCTTCAATGATTTCATGCCATTTCTTCAGCCACAGGAAGCATCTGTACAAATCCCTGGTTTTGAGTTCCCTAGAACATGTTTAAGGATACATCCAGCATGTCAACCATGATCTTGCAAGTCTCGATGCTGAAGCCATCTGACTTGATATCCGGACCTAGAGGACACAGAAGGGGCATATTTGGTGTTTTGAGTGTGAATTCCTAGAGGGCAAGGGAGTATACTACAGGATCCTACTTTGTTCTGTATGGTTAATGGAGAAGGAAATGGCCAAAGGGAAAGATGCAGTAAATATATATATTTTTTAAAATAAAGGAATAAGGAGTAGTTAAGAGTATTTATATGGTAATAAGGCCCAGAGAGTGCCCTTTGTGGATGTGAGATATGGGTGGGAGGGAGCAGAGATGTGTTTTCATTTAGGCTATACCCTCATAAATAAGGAAATAGCGAGGCTAGAAACCAACCAGTACTAATAAAAATAGTTGAAATTTTTAAATGGTACTTATTAGCTGTGTGACCCTGGATTAATCTCTTAATTTGTCAGTGCCTCAGTTTTCTCATCTGTAAAGTGAGGGAGTTAGATTTGATAATCTCAGTGGTTTCTTTCCGCTCAACCTCTATGACATGATTCTATTAAAGCATGACTCTATGCATTCCATGTAGGATTGTCTAAAAAAACACAGGAAAGGGTACATTTTCTTTCTGTTTTTTTTTTGTTAAGACAAAAAAACCACAAAAAGTCTCCATAGAAGTGTATTCACCATACTGGGAACATATGCAGTTAGCTCAAGGCAGAGAGTTGCCTTGGAGCTGCCATCTTGGTTACCTATGACCTTAAAAATAGAGGACCTTGAGATGGACCTATTTATAGTCTGAGTATGGCTTTTCCAGAACCTCATTTCTAGGGAAATGTGTTAGGTCTTTAAAGGGCTACATAGGTAGGAGGTGTGTGTGTGTGTGGTAGCATGATGAGGGGATGGGCCCGTGGCCAGGATCCTGGCATCACCAGTCAGGAAGGGGAAGAACATGCTGAGCTCAGAGACATGTGGGGTAATTAATACTCTATAGCAGAAAGGAGGTTTCCCTCCCCTCCATTGCCCTTTTGTCCATCTATCTGTGAATTAACAATGAGGCTCTTGGTCTTCATGGACCCACGATCACCACACATCTGAGACACTGCCATGACCTCACTGTGCCTGGTGGCCTTTGGGGTAAACACCACATCATTTCCCACATGGCAGGGAAGCCTTGTTGGATTGGCTTCACCACTGCTTGAGGTTGTATGTGTCTGGATCTGGGGACATCTAAACTTTAGCCATGTTAAAGTAATTTTAAACCTTCCTCCCTACCGTACATGGTGTTCCTGGTTGGGCTCTTACATTTCTTTGGTTCGTACAGGACCAGATGGACCTTTTATCTCTCTGTTTTTATGGGATCCTTAAAACTGATATAGAAGCAGTGAGGTGGTTCAGTGGATACAGTGCTGAGCCTGGAGTCAGGAAGACCTGAGTTCAAATATGACCTCAGACATTTACAGCTGTGTGACCTTGGGTAAGTCATTTAACTTCTATTTGCCTTAATCCACTGGTGAAGGAAATGGCAACTCCAGTACCTCTGCCAAGAAAATCCACAAGGTCTATATCTATATCTATCAAATGATCATGTATGAAATGGAGATTTATAAAAAATCCTTTGGCCACCAGCATTTGGATCTTCTAATCAATTTTTCCTTTTCCCTCTGGCCCATCAGTGGATTCTCTCTTCTTTAGTCATTTCCTTTTTAAATAGAGCTTTGAACTACTAATCAGGGCTTCTGGCTGGCATCAGCAGTTATCTCAGCCTTTTATTCTACCAAGAGAGGGCTGCCACCAATAATAATGTAGAGCCTGGGAGGGGGGGGGGAAGCGGGGAGAGATTACTCTACTTTTCCCTTATACCCCCAAAGGAGAAGAATAGGATTGAGGGAACTAGAAGAGATACTTAACGTTTTGCTAGAACTCTTCTCAAGATAGTCTGCAGCTCAAAGGCAGAAATCTCTGCATCCTGTGGAAACATATGATACACAAAGACATATGACACACATGTTGTCAGTTTCTACCCAAAATCAGAGTAATCACAGGGCTGAAACACAGCCATAGAAAGAGGAAAAAAATGAGAGACTCAACAAGATGTTGCAAGAAGCATCATCAGACCTCAATGACAGGCACCAGACAACATCTCACTTCCCTGAATGTTTGGTTCTTAATGAAGGTGCAGTGTTAGATGGTTGTGGTACAGGAGGGCTTTGGCAAATAGCACAAGGGAACTGAACAGTCCCAATCAGGATTTAGTCGGTCAAGCTTTTCCTGATCGCTTCTAGCTCAAATGCTGGTTTTGTTAGTTTTGTTGGTTGATTTTCCCTCCATTTTACTCTCTTGCTCCCACACCTAAAGTACCAGCTTTACTGCTAACTGGACTGAATTCAAGTTTCTCGTTAGTGTCTTCAAGGTCCTTGCCTGCTCTTTTCATTCCCATTCATTGCTCTTCACTAAGGATTCTCCCCCTCTATCCAGGGCTGCTACCTCTCATGTCTGTCTACTCCCACTTCTATGCCCACTTGGCACATCCTTCTCATTCTTTTGGAACGAATCCCTCTCCTTTGAAAACACTGCTCAACATGCTTAATATGGAAATATGTCTTGCATGACTTCACATGTATAATGGATATCATATTGTTTGCCTTCTCAACGGGTGGGGGAGGGACTGGAAGAAATAAAAGAATCTGGGACTCACAATTTTAAAAACTGAATGTTAAAAATAAATTTAAAAACAACACTTCAGTGGGGAGACTTCTAGGAACTGAGGCAGAATGAAGTAAGCAGAACAAGGAAAACAATATGCCTGAGGATACCGTCATGTAAACAGAACAGAAAACAAAACGCTGTTTCACTGTAATGACCAAGCTTGTTTCCAAAGAAGAGCTGAAAAAATGTACCTCCTTTGCAGAAGTGGGGGGAAACTATGGTTGTGGAAAACTATCTAGTGTTAGAAACGGCTGCTATGTAAGTTTTGCTGAACCATCTGCTTTCTCTCTTTCTCTCTCTCCCTCTCTCTCTTTCCCTCTCTCTCTCTCTTTCTCTGAACTCTGTCTCTCTCTGTCTCTCTCTCTCTCCCTCCTTCCCTCCCTCCCCCTCTCTCCCTTCTTCCCTCATCCATCCCTTCCCCTCTCCCCCCTTCCTTCTTTATGAAGAATAGCTAGCTGGGTAAAGGATGGGGTATCACAGGTATCTATATTTGGAAATGGTGACATAAAAGCAAACGATATCAATAAAAGGTTTTTTTAAAAAGGAAATAAAACTTATTAAGAATTGCTTATATTTGCAAAGCTGCTTTAAAGTTTTCAAAGCAACCTTTTCACAGTCCTATAATATTATCCCAATTTTATTGGGAAATCTGATTATCAGAAACATTAAGTGCTTTAATTACAATCTCTGCTAATGAATATTTGAATAGAGACTCAAATCCTGTTTCTTTTGAGGATACAAACACCTGTCTAAGTAACCTAAGTTCATAACCTAGGAGTTACCCACACTTCTCTGGATCTCCCCGCCAATGCTGCCACATCCAATCAGGGCCAACCTCTGCAGCATCTCTTGCATACAATCCCTCCTCTTTACTCACACCACAGCTCACAACTGCCCTAATTTAGGCCCATATCACTTGTCATCTGGACTCTGGCTGTGGCCTTATAAGTTTTCTCTCTGCCTTCAGTCCTCTGCTATCCAGTCTGTCTTTTAAATAGCTACCAAATTGTACATCTGACTGCATGTCACTGCCCTGGGGCTCAAGAAGCTTCAGTGGCCCCCAGTTACCTTTAGGACCAAATATATATTATTCTGTTTGGCTCAAAGCCATTCACATTTGGACTCCAGTCTACCGTTCCAGATTACCCATTATTTCTGTTCACATGCTTGAAGTTCCAGTCAAATTAGGCTTTTTAAAAAAAAATATACAACATGTCGTCTCTCACCTCTGTCTTTGCACAGGCTTTCTGCTCACATGGACTGGCTAGACTGCTTTTCTTCCTCACCTCTGCCTCTTGGAGTCCTTGTCTCCCTTCAAGGTTTAGATCAAGACACCTTCCCTGATCCCTTTAGCTGTTAATGTCCCCTTCCCCTCACACTTTACTTTTTGTATATGTAGAATGTGTATATACACACACGTGTATATGTTGTTGTTTAGTCCTTTAGTTGTGGCTGACTCTTCATGACCCCACTTAGGGTTTTCTTAGCAGAGATACTGGAGTGGTCTGGCATTTCCTTCTCCAGCTTATTTTTTTACAGATGAAGAAACCGAGGCACACAGGGTTAAGTGACTTGCCCAAGATCATCCTGCTAGTAAGTGTCTGAAGCCAGATTTGAACTCAGAAAGAGAAGTCCTCCTGATTCCAGGGCTGGTAATCTATCTGCTGCAACACCTTGCTGCCCATGTATGTGTACGATACGCACGTGTGTGTATATAAATATATGTGTGCGTGTGTCTTCATCTACATATTCACAGCTCTATATATTTACTTATCTATGAACATGCTGTAGCCCCCTCTACCCTCATGGGAATATTAGTTGCTTAAGAGCAGGAACTACCTCATCTTTCCATTTTTATTTCAGTTCCTAGCACAGCAGCTGGTTCATAATGAATGCTTGTTAATCAGCAGTGTATTGTTAATGTTCTCTGCATGCCTATTCCACTAATAGATAACTGTAAGTTGTTAGAAAATACTCCCTTATGTTGCTTTACAGAGAGGCAGTTAGGTGGTGCTTGTGGATAGAGCAGCAGACCTGGAGTCTGCAAGTACAGAGTTCAAATCCTACCTCAGACAAGTACTAGCTTTGTGACCCTGGGCAAGTCACTTAACTGCTGCCTGCCTCAGTTTCCTTATCTGTACAATGGGGATAAGAACACCTACCTCCCATGATTGTTGTAAGGACCAAATGAGGTAATATAAAGTATCAACCTTAAAACTCTAAATAAATGCTAGTTATTTTCATTTTAAAAATTTCCTGACGTAATCTACCCACCAGTAAGATCTATCTATTGGCCCTAATCTGTTCTTCTGTTTTGTTTTGTTTTTTCCCTGTGTGTATTTACCTTCCTCATTATAGTATAAGCTCTTTGAGGATGGACTGTGATTCTCTTTGTAACGTCCTCCTGGTGCCTAACATTGCTTTCCATGTAGAAGGCACTCAATATATATTGGGTGCTGACCACTTACCTCTCCTGCCAGTTGAACAAACAGTTTCCTGAAATTGTCGTCAATGCCATCTTCATCAACTTCATTCTTAAGGCAATGGAGGAAAAGAAGAACAATGTGACAGTTTGTTGAAGATAATCTATCTTCTAAGAAACAAAGAAAGGTGCGAGACCCTGTCCTTATCACTCAATTCCTGAGAAGTCTCTCTCCAGCCCATTCCAAGCACCTACTTTCTCTACCTGTAGATCCTGAGGAATGGTTCTAATAATGACCCTTGACAAAATTTTAGGATTGTTCCTATTGTTTTGGTTTAGTCCAGCCAAGAGTTGAAAGAAGACTGCCTAAGGCTTTTTAACTGAATGTGGGGATATAACTGGATCAAAAGAGAAAGAATATGAACTCCCTAGGAAGAAGCTTTATCATAATTTCTCACAACATGCACCAGGACTACTACATATTCCTAAAATAACCATTTATGATCAATTCTGCTAAGCAAAGTGATAAATGGCTTAGAATTTCCCTGGGCTGCTTGAAAAGGATTTTGTTAATGGGTGGTGAATACAACCCTTGGAGACTAGTGTATCCAGGCCTCCTCCAGTCCCTTATTATTCTAAACATCTGACAACCACAGTGCTGCCCTAACAGATTGGAAGTGAATAAATACCTAGCCAGCATAGGCTTTTATTAGCAGAGACAGAAGAAAATACTTAGAAATAATCCTCAAACTATGCCCTTTAGAGTAGAAAAGTGAGCTGGATTTGGAGTTATAGGACCTAGTTTCAAATACTGCCTCTGACCTATGAGACTTCAGGCAAATCATTTAGCCTGTCTGGGCCTCAGCTTTCTCATCTGTAAAATGGATGGGTTGAACTCAGTGGCTTCTGAAGTCGTTTCCAGCTCTAAAGCTCATTTGTGTGGGTTTTCTTTCCTTAATTCTGAAATTTATCATTTATAAGAAAATTATGCTAAATCATGTGTCTGTTTAATCAAATTCTTGCTGCATTTATCACAGAGTCACAATCAGAGGGCTGGAAGAGTCTTGGGGATCATTAAGTCCAAGGGCTTCCACAATAATTGGATCATGGAACACAGTGGGAATTGAAACATGTTGATGACACTCAACCAGTGACATTCCAAGGAATTGAGGTGTACAGACTATCCCTGAGATGGTAGATATTTTAGAGGAAAAAAGCAGATGATTTTTACCCTGAAGTAATGACTTTAGGATATACACATAGCTTCATGCATCTATTTTAGAGAGGAATAGGGGCTAGAATCCATATTTCTTCATGGGATTCCCACCTAAAATGCCTGAAATCCTAAGGGTCTCTGTGACACAGTTTGGGAAACACGAGCCCAAACGACGACTCAGCTCCCTAGCTTTCTAGATGAGGAGGCTAAGGTCCAGAGAAGAAAAAGAATTTGCCTAAGATTAGAGATCCAGGGTAAAGGCAGCTTCAGAGTAATGTATAGTGAGCTGGCCTCTGAGCCAGGAGGACCATCTGTAAAATGAGGCTTTTAACTTGCGGGGCTTGGAGGACCCTCCCCACTCTCCATCCTGGATCCCACAACAGAGAAGGGAGAAGAATCATAATAAATACCTCGTCCAGGTTGGCCTCAATTTCATCATCGACAACTCTGGAAATAGAAAGGAATTACCTATTAGTGGGTGGGAAGTTAGGATGGGGAAGGAGGTGTTTCAGCAGTCTTTTGCTGGAACTGAAGTGCGAAACTTGAAACCAATCTCACTTCAAACCTCCCCTTCCCCCCCAACAAAACTGCCTAAAGAGCCTCGGTGTGTGATAACACTTCTTCAAATATCAATGGCGAAAAAAATCCAGGGAAGAAGTCAAGGCCAAAAGGACCTTTAGAAAGCGGGGATTTTTTTTTTTAAAGGGAGGAGTGGTTCTGTGTTGAAGGATGGGTCAGTATCCAGGGTGTGGTTAGGAACTCTCAATAGATCAGCCACAGCACCTGCCATCAAGAAAGAGCTTTTCAGCCTCCTTTTTAATACCAATTCCTTATAGTAAAGTCTCTTCACTTTGCATGACATGTTATAAAATGATCACCTACTAGCTGTGCTCACTTGAAGTAAGAGGCAGCAATGAATACCTTTGGGCTATGACTAGCTTTAATTACTTCAGTCCTTTTCAAAGATTCATAATTTCGTCAAATGTGCAAATCAAAACCCCTCCTTACTTGAACTGACAGTTTGGTGAGTTACCGTGGCAAAAAAAAAAATCCTCTCTTGGTGACTATGGGCAAATTTCTTCACTTCTTGGTGTCCCTAGGCAACTATAAATTACTGAGGAGTTGCCCCTCAGCATCAGTGGATTATCACAGTATAGGCTGCGAGGTGGAAGAGGCCTTAGAAACCAATTCCTTCATTCTACAAATATGGACTCAGAGGCCCAGAGAGTAAATTAGTTGCCCGTGTTCATATGGTACTAAGTGTCAAAAGTATTATCTGAAACCAGATCCTCTTGACTCCACAGTACCATGTTGCCTCCTAGAGAGTAAACTCTTGGAGGTATTTTACACACTGGGAGTTCCCCACAATAATGAAATCATGAGTGAATATATATGTTTTTATATATAAAATAAATACAATAAATATAAATATATGTAAACATAATATCAAGTTGTACATAATAGATTTTCAGTTTCATGTGCAATCATTTTAAAAAAAAATTATACTATTACAGAAATGCTTGTTTTATCCTATAAGTTAAAAATAAAAAAATAAATAAATACAAGGTCTTTTTTTTTGTGGGTAGGGACAGGGAGAGATGCTGTGGCAGAAAAAGAAAGCTCTTATATAAAAAGCTAGTGTTTGAATGAAGCTTTGAAAGGACCTAGGGATTCTAGGGGGTTGAATTAAGGAGAGAGTGCCTTCCAGGCCTGGGGGATCAGCCAGGGAAAAGGTCCAGTGGTAAGAAACAGAGGGTCATGAGTGAGGAACAGCAAGGCCAGTTTGGCTGAACCAAACAGTACACGAAAGGAAGTAAGGCGTAAGAATGCCAGAAAACTGGACTCGGCTGTGAAGTTCCTCCAATTAATCCATGAACAAGCATTTAGAGAGTTGGACGGACCCAAGGTACAGAATGAGATATATATTTTTTGGACACGACCAATAAGGGAATTTTTTTTTTGCTGGACTATGTATATTTGTTACAAGGGTTATGTTTTTCTTTATTACTTTTTCAGTGGAATGAGGAAGTGGGTGGGAGAGGAAATAGATTTAGGCTAATAAAAAATAAAATTTAATTTAAAAGCTGAAACACTTATTAAGCATCTTCTATTTGCCAGTGGACCTAGACTTATTTGTCTTCTTATCTAGATAGATACACAGACACAGTCCCAGACCCACAACAAACGCTCAATACAGGCTTATTGACTGAAACACTCAATAAAGGCTTATTGACTGAACATTCCCCATCCGAGAGAAGGAGCCTTAGGGGCCCAATAAGTTGGTTCTTGAGTACCATCAATAGAGCTAACAAATAACTGTGAGTATCCTCCAACCAATAGGTAAAGAAGCAGCTGGGAGATGAAGAAGGAAGAGGGAGAAGGGAGGAAAGTAGAGAGAAGGCAATGGAGGAATGGGGTAGGAGAGGGAATGAAAAAAGGCCAAAAGACCAAGGGAAGAAAGGACACCCTCTGACTCCATTTGAGTGCTTACAAGTTACATAAGCCCAGCCAAGAAGGCACACCTGCCCATTGCTACAGCTGAAAGGGTATAGCCTCTGGGGGAAAGAGAGCCCTTGTGGCCTGTACCTAGACAGAAAAAGGAGAGGAAATGGGGGGGGGGGGGGGGCTTCTTGCCATTCCTCTTTTCTCTCCCTCCCTGGTATCCATTTGCCCCACTCTCTGAATTTCCAACATACTGAGAGTCAGTTTTTGTCTCTGAAAAGACTCGGAGGCAGAAATCTCCATTCTTGTGGGGTTCAAAAGTAGAAGGCACGATGACGTATTCTCCAGCGGGCAGCTTGAAGCGGTTCAGCACTTCCCGGAGATTGATGAAGGTATCCGACCGCTCCCTTGCTCTGGTTGTCAGAAAGAAGTTTTTGGTGAGGTGAAGGTTGGTCCGACCAGAATACTGATGAGAAAACATAAGACCAATGTGAGAGAAAACCAGAGCGTCCACTATCCCCCAGGCTTAGGATGCTGTTCCTCATTTCCACCTCCTTACTACCCTGGCTTCCTTCAAGACAATTCACATCCCACCTTCTACAAGAGGTTTCCCTTGATAACCCTCTCCACTGCCCACCACCAGCCTGTGGCTTGTGCCTTGCTTCTCAGATTACTTCCTATTTACACTGTAGATATCTTGTTTGTATATTGCATGTTGTCTCTCCCATTTGAGTATAAGTTCCTTAAGGGCAGGGGCCATATTTTAGCTTTTATTTGTATCCCTGGTATTTAGCACAGTACCTGGTACATAATAATAAGTATTTCATGAATGCTTTTTGACTGACTGTTAGTGTTGTTGGTAGTGGTGTTTCAGTCACACCCAACTCCATGACCACATTTGGAATTTTCTTGGCAAAGACACGGGAGTGGTTTGCTATTTCCTTCTCCAGCTCATTTTACTGATGAAGAAACTGAGGCAAACAGGGTTAAGTGACTTGCCCAGGGTCACACAGCTAACAAGTATCCAAGGCTTGATCTGAACTCTGGAAAATGAGTCTTCTTGATTCCAAGCCCACTGCTCCAAATAAATGTAACATTCAACTCATTTAAGCTACACAATGACTTCACTGACAGTTAACTATTAAGAAATACATAAATATAATAATACTACCTACTACCCAGGAAATTTATTGGGGTTTGGGAGGGGAAAATACTGCTAGATTTAGAATCAGAAGACTAGGTTCAAATCTTAACTGTGTGACCTGTCCATGTCACTTTAACTGTTATTGGCAAATGAGGGGTTCAGACTAGATGACCTTGGAGGTCCCTTCCCACTGTATTTCTCCTGGGAGTCCTTTGTACTCCCTCAACACTGGCAGCACAGTCACCACCCCATCCTTCCATGGAGCTCACCCTTAGCCTTCTCTGTGTTTATCTCGTCTGCCTAATTAAGCTCTGAATCCACAGTGCTGGGATTCTATCGAGTTCTGTAGGCTGTATGGTTGCCAAAGCAATGTTAGCACTCAGCCGGCATGAACAAACTGCAAATACAGAATCGGAATCAGGGAGCTGGAGGAGGGTATGAGAAGCCACTCATGTTTCTCTGCAGCACTGTATCCACTCATAGGCCAGCTAGCCTGACTGAGAACAAGGCCCAGAATTCACCCATGGCTTGGACAAAGAGCTATAATGCATCTCATTTTCCTTGCTATGATACCATTATCTCCTCTACCATGGGCTCCTTAAGGAGCCCTCTTGTGTCTTTACATAAAGGGACATCATCATATAGTCATTTCCATTATCACACGCCATGTATGTGTTGCTAAAAATCACTCCACTATGTGAAATTGCACAATCAAAACCACAAAGCTTATGGGGAAAATGAGGTCAGTGCACATCAAGAAAAGATAGGAACCTTAAAAAAAATGGTAGTTTTATACATGTTAAATGGTTAAGAAATACATAAATAGGGGTGGCTAGGTGGCGCAGTGAACAGAGCACCGGCCTTGGAGTCAGGAGGACCTGAGTTCAAATGTGGCCTCAGACACTTGACACACTTACTAGCCATGTGACTTTGGGCAAGTCACTTAACCCCAATTGCCCTCCAAAAAGCACACACACAAAAAAAAGAAATACATAAATACTATGACAAATTCTGGCTGCATTGGCTCCTTTGGTTCCCACAGGCCTTGGGCAGGGAAAGTGAGAGGGAAGTGGGGGGAAGGGGCCTTGGCCATAGTGGAAGGTGGGTCAGTCAGAGGGTATGGCTGTAGACCAGACCTCTTCCACCCATAATTCCAACTACACCAAGGCATTTTTACCTTGAAAAAGATCTGAAGTTTGCTTATGGAAATGAGCTTTAGAAGCTTGGCTGCTTGTGAGTTACTGTGAAGTGGTATGATTTTCTACATCTCAGTCTTTTTCTTAGATAAAATTATGCATAAGCAAATGTGAAAGTTGTTACACTCATACCGTTCCTTGATATATATCAGTCAAGGTGGAACAAATTTGAGTTTTCAAAAAAAGTGGTATAGCAGAACTGACTTGCTATTTGTTTCACTGAATCTCAGGATTGGTGAGATTCACAGTGACTTTTTTTCTTTTGTGCTAAGTGAAGCTGGAATCTTAGCAATCAATCAAATAAGCAAGCATTTATTAAGCACCAGTCTTTGTGCTAGGCACTGGAGCTACAAAGACAAAAACATAAAATAGTCTCCACTCATAATTTTATAATTTTAGAACTGGAAGAAACTTTAGCAAAGAGCAGGGGTTATTAACTTCTTTTGGGTCATGGGTCACTAGACCCTTCAGCAGTCTAATAAAGCCCATGGATCCCTTCACAAAATAATGTTTTTAAATGCATAAAATAAAATATGTAGAATTCTAAAGAAAACTAATTCTATTACATATAGCTATAAAATATTTTTAAAATTTTTAAATAAAAATTATTAAAAATTTTTTTATTTAATTTTTTTTGGTTGTTTTTTGGAGGGGGGAAGACAGGGCAATTAGAGTTAAGTGACTTGCCCAAGGTCACACAGCTAGTGTTAGGTGTCTGAGGCTGGATTTGAACTTGGATCCTCCTGAGTCCAGGGCTGGTGCTCTATTCACTGCATGACCCAGCTGCCCCCTAAATTTTTTTTAAATAGTAAAAAAATTTGCAGACCCTCTTGAAATCTATTCATAGGTTCCTTGGGGGTCCATGGATCCCAGGTCAAGAATCCTCTGGTCTAAATGATCAGTTAGTACAACCCTTTTATTTTGCATACAAGGAGACTTGGACCCTGATGACTGCAGGCAATCCTAGGCCACAAGCTGGGCACCTACCCTAGAAGTCACCCATCCAGGGGCTCAGATGAGCTATGTGATTCTAACAGTTGCCCTCTATTGTGTATTCAGTAGAGCTATGACTAACATTTCTGGTGCCCAACGCAAGTTACATGAAAGGTGTCCTAAGACAAAGTTTTTGAGACAAATTCATTTGGGGAAAGATAGACCTCAGGTCTCAGGACACAAGATTCTAAGTGAGGAAGAAACTGCAGGATACTGCCCTTCAAGGTAGGGAGAGAGGGAGAATGGAAAAAAAAAAAAGAAAAAAAAAGAATAGGAAAAATCAGATAGCAACTCACTTGGGTTATAGTCTCAGTGGGGAGGAATTCCACTAGCCCCATTTAGTAGCTTATTATTAAAATTAATTGTTTAATTAGGTGCTAATCTCTGTTATGTCTATATACAAGTGCTGCCAATAGCCCTCTAAATGTTGGCACCCTAGGGCAAAGCCCCAGTCATATCACCGTAGTACCAGCTCTGATATTCAGAATTTGGAGAGTGCCTCTAGATACATGTGACACTTTAACTCAGGAAGTACTTGGGTCTTGGTAGCCTCACTAGAGAGAGTATAGATGAGAATGGGTCCTTGAAATTCAGCGTCGGTGCCCAGTCTTCATATAACTTCTCTTGAGAGATACGGAAGCCCAGGCTTCTTGGCTAAACTTGATTCCCAGAATCAAAGGACAAAAATATATCAGACGTACCTCCTCGGGAACCTATAGAGAAACACGAGAGACAGAGAGCACTCGAAGTCAGAGTAAGTGGACACTCTATCAACTGTGATTGGGTCTTATGCTCTTCTTTTCCCTGAGAATTTCAAAGATTAATAATAATGGCTGACATTTATTCAATGCTTTAAAACTGATAAAACACTTAACATATATTATCTCATTTGATCTCTTACAATGTCCCCATGAAATAAGTGCTATGGGTACAATTAATCCCATTTTAAAGATGAGGAAACTGGCTGAGAAGTTAAATGACCTGCAGAGCATCACACAACCAGTACGTGTCTTAGGCAGGATTCAAACCCAGTTCCTCTTGACTCAAAGTTCAGTGCTCCTACTACATCACAGTATGGACCACGTCAATTTGAATGATTCCAACATCTCCTGCCTGGGATTCTGGGAACTCAAAGCACTTATGGACCAGTTCCCCATGCCTTTGATGATGGAGAACAGGTATTACTCTTATTGTTATGGTTGTTGTTATTATTACTCCCATTTAAACTGAGGCTCTGAGATATTTAGTGTCTCGTGTAAGGTCAAGGTGAAGTTCACAGCAGAGCCAAGGTCCTCTAATTCCTAGTTCAAGCCTTTATCTGCTATTGATATCCCATCATTCTCTGCTCTTCCATAGCAGAATTTCATCCCTGTTGTACATAGTAACAGCCACATTGTGCAATGACTGATGTTGATAGACTTAGCTCTTCTCAGCAATGCAAGGACCTAAAACAATTCCAAAAGACTCATGATAGAAAATTCCATCCACATCCAGAGAAAGAACTATGGAGTCTGAATGCAGATTGAAGCAAATAATCTCTTTCTTGTTTTGGTTTTTCTTTCTCATGGTTCCTCCCATTCATTCTAATTCTTCTATGACTAATGAGAGAATATGTTTAATAAGAATGTATATGTAGATACTATATCAGATAGCATGTCATCTTGGGGAGGAGGGAGTGGAGGGAGCAGGAGAAAGTTTAAAACTTATGGAAGTGAATGTTGAAAATGAAAAAAAAATTTTAAAAAAAGAATTTCATCCCTGAGGATTTGTCCCATGCCTTTTGATACGCTCTGTCTCTCATTCCCAATACTCATTCCTCACTTTTAAAGCTGAGGCATTTAAAAATGCGATTGATAGAATGATTGAGGATTTTAAAATTTGGTGCATTTCAAACATACTAAAGAATTTTCAGTCCCAAGAATCCATCCTATGCTCATATTTATCTCTGGTCCATTCTTGATATGTGGACTTGACATGACATTCCATTTTTCAGATGGAAAAGTAGAAGATAGTACTAAAAAGTGGCTTGTCTCAGGTCACCTAGGCTGCCAGTAGAAGAATAAGGAGACAATACAGCCCCTGGGCATCTTGTATGAGGCAGTGTGGTATGGTCAGAAAAGCTCTAGACCAATAATAATAGCATATGTTTCTTTTGTTTTTTTTACTTAAATGTCTGCAAAGGATGAAGACTCTCCTTCCTTGCTCTGTGACCCTAGGCAAATAATTTGACCTTTCTAGACCTCATATGTAAAATAGGAGGAGGATGATACTTGTCTTCCCCACCCCATAGGGACATGATAAAATGCCACGAACAACATAAAGCATTGCACCTCTAAGTTATTAGCATCACCCAGGAGGCCTCAATTTCACCAAAAGTTCCCTTGTTCCCCTGTTGTTCCACTTCGATGCTGCCTTGAGACACAGGAGGAAGGGCAGGGGAAGTGCCTAGGTCAGTTCTTGCTGCCCCCTTGCCTGTCTCCAGAAGAACTATTTCAAAATTCAACCTCTTTAAGGAAGGTACAAACCTCGGAGCAAAGGCAGACAAGATGACGGAGCTATTTAGTTCAGGCTTTGCTTGTTATGGGCTTTGTTCTAAAGAGGAACAGGGCTAAAGCACACACTAGGCTATGTCCTGGGAAAAAATGCTCAGTGCCATGCAACTCTGGTGGGAGTATAATCACCCAATTGTTTCCCCTCTCTCCCTCAGAGTTCCCACCTCCTTGGCAACTGGGCTCTCACTAGCCATCCACATGGTTTCCATTGGCTCTGCTCCTGACTTCACATTATTCTTAGAGGTGGCCCCAGGACACTCCATCCCCAGCTCAAATCTCTCTGGAATTCTTTTCATCCCAAGCTGACAAAGGCGAAAAATGAAACAAGGGGATGTCTTCCAAAGTCTGGCTATTTAACCCTCATAGCACTGGCTCTGGAGCCTCTATCAGAGCATCCTGAGGCCCCCTGGCAACCCTTGGCCTGCTGTTGGGGCTTCCTTGGGTGAGGTCATTCTAGGAAAAAAAAAGCGTCTGGTCTAGGTCTGGCCTGTGTCTTTGCCGTTTCCCTAGAACAGTCCTTGTTTGCTGTTACAAACTCTTGGGGTTGGCCTCGCACAAAAGTAGGGGGCTTGGGTGATGAGTAAAAGAGGAAACTTCCAGGTATGATTTTTTCCTCACCTCATAGATACCAAAGCCGATAGTGTGCATATCCTCTCCCATTTTCCTTTGGCGTCGCCGATGTTTCTGGATGAGGCCCACCAGGAAGGTGCATCCTGGCTCAGAGCCGTCAGAATCCTCATCCTCCTCCTCCAGCTTGATCATGTACTGGGGGTTCATCCAGAAAGTGTCTGCCGTCACAAAGAAGGACAAAGGGTATCACTGATGGGTGCAGGGGACCCATCCAGGAAGAGCCACCCCCAGTGCATAAGACATGAGACACTGGCTAACTTGGGACTAGAAGGGAGAGGGGACTGTCATCTCACCTATTCATCTACCCAAAGGACCCTCGGACCTTGCCATCCGACCTGAAGAATCTCTGAAACTTTCTATTTGCCCTACACTTGAACTTTCTTTTATGTGGGAGTCCCCCCCAATTAGAAAGTGAGTGCCTGTTCTAAGCAAAGCCTGTTTGCCTTTTTTTATTTGTTTCCCCAACACTGAGCACCATGCTTGGTCTGTGGAAAGTGCTTAAAAAATGCTTTTCATTCATTCACGATTGCACAGATAAAGAACACCAGGGGAATGGAGAAGGGTCTGTCTGTGGCATTTAGGGCAGGGGGAATGAAGAAGAAGCATATGAGGAATTGGGAGAAATCAGAGGGTTGAGGTAACAGAAAATCTCCACTAATTGCAACCTTAATTTGGGAGAGTAGTAGTGGTGGTGGAATAAATGGACAACATACTCATCAGAGTCTCAAACAGTCCTACATCATAAACTCCTCCCTATATATCTTTTTTCCTTTTGCCCCAAATTTACGAAACTGTTTGGAGTAATTTGTTTTAAGCTCTGAGAAGGAGAGAAGACTAGGTGAGATTTTTTGAAATGAAATCTCTCCCTTGCTAGGCTCTGGACTATTGCACCCCCTGGTGGTTTTCTCCTTTATTCATCTCGACTTTGAATGAATGGAGTTACATAGAAGGCTGATGTGGCCAAAGAAAAACTTTTGGGTTGCCTTCTTTGGTTCTGACTGGTGACCTCCTAGTGATCCTCAAGGCAGGAGCTAAAGTGGACTTTTCTAAGGTGCCCTGTGCTCCCCAATCACCCCAAAACACATACACCTTTTCTATCAAAAACTTCCTTCAAGAAAGGATGTATCCAGGGAGAGGTAACATGATATAACGGAAAGAGCCATGACTCTGGTGTCAGAACATCTGGGTTCCAATCCTACCTTGACCATTTATTCCCTAGGACTCAGTTTCCTTATTTGTAAGATGAGGGAGTTGGACTAGATGTCCTTCTCCCTCTGTCTGTGATCTTATGGGCTTTAATCCCCCCTCCCCAACTTATGGCCTGGACAGCTGTCCTGAACCCTAGTTCTGCACTGCCAACTGCCTGCTGCATAGCATTATCATTACTGTATGTTTAAAGCTAGAAAAGGACCTTAGAGACCACATGATTCACCTACCACCTTCATTTTATAAAGGAGGAACTTAAACCCAGAGAGCTTAAGGGATTTGCTGTAGATCACACCAGTAGTAAACAGCAAAGCCAAGATTTGAACCCAGGTCCCCTGATGCCATATTCAGGACTTCCCATTATGCCATGCTGCCACTCAAACCTGGCATGTCCAAAATGGAACTGATGCTCTTCCTTCTAAATCCACTTCTTCTCCCAGGCTCCCAGACCACATTTTAACCCTGGCTTTCCTAGACTCTGCTGTCTCCTTCACCATCTATATCTAAGCAGCAGCCAACACTTGTCCATTGTACTCTATAACTCTCCCATCCTTCCATCCCATTCTCTCCACTCACATGGCCATTTCTCTAACTTGGGTCTTTGTCATCTCTTGCGTAGACTATTGTAATATTGTCCTCATTAGTCGTCTTTCTTCTGTGTCTCTCCCCCTCTAATCCAACCTCCACACAACTGTCAAAATAAACTTCCTAAAGCACAGGTCTAACCATGTTACTCATCTGCTCAAAAACCCAAACCAAACAAAAATCAGTGGCTCCCTATTGCCTTTAGGATAAATTACAAGTCCAGCACTTAAAATCTTCTGCTATACAGCTTCAGTTTATTTTTAAGCCTAATTTCATATTTCCCCTTTTCATGAACTCTATGTTCTAGATAAACTGAATTACTAGCATCTTTCCCAAAATTGACATGCCCCAAGAGAGTGAAGTAGATAGAGGGCTGGGCCTGGAGTAAGAAAGACCTGAGTTCTAATCCAGCTTCAGACACTTACTAGCTGTGTGACCCTGGGCAAGTCACTTAACCTGTGTGCTTCAGGCTCCTCATCTGTGAAAGGAGCTGGAGAAAGAAATGGAAAACCACTCCAGTATCTCTGCCAAGAAAACCCCAAATGGGGTCACAGAGAGTCAGACAGGATTGAAAAATGACTCAACAACAGCTCTTTCCTTTGTGACTTTGGAAGAGACTACCCTGCAGGCCCAGATGACATTCTCTCCTCCTTTCCCTCTTGGACTCTCTATCTTTTTTCCAAGCTTCACCTTAGATACTACCTAGAAATACCAGGAGGTACAAAGCCTTCCCTAATCCTCACCTGTCCCTCACCCCCAGCTGCCCAGGCAGTGCTTGCTTTCTTCTCAAACTATTTTGTACCATACTTTCCCATGTGTCTGTCTATTCTCCTCCCCACAGTAGAATATAAGCTCCCTGAGGGCAGGCACTTTCGTTTCTCTCTTTCTATCCTTGGGGCCCAGCCCTGGCCTTACATATCAACCTACAAACCCACAAGTATTTATTAAGTACTTTCTAAGTAAAAGGCAAAGAGGGAGTCTAGTGAGAAGGAGGGAAGACCTAGGCTATGTGACCCTGGATAACTCACTTTAACCTCTCAGTGCTCTAGGCAATTTTTTAAGACTACAGGCTTGCAGAGAAGATGCTGATTTGCTTTGGTTGAGGAATTTTCTTATCCAGGAGGCCTCTATACCAGTGAACTGAGAGGTCTAGACCCTATCCCTATCCCAGGGGTGGGGAACCCTTGGCCTGGAGACCACATGTGGCCTTCTAGGTCCTCAAGTGTGGCCCTTTGACTGAATCCAAAACTTCACAGAACAGATCTTAATAAAAATTATTTGTCCTGTAAAACTTGAACTTGATCAAAAGGTCACACCCAAGGACCTAGAGGGCCACATGTGGCCTTGAGCTCACATGTTCCCTACCCCCTGCATCCTCAATTGCCAAGAACTGTCAAGGGCACAAAGACCAGGAAAAAAAAAAGCAACAACTCCTGCCTTCAGGGAGCTTACATTCTATGGGGGAAACAAACAACATGGACACATGTAAGTACACACAACTCAAAACAAGGCAACTTGTGGGGAAAGGCACTTATTGTTTAACTAACTGAATCAAACTGATTTGAAAGTCAGGTGTAAATGACAGGGATGTAAGTGTAGTGTTAGCACAGTAGAAAATAACTTAGTTCAGGAGTCAGGAGATCTGGGTTATAACATCAGTTTTGTCATTAACTTGTGACATGACCTTGGCCAAGGCACATAGCCTACGTGGACTATGGTTTCTGTTATGTATACTGTGGTGTGATACTGCAGTTTTAATTTCTTTTGAGGGCCTGTGAGTACTTTACTCATCTGGGGTAGTTGGATGGTAGGATGATATTTTTATTGGAGGGAGAGATTAGTAATTTGCGGAAGGGGCAAAAATAAAGTATTGCTATGTTTGGAGGCTAGAGTAGTAAACATATGAGGGGGCTTGGAGTTAGAAAGACCCAAGTTCAAATCCATCCTCAGACACAAGCTGTGTGACCCTGGGCAAATCACTTAACCCTGTTTGCCTCAGTTTCCTCATCTGTAAAATGAGCTGGAGAAGGAAGCAGTAAACCACTCCAGTGTCTTTGCCAAGAAAGCCCCAAATGGGGTCATAAGGAATCAGACACAACTGAAAATGACTGAACAGCAACAAGCTTATTGAAGAAAGGATTGGATAAAGGGAAGTTTGGCTGTATGAAGAACAGTCCAGGAGAGGGACTTCTCTGGTTCCAGCCAGGATCACGAGGGCCACCTGTTCCCTGGAGTTGTCTAGAGCCATTCTCATCTTTAACCATGGAGTTAGAGATGATCCTGCTCAAGGTCTTTGTAACACTTACAATGACTAGTGGAGTGCCTAGTACATAACATGTGCTCTATAAATGTCTTTGGAATGAATTGGGTCGAGCAGTGAGTGGCCTTATACAATCTGCCAATATCAAGATGATTTGCTAAAGGACATGATTTCCTTCTCTTCTCCTGTGTACCTTTGCCCTGTTCCTCTGTCCCTTCTCCTGACATTTCTTTTGGAAGGAGTACAAGGTGGCGGCACGTCATGATTTTGATAGTGATAACTTACGGACATTTTGATAGCACTTTAACGTTTATAAAATGCTTCTCTAACAATAACTCTGTGAAGTAGGTACTCTACATGTTATAACCCCCATTTTACAGATGAGAAAACATGTAATACACCAGTGCCCCACTCTTCTTTCTTTGCCTTTTAAGCTTGGCAGAATTTGAGATGTTTGGAGGTTGGGGGAACTGTCCCTTGAGGAGTCTCTAAGTTGGAGGTAGATCTCTCTCCCAAGGATTGGAGTTCTGAATTTTTCTCTTACTTGGGTAGTTCCTGCAGCCCCCTGCAGTAGAACCGCGCCTCCAGGTCCCATCCATCTTGGTGAGTCTCCACTTCTTGTAAGTATCACTGATCAGCGTGTCTGGCGTGAGGTTGCAGATCTCTAGGCGAGAATAGTGCCTCAAGAAGTCACTGAAAGACATCCTGCAGCAGAAACACAGACAGGGTTTGGCTCAGTATGTCAAGAAAGAATACCTGCAAGGCCTCTGAATCTCCCAACACGCCCTTAGAATAATGATAACTGACATTTTAAAATGTTCAAAGGGCTTTACATATATCCTCTCATTTGAGACTCATAACAACCCGGTGAGGCTGGCCCACTACAGGTACTGGCACCCTTATTTAATAGATAAGGAAACTGAGACTCGGAGGTTAAGTGTCTTATTCATGACCACTAAGTGAATAAGTGTCAGGAGTGGGATTTGAACTCTGGGGTTCCTGGCTTAGGTCCATTATACCATGCTGACTCTCAAGGTATACCATTCCATTTCCTCTCCATGTCTTGTAAGATGCTTCTAGGACCTAATAGAGTAGAGGGCATACAGTGGAAGCCCACTCAATCTTTTTTTTTTTGAGGTGCAGTTGGGGTTAAGTGACTTGCCCAAGGTCACACAGCTAGTAAGTGTTAAGTTTCTGAGGTCAAATTTGAACTCAGGTCCTCCTGACCCCAGGGCCGGTGCTCTATTCACTGTTCCACCTAGCCGCCCCCTTAAAGCTCACTCAATCTTTACTGAGGGACTGAAAGTTCCTAGAAATTATGGTTATGTCCCATTATCACCACTGTATTCTTTTGAGTTCCGAACGGCAGTTCCTTTGTTTTTTCTCTCTGTAAAGCACCTCAATATCTTCCTCCGGTTTAACAGTCAGACGGGGACTAAGCCATTTCATGCATGGGGGCTGTGCAGTGAAGTACTTGTGGGGCTGAAAATAGCCCCCAGGAGCTGGGAGCCCTCAGACTAATATTCTCATTGCTGGGCCATGCTTTGTCCTAAATAATTTCACAGTAAAACAAATTCTGGAAAGTGTACAATTCTCCATGAAGCCCCAAGTAAGCTCACCAGAATTCTCCATCTTCAAATTTCCTGGTTAGTCTCTCCCTCTCATCAGGGTCTATGCTGTTCCAGTTAGGGCAGCTGAAAAGTCAAAGTGGATCAAAGTTAGGGATGCTAAAAGTTGCTGTTTGGGGCAGGGAGCAGAGGAAACAAATTTGCTTCAGGATCTCCACAAGCAAAAAGATGGGTGAGATTCACTTTCAACTCTGAACAGACCTGTAGATATCAAAGGGTAGAGAATAAAACACAGACCAGAGGAGAAGGAGGAGAAGGAGAGTCGTGATTGGGAGGGGCATGAACAGCAGCTACCAAAGGTTTGGGTGAGGTGGATGGGGAAACATATGGCCTGAATCTCTAGTTCAAAGCCAACCTCAATGTTAGTAGGTGAAAAAACCATCACTGTTCCACTATGGGACATGAGCATTTTAAAAGTCTCACTATACTTATTATGAATTGATACTGCATGAAGGTTAAATTTTTCTTCAGTAATCAGTGCATTTGAACTGAGGAACATTAGAAAAGAATTTATTCAATTAAAATTTTTTCATCTCTTTTTGGGGTGACCCAACTTTCTTTCCTCTCTTCCTCCCTCCCTTCTTCCTTCCTTCCTAAAATAAAAAATCCTAAAGTATTTGGAGCTCTCTATACCTTTCAAAGCCCCTAGCTATCAAGTGACTTTCATGATGGAGACAATTCTGAAGCGTTTGCCAACTCTTTTTGGGGTGGAGGGGTTTAGTGAGGAGAAAATCTTATAAAAGAATTTTATTTAAGTTCATTCTCTGCAACCGACCTGGAAGCAGGGGTGTGTTGGTAAATGTTTAATGACCAGCTCTCCAAAGAAAAGTATGCAGGACACACTCTTAAGTTTAATATGTATTATTGATATTTTCTCCATTATTCTCTTAAGTCTAGACCGGTGGTTCTCAACCTTCCTAATGCCATTAGTATGTGGGCGTATCTGCATGTGGGTGGACTTTCCTAGAGACAGATAGAGGAGTGGTGTCTCAGTTCCTAAGACCATCGGAAATATGTGTTTTCCTAAGGGCTTAGGCGACCCCAGTGACCCCTGTGAAAAAGATCGTTTGACCCCCAAAGGGGTCGCAACCCACAGGTTGAAAACTGCTAGTCTAGACCATCTCCACAACAATAAATCAAGCCCTAATTTGTAGCATTTTCTGATTGCCCAAATGTAGATGCTCACACAGTGAAAATTCAAAAATGCATTGGAGTTGGAGCTGGCTCCAACAAGTCTCTGTGGTCCCTGCCAGCAAGCCTTCCAGGGAAGCTCCTTACTTGATTTACATTAGTCCATGGAGAGCAGCTCTGGGGCCAAGGACATGGAAGTGATATTATAACTGTTGGGTTGGAAGGAGGAGGGAGGGAGATGAGGAGGAAGAAGTAGGGGAGAATGAAGAGACTGTGTGTAAGTTCAGAAGAAACTAAAACTAGTTTTCATCACAAAAGAGCCCTGGGCATAGCAGACTCACTTGCAGATGTCAACCAAAGGACTAGCTGTCCTAGGCTCAGTCACCAGGTTAATATCCTTGAAACAGAACAAGCATATTCAGGTGGGATTTTTAAGCAGGAGAAAGTTCCAGTTTCTTGGTGCCTAACAGAAGGGTGAGTTTGAGCTTGGAAAGGGATTTATTCTGGGGGGAACCATCCTTGCTGAAACTAGGTGAGAAGGAATACCAAAGGATCCCTGGGCCCTGCAAGAAGAGACCTAGACCACAGTCAGGGCTGGTTTCAAAGACAATGGGACAATGTCATCTCATTCTACGGACCCGGTCCAGGCTCGATGGTGATGATAACTAACATTTATACAGTGCTGACTGTGTGCTGGAACATGTGTGAAGCTTTGCGCGTACTATCTCATTCAATTTTCACAACAATGCTAGAAGGTAGATGCTATTGTTCTATCCATTTACAGAGGCAGAGAGGGGTTAAGTGTGCCCAGGGTCACTGAGCTGGCAAGATTCTGAGCCCGCTTTTGAGCTCTGGTCCTCCTGACTCCAGGACTAGATGGGGACTAAGCTGTTTCTTGCATGGGGGCTGTGCAGTGAAGTACTCGTGAGGCTGAAAATAGCCCCCTGGAGCTGGGAGCCCTCAGCCTAAGGCTCTCATGGCTGGGCTGGGCTTTGTTCTAAATAATTTTACATTAAAACAAATTCTGGAAAGTGTGCAATTCGATAAAGACCCTGCACCACCCAAGTGCTGACAAGCAGGTTTCTTGAATTGTATTGAATGACTGCTCCTCCTCCTCTTTTTCCTGCTACTCCTAGCTAACATTTACAGAGCACTTATGCTATGCCAGGCACTGTGCTAAGGTTTTACAATTATTGTCTCATCTGATCCTCACATGAACCCTGGGAGGTGGGTGCTTTTATGACTTCTATTTTACAGAAGAGGAAACTGGGGCAAGCAGAGCTTAAGTGACTTGCCTAGGGTCACACAGGGAGTAAGTGTCTGAAGTTGGATTTGAACTCAGGTCTTCCTGACTCCAGGCCAGATGCTGTGTGCACTATGGCATTGCCTAGCTGATGCCCAGAGATAGAATATTTCCATTTTAAAAATCATTTTAGAGTGTGCCTCATTCTTTAGCTCATTTAGACCAAAGGATGCACCAAGTATATTCTGCTGGTGTGCTCCCAGGCAGATTCCACTGTGATATTCTCCATCTTCAGTCCTTCAGTTTCAAGTTTCAGCATAAACTCACTTGTCACTCCAATTTCCAGTCCATTCCACTTCTCCCCAGGGATTTCGGATGCGAATCAGCTTCTGCAGGCTTCCTCTAAACTCCACCTGGTCAAGTGAGATGGAGACAAGGGGGCAGAAGACAGGATTAAGCCTGGTGTCACACAGGTTCAAAGTCTTCCTCTTTCACTGCTCCTCCCGGCAAGGCTGCCAAACTCTCTGGGATTCACCTCCTTCTCCTCGTCCCCCCTTTCCCTCCAATGACTCTCTGTGTACAGGAGCAGGATCACAGCATAAACTGGATTGGGTTTAAAAAGCTTGGTGTCGGCCCCAAATAATAACCTCTCATGTTTACCTAGTGATTTATGATTTATAAAGTACTTTCTTTCCTACAATCATTTTAAGAGGAGTGGGGTGAATATTATTATCTTCATTTTCCAGATGAAGAAACTGAGAAACAGAGGGGTTAAGTGACCTGTTTAGGGTCAGACAGCTAAGAAATGTCTGAGCTGGGGTTTAGACTCCAGGTCTTTTGACTCATGTCCTCTACCATAACCTCTCCTTACTAAGGAAAGCAAAGTTATAGCCAGCAGGGTGCTACTTTTACTGAAGTGAGCACCCAGAAAATGACTGCAGGTTGTGGGTATCCTCAGAGAATGGGTTTTTGTTGTTATTGTTCGGTCATTCCAGCTGTGTCTGACTCTCCATGACCCCATTTGGGGTTTTCTTGGTAAAGATGCTGAAGTGTCTGCCATTTCCTTCTTCAGTTTATTTTACAGATGAGGAAACCGAGGCAAGCAGGGTTAAATGACTTGCCCAGGGTTACACAACTAGTAAGTATCTGAGGCCAAATTTGAACTCAGGTCTTCCTGACTCCAGGTCAGGTATTCTATCTGGTGAGCCACCTAGCTGCCCCCAGAGAGTGGGTCTGATTACTGAATTCATACCTCTTCATCCTTTCAGGGGACTGAGAGTACAAACACCCCAATTCATTTCCCAGCTCTGATACTTTAGCTCCCTGTGACTCTCGGAATAATTTTGGCTTAATTGGTCATAATGAATGAGATACATCTTTGTCATAAAACTTCTGAGAGGTTCTTAAATTGTGAGAAGAATACTGGATACCCAGGAGTCACTTAATTGTGCATGCCTTTGATCCAGCAATACTACTCCTGGGCATATATTGCAAAGAAGTCAAAGACAGGAAAAGGACCCATATTTATAGTGTGTGTGTGTGTGTGTGTGTATGTGTATATATATATATACATATATATATATATATATATACACACACACACATGTATGTACAGGTATGTGTATGTGTATATAAACATGTATATGGAAAGATAGAGAGGGAGAGAAACTTTGTTGTTACTGTTGCAAAGAACTGGAAACAAAGCAGGTGCATATCAGTTAGAGAATGGCTGAACATTTAGTGGTACGTGAATGCAGTGGGATATTACTATGAGAAATGATAGCTATGAAGGGTTCAGAGAAACCTAGAAAAAGCTGTATGAACTGATTCAGAATGAAGTGAACAGAATCAGGAGACCACTACAATATAAAGGAAAACAACTCCTGAATGACTTCAGAACTCTGATCAATGCAGAGACCAATCATAGCTTCAGGAAACTGATGATAAAGTTTCCTTGTCTCCTTTTGGTGGAGAGGTGATGGAATGGAGGTGCAAGTAACTGCCAATGGATTGATTTGGTTTTTTTCTGAATATATTTTTTTGTTATAAGGGAAGGTTTTCTTGTGGGGGAGAGGAATGGATAGTGATAAATATGCAAAAAAAAAAAAGAAGAAGGTCAATGAAAAATTCACAGAAACCAAAACATGTGAGAAGACGATTCAGAAGGGGGCACAGATAAGAAGGGCAATTTTGTTATTACTCTGTAACACTCATAGCTTCATATACTTTTTTGTTTTTCCTTATGTGTCAGAATGTTTATGTTTATTGATCATTTTCAAATTCATAATAAAAAAGAAAATTTAATTTTTTTTAAAGTCCTGAACCAGAGGTCAGAAATCTTAGGATCAAATCTGAGCTCTGTCACTATTGGTGTCTATGACTGTGAACAGTCAGTTCAGCTCACTAGGACTCATTTTCCTCATATATAAAAAGGTGATAATAATAATCTACCCTCCAGGACTGTTGAGGGGTCAAATATGAAAGTGATTAATGAGGTGTCATTGAAATGGTGTTTCAGAAGAGACAAGGCTTGTGATTTTTAAAACCATTCTTGTAATGAAAAAATGGGACCACCAGAGGGCAAAGTGCACCACACTTAGAGGTCAGCATGACTCAGGGTAGGAAAGTGTGATTCATGTTGGAGTGCCAGCAAATTCTACGGGGCAGCCCTTTTTTAGAAGTGAAATCAGTATAAAAATGTGACTTCTCTCTGACTCGTCCACGCCCTGTGCCGTTCCAGACTAATGTGTACTTTTGATGTTAGTGAGTGTCTCTCTCCTTAAAGACCCTCCCCCCAGAAAACAAAGAAACAAAACCCAAACCAAGCCACTGTCCCTGCTGTGAGTAAGTTACCTCTTCTGCTCCAGTGACTGAGTATGCATGTCCTTTCACCAGCTTCTGGAAAGTTATCGCCTCTGAGTCTGCAGCACTTGTGATCTGGAAAGGCAGGAGAGGGTTAATGCCTAAGCCTGGGGAGCAGCTGTAGTTGCTACCTTAGTACCTAATGTATAAGCAAAACAGCTGGCTGCCTAGCACTGTGATTTTCAGGGCATTAGGAAGGTTTCCCCCACCTGCTACCCTTTCAAAATTCTTCTAAGAGGATATAAAGCCTTTTATTCCACAATAAGAGACAAAGTTTAGTATGCAAATAACCTGTGGATGGTTAGTATAGTGACTGACCCATAATTCATACTAAGGTGTAAATGACTTCATCAGCTCCTTTCCTGAGAGCAGGACTCCATAGTGGGAGAAAGCATGAGACTGTTGGGTGTCTCCAAGGAGTGGGAGAGAGAGGGCACATGAAAGGCTGGGCGTGTTGAAGACAAACTTGGCCACAGTGCAATTTGAGCCAGGGTCTACTCTAACCTAACAACTACACAGATCTTGTGGTTTAGAGCAGAAATCCATAAAGTGTGATCTGAAGGCCAACACAAGACAGTCCTCTAGGTGTTCTATGAGTTATTTTCTTATATTATTAATGTTTACAAGGCTACAACATCTCTACTTTGGTTTTTGGCGCAGATTAATAATTCACTTAGAATCACAGAGTCAGGGATCTCTATTGGCTCATGTAACACAGAACAATTCTCCTATCTCATGAAGGGGGTTAGAGTGTGTTATCTTTCCTTTGGAAGTGGTAATAGGTGGCCTAGATAGCCCTTTTTGAACCCCTGGCCTAAAGGGCTACAGAAAACCTGAGGGCCATAGCAGAAATGGGCCCTTTTCCTGGGCCTGGTCACTTTGTGACCCTGTCCCTGGCCACTGGTTTATCTGGGCCTCAGGTATTGCTGCTGAAGTCACCCTTCTCCTCGTGGGCCACTGCCCAGGACATCCTGCTCCCTGTTCCCTGATGAGGATTTGGCAGCAAATGCTATGGCTCAGGAAATGAATTTTTTGTGCCTTTTGAAATCTCCCCACAGCTCCATTAGCTCTGGAGCCTGCTTGGGAATAGATGTCTGGTACAAGGTGTATGAGTTGCTAGTTTTGCTGACCCAGAAGCTCTGCTAGCATCAGACTAAATGCTCTGGGTTTTTTCCTCCCTCGAGCAATGGGAGACTTGGTCTCTGGGAGGGTGGTCACTTTAGGCTTGGGCTGCTCAGATATGAATTTCAGGGGCAACATGTGTACTGTAGGGATATGTGGGTCTTAGAAAAATTTAGAGGAGATGAGGAATATGGAAAGAGGTTGGGAAGGAAGAGAGAAACTGCTTCCTCCTTAGGTATACGAAGACAGACCTTAGTGTTGCCTTGCAGCCCAGCTGGTCTATGCAGAGAACAATAATGCCTGAACAATACCCGAAGGGCACTTGGTAAATTGGGGGTCATCCAAGAATGGAGAGAAAAGGATTTCACTGAGGGAGAAGGGTGGAGGATGAGAGGGGCTCCCCTCAGCACCAGTGGACACTTACTTCAGTTGGGGGGGGGGTCTGAGGTAAACAGAGAATAAAGAGGAAGCAAGAAAGGAGGAGTAGACTCTCACATCAATGGAACAGCCAAGGAGAGAGCCTTTCTGCAAGGCCTTCTGGATGATGGTAAACAAGTTGTTAGGGGCTTTCCTCAGCTCATACCACTCAGCTATCCCTCCAGTGAAGTCCTCAAAGCCCTCTGTGGTAGACCCTCCTGAGAGAGCTTCGTAACATCCATTGACCCTGTTTAAAAGGAAGAAGGATCACTAGCATTCATATGGTTTGCAAAGCACTCTACACACATCATCTCGTTTGACACTCATAACTACCCAGGCATGTTGGTCCTGCTATGATCCCCATTTTGCAGATGAAGAAACTAAGGTAGCCAGAAGTCGAATGACTTGCCTGGAGACATACAAGCTAGTAAACATCTGAGGCTGAACTTGGATCTTCCTGACTCCGGGTCCAGGGCCAAATTCACTGCTCCAACTATGGAGATGTCTGTACTCAAAGCACTTTCCCATCATCACTACCTCTTAAAGTACAATAGAAACATGATATGTTGTTCTTATCTACTCTATGACTTAGAGACAAACGCTCCAAATGCTGGGAAGAGCTAAAGCAAAGGAGTGATCAGAATGAGATCTTTCTGGTGAGAGCCAATCCTGCCTGAGTAAGAGGCTGAGTCCTAGGAGTAGGATCCATCCCTGGTGACTAAAGAATTAGAAGTGGGGGCTGCTAGGTGGTACAGTGAATAGAGCACCAGCCCTGGAGTCAGGAGGACCTGAGTTCAAATTCAGCCTCATACGCTTAACACTAGCCGTGTGACCTTGGGCAAGTCACTTAACTCCAATTGCCCCTCCAAAAAGGAAAAAAAAAATTGAAAGTGGCATTGGGTGTGGATATAGGAGAGACTTGTTGCTTATCACTGATGTGCTATATAATTTTAGGCAGGTTGCCTCTATTTCCATATCTGTGAAATAATGCTAATGAAGCTCACCAGAGAGCAGTATGGTATAGGAGAAAGGCTCCAGTGAATTTGGAGTTGGAGTACTTGTATTCCAATCCCAGTCCAAAACCTGAGACTTTACGACTTGACCAAGTAACTTAACCTCTCTCTACATTAGTTTCCTCATCTATAAAATGAGAGAGATGGTCTAACTGGTCTCTAGCTCTAGATCTATGAACCTTGGAATCTTCTGAGGTCCTCAGTTGAAAAATATAACATGAAACAATCAAATATTCTTGTGTTTTTTTAGTGTTTTAGAAGTAAATGAGATTCTTAATGAAGAGAGCAGCAGCATGACTGAGAATAGTGGTCAAAGTACTTCTCATGTGTGAACAAATATGGCATTTTTTATGCTGTCATAAATTCCATTTTGATAGTAGAGTTTGGCAGTACCCCATGCTGCCATCTTGGACCTTCCAAGATCCTGGGCAATGGGAGAGTTACTCACTTGGCATAGGCTTTCTCCAGGAGGGCACTCCAGAATTCACTTCCCTCTGCTGAGTGTACAAAGAGAAGCTCACCATTCTTTGTGGGTAGCCTGTCATCCACCACCACATCTACCCACTCACCATACTGCCAGAACTGTAAGGCAAGAGGTAGTTTGTCATTGCTGAACAGGAAGGCTGGAAGCAGGGCAAGTGGCAGTATGAGCCTTTGCAACCTTGGACCCCAGCTCACTGCCCTAACCCTCAATAGGGCTAGGGCCACAGGAGGGCATAAAGGCTCTCCCTTTATGAGAATATCTCCCTACCACTTGGCAAAGGGAGGACATTGATTCTCCCTTTATGAGACTATCTCCTTGACCACTTGGCCTTCCATCAGGCAGGTTTGAGAGCAGAAACAGCTCATTCACTCTTCTCAAAGGTCCATACCATCCCAAACTCTTTGCCCTCAGCTTAATTTAATGAGTTCCTCATTAGTCAGCATAGAAAGGATAAAATGAGAAGCTGAAAACTTCAGAATAAACCTTTTTTTTTTAAACTTAGGAGTTGATTCCATTTAGCTTCTCCTTTATCTCCCATCTCTTTTTAAAACAATATTTTATTTTTCCCCTGTTACACGTAAAGATTATTTACCATCTTCTTATGGTCATTTCCACCTCTTTGAGGGATCTCTTGGGGTTCATTCAATGGTCAGATGAACATGTGCTATCTCATAATATGGATAGGGACTAGACCTGTGCTTTCATTGGCATAAGGAATTCCCAGATGTGGAAATCCGCTTTCCAGTAAAGATCAGCTCCACTGCAACTTATAACCTGAGACAGCTGCCTAGAGCAACAGGTATTCTGCAAAAAATGCTTCCAAGTGCCTCAAACTATCTAAAAGAATTTAACAAAATAAATAAAAATACATCACGACACAGATAATGTCAATATGTGTTTTTCTTAGTCAATACACAGCCCACAAGGCTCTTTAAATCTCTGTCTTTTAGTGATCCCTGTTTCTATTTGAATTTGACTCCCCCAACATGTGAGACTAGATTCTAGCTATGAGAGTTTTGAGTTCTACTCTCCAAGGCAAGGATTGTATCCGTTGAGTTACACGGCCCATGGACAGCTCACCTCATGAAACCCAAACAAGAATACTTCTTCACCCCCACCCTCCACCCCAACCTTTCCCAGAAGTATAAGGGCTACAGGTCTGGACTGGTAAGAGCAGACATGGGTGAATTCTGCTTAACCGCCTGCCCCTCTAGGTGATATATTTCCACCGATGAGAGGCCTGGGGGCCAATTCTGACATTACCTGAAAATGGAAGATCCCAGCATAGTTTTCCTGGAAGCTTTGGTCTTTAGGAACCACCCTGGCCAGGATTTCTTCATTCAGGGTGAGGGAGGCAATGGCTGCCAGCAACCAGCAGTCACCTGTGAACAAAGCCCAGGGAATTCTTGTCATTGTGATTATTCAGGATTATCAAGTTATCAGATTGTTTAATATTTATGGATCTCACGCAGCATGCTAGACACACCACAGAGATGCTCATGATGTTGTCTTAACTTCTAGGAGCTGATGTTCTAAGCCAGCAAAATAGAGAAATATTTTAATACATTTTTCTTTCATTTCAAGTGTATTCATTTTGGATAGTTTTAGGAACTACTGAGGGGGGAAAAATACATTTTACAGCATCTAGGGAAGGAGGTAATTTACTGTCACACTTTCAGGTTTCTGAGGAGACAGAATCTGAAGTAAATTTTCAATAAAGCAGAAATCTGAATTTGAATCACAGCTTTGCTCCTTAGTAGGTATGTGATCCTGGGCAACTCACTTCCCCTCCATGAGCCTCAGTTTACCTAATCTCTAAAATGAAGGGGGCTGTGCCAAATGATCTCTAAAGTCCCTCCCAGCTCTAGATGGTAAGCGCCTGTGAAAACTGACTTCAGATTGACCCCCAGTTCTGCTCTTTAATATGTGGTCCTGGGCAAATCCTTCCTTTCTCTGGGTCTCAATTTTGTCATCTGGATAGAGTACCAGACTTGGAGTTAGGAAGACCTTTGTTAAAATTCTGCCTCAGATACTTATTATGTTGAATCCTGGACAAGTCTCTTAATCTCTGAGCCTCAGTTTCCTGAGGAAGTTGGATTTGATGGCCCTCCAGCTGCAAATCTATGAGCCTATGAGATTTTCCAAGCTCTTGAGGAGAAAACAATGAATATCAGAAAAGCAATGCCATTATGTAAAGCAATGGTGATCATGAATGGACCTTCTCCCATCCCAAGGGGCAGGAAGCAGACCCGATTAGGGCTAGAGAGTGTAGGTCTCCAGGAGTTTCTGTAGGTAAGGGAGACGATATCTCTCTTGTGTCCATATGTAGACAGCACAGTGCAGCTTGCGGATGTGGGTTCATGCATTCCTAGATTGTGGTGTCAATCCCGTTTTGAGATGAGGCCAGAAAGAAAGACAACAGAAGAGGCAGCTAGTTCTCCCTGAGTAAGGAACTGTGTCCTCTCTGTCAGCAAGGCAGCTTTCTCAAGTCACTTTTAAAACAGTCTGGAAAAATGTGGGAGTCAGTGCCTGCATAGATGCCAGCCTGGGGGAGGGGTCTTTATGTACAGAAATTCAGTACAATCTACAAGTGGTCTGAAGAGTCACTCAGGCATATTTCGCATGACTCTGCATGTTTGTTGCACGGATTTTGTTTTTGTTTTTGTTTCCCCCCAATGAGGAGTGGGGAGATGGAAGAGAGACAAAATAAATATTCATTAATTAAAAATTTAATTTAAAAAAGTTGTATCTGGAGCAGATTAACATGAAGTAGAAATAGGCTCCTAGAACTTTACTTTACACCCCCAATTTCAGTGTGAATAATGATCTGTCATTGGGTGGGGGCCCCTAGGAGCTACCGTATTGAGACAGGGGTCCATCTCTTCTGAATCTGCTCCAGAGTTTATAGGATCAAAGCTTTAGAGCAAGTAGGGATCTTATGGACCATCTTTTCCTACTCCCTCATTCTGCAGATGAGGAAACTGGCAAAGAAATATCATAACTGACAATATGGAGTGAGTTATGTTTTCTCCAAAATCCACTTTTGACAATCTTCACAACAGCCCTATGAGATAGGTACTGTATTACCTTTATTTCACAACTGAAGATACTGAGGCAAATTGTGGTTAAGTGACTTGCCCGAGACCACACAGCTGGCAAGTGTCTGAGTCTAAATTGGAACTCAGACCTTTCTGACCCAAGGTCCAGGATTCTATCCACTAAGTCACCAGCTTCTTCAAACTAAAGATAGTCTTCCCCTCACCCATTCCCCCCAATACACCCTGTCTTCCCTTCCTGCTCTCCCCTCCCCCAGTATTTGTTAAAATTCCCAGGAGGGAAGAGAAGAACTTTGGGAAAGATACATAGACAAACCAAACATCTTTGAAAGGAATGTGTTGACACTGTTATTTGCTATTAAAAAGAAATTGAACATTAAAAAAAAACAGTTGGATCAATTCACCACTCTACCAACAAAGCATCACTCTTCCTAGTTTTCCAGATCCCTTCCAAAATTTATCATTTTCCTTTTCTGTCATGTTAGCCACCAATATGATAGGTGTGAGGTGGTACCTCAGAAATGTTTTAATTAGCATTTCTCTAAATAGAACATTTTTCATGTGACTATTGATAGCTTTGATTTCTTTTGAAAACTGCCTGTTAATATTTTTTGGCCATTTATCCATTGGGGAATGGCTCTTTTTTCAGACATAGGCAATGAGGGAATTTTTTTTGTTTAACTATACATCTTTATAACAGAGGTATTTTTTTTTCTTTTCCAAAGGGTAGGAGGGAAAGAATTAGATTTTCATTGATTAAAAATAAAATTTTAATTTTAAAAAATGGATAAGAGAAACACATGGCAATAGCAAATGGACTATGTTTGCCCATTTGAGCCTGAACCTGGAGTTTCTGGTCTTGGGGGTTAAATCATAGGCAATCCTAAATTTGAGAGTTTGTGAGTTACAGGACCTGGGAGTTTCTCAGTTTCAGAGTTGAGCTCCGGTCACCTTCGTGGGGAGAAGATTTCCTCATAATTCTCAGGGAAAAGGACCTCCAACAGGAAGAGTTTATAACTAGAGAATTAAAGCCATAATAGGGGAAAGAAATCTTTGCCAGCCCTCCATAACATTGCTATGAGTTGCTCTGATGATGCAGGTGTGAAGTAAATACGGAGTACTGAAGTGAATAGAGAGCATGTTTACCTTCTGGAGCAGTTTAGGAAGAAAAGAAGAAAGGAAGGAAGGAAAGATGGAAGGAAGGAAGAAAGGAAACAAGCATTTATTAAATACCTACTATGTGCCAGACATTGTTAAGTGCTTTGCAAATATTATCTCTTTGAGCCTCACAATAACCACGGGAGGTAGGTGCTATTATTATCCTCCTTGGGAGCAGTTCTGAGTTGCAGTAAGACTAAAGCCTCTCCAGTGCCCAAATTAACTCTGGCACTAACATGGTGAGCCTCCAGGACTGGAGGGCCACCAGGCTACTTAAGGATGGGCCAAGTGGTCCAGGCCAGAAAAAGGAATAGGTTAAAGCTTCTGTACCAATCAGCATTGGACTAGGCCCATGAATTACTGCTGCACGTCCAGCTCAGGTAAGATAAAAAGAACCAGTCTCCAAAAAAAAACCTAAAATAAACAAAAGAAAATGCTTGTGCATTGGAAGCAATTTGTGCTTAGTGGAAGGTGGGATAGGGGGACGACGAACCTGTCAACTAAGGAGTGATCAGAAATGTAGAGTGGAAATTATGAAATGTTATGGAAACCAGGAGGGTCAACAGTGGGGAAAGTTGCAGAGAGAACCACATCTCTCCTGATAATAGGTATAATTATGGCACCTGCTTCATAGAGTTGTTGTATCACATAAGATGATATATGTACTTTTTATGCTTTAGAGCAGTGGTTCTCAACCTTCCTAATGCCGCGACCCTTTAATACTCATATGTGAGTGTATCAGCATGTGGGCGGACCAGCCTGGAGACAGATAGAGGAGTGGTGTCTCGGTTCCTAAGACCATCAGAAATATGTGTTTTCTGATGGTCTTAGGCGACCCCTGTGACCCCTGTGAAAGGGTTGTTTGACCCCCAAAGGAATTGTGACCCACAGGTTGAGAACCATTGCTTTAGAGTATTATATAAATGTCAACTATTATTATACTACACTATGGCTCCCCAAGAAGGAAAGGAAACAAACATTTATTAGGCATCTACTTTGTGCCAGGCACTGGGAAAATACTTCATTTAATCCTCACAACAACACTGGTAGGGAGGTGATATTATTATCCCCCTTTTTACAGCTGAGAAAACTGAGGTGGACAGAGGTCAAGTGACTTGCAACAAGGTTTCAAACATGGTAGAAATTGTGAATAGTGGTTCCACTAACAGATTTCAAACATGGTGGAGAGTGTGGATGGTGGTTCCTTTGACTGGTTTCAAACTTGGGAAAAAATGTGAATGGTGGTTCCATGGACGGAAATGGTGAAATTAGATCAATGATCTGGTACATGGCTGGTGTTTTAGAAATGTTGAGTTTTGAATCCATTTAATTTAACAAATTTGTTAAGCCCATACTAGATGGAGGGAACTCTTATGAGAATACAGAGACAAAAATGAAAACCTTCTCTGCTCTCAAGGAGTTTACATTCTAGAATCTAATGTGCTCATGGGACACCCAGATGGAGAAGTCTTTTTTTTTTAAATAAATAAATTTATTTATTTTCTTGTTTACATCATTCATTTCCACAAGATTTTGAGTTACAAATTTTCTCCCCATCTTTTCCCTACCCAACACTTCAAAACAACCATCCCACTGTATAACCCCTCCCCCAATCTGCTCTCTCCTATGTCCTCCCCCTTGCCCCTCTGACTTTCCGGTGGGGCAGGATGGATCTCCCTACCACAGTACCTGTGTATTTTAATTCCCAGTTGGATGTAGTTAATAATAATAATAATTATATATAACATATATATATATATATTTTTTTTTTAACATTTGATTAGAGAACTTTAAATTCTAGATTCTTTCCCTTCCTCCCTCATCACCCACCCCTACTGGAAGGACAAGTAATTAAATACAGGCTGTACAAGTGTAATTACGCAGAACCTCTCCACAGTGG
>CM053584.1:104540793-104557550 GCA_028627135.1 Pseudochirops cupreus
AATTATTATTATTATTATTGACTACATCCAACTGGAACTTGAGATACACAGGCATTGCAGTTGGGAGATCCATCCTGCCCTACCAAAAAGTGACATAGGAGAGAATAGACTGGGGGAGGGGGGAAACACTGGGATGGCTGATTTGGGGTGGTGGGCGGGGGAAAGACGGGGAGAAAATATGTAACTCAAAAAAATTTTAATAAAAAAAAAAGAATTTGGGACTCAAAATTTTAAAAAATGGAAGTTAAAATGTTTTTACATGTAACTAAAAATAAACTGTAAGAATTTTCACCAAATAATAATAATAATAATAGACATTTACTTAGCACTTTATAGCAAACAACATGTTTTACTGAACATCAGAGAGTCAGTGTGGTAGAATGGATGGGGCATTGGGCTTGGAGTCAAGAAAACCTGGGTTTATATCCCATCTAAGACAATTTCTAGATGTATGATTATGAATAAATCACTTAACTCCTCTGGAAAAAAAAATAAAATAAAATCTATTCTTTTTATGGGTACTATTATCCCCTTTCTATAGATAATTGGATCATAGATTTAGAATCAGAGGCGATCACAGAAGCCCGGTCAAATCCAACCCCTTCATTTTACAGATATGAAAACTGAGTTCCATAAAGACGAAGTGAGTTGCCCAAGATCATATCTGAGGCAAGGCTAGAATTCTGATCTTTCTGCTAGGAAGTCCTATCTAGTACACTACTCTCTTTGCCTCTCAATAAGAGACATGGTTTTACAATTATGAAATCTTCAGTGGATTAGGCTAATCTTTCACGTACTTTCTTGCTTGTACCTTCATTTACTGACCAGAGGACACCCAAAGCAGGGTCTTGTGTGGAGATCCAACATCTATCTTGTCTATTTTTTTTTTAGTCTATTAGGATTAAGTGACTTGCCCAGGGTCACACAGCTAGTAAATGTCTGAGGCCAAATTTGAACTTAGGTCCTCCTGACTCCAGGACTGTGCTCTATCCATTGCACCCCTGAGCTGCCCTCTACCTTGTCAAATAATATATTTTCTCTTTTATTCATCCTCCAATTCTACTCCCCACTCTACATTCTTGGGCCTTCCCTATACTCCTATACTTTCCTTCTGTCTCACAGGAAGGAGTCTCTCCTGGCTGGACCTTCTATGCACTCATGCTCTGGATCATCTCCTCCTGCCTCCTCCAGGCCTTCTCTGTCAATCACCTTCCTCTCCTTCCCTATTCTTTTCCCACTGTATGCAAATAAACTCAAATAAAATGAAATGATATTTGTAAAAGTGCTTCCAGTGCCTGGAACATAGTAGGCACTACAGAATGCTTACTCCCTCATCCCTTCCCCTACCTCAAAAGAGCCTTCCTTCATTTGACCCTTCAATGCCCTGCAGCTACAGGACTGTCTTCCCCTATCTCTTATGGTAGAACTTGTTTAAAGAACAGTCTGTTTTCACTTCAGTACCTTCTAATTCCTCAATCCCATTGCAATCTAACTTTCTTTCCCATCTTTTTACTGAGATGACTTTCTCAAAAATCATGAGTAGCATCCTGATCAACAGATAAAAATCTCCTTTCCCCAGTCCTCATTCTCCTCATCCTTCATTTGACTCTGTTGGTCATTCCTTCTCAGAGCCATAACTAGGGTGCAACAAGTGAGACTTTGTCCCAGGGCACTAAAAAAGCAAGCAATGCTTGGGACTCTTTCAGTAGTATGGAAATAACTGAGTTATTGTAATAGTAATGAAATTTGAAGATCCCTTTGTTTTGCCAACCTGACAAGTATTATCACCTAGTTTCAAATTAAGCGTCTGTTAAAGAAAGAGAAGGTATGATCCATTTTTGCTGACGTAACAGGAAGGGGCTGAACAGGGAACCTCTGTTGCTGATGTGACAGGAAGGAGCTGAACAGGAAGAAGCTAATACCATATATAGGGAAGAGCACAAGCTAGATAGTCAGAATTTCCTGGGGTAAGCATTGTGAAGGCAGGGCAGCTGCTGCTGGACTGAAGACTGAACTGAAAATTGAGAAGAACTGAGACAGAATTTCTTGGAGCAAGCCACATGAAGGCTGGATTAAAGTGATTTTGATTTTGAGAATGGAGCTTATGGTGAAGACTTCTGAGGGCCAGCTGGAGCTGCTGTGGATTTCTTAGGACTACCAGAGCTGCAGAAGACTGAGGAAGCAAGACTGTGGTGCTGCTACTTTGTACAACTGTTGTTGTGACTTTATTAATGTGCATGAATGTCCTCGTGGCTTTGTTAAGCCTTGTCTTCCCAGGAACAGAGACTATGAAGGATTTGAGATGGACTGGATGCTGTGAGCTTCAGCGTGGAACAAGAACTACATGGAGAGCTGGACAAGGAGCTGGGCACTGTCTGCCTTTGAACTCAGGTGGCAGTTGGTTAGATTTGGGTGGGAGCTGGGACCATGGAAGAGGAACCATGGAAGCTGAAAGCCTGCCCCGAGTCAAGATGAAAAGACCTCTCTGTGGGTACTGAGTGATGACTAATGAAATTGACTGAGCAGTGACTGATGAAATTGTCTGAGTAGTGACTGATGAAATAGGATACTGAGTAGTGACTGAAGAAATTGTGATTTACTTGTGACCTAGGGGTGGATGGCTTTTGTATTTTCCACTACCCTTTAATAGGTACTGAGCAGTGACTATTGAAGTTGTAACTTAATTGTACCCCATGGGTGGAGAACTTTGACTTTTGTACTTTGTGACCCTTAAGGAGGCAAGCCTCCTTAAGGATGATTGAATTACTAAATGATTCCACTTTGTTGAAAACTATGTGATCACTTTGGTGAAAACTATGTGGCCATTTTAGTGATAAGTTGTTGAGTTGTGACATGGTGAATGCTGTATTTTGATTTTCTGTGATAAGTTGTAACATTGTGAATGCTGTACCTTGATTTTCTGTGAATATTTTGCTCTGATTTGTTATTGAATAAATTGAGAGTTTGCTACACTATGTAATTAGAACCTCAAAAGCTGTTCACAGCAGCAGTCCTCTGGAAAGCTGCTCGTGAGTGGCTTTACAGTTATTAAGTACCTAGTCAACTAGAATGGTTAGTTAAAACAAGAAGCTGTTTTTGTTTGTCCTTTGTTCTCAAAGAAGACCATGACGTCAGGGAAATGATGCCATGACACGTAAGTGAATTGGATTTAAATGAGGCAGGGCCATACAAAGTGACCAGCCTCACATTCTTCTCTGGAGTCATTTGGGTCCAGTGGCAAGATATAGATCAGGACAACTAGAGATGGCCCAGGATGCAGTGGGAGACCTTGGCCTTTTTAAGCTGAGGTCTTTAACAAATTCTGGTTTAAGTGAGGCAATGCCCATTCAGGACCACACCTTAAACCCCAAACAGGAAGCTACCACTACTAAGAAGCTACCAATTTCTCTCCCTGGCAGCCAGACCCCAGGTGAGCTTCTCCCCAGCCTAGTATTACTCACCCTGGCCTTTGCTGTTGTTGTCATGTCTGACTCTTCATGACCCCATAAACCTGTCCATGGGGTTTTCTTGGCAAAGATACTGGAGTGGTTTGCCCTTTCCTTCTCCAGTGTATCCCCATTTTATAGATGAAGGACTGAGGCAAACAGAAGTTACTTGAATAGCCACAGCTAGTAAGTGTCTGAGGCCAGATTCAAACTCGATCTTCCTGACTCCAGGCTCAGTGCTCTACCCACTGCACCATCGAGCTGCCCCTACCTTGGACTTGGCAGTGGAATTTCTGCTTTCCTTACTCCCTCCATGTCATAGAAACCCATAACCACCCTCTTACATGAATTTTCCTTAAAAAGCTGATTTGAAGGTGGGTTTTATACTTTTTGCTCCAGGTATCAAAATGCTTCTTTATGGTTCTGCTGATTCTTTCCTAATATTCTCATTCCCTTGACTTCATTCTCTTTTATTCTCCTCTTATGTCACTGACCACTCTTCCTTTATTCCCTTTGCTGACTCCCCTTCTTTCTCCATACTCTCCAGTCAAATTTCTCTTTCCTAGGCACATACTGTGCTAAGAGCATTGGGACCCACCTTCCCCCTTCTTTGCAGAGCCCTTTCATGAAGCAGAGCCAGGGTCATTTGGATAACCTGGTTTGGATGTCCTCTGAACCTCCTTTTCCAAATCTGAGATTCTGTGTTCCTCTATTCTCTGAGGTCCCTTCCAGCCCCCAGATTCCCAGGATGGCTTACACCCTGTCTCCTGCCTTACCCCTGCCCAGGCATGATGATCAAGTAGAAGCCTAGTCTGCCACAGTCAGACTTGTGCACAGATGGACTAGGGGGTGCCTGAATCACAGTGCCTCCTCCTTCCTCATGCTTCCTGTTACTAGAAATGCCCTTTCTGAGTCAAAGCCTTTTATTCCTCATACAGAAAGGAGGTTTAAAATGCAAATATACCAATGACTTAAATTCACTCTCAGTTAAAGAAAGATATTGATATCAGATTCTTTCCTGAAAACAAGTTTTAATAATAATAACAATAACTCCCATTTACATAGCACTTTTAGTACAATGGACAGAGCACTGGTTCAGGAATCAGAGAACCTGAGTTCAAATCTCACCACTGACGCTTTCTAGCTCTGTATCCAGACCAGTTGTTTAACCTCCCTGGGTTTCCTTATCTGTAAAATAAATAGGTTGGACTAGATGGCCTCTGAGGTCCCTTTCCAACTCTAGCTCTTTGTTCCTATGATTTCATTTGATCTTCACAAAAGCCTTGAGATGTAAGTGCTATTGTTAGTCCCATTTTTCAGATGGGGAAACTGAGGCTCAGAGAGTGACTGATGGAGGAAAAAGGGAGGAGGCAGAAGGTCCCGGATGCCTGAGGCCAATGGAGGAAGTAGTTATAGGAGTGGGGGGAAAGGTAAAGAAGAGGATGCTGGGGTTGCTTTCCCACCCTGAGCATGTGTCTGGAGAAGATGGTATGAAATAGACAGAAGGAAGGCCCTGCTAGAAGGGTCTAGCCTAGCACTTATCACAGTGTATGGCACATACTAGGTGCTTTATCAGTGTTTATTGATTGGCTAATTGAGGGGCCCCCTGTACTACTGAACCCTTTCCTGCTGGAATTTTTCTTCTGAAGCATCCTGAAGAACTTTTGGAATAGCAGTGCTTCCAGCCCTGTGTCAAATGGTTTGACATCAGAAACCAATTGAATTTTAACAGTGGCAAATTGAAGAGGAAGTACCCTAAGGACCATGGGACATTTCCATCTTCCTTGTAGCTGAAATCTTCTCAGTGTTACTCCCCACTAGCATGTGAGCCCTTTAGAACAGGGACGGTTCCTTATTCCCCAATGCTTAGCACAATGCTATGCAAACAGCAAGTGCCTATTGAATACTTTGTTCATTCATTCAGTTTCTTCTTAAAAAATTTCCATTGTTCACAGGTTTATGTGGGTGTACGTTATCTTTCCCCTTAGATCATAAACTCCCAAAGCCTTAATAGTTTAATACCATCTTCTCCAGACACATGCTCAGGGTGGGTAAGCAACCACAGCATCCTCTTCTTTACCTTTCCCCCTGCTTCTATCCCTACTTCCTCCATTGGCCTCAAGCATCCAGGACCTTCTGTGTCCTCTCTTCTTTCTCTACCAGTCACTCTCTGAGCCTCAGTTTCTCCATCTGAAAAATGAGACTAACAATAGCACTTACATCACAAGGCTTTTGTGAAGATCAAATGAAATCATAGGAACAGAGAGCCAGAGCTGGGAAGGGACCTCAAAGTTCATCTAGTCCAACCTGAAAACTATACCAAGACTTTGGGACACCCTATATACTCCCAAAAGAGTGCTTTGCATTGTGAATACCAGGGGATGGTGAAAAGTAACAGCTTGTGAGGGTAGATAGAGTGCTGGCTAGCCTGGGAGCCAGACAAGGAGGACTTAAATCTGATACTTCCTGCTTCTCTGACTTTGTGAAAGTCACTGAACCTATTTCCTGGAGCCTCAGTTTCCTTGGGGGACACAGGCAGACAGTGGACAGAGATGCAGAGGGAGAGAAATCCAGGCATGGCAAACAGCCACAAAGTCACGAGATGGAGTATGTTGGAGGAACAACAAAAAGGATACATTTACTCTGAGTTAAAGAAAGATATTGGCATTAGATTCTTTCTTGGAAACAAGTTTAACAATAGTAACAGCTCCCATTTACATAGCACTTCATCACATCCATTATTTCAGTACTTGTCATAAGGTCTGAGAAAGGGCCATGATACCTGGCAACCAAAAGATCATAACTAGTTACAAGAGAGCACTCTGAGTTGGCAGATGGCAGAAGCCAGACTGCATGGAATTAAGAAGAGTGTGAGAGGAAAGGAAGTGGTAATACCTAAACAAAAGGCCTTCTCAAGGAATTTACCACAAAAGTTAGGTGAGCTAAGAGATGATGGCTAGCAGGGATGGATGGATTCAGTGACAATTTGTTTTTTTTAAAGGATTGGTGGGGCGGGCATGACAAGTTTGCAGGCAGTACGGCAGCAGCCAATAGACAGGGAGAGAATGAAGATAAGTGAGTGTAGGGATGACAGAGGGGAAATCTGCTTAAGAAGACTGGGATGGAATGGGGTCACTTGTGCGTGTAGAAGAGTTTGCCTTGGTAAGCAGGACCACTTCTTGTGAGATAGTAGCCTAGGGGCAGCTAGGTGGCACAGTGAATAGAGTGCTGGGTCTGGAGTCAAGAAGATTCATCTTCCTCAGTTCAAATCTGGCCTCAGATGCATATTAGCTGTGTGACCCTGGGCAAGTCATTTCTCCCTGTTTGCCTTAGTTTCCTCATCTGTAAAATGAGCTGGAGAAGGAAATGGCAAACCATTCCAGGATCTCTGCAAGAAAACCCCAAATGGGGTCACAAAGAGTCACACACAACTAAACAAAAGTGAAGGAGGAGATAGCGTCAGAAGGCCACTCTGTAAGTAAGATGTGAGTTGGGAAGGCAAGGAGAGGAAGCTCACAGAGAATGGTTTCAATCTTTTTCAGTGAAATACAAGGTTCTCAGCTGAGAGGGTGGAGACGATGCCTTTTAAATATAAAAGACATCAATAAAACATCAAAAATAAAAATCCAAGAATGACACATATACCTAAATTTACGGTAGACTCCTCATGACTCCAACCTGGGATGAGGCCATTTCTGCTGTGACTTTTGTTACAGGAGCCAAGGCTACTCAGGTACATTCACTCCTTTTGCCTTTAGATTCAATAACCCCAGGGCACGTGTAGGCTTTCACCAGACCCAATGCCTGGCCATCCCTGGACTGTTCTGGGCCCAGCTGCCCGCCCTCTCGCTGAGCTTTGCCTGTTCAGCTGTGGATCTTGTCCCGCATCACCAAGGCTGTGCACACAGAGAGGTGGAAAGAAGGCCAGCCACCATCCGGCTGTTCCTCTCTCTTTCCCCTAGTTAATCACTGAAATGGCCCGAGGGCCAGGAAGCCTCAGTAGGGAATACGGCACAAGTTGATATATGTGTTTGGAGGAAGTTATAGGCTAGGTCTTTCTGAGGCTGAGGAAGGATTGAAAACTTCAGCTTGGCAACCTTCTGCCTTCTGCCAAAGACAGAGAGGATCATAAATGCCTGGCTGGAAGGGACTCAGAACTCATCAAGTCCAAAGCCCTTATTTTCCAGATGAGGAACAAGATGCCCAGTGAAACGAAATACCTCACCCAGGGTCACACAACTAGCGTCTGAGTCAGGATTCAAAATCTGCTCTTTCTGAATCCAAGTCCAGAATTCTCTCCACTAAGTCTCTTAAACTACTGACACATAGCCCCTTAGGGGATCAACTGTAGGAGAGCAAAAGTCTAGATCTTGTTCACCACACCCTCTATAAAAGACAGTTTGAGCCCGTAGTGATTACTTGGATTCAGGAAGACCAGAGTTTAATCCTTTCCTGTGACACCTACTTGCTCAGTGACCCTGGCTAAGTCACTTAATCTCACAGTGCCACAGGTAACAATTTAACGATAACAGTAACTCCCATTTACATGGCACTTTATCACATCCATTATTTTAGTACTTGTTATAAGAGTCAAAGGTCTGAGAAAAGGCCATTATATCTGGCAACCAAACAATCATAACTAGTAGCAAGAGAGCACTCTGAGTTGGCAGATGGCAGAAGCCAGACTGCATGTTTTGTCTGCTTCTATTTTCTCAAGTTCAGGGTGCTGACTTTCCCCCCTGAACTTAGTGAATGATATATACAATGCTGTGACTATGCTATTTACAATTCTAGCCATTTTCAGATGAAGGAGGCTTGAGGCTTTTGGTTTTTTATGAGCTCCCCAAAATGAAGGGGTTTCCCATGATGCCTGTGATCAGGATTAGTAGGGGAAGTAAGGAAGTCCTGAATCTCTGTCCCACTCTGATAACATAATTTTTTCTTCACTGTGCCTATGACATTGAGAGGGGCAGCTAGGTGGTGCAGTGGATAGAGTGCTGGGCCTGGAGTCAGGCAGGATGACTCATCTTCCTGAGTTCAAATCTGGTTTTGGATACTTATTAGCCATGTGACCCTGGGCAAGTGACTTAACCCTGTTTGCCTCAGTTTCCTCATCTGTAAAATGAGCTGGAGAAAGAAATGGCAAACCACTCCAGTATCTTTGACAAGAAAATTCTAAATGGAGTCACCAAGAGTTAGACACGACTGAAAACAACTGAACAACAAAAATGACCTTAACTGGTTTTAGGAAGCAACTCTTCTGGGCTTGGTTCTCCATGAGGGTTTCTGTTCCATTCTTACTTTTTAAAAAAAATTTATTTGTTTATTTACTTTTAGTTTACAAGATTCAGTTCCACAGTTCCTTGAGTTTTAAATTTTCTCCCCCCTCGCCCATGGCGGCATGCAGTCAAGTATAGGATCTGCAAATACTTTCACGTTGGACATTAGTCTGGTTGTATAGAAGGGTTGTAACCAATGGAGTGAACAGTGAGGAAAAAAGAAAGAAAACCAAACATGAAAAAGAACCATAGCATGTAGATTGCTTCAGTCTCCATTTAAACTCTGGTTTTTCTAGATCTTTCTCTGAATGTAGGCATCTCCTTCCATCCTGAGACTTGTAGAGTTGTCTTATACCTGTGCCTTGCTGAGAAAAGTCCAGTTTATCAAAGTTGCTCGTTACACATACAATGTGTCTGTGATTGTGTACACATTTTTCCTGGTTCTGCTCTTCTCACTTAGCATCAGTTTGTATAGGCCTCTCCAGGTGAATATGAAGACCGTCTCCTCCCCATTTCTTATAGCACAATAGTATTCCATTACATAATATCACAACTTGTTTAGCCATTCCCCAATTGATGGGCATCCCCTTAATTTCCAGTTTTTTGCCACCACAAAGAGAGCTGCAATAAATATTTTTGTACACATGGGTCTTCCTCCTCCATTCTTACTTTTAAAAATTCAAATCTGCGAGTGTTTATTCTGCCCTATTATGTATAAGTGTTGCTGTGTTAGAAGCCACTGATACATAAGCAAGAGTCCCTGTTTCCCATTCATTTAATAAGATTTTATTAAGCTCTTATTATGGGTAAGGCATTGTGCTAGGACTCTCCCTCCCTTCCCTTCCTTTCCCTTTCCTCTCTCCTCCCTTCCCTCTCCTCTCCTTCCTTCCTTTTCCCTTCCCTTCCCTCTACTCCTCTTCTCTCTCCTTCTCTTCCTTTCCCACTCCTCTCCTCTCCTTCTCATCTTCCTTCTTCTTTACTTCCTTTCTCTTACCTCCCCTCTCCTTCCCTTCTTTCTTTCCTTTCTCTTCCCTTCTCCTGGGAGCAAACATGTGCACAGGTAAGTAAATGAAAAACAATTTCAAGAGGGAGAAAGCATTAACCATGAAGGGTTAATGGGGAGAGGCTCAGCTTATGACTATAACCTGGTTCATAAAAGAAGCTAAGGATTCTAAGAGGGGATGGCAGGCAGCTTGTACAAAGGTACAGTGGTGGGAGATGGCATACCAGATAACTGACAGGGTAGCTTGACTAGATCAGAGATTGCAGGAAGTGGAGTTGTATGAGATAAGACTGGAAAGGCAGGTGGTAGCCACATTGTAGAGAGCCTTAAAAGCCAGGCTGAGAATATTCTATTTTCTATTGGAAGCAATAGGTAACCACTGAAGGTTTTTGAGCTGGAAAGCAAGTAAATGGTTAGAACGCCATTTCAGGAATAATAGTTTGGTACCTTCCTCTTTCTGCTACCAGGAAAACCACACCTGTGTACACCAGCTATGCACAGGCTCTCTACAAACAGACTCAAACTTGATCTGGACAGGAAAGAGACACACCCAGGGACTCCTCAGAAGACAAGTTGCTTCAAAACACATCTTATGAATGGGTCCCTTGACCTCCAACCCCAGGGAGATTTTCAGTAAATTTCCAGAGAATCATCATTCCATCTCCTACCCTCCCAGGCTCTGTGAATGGAGGCAAGGCATGAAGGACAGCACTGTATCTGCAAAACTAAGTGTACAGGATGAGGCTGGTTGCTGGGTCAGGCTCTGCCAGAGAGAGGAAGGGGAGTGTGGCTTTGGTCCTAATACTTGCTGCCTCTGGAGGCTTTTCCAAAAGGAAAAATACACAGAATTCAGTCTATGTATGTGCTTCTCCTCTCTCTTTTCTAATGTTTACATAGCATTTTGTCATTTATGAAGCACTTTACAGATATCTCTTGATACCCACAACAGACTAGGAGGGAGGTGGTATGGGGATTTTTATTCCCATTTCACAGAAAAGGAAACTGAGGCATGGTGTGTGTATGTGTGTGTGTGTGTGTGTGCAAGTGACTTGTAAAAATGTATGCAGCAGAGCCAGAATCTGAACTCATATCATAGGATCATAGGAGCCTGTTTTTCCCTTCCTCTTTCCAGTACTACATATGCTCCTTTTTATCATGCTCATAAAAAACTGGGCTGGGTACTTATAAGCTTTGTATAAAATGCAGTCTCTGTTATGAAATGAGGAAATGGAGAAAAAATAAGTGAAGTCACAGCAGGAAATGGGGAGAATGCTTTGCAAACTAAGCACTGATGAGAGGAATCTTATTATGATTAATATTGCTATCACCAATAAGTTTTGAGTTACTGATTCAAATTATTAATATTAATAAATATTATTATTCTTTAAACGGCAATGTTGGGTAATAGCTAGGCAACCAGCCTTGGAATCAGGAAGACCTTGGTTCAAATCTTGCCTTTGATGTATACTGGCGATGTGACTATGGATAGGACCCTTAAACCTGGCAACCTTCCAGATAACTCCTTAAGACCACAGGGTGCAGAGAAGGTGCAGATCTGTGCTGATAGAAGGAGTTTCCTTATCTGGTGTTACCCATATATAGCCACTGGAGGCAACTGAGATGGAGTCCTGGGCTTGTAGTCAGGAAGACCTGAATTCAAATGAAGCCTCAGATCCTTACTATTTATATGACCCTGGGCAAGTCACTTCTCTTTGTTTCTATTTTCTCATCTGTATAATGGGCATAACAGTAGCACCTATCTTATAAAGTCTTTGTGAGGATCAAATGAGATAATTGTAAAGTGTTTTTAGCACAGTGCCTGGCACATAGTAGGAGTCACAGAAAAGCAATTTCTCTTCCCTTTCCCTATACCAATGACATCAGAAGTCCAGTGAAAACATCTTGTTGTTATCACCTGTCAGAGTGGGACAGACACTCAGACCTTCCTTCCTTGCCGGGAATCCAGGCACATGTGGTCTCTTCCTCAGATAAAATAAGGAAGGGCTTAAACCTTCTCTCTTCTATGAATGGAGTTATAAATAGTGTTCAGTGACAGGCTCTGCTTAAGGGCAATGAAACGTAGAGGCACAGACACCACTTAGATTCCTTTAACAGCCAATAAACAACTAAGCTTTTCTCCTCTCCAGCAAAAATAATTAATTAAAATGAGAGCCAGCATGTCTGTAGAGGATAAAGGGCCATCTGGACATCAGGACAACCTGATTTAAGTCCTTCAGTGGCTAGAAAAGCCATTTAATGTCCGAAGGATCCAGGTCCCTTTCTAAGACTAGGCATCTCTCTCTCCCTCTCCCTCCCTTTCTCTCTCTCTCTCTGTCTCTGTCTCTGTCTCTGTCTCTCTCTTTGTCTCTTTCCTCTCTTGTACTTTAATAAACTGTCTTAGCTACTGTCTCACCCTGGGACTTCCCTCAGTAGCTGATGACTCATCACCCTGGAACTGCCATTTACCCTGCTGTCTTCTCACCCTGTAATGTCTGTCCCTCCACCAATGCCAGGCTCTTTCTCCCATTGGCGAGGTACTCCCTGGAGTCTCCATTTTGGGGAAGGCCCAACAGCATCCCCTCCCGGTTCTCTTTCTAACTGTCCAGATTTCAATACCATGTCCCTGTGGGGGTACTCTCCCTTTATCCCACCTCCCATTTTCAGTTCCCTCTTGTGTGTTGTCTTCCTCTATTAGAATGTCAGCTCCTTGAGGGCAGGGAGGGACTGTCTCTTTTTGCTGGCATTTGTATCCCCAGTGCTTAGCACAGTGCCTGGCATGTAGCAAGAGCTTAATAAATTCTTGTTGTCTTTTTAAATGCTCGTTGCCTTAAATATAATCAATGAGTTATAGATCTCTGACACTGGAAGGAGTTTCCTTATTAAAATGTGAACTCCTTGGTGGCGAGGGGCTGGTTTTTCTTGATTGTATTCATTTCACCAGCACACAGCACAGTACCTGGTATATAGTAAAAACCTCAGTAAATATATGTATGTATGTTTTTATCTATCCAGGTCTAGACTAAGAAAAAAAATGACATATTTTGGAAAGGAAGTTATCAGATGGCATGGATTCTATCCCACCTCTTAGTTCTGGGCTGTACCACAGGAGCCTGTATGCTAGAATCTTTCCCTTCTGCAACAGAATTTGCCTTTAAAAAGTGATTTGAGGACCATTTCACACTGCAAAATGAAGGGGTTAAACAATATGATCGCTATTATCTGCCAGGCACTGTGCTAAGCCCTTTCCTGATATCACCTCATTAGATCTTTACAACAGCCTTGTGCAGTAGGTGCTGGTATCACCTCCATTTTACTGTTGTTAATTGTTATTCAGTCATGTCTGACTATCTGGGGTTTTCTTGGCAAAGACACTGGAGTGGTTTGCCATGTCCTTCTCCAATTCATTTTACAGATGAAGAAACTGAGGCAAGCAGGGTTAAGTGACTTGCCCAGAGTCACACAGCTAACAAGTGTCTGAGGCTGGATTTGAACTCAGGTTTTCCTGATTATAGGCCTAGCACTCTATCTACTATGTCACCTAGCTGGCCTCTCTCCATTTTACAGATGAAGACCCTGAGGCTAGTAGAGGTCAAGTGACTTGCTCAGGGTCACAGGGCTAGTAAGTATCTGAGGCTGTATTTGAAGTCAGGTCTTTCTAACTTCCAGCCTAGTGCTTGCTCCACCTTACTGCCCAGGAGTGGTTAAGAGATTGGCCCAAGTCACAAAGGAATTATGTGTTTGAGAGTCAGGATTTAAACCTAGGTTCTTTGAATTCAAATCCAGTGCTTTTCCTACTATTCTGTACTGCCTACTTGGGTGACAGCATTCCACAGCCTCTATCTATAACCTTAGTGCTGTAAGTATAAATATGAAGGGACTAGTAGTCCCTTCATTGTGGCCCAGGATAGGAGAGGAGGAAAGAATAAAAGAAAAGGGAGGGTCTTTGTCATGCAATTAACAAAGAACGAGATACTTTTCTGAGCTATTTTTCAGGTAGCCCCAAATTTAATGCTATTGTCTATAAAGTCCTAAAGCCATGATAGTTCTGCTAGGGGGCGGGTTGAGGGGGGGCTTACATCTTTAAATCAAATCCCAGGGAGAGTGGGAAAGAACAATGCCTGCCCAGAGGGGGCCCAAACCAAGATGCTTTATCACTAGGATGTCTTCCTGAGCCCTCCTATTTATTACAAGGATTTGGCAAGCAGGCTGCTCTCTCCCTTACCACTAAGATGAGCTCTAGGCCCTCTGATGAGCACTGGGCAAGGTACCTGGTTCAGAAAGCTCATTAGCCAGATTACTGCTCCAAGACTGCCAGGCACTCACAGCCTCTTCCAAGAAGCAGTTTTCTCCTTTGCTGCAGGTCCTCACATGGCTAGTGGGAGGGTGCCTATCCCCGCCCACACCAACAAAAATCTGGAAAATGCCAGTCTCAGTTCAATGTTGTTTTCTCCTCTTTTTAACTGTTTACTCAGAGTTGAGATTTTCTATCAGGTGCCTGAAACCAGGCCAACCCTTAACAGAACTGTGGAAGGAGGTGAAGCTGGTATGTGGCATCTTTCCACCTCCCCCACCTTTCTTTCTCCTCCCTTGCTGGTGCCATCCCTGGCCCAGATTCCCTGGTATCTCATGAAAATCAAAAGATATTTATTCTTGGGAACACAAATTCAAGAAGAAAGAGGGAAAATCCTTGCCCTCAAGAAGCTTATGTTCTAATGGAGGAAGTACAACACATAAAAGGAAGTGGAGAGAAAAGGTACCAGGAAGCCAGTGGACATGGCATAGAAAGTCAGAAGAGTCAGGAGAGGAAGGAAGCCTTGGCTGACCTGGGTGCTTTCCTTAAAATGGAGGTTCTTGGGAGAACCAGCCAATCAGAGGAAGGGAGCACAGAGGATGGCGTGAACTTCCAGGGGAGAAGGCTCCTAAGCCACGGGGAAGAAAGTCCAGAGAATCAGGAAAGGAGCCCATAGCAGAATGAATTCATTACATCCTCAATCCCAAGGTTGTGAGGTGTTGTTAGCACTGGACATGGAGCCAGGAAAGGCCTAGGTTGATTCCCTCCTCACCTCCTTAATGCTTATTAGCAATGTGCCCAAGGCCAAGCTATGCCTCAGTTTCCCCATCTGTGAAGTAGGGAAAATAACTACACTGACTTCACAGAGTTGTGAGGATTAAATCAGATACTACATGTAAAGAGATTTATAAATCCCCCAAAGAGCTACAGAGATGTCAGCTTTCATTTCCTATACAAACTTGGGCTAAGAAGCTAGTTAACTTCTCTATATCGAGGGGGTTGGATTTCAAAGGTGGGGAACCTGTGGCCTTGAGGCCACATGTGGACTGAATCCAAACTTCACAGAACAGATCTCCTTAATAAAAGGATTTGTTCTGTAGAATTTGGACTCAGTTCAAAGGCCGCTCAGGGCCCTAGAAGACCACAGGTTCCCCACTCCTGACTGACCCTAGTCTACCTAGATCTAGCCTCAGACACTGTGGCAGAACAGCGGTGGAGATAGGTTGGGCTGTTGGCAGAGGCTGCCTTTCCTGTGAACCTCAAGCGCGCTCATGAGCAGCTATGAGTTTCCTACTTGGGACAGGAAGGGAGGCGCTTCTGCAGGCACTACCTCAGTAAATAGGCCCCCTGATCAGTTACAGCTGGAAGAGGAGGCCCTTTGGAATGCCTTAGATTAGAGGAAGTCCACACCCTGCCTTTGAGTAAGGTCTGTAAGCTTGTTACTCATCAGTGGGCAACCATTCTACCTCCCTTAAGCTACCATCTGAAAGAGAAACATTTATCTCTGCTGATGAAGGAGTGACAAAAAGATCCCGGAGGGGAAAGTCCAAAGACTCCCAACCCCCATTAAAACAATACCTACAGTAGCTTTCCTTAAACAAATGTTTGGTTAGAGAGCTAATTACCAATCTGTTTGAATTGATTCCTTTTCCTTATCTGTTTTTGGACTCCTAGTCTAAAGAGAAAGCCCAAAGGTGGAGACAGGAGTAGAAAAAGTAGCTAGTGGTTACTCAATCATAATAGCTGCTATTCATTCCAAATGACACATACGTACTGTCTCACATGGGACTTTGGTTAAGGAGTTTTTTTGCACAGATAACTATAAACTTCACTCTTTCTAATCCTAGGCTCCAAATCCCAGTAATTGGTGATTTTAAACACAAACTTAATTTTGGAGCAGAAGACTAAGAAGTCACAGTATTCTTTCTCACCGGTATTTACTCCAGCATTTCTAACCTTACCCTTACCCTTACCTACTCTTAAGAGTTCTAAATGTGTCCTTTTTGCCCCTCTTCTCTTCACCAAAGGAAGGGGGTTATTAGGATCTTGATTTTTGTTAGGTTGGTTATCGGGTTTTTTTGTTTTGAGGCAAATCAGAGGATAGATGGCTGACCCTGAGAGAAAGACATTATTTTGGATTCAGAGAAGATGGGTCCAAATCCCAGCTCTCCCACATACTAGCTCACAGCCTTGGGGAAGTCAAACTCCTAGGATCTCAGTATTCTTATATTTAAAATGAGCAGGTTGGCCCAGATGAATTCTAACATCCCTTTTAGTTCAAAATCATGAGAGAATGCCAAGGGATTGCTGCTATCAGAACCCTAGAGAGACGGAGGAACCAGAAGAGCAGCTGTAATAAACAGTTATTTACTAATAATCTACGATATGCCAAACACTAATGTTGGGAATACAATACAAAAAAAGTTTCTGGTCTCCAGTAGATTACATTCTAGTGGGAGTTAGGGTTTTTTTTCTGGCAATTTACAGAAAAAAGCCTCAAGATCCTCTCTCTCCTTGAGAAAGAAACAGTTGTATTATCACCATTCCCATTTTATGGATGGGTAAATTGAATCACAGAGCAGTGGGATTCATTTTATGGTTGAGGTCCAAGATTCCTGAGGCAGGGGAATGTACGTATGTGGGGATGGGCCACTATTTTTTTTTTGAACGACTTGTTTATTTACTTTTAGTTTCAAGATTCAGTTCCACAATCACCCAAGTTTCAGATTCCCTCCCCC
>CM053584.1:104558050-104613622 GCA_028627135.1 Pseudochirops cupreus
TTTATAATACAGATTAAAATCTGGTAAGGCTAGGCCACTTTCCCTAGCATTTCTTTTCATTAATTGCCTTGATATTCTGGACTTTTGGTTCTTCCAAATGAATTTTGTTACTATTTTTTCTAGTTCTATAAAGTAAGATGGGACACTATTTAGGGTTCTCTTGAAATTAAAGGGTTTCTGGGCTGCTGTAGAGGTGTGACCAGGGAGCTGAAAACATGGGGGGAGGGGAGAGAGAAATCATAGTATTTGTAATTGGATAGAAACTTTACCACCTCATTCTACAGAGGAGGAAACTAAGGCTCACAGGAGTAAAATGATTACCACAGGATTTGAACCCAGAGCATCTAACCCTAGAGACAATTGATGAGGATACAAACAGTGCCCTAAGGGGTTAAGAGTTGCTTTTCCAGTTCTTTGTGAAGCCTCTACTTTATTCCCTAACCTGAAGTCTCTTCCCCTTATCTTGAAACACCATAAAACTTCTCCCTTATCGTAGACCATAAAATTCCTTTTCTGCCCCCTTCCTGGGTCACAAAATTTCCCCTGTTTCCCTTATCTTGTGTCATCCCTCTTCCTCATCCTGTTCCTAATCATTTAACCCCCATAAAACCTCTAAAACTACATCATCATTCTGAAACCTACATAAGCATAACTTCCCCAAATATGGGAGTCTCACTTAACTTTCTTGCTAGGTGACCCATGCTGCTTTTGTGCCAATAAAGCTTCTCTTGGTAAGGAGAAAATTGTCTAAGTAAATTCTTTCACACCTGAACCAGCTCTACCAATTCCAAACCTCAAAACAATGGTCTTTTCCCTGTACCAAGCTGTCTCTCTAGAGAAGGGCAGACATTGAGGACAGTGGCATTTTCTACCTCACAATATATTGTTTCCTGCTACTATTCCCTGTTGATAAGGAACTAGAAATTGGGGCAGAAAGGTTAGATTCTCAGACTCAACTTTTATCATGTCACTTTGCTTCTCAAAATCTTAAGTGGTGATCTAGTTCCCGAAGGATCTCTTTGGGATACAGACCTAGTAGTGGTATTGCTGGAACAAAGGAGAGGTACTGTTTAATAGCCCTTTGAGCATAGCTCCAAATTGCTCTTCAGAATGGCATCAACAATACATTAGTGTCCCAATTTTCACACATCTTCTCCAACATTTATCATTTCCCTTTTCTGTCTATCAGTAAATCTGATAGGTGTGAGGTGGAATCTCAGAGTTGTTTTAATTTGTATTTCTCTAATCAATAGTGATTTAGAGCAATTTTTCATATAATTATAGGTAGCTTTAATTTCTTCATCTGAAACCTGCCTGTTCATATCTTTTGATAGTTGCTGTAGGATCAAGGCCAGGTTCCTTACCAAGACATTTCAAGTCCTTCATAAATTGACCCCAGCCTACTTTTTCCATCTTGTCTATTCCGTAGGAGAGTCTATTCCCTTGTCTGTTCCCCTAGGATAACCCTATATTCCTGCCAAACTGTCTACACACTGTCTCCTGATTCAGTCCCTCATTTTTCTTAACACTTACTAGTGGTGTGAACCTGTCAGCCTCAGTTTCCTCATTTGTAAAGTGGGGATAATAACAATACCTACCTCCCAGCGTTGGTGTGAGGATCAAATGAGATATTTGTAAAGCACTTTGCAAACATTAAAATGCTATATAGATGCTAGCCACTCTTGTCTTACCTCTATATCTTTGCTCACAGTATTCCCACCCACCCAGGATGTACTTCCTTTATCTACTGAGAGCACAAAATCTTACTCCTCCCTTGAAGCTTTCCTTGGCCACAATTACCTGAACTTACTCTCTGTGTCATCTGAATTCCTATGTTATTTCTCATCTAGAGGACTGACTGGACCTATCATTTAATACCTTTGTTGCTACTACTAGTGATCTTTTCATGTCTCCCCAACTTAATTACAAACTTTGCAGTCATAGGCTGTCCAGTGGATAGAGTCAGGAAGACCTGAGGTCACCTCTGGCCTCAGACACTTCCTAGCTTTGTGACCCTGGACAAGTCACTTAATCTCTTATTTGTCTCTGTTCCCTCATCTGTAAAATGGGGATAATAGTACCTTATCTTGCAGGGCTGTTGTAAGGATCAACAGTGCCTGGCACATAGGAAGTGTTATATAAATGTTAGCTATTATTTCTACCTCTTTTTATCTCACACAGCACCTGGCACACAGTAGCTGCTTGGTGAATACTTCTTGGTTTAACTGAATTGCTTGTCTTTATGTGAAGCCTGGAGTGAGCCCTCTCAGCCCTAGGAAGACAGAGGTGTGGGGGGGATGGTGGGAAGTCACATGCCCAGGGCCTTAGCATCCAGATTTAGGGATCCTCAGAGGTAATCCCAGGGGAAGAAGCCAGAGTCACAGTCACACCAACTGAACACACAGAAAAGAAAGTCTCACTGCTAACGTCCTTGGCAGAGTCAAACGGTTCAACAACAGAATCTGATATGATTTGATCAGGCATGACATCAAAGATAAATGACCATTGCCTTTGCCACTGCACCCTAAGGACCACAGGGCCTTTCCCTTAGACTCGAAACTGAAACCCTCCAAATGTGTTGTCTCCCTAATTAAAATGTGAGCTCCATGAGGGCAAGGACTGTCTTTTCTCTTTGTATTCCCAGCACTTAGCACAGGGCTTTGTACAAAGGAAGTGCTTAATAAAATGCTTTATTATGGCTCAAAATTTATTTATTATATAAATTTATTATATTTATTATATATTACATTTATTATATAAATGCATTCTTATGGCTCAAAATCTTACCTTCTACCTCTACCATATTATGTTAAGCTTCTTTCAGGTCAGATACTACTAGTACCACTACTACTACTACCACTACTACTACTACTACTACTACTACTACTACTACTACTACTACTACTACTACATGACATTGCTATAATTCACTAAAGTTTACAAAATACTTTACAAACAATCTCTCATTTGGCCCTTATAATAATCCTAGGAAGTAACTCCTACAGGCATTTCATTCCTATTTTACAGATAAGGAAGCCTAGGAAGAAAGAATTAAGTGAGACACATCAGGACAAAAGAGACAGACCAGTTCCTGGCTCTTATGTTTACAGCTTAGACCTTCAGCAAATTGCTTAAACTCTCTTTTCCTCAGTTTCCCTCACCTGTAAACTGAGGAGGCTGGACTACATAACCTCAAAGGTCCTTCCTAGCTCTAGATCTGTGAGCCCTTGACTTGCCTAGAATTGCACAGTTAGTAAGTCTAAGGCAGGATTCAAACAAAACATCTACTCTTTGGCTTTTGAAGCCTTTTACAACCTGGCCCCTTCTTGCCTTTCCTGCCTTCATATTGCTTACTTTCCTCTATGTATTCAATGATCCAGTCACACTGGCCTTCTTCCTGTTGCTCCATACCCAGACTCTGTGTCTTTTCATTGGCATTCCCATGCCTGGAATGTTCTCACTGAACCTTTGTCTCCTGGTTTCCCCAGACTCTTTCAAGACTTGCCTCCAATTCCTCCAGGTGCAGGAGGCCTTTCTTGTTCTCCCTCCTACTGACTGCGCCTTCTCTCTGACATCGCCTTCCATCTACTCTGCACGTATCTTGTATGTACAAAATTGTTTACATCCTGTCCCCTCCAATGGACTACAAACTTCTTGAGCGCAGGGACTGCTTTTGCCTTTGTATTTCTAGCATCTAATAGTGGTTCTTAACCTGGAGTCCATGAACTTAAAATAAAAACAACAAGACACACCCCATTTGGACAACCGTACTTCACTATGTTTCCTTGGTAATCCTATTATTTTATTTTATGCATAAAAAATATTATTGAAGCATCCATAGGCTTCCCCAGACTGTTGAGGGATCCTTGACAAGAAAAAGGTTAAGAACCTGCCCTAGCCCAGTGCCTGGCAAACAGTAAATGTTTAATAAATGCTTGTTGATTGACTTCAAGTACGGCATACAATCCATTCCGTCCTTATATCATGCTGTGTTTCCCAGATAGAAACAGTGTCTTGTATGCTACCAGTTAATTCCTAATGAAATGGGGAGCTAGATGGTATAATAGACAGAGCACTGGGCCAGGAGTCAGGAACACTCATCTTTCTGAGTTCAAATCTGGCCTCAGACACTTACTAGCTGGGTGAGCCTGGGCAAATCATTTAACCTGGTTTATCTCAGTTTCTCATTTGTAAAAATGAAAACTATAGAAGGAAACAGCAAACCACTCCAGTATCTTTGCCAAGAAAACTCAAAATGGGGTCACAGAGAATTGGATGTGACCAAAAAACCACAGAACAACAACAAGCCTATTCATGATAATATTCCCCATCCCTACCCCCACCCCCATCCCCCCTGCCCAGAGTGCACCAGGATATATCAGTCACATGCTTGGTTCCTTTCTGAAGTCTCAGGAAAATTGGGAAGCTCTCCCTTCAGACTTCTTTTCCTATTAGAATCCTATTGTGACACATTAACTCTTGGTCATTTTCATTAAGAAGACTGCCTATCCCTGGTCACTGTTATAGCCTGGGAAACAATGGAGTAGAGATATCACTGTTTACCAGTAGGATTAGTAGGGGCCAAAGCAAAGCTGCCCCTCTCTGCAGGGTATAAAGGGTGAGGGCCGCTCCCAGGCCTCTAGGGATAAAGGAACACAGTAGATTTTAGACTATGGAATTTTTAGAGCAGGGAATAGATCTTAGACACCACTGAATTCAATACCCCCTTATCATCATAGGTGAATAAACTGAGGCTGGGTCCAGGGAAAGGGGTGGGGTCATAGTATTGAACACAGTGTCTTTTATACAGTCAGCTTAAATTAATGTTTGTTGAATTGAAATGGCCAAGGTGGACAAAAAGCTTGGTGGCTAAGTCAGGAAAACAGTCTCAAAAGTAACAATAAATTTAACAAAATGGCATTAAAATGGAACTCAATTCTGTCACATGAATTAGAGGTTGGAGGATATAAATCTACTGAGATATGTCTGTGGATTTCAAAAGGAAGGTTTTTTTTAAAAAAGCATTTATTAAACCCCTACTATTTACCAGGCACTATGCTAAGAATAATCTGATACTCATGACAACTTTGGGAGAAAGAGAAGTAGGTGCAATTATTATCTTCATTTTACATTTGAAGGAACTGAAGCAAACACAGATTAAGTGACATGCCCAGGGTCACAATGTAAATGTCTAAAACTGGATTTGAACTCAGGTCTTCCTAACTCTAGGCATAGCACTCTATCCACTATGCCACCTAGCCTTTAGTTTACAGGATTAGCTCTAGGGCTGGAGGGGACTTTGGAAGCCATCTAGACTAACCTCCATATTTTAAGGAGGAAACTGAAGTTTAGACAAGTTAAGTAAGTGATTTGTCCAAGGTCACACTGGTAGTAGGCATCAGAGTCAAGACTTAAACTCATATGGGATTGGGTGGGAGAAGATCTGCTTCTTCTCCAACTTTAAGTGGACAGGATCCATCAAAGACAAGGAGAACCTTCCTGAAGACATGAGTGGTTGATGTTACCATCAATGCTGAATAGTTATAACCCTCCACCTCATAAAAGGACCTTTCCTCTCCTCCTGTCTCTGGCGGATGCTAGTCTGCTGTTCAATCAATAGGCATTTATTAAAGACCTACTATGTGCCAAGCTTTGTGCTGGCAGGAGAAGAAGCACCAAGGGCACTCCAGCTGGATTAAAGATCAACCGTGCTAAGGGTTTTACAAATATTAACTCATTTGATCCTCACAACCCTGGAGGGTAAGTGCCATTACGACCCCCATTTTATAGCTGAGAAACTCACACAGCAAGGAAATGTCTGAGATTGCATTTGAACTCGGGTCTTTCTGACTCCAGGCCCAGCTCTCTATCCATTACAACACCCTGTTGCCTCTATAAGTGTCTAAGGCAGCATTTGAACCCAGGTTTTCCTGACTCCAAGTGCAGTGTCCTACACACTGCCTTGCCTGTTGGAGTCTATGAAGGAGTATGTAGAAACGGAAGTGAAGTAGAGAGGAACTAGTGAGCCACATAAACCTTATTTCCTTCTGCTCTGAGACATTTTCTGCCTTATCTCTGGCCTGTTGCCTAGAACCACTGTTTGTGGGGGGCGGGGGGTAGGTGGGGTGGGGTTGGTTTTATTTTTCATAAAGCACAGAAGACTGCCCTTCTTCACCACATCAGCCGAAGACACACTTCCTAAATCTTTCTACTTTATAGGGCCCTCTTCAAAAGAAGAATCAGTTTTTAAAATAGAATAAAATATTATTATATTATATGATGTTTTAAATAAAATGTTTCAAGTGGCTTTGATAATTTCTCTTCATTTATAAAATGAGGATGGTACTTAACCTTATAAAGGATGAATAATATACTGAAAGTGCTTTGCAAACCTTGAAAGAACCATTTGTCTGCTATTATTACCTGTGAAATTCTTGGTTATACCTCCAACCTTGATTTGTACCCTCATCTTTATCTGGATCTCTGAGTGTTATGATGCTATTTTCCCGTAAAAGCCCAGGATTCTTCTCTTCATCTTGACTGGGAGCTCAAAGGAAGGCTCACGGTAAATGTGTTATCCCTTGCTCTCTGCTCAGCTTCAGGAGTAGGAAGAGCACTGAACCTGGAATTTCAGAAACTGAGTTGAAATTCCAGCTCTGATGCTTGTGACCTTGGGTAAATCACTTAACTTCCCTAGGCCTCAGTTTCCTCATCTGTAAAATGTGGGGGAGGGGGTCTGACTAGATCACTTCCCTATTATCCCTTACTTGATTCTTATCATCTTCACTCCATACCTTCTTCCCCCCTTTTTCTCTTTTCTTCCTCTTCCTCTCTGACTATATTTTTGTGGAGGAAGGGGGGAGGGAAGACAGAGAGACAGACAGAGAGAGACAGAGAGAGAGAAACAGAATGAGAGGAGAGAGGTTCATATGCTATCCAAAAGGGAACCTAATAAAGAATAGAGAGGTGGACTTAGAGTCAGGAAGACTTGAGTTCAAATCTCCCCTCAGACACTTAAAAGCAATGGGATCATGGACAAGTCATCTCAACCTCTATGAGCCTTAATTTCCTCATCTGTAAAATGAGCGTAATAATATTTGTCAAACTGACAAATTTGTGAAGATCAAATGAGGTAATGTGTGCCAAGCTCAACTTGGATGCTAGCTCCAGGAAAATGCTATCCTCATCCAGAGAAAGAACTATGAAGTCTGAATGCAGACTGAAGCATATTATTTTCTCTCTATCTTTTTTTTGTTTCTTCTTTCTCATGGTTTTCCCCTTTGGTTCTAATTCTTCTGTACAACATGACTAATGTGGAAATATCCTTAATATGAATGTTTATGTATAGTGTATATCAGATTGCACGCTATCTTGGGGAGGGGAAAGGGAAGAGATGGAAAAATTTAGAACTCAAAATCTTAAAGAAGTGAATGTCGAAAACTAAAAAGCAATCAATCAATCCACAGACTTTGGCCAGTAGATTTATATCATCCAACCTGCTAATCCATGTGTCAGGAAATTGAGCTCAATAGTGCCAATGTCATGTAACTGAGTATACTCTAGGGCTCAACCATGATGAGAATGCTAGTATGATCCAAAATGGAGATTCTCTGCCCCATGGGGTCTTCTACTTACATCTACTGCCTTGCCTACTTATAAACAGTTAAATAAAGGGTATAGGTAGGATTTGAACTCCAAGTCTTCTAATTCCAAATACAGTCTGACCCTTGTGCTGTCACTGAAATTTGATGACTCTGGCAGAGGCAGTGAGGCTGACAACCTTGTGCAACTCTGCCTCATTTAAATCCAATTCACATGCTCAAGTCAAGACATCACTCGAGAGATCATTGTTCCTCTTCAAAACGAAGGACAAACAACAAGGGTGGAATGAGAGCCTAGGCTGTTGAATGACAGAATTTTCAAGTGCATTTCCTCCCAATCATGGCATCCTGAAGATTATCCTTGATAAACAGCAAAGTGGTCCAATGGATAGAACACTGACTTGGGAGTCAGGTAGTGCTGAGTTCAAATCTAGGCTCCCTAGCAGTGGAAGTCACTTAACTGCTGTCTACCTTGGTTTTCTCAGCTGTATATTGGGCATACTTATTTTTATTTAGTGCCAATCTCCAAGGGTTACTGAGTATCAAATGAGATAACACTGGTGAAATGTTTTGTAAACCTCAAAATGCTACTTAAGTAACTGTTATTATTACGTTAGGATAGCCCCATTTTCTTCACTTCTCTTTGCCACTTTTTGATTGAAGGATAAAGATGTTGAGGATTACAGTGAAGAGAGGCAGGAGGATGACTGGGAGTATTTGGAGTCAGAACACCGGGGTCTGAGTTCTGATCCTGCTATCCTTGCCATGTGGCAAGTGGCCAGGCACTAGCCTATTTAAGCCTTGGTTTTCTCAGTTCTAAGATGAAATAATATTTATTGGTCCTCTTTACTTCACTGAATTGTTGGGAGGAAAGTCCTTTGTAAACCTTAAAGCATTAATGAAATCTGACCCAGAATGATCATTTTTGCACGTATGTCTCTGGGGCTCGAGATATTTTATTTCAGGGACTGTTTTGATGTCCTGGTTTTGCCCTGCCCAGTAATCTCCAGAAACCCTTGTCTGTTTGGTTCTGGTTCTAACTAATTTTTTGAAAAAATTAAACAAAACAATACATGCAACTTTGGCTTGGTTCAATCTCAACCTGGATTCAAGGTTCAAAATACAGGCCAAGCATTTAGCAAATGAATGTACCTGATTCTCATTTTTTAATTTATGATTTGTATCATGTTCTTCGTAACACATATGGAGCCCAAAGGCTTTCTTCCACCTATGGTATTCAGTGGCAGTGAAACAGCTTAGCAGATGGTACTAGACTTGGAGGCAGGAAGACCTGGGTTCACATCTTTCCTTCTATGGCGGTGGTTCTCAACCTTCCTAATGCCACGACCCTTTAATACTATGTGGGCATATCTGCATGTGGGCGGACCCGCCTGGAGACGGATAGAAGAGCGGTGTCTCGGTTCCTGAGACCATCGGAAATATGTGTTTTCTGATGGTCTTAGGCGACCCCTGTGACCCCTGTGAAAGGGTCGTTCGACCCCCAAAGGGGTCGGGACCCATGGGTTGAGAACCACTGTTCTATGGCTTAACTGATGGGCAACTAAGTCACCTTTGCTTGGCCTTCCTTTCTTCACCTGTAAAATGGGAACCTCTGGCACTCACCCACAGTTATTATGAGGATCAACTGAGACAATGTTATGTGAGTTACGAATCTTAGATCATCATGTTATTTTTATTATTGTTGTAATTGGTGTCTTATGGTTTTGTTGTTGGCTTGGTTTTCTTTTTTTGGACTGGGGTGGATGGGGGTGGGGAACGTGAATAATTGATCTTTAGGAGTACCAGGAAATAACTGCCTGCTCAGAATGAAATATCAACACCCCCCCTTCACTAATAATAATAGCTGATACATACAGAAAGCACTTTACAGCTTACAAAGCACTTCGTGTACATTATCTCATTGTAGCTTCCAACAGCCCTGTGAATTAGGTAGGGTATGTCTTATCATTTCCATTTTATAGACCAGTAAACAGAGACATAAAAAAAACCTAAAGTGACTTGTCCGAGGTCATACAGGCAGGTTTTAATCTCAATTCAATCTAACCTGATCCTAACCCCAGTACTCATTTCATTATACCACAGCCAGATCAGAAAACCAGGGGTCTGTGTGGTTGATACCCTTGAACCAATCTCATAGAGTCATAGATGAAAAAGTTGGAAGACATCTCAAAGGTCCCCCTGTCACTGGGTCATAGGTTTAGAACTGTGAAGAACTTATTAGCGGTGTCACCTTGGGGAAGTCACTTAACCCCAATTGCCCTGCCTTCCCCCTTCCAAAAAAACGCAAAAAAAAAAAAGTAGATTTGTGAAGGGCTTTAGAGGCAATCTGTCAGACTTCACTCTACAGATGAGGAAACTGAGGTCCAGAGAGAGTCATGAGTTATTTTCTCAGGGTCACACAGGTAGTGAGTGAACCCTGGTCTTGGTGTTTCAAATCTAGCCCTCTTGCCATTGTAACAAGTGTCTTTCAGGACCCAAGAAGCAGCTTCAGGCAGTGTGATCAGTAGCACGGCAATATAAATAGCCAGCATGAAGAGGTGCCCGACCTAGGGCAGGGCACTCCGTCAGGTGTATACGCCCAGCAAAATGAGCCAGCACAGCCTGGAAGACTAAGGCTTGGTTTCCAGCTTCCCTGGAGTAACCGCAGTTGTTTTGTGCTGAGCTGATTCTCCCACAACAATCATTGTCTGCACTGCGCATGTGGTCCTCGGTCAACTCGCTTCCGTAACTTGATACGAATTCATCTGGAGAAGCTCCAAAGCAGAAACTTCTGGGAAAGCAGACAGATGTTTCATTTTGGATTAACTATTGCCTTGCTGTACAGAGAACTCCCAGCCAAACCCTAGAAGATTATGCTAACTCTAAGTTGGAGGGAAAGGACTCAGAGAATCACTGAATTTGAAACTTAGAAGAGACCTGGGAGGCCATCTGACCCCAAACCATATCTCAAAGGAATCCCCACTGTAATATGTGGCCGACCAGACTTTGCATAAAGACCTCCAAGGAAGGGGAATCCACCACCTCTCTGGCAGCCCATGCCACTTCTGGACAACTCTAATTGTTAATATAAAGCCTACATTTTCCACTTTGCAACTTCTGCCCACAGGTCCTAACTCTGCCGTTTGGGGCCAAAAAGACAAATCTAATCCTTCATCCACATAACAGGCCTTCAAATACTTGGAAGACATTATTTATGTTCCTCCTCTCTCCTCCCCCCTCCAGGTCTTTTATTCAGCCTAAATATTCTCAGTGTCATTAGATGATATGGACCTAAGGCCGTTCACCACACTGGTTCCCCTCCCTGGCCTCTGCTGTTTGTTACTCGGCCTTACTTCTCCATGAGCCTCAGTTAACTCACCTATAAAATGAGGGATTTAGACAGCTGAGTTCTAAGAGCCTTTCGAGGCCTACAGTTGTCTGACTTCATGCTGACTGATGACAGTTCTGTGTGTCTGCAGCTGCACTGAGGCCACAGTGAAAATGAGCCACGAGCTGGCAAGGATGGTCCCCTTTAGTAGGCCTGGTCGAAGTAAGAGCCACAATGGCTGTGTGTGTGTGTGTGTGTGTGTGTGTGTGTGTGTGTGTGTGTTTACGTGTGCACGTGCACGTTCACATTTTAAAAAAAATCTATATAACTATATCTATCTCTCTATCCACATACACATATATCTTTTAACATATACATACATATATGTGTGTATACATATACATACGTACATATATATACATATATGTATATACATTTTTTTTCCCCCTTAGCCCTCAGATCTATCAGTTAACATTTCTGGGAGAAGGGAAGGAGAGGGAAGTATGCCTTATATAGTATCTCTTTTGATCTTCCCAACAGACCTGGGAAATAGGTAGTGCATGGATTTTTTATCTCCATTTTACACATAAGGAAACTGAGGTTTCAGGGAAGTTAAGTGACTCACAAAGTCAGGATCTGAACTCATGTTGTTTGGCTCCCAGGCTAGAGTTTATGCCAAGCTGCTACTTTTTACTGTCCTCTAGTATTCATTATGTAAAGCACTATAGTGGGAATAGACAAGGTGTCCCCAAAGTCTTAGTGCAATTTTAAGCTACTAAAGGTTAAAGACTTCCAAGGAAGGGGAATCCACCACCTCCCTAGGTAGCCCATGCCACTTCTGGACAACTCTAATTGTTAGGAAACTTTTTAATATAAAGCCTAAATTTTTCCCTTTGCAACTTCTGCCCATGGCTCCTAATTCTGCACTCTGGGGCCAAACAGAGCAAATGTAATCCTCTGTTCACATAACAGGCCTACTAAAGAGCTAAGGCTTTAGAGACATCCCGTATAAATAAACAGAAGAGGTGGGTGGGGGAAAGAGGGGGAGAAAATATGTAACTCAAAATCTTGTGGAAATGAATGATGCAAACTAAAATAAAATTTAAAAAAAAAAGAAAAAAAAACAGAAGATACAGCAATCTCTGTTCTCAAGTTGCTTATGAAATAAGGGCAAAGATCTCCCCACCTCCCACCCTTCTCTCTCTCTCTCTCTCTCTTTCTCTCTCTCTCTCTCTCTCATGCACACGCACGCGCGCGCACATACACACATACACACACACACACACACACACATTTCTATTAGCAGTGGAAATGTTTTCAGAATAACAGGAAGAGCCCAAATCCCAGTGGGAGAGAGGACAATGCTACAGTGGCCATGTTCCCACCTTCTGGCAGGGTCTTCCTACAATCCATTTTATACCAGGTTCCACAGGCACATGCATGGGGTGGGCAGCAAGGCAAAACTTCGAAGGAGACAAATTTGTGTTTGGCTCCCCCTGAATCCTCTCCTTTACCTTCCCTTTAATCCCATCCCTACTTCCTCAGGCACCCAGGGAATTCTGCTTTTTCGTTTTCTCCTCTATCGGTTACTTAAGCACTCTGAACCTCAGTTTTCTCATCTGAAAAATGGAGATAACTTGACATCACAGTGCTACTGGGAGGATTGAATGAGATTACAAGGACAGTAGAGGTAGAGCTGAGAAGCGACCATCCAGTCCAACCCCCTCATTTTACAGATGAGGAAACCGAGGCCCAGAGAGGTTAAGCAAATGGCTCAAATTCATACAAACAGTAGGCAGCCACAACTAGTGCTGGGATTTGAACCCTTTAGTCCTTCAAATATTTAAAGACACTTTATCATATTCCAACTTAGCCTTCCTTTCTCCAGGTAAATATCCCCAGCTCCTTCAAACAGATCCATGTTTACTGAATGAACTAAGGATGCAAAAAGTAAGCATAAATGGTAAATGGCTGAACAAACTGGTATGTGAGCTGTAACAGCATGTTATAGTGCTCTCAGAAATGACACATATGAGAAATTTAGAGAAACATGGGAAGACTCACACGAACTGATGCAGAATGAAATAAGAGGAACCAAGAAAACAATATACATGATAGCCATGATAAAACTAAATGAAGCCAAACACTGAATAATCATACTAGACGCCTCTTGGCCACAAAGGGGAGATGTGGGAGCACCTCCTCCTACAGTACAGAGGTGAGGGGTGATGGGTGTGAAATGTGGCATACTCTGTCAGATGTGGTCAGTGTTTCCTGCAGCTTTGCTTAACTACTTTTCCTTGTTACAAGGAGACTTAAAGATAGGGCCAGTATATCCAGCAATTAGTATGATGTAAAAAAAAAAACCCAACACAAAAGACATCAGTAAAACTTTTTTAAAAATGTAAACAAAGGACTCAGAACAAAAAGTCAATTAGCTTTAAGAAGGCCATTTTGCCTGTAATATTTCACATCTTTCTTTCTCAATTGAGAGTTCAGTGGGCCTCATTGCTGCCACCTTTGGTGCACAAGGAAACACTAGCTTGCATTTCTATAAGCTTCACAATTTGCAAAGTGTTTTCTTTCCTCCACTAATGTCCAAAATCAGATTCATTGCTGTAACAAGGAGGTGACCTTAAATTCTCAAGCCCCTCAAGGCTATGGATGGTTCTACCAAGGCTTCTGAGTATGGGCCTGGTGACATATTTTTCTGTCTTTCATCTGAGAGCTAGCTGAACCAAATTTGGAGAGACCCATCAACACTTTAGCTGCCGGGTGGTGAATTTTTCAGCCATCATAACTCTTGAAAATCATTTTACCAAGTCACTGAGGGACCACAGGATCATAAATACCAAAATCAGTATAAATCAAATCAGCAAGTAGAAATGAAAGCAGATGCAAATATTCTGAGGTCATCTAGTCCCCATGTTTTACAGATGAGGAAACTGAAATCCAGAGAGATGAAGGGATGCGTCCATGGTCAGCCAGATGGTGTGGGAGGGGATCTGAACCCACATCCCCTGCCTCCAGAGTTCTGATCTGGGCTGATGGAGAGGGGGCCCACATCACTAAAATCATGGATTCTTGATATAGTTCCTCTGTAAAGTCAGTCAAAGAAGCATTATCGCCCCCATTTTACAGACAGGGAAGCTGAGGCTCAGAGGAAGATTAAAGGATGACCAGCTATCACACAGTGAAGTGGAGGAATGAGGCTTTAAACCCAGGTTCTGGCTCAAAGTTCAGTGGTCTTTTCATGACTATGTACTGAGGTCCTTTAGGACAGAGGTTGATGGCCCACAGCGCGCAATGGATCTAACTTCTGTTCTATGTATAGCCTTTCAAGTGGGCCAAAGGCTGAGTAGTACATTCACCAATTTTTAACGGACTAGATACCTCCAAGGTCCATTAAAGGTCTAAATCTGATTCTCATTTTTGCCAACTTACTGATATTGTCAGAATACCTCATTCACAGTTGGTATTGCCTGAGAGCTCAAGAATGTGTACAGGCTTGTTTTTTCCTGCTAAAAATAAGCTCCGGTGTTTCAGGAATCCCAAAATAAGGTAACAAACAATGTTTTTCAATCCTCTGGGCTGTGGCCCCAAACCAGCTCTGTTTGTTTTTGCATAGTTTTAGAATTTGCCCCCCTCCCATTGGATATTTCATTCCATCATACTCAGCATATTCATTTTAATAACAAAAATATTTTGGCTGAAATAATTATTTGAGGGTGATCAATTTGTTGCTTCCTCCAGGCTTTTCTCCTTCTTGGTAATCCCTGGACTTGGTGTATTGAAAAGAGTGTTGACCTTGGGACCAAAAGACTTGGGTTGTAGCTGCAGCAGGTCACTTTACCAGAGTCTCTGTTTTCTTGTCTGTAAAACGGGGATAATAATCCTACAGCATCTACCTGAGCAGTATGAGAGGCAATATAGCGAAGTGGTTAGAGAACTGTCTTTGGAGACACAGAGACCTGGCTTCAAGTCCTTCCTCGGAGCCATATAAGCTCTGTGACCCTGAGCAAGTCACTTTATTTTTTAGGGCTCTAGGTAACAATTAAATTGCAAAGGAAATGCTGACCTGCATTGGTGAAGGGACTTTCCTCAGCTGGGAATTCCTTATACTAAAGAAAGCACAGGTCCAGTCTAGCACCTACCTCACAGGGCTGTTGTGAGGATCAAAAGAAAAGGATGTATTTGAAACACTAAATAACTGTTAGAAAAATCACTTCACCCTTCTGAGTCTCAATATCATCATCTATAAAATGGGGATAATAAAACTCGCACTATCTACCTTGCAGGGTTAAGAGAAAAGCACTTGTAATCCTTAAAGCATCAAAGAAACGAGAGTCAATATTATTGTCAACACCTCCAGCGTCAAGGAAAGGAGACAAAATTTCTGTACTTTTTCACAGAATTTCAGAGTTGGAAGGGACAACAGGGGCCTTCTAGACATTCATTCATTCACTCAACAAGCATTTGTTAAGTACCTACTATGTGCCAGAAATTATTCTAGGTTCTGGGATTACAAAGACAAAAATGAAACCATACTGGTTCTCAAGGGACTTACATTCTGCTGGAGGTAAATGACATCTACATGGAAAATTAAATATAAAACAATTTCCAGGGGGAGGACATTTATTAGCCCCTGGAATCAGAAGAGGCTTCCTGTAGGAGGAAGCATTTGAACCCACCTTTGAAGGAAGCTAGGGATTCTGAGGAGGAAGTAAAGATTAAGCATATTCTATGCTTGGGGCACACAGCCTCTACTTAAGATAGAGGATAGAATGTTGTGAGAAATCCAGTTTAACTGGAAAGTAGAATGAATCAAAGGGAATTGTGAAATGCTTTAAAAGCGGAATAGAAGAGTTTATATTTGATCCTAAAGGCAAGAGGGAACCACTAGGGCTTCTTTTTTAAAAATTATTTTTAAATGAAGATTTTAATGGAATGATATGCACAATTAAAACACAGGAAATTTAACATTTGAATGCTTACATTATACATTTACAATCATGTGAAATGTATGAAGCCATGTGTTTAATAATTAGAGCTGTCTGAAATTAGAATGGGCTACCTTAGTGGTTTCCCTCACACACAACCACTCCCACCACCTCCCCCCAGCCCCAGCCCAGAGCTCTTCACACCTACTGGAAAGTAGAATGAATGAGGGGGAATTGTGTACCTATGCTTTGTTTTTGGTACTTTTACATAACCAGAACTTACTATGCCTAGTTTCTAAACATCATTTCATAAATGATTATTTGACAATCAGCACAGTTTCCCTTTTGAGATAGAATAAACTCTGTTCTTATTAAGAGTATCCAATAAAAATTACTTATCCTTAAATGTTTACTTCAAGTTAATGTTCTACCAAGAGAAGTTATCTGTTTTACAATATGTGGATTTCTTGGCATCAGGATGTCTTGTTTGGTTTATTGTCTTAAGTGGCTCATAATAAAATAGGTTCTTTTTTTTACTGAAAAGAATGAAAGGATGAGAATTCCGGAGACTTAATTCTTTACACCATAGATGAAATCACAACACAGTGACCTCAGATAATTATGCTAAAAATCTGATCCTTTTAAAAGCACTCATTTAGAATGAGAAAGTTTGATAGTCTTGAGCAGGGCACTAGAGCTTCGTGAGTAGAGGAGCGACATGGTCAGACCAAGGCCTCAGAAAAAAAATCACTTTGGCAGCTTTGTGTGGAGGTTGGTGAACTTGAAGACTGGGAAACCAACTGGAGCTTATTTCAATCAATTAGATGAGATGTAATGAGGCTCTGGTGGGCTTGGGAGTAGACAGAAGGGAATAGAGTCAAGCCAACAGAGCCATTCTACCTGGTGGAGGTAGAATCAACAAGAATGTGCAACTCATTGTATACTATACCTAAAACAAAATCCCCTTTGTAATGTATTGGGTAAGTAGTGGTCATTTGTTGTTGTTGTCCTTGCTATGGTGGTCATTTAGACTTTGGGTAAAGAGCTCTGGGCTGGAGGGGTGAGGGAAACCACAAGGCAGCCCATTCTAATTGCAGACAGCTCTAACTGCTAGGAAGGGCAGTTAGGTGACACAATGGATGGAATACCCTGCCTGAAGTCAATCTGAATTCAAATCTGATCTCAGACACTTAGTACTGTGTGAGCCTGGGCAAGTCACTTAACCCTATTTGCTTCAGTTTCCTCATCTGTAAAATGAATTAGAGAAAGAAATGGAAAACCACTCCAGTATCTTTGCCAAGAAAACCCCCAAATAGAGGTCATGAAGAGTTGGAAACAACTGAATAACATTAAAAAATCGTTAGGAAGCTCTTCAAACCTAAATTTGCCTCTTGCAACTTCCTTCCACTGCTGTGAGTCCTATTCTTTTGAGTCAAACGGAAACAGGTCTAATCTCTGTTTCATGAGACAGTCCTTCAAATACCTTTAGACAACTATCATATCTTCCTGCTAGTCTTCTCTTCTCAAGGTTAAACATTCCCAGTTCCTTTAACTGATATTCCATAAGGCATGGACTAAATGCTCCTTATGACTCTCCACTGATCATTTCTCACATTATCAACGCCCTTTCCCACCACCCATTGTTGGTGGAGCTGTGAATTGATACAACTATTCTGAAAAGCAATTTGGAATTATGCAGATGAAATTTCTAAAATGATCATATTCTTTGACTCAAGGATTTCACTGCTAAGCATTTGCCCTAAGGAGATCACTGACAAAAAGAAGTGTTTCACATGCAACAAAATATTTATGGCAGCACTTTTATAGTATCAAAGAACTAGAAACAGAGTAGATACCCATCAACAGGAGAATGTCTAAACAAGTCCATGAATGTAACAGAATATTATTGTGCTATAAGAAATAATGAGAGTAATAAATACAGAGAAGGATGGAGGACTTACGTAAACCAATCAAAGTAAATAGTCCAGGCAAGTAATATACACAATGACTAATATAAAAAGAAAAAAAACTCTACTAAAGAATCAAACCCAAATGCTGTGAAATTATAAAATAAAGATTGGCCTCTAAAAATGGATATGAAAATAAACTTCCCCCTGCTACTTTACAGAGGATGGGGTCCACAGGTGGGAAGGAACATTGAACAGAACATCAGAATTTAAAAAAAATATGTTTTAATGATTTTTTTTGTCTTCCTCACCTTCTGTCTTTCTTTTTTCTTTTAAGTGTCTTTGTTATAAGGGATAACTCTCTGGAAAGACGTAGAGGAGGGATAGAGGGGGAAAGCTAGGTGATGTACAAGCAAAAGATATCAAAAAGATGTATTTAAAATAAATTAATAGCTAAAAATGGGTCTCTTGTTATTAATGCACTTCATTCATCCACACCACTGTAGTCCCTATTGCCACAAATAGACTCCATGTGTGCTCTGAACAATGGCCACGAGAAGTCACAGCTGAGAATGTGCAGTCCTACTGTGCCCATGGCTCCAACTGGAGGAAGGCTTTTATTGGAAGAAGCTCTAGCAACAGCCTAGTCTCCAGACCCTTTGTAGATTAAAATCATAATATGAATTACATTCAGAAACAAACCTACCAAGAGCTGGGCTTTAGATAAACTTTTAGATTGAACTATTCCATGGAATTTTTTTTTCTCAAATGAATATAGCATCTGCCCTTAGATCAATAAACAGCTTCCTTGCTGTTATGATACCATGGTGACCTTGTGTGGTAAAAGCCACAAATCTAATGCTGTACTAACTTCCTTTCATCAGAGCACATACAGTTTCCTCTTCTGCTACAGCAGTGCTTCTCAACCTTCCTAAAGCCACAACTGTTTAATATTTGTATGTGGGCGTATCTGCATGTAGGTGGACCTGCCTGGAGACAGATAGAGGAGTGGTGTCTCGGTTACTAAGACCATCGGAAATATGTGTTTTGTGATGGTCTTAGGCGACCCCTGTGAAAGGGTTGTTTGACCCCCAAAGGGGTCGTGACCCACAGGTTGAGAACCGCTGTGCTACAGTGAGTCACTTTCCCCTGTTCACTGGACTGATAATCCAGAGCGCAGAAGGATGACTGTGGTGTTGTCGTTAGGATTGGGCTGAGCTCTGTTTACTCAGTGGTCAGGATTCCCTACAACAGCAGCATCCAGATTCCTCCCACTGTTCTGTTCCCCCATTCTGGTGCCTTTATGATCCTAGAAAAAACTTCCTCTGATGAAGTACAGACTATACTGGCCTCACACATTCAAGTCAAATCACATCAATAAACATTTATTAAGCACTTTCCATGTGCCAGACAAATTTGATCCTCTGAGATCCTTTCCAGTTCTGAGATTTTGTGTTCACTTCCTGACCATCTCCACATCATGCTGTCTCCACTTGGCCCATCGTCTCCACCTTCCCCTTCTGGAACCTTGAACTCCATCTCTGGAATCAGCCTGGGCTCTGATAGGGTTAGCTTTGACTTATCTTGTTTGCATCCTGGCCATCTCCATGCTACAGCCAGAAGATGTACCCTCCTCTCCTCTTTATGTACTGTCTTCTCCCATTAGAATGTAAGATTCTTGAGGGCAGGATCTGTCTTGCTTGATTATATTTGTATTCTCAGCACTTAACAGTACCCAGCAATAGAGACAGTTAGGTGACTCAGTGGATAGAGCCTTGGGCCTAGAGTCAGGAAGACCTAAATTCAAATCTGGCCTCTGACACCTATACACTATCTGTGTGACCCTGGACAAGTCACTTCACCTCTGCCTCAGTTTCCCCAACTGTAAGATGAACTGGAGAAGGAAATGGCAAACCATTCTAGCATATCTTTGCCAAAAAAATTCCACAGACAATATTGACATGCTATGGTCCATGATTCACAAAGAATGGGACATGACTGAGTAACAACAACAACAGCATTAGTAAGCACCTAATAAATGCTCTACCTATCTTCCCCATGTCTTAGCTAGTGGGTTGTGGCCACTTGGACACCTCATTGTGGTGTGGAGCTTACTCCCGTTTCTCAAATGCTATGTCAGTAGAAGGCAAGGTCAACCAAGATGGAAAGACTTAGAGTATGGGCCTGCCAATGCACTGTGTGAGAACCAGCCTAGTTAATTTTGAAGAGGTCCATCTCCAGACAGTTGGTCACCAGGGGATGAACTATTTGGAACACAGGAGCTCATGAAGAATGCATACTGAGGTAGTAGTAGGGGACGGATATCTGCTTTATTGGAAAGATTGCTCAAATGACAGCTCTTTTAGAGCACTAAAATTGTCAGAACACAAGCAATATTGGGTTGGAAGAGCTCTTGGGAAGAGAAATCAAAACGCTAGATGTAAAGGCTGTAAAGTCAAAGCGAAAAGAGAAGCCCCTCACTATTAAGAGTCTGTGAAGGTCTGTCTCCCAGTCACTTACCTAGGGCTCCTTGACAGATGTCTGTGCGGGTCGCTCCTTCAACAATAAACTGAGGATCGGAACAGATCTCCTGAGAACAAGACCCATAAAGTACTGTTAGTGCCCATGTTCTCCCCCACCAGGGTCCAATTGTCGTCCTAATTAAGCTGTCTAATTTCTCATTTGATCTTCCCTTTTCTTTATAGGAAATCCTCCCTTGGGGCATGATATCTACAGGACTTCTAGACATTATCTTGTATAGTTTAGTCAAGCGTTGATTGGTCAAGAATATGATGCAATGTTTAGGTAAGTCTTGGTCTTTGCTCTCCTAGAGCTTATCCCTCTCCTGGAGAATATGACCAAAGCACAAATAGTATATATAATTATATACTATATAAATGTATATATACTATATATTATTTCACATATGTTATCTCATTTGATCCTCACAGGTGAAGTGCTATTATTATCCCCAATTTATAGATGAGAAAATTGAGGCTGAGAAAGGTTAAGTGACTTGTCCAGGGTGATATAGCTAATAAATCTGAGGCAGGATTTGAACCCAAGTATTCCTGATTTAAATCCAATGCAATATCCACTTTGCCATCTAGTTGTCTAATAAGTATAATTTAGTTGTATAATAAGTACAAAAAATTACATGATAAATGAATCAGAGAAATGCAGAAAAAATGTTCTATGAGGACACAGGGAAAAAATATCATGGCTCACTGAAGAGACCAGGGAAGGCTTTATGGAGGAGGTGGCATATGAGGCATATGATATGAGCTTAAAAGAATGGACAGGAATTCAACAGGTAGAGAGGTCAGGGTAGAGCATTCCAGAAACAAGGAAAAGTGTGAGCAAAAGTACAGAGGCAAGAATCTGAAATGGGCGATGGCAAGTAGTTCAGTTTTGCAGGAGCATCCAGGATGTAGAAGGAAGTACTAAATTAAGAGATAAAGAAAGCCCCAAAGGAAAAGTGGCACCAGACTATGGGAAGCCTTGGATGAGAAGTAAAAGAATTGGAACTTTTTACTGCATAAGTGTTAGGGAGCCAAAGAGAGGTTTGAGCAGAAGAGTGATGGGGCCAGATGTGTGCCTAAGGAAGCTTTGTGGGGTAGCAGCATGAAGGAATCAGTGAGAGCATCATAATAACAATAGGTAACTTTTATATAGTAAGGTTTGCTGTTATTTCCAGTCATGAAACACCCTTTTGGGGTTTTATTGGCAAAAATACTAGAATGGTTTGCCATTTCCTTCTCCAGTTCATTTTACAGTTGGGGAAACTGAGGCAGAGGTGAAGTGACTTATCCAGGGTCACACAGCTAGTGAGTGTCAGAGTCAGGACTTGAGGTCAGATGTTCCTGACTCCAGACACAGCTCTTTGTCCATCTGCCACTTAGAATCAGGAGAAGCAGACTGAGGTTGCAGAAGATGGCTTGATATAAAGAAAAGCTTCCTACCAATTAGAGCTCTCTTCCCCCCTCCCCAAACAGAATGGGCTACTTAGGGAGGGAGTGGGTTTTAAACAAAAGCTAGACCACTTGATGTGTATTTTACAGAGGGGATTCTTTTTTCACGCAGAGATGACCTACTGTCACTCCCTTTAATAATAGCTCACTTTTAAAAAAAGAGTAGTTAATTTTCCTACAGTGTTCTACAATGTACAACGTTGTGAAGCAGGCTGTATGAGTACTGTCATCCCTTTTTATAGATGAGGGAACTGAGGCTGAGTCACACAACCATTGGAGCACCTGGCTCCTGGCTCTCATCCTGACTCTCTAATGGCCAGTTCACCTGCCCCCCTCTCCCTACTTTAATATGCTGTCCTCCCCCACTGGAATATAAGCTCCTTGAGGGCAGGGACTGTCTTTCTTTTTGCTTGTATCCCCAGAATTCAGCACAGTGCCTGGCATACAGTGAGTGCTTAATGAATGCTTTTGGACTAGATGAGCCAGTAGCTACCTAGCTTCTAACACCCATTCCAATGTCCTCTTTATGATATGTGCTCTTCCTTTGCCTGGAATCCCTCTCTTCTCTCCTTTACCTGCCTAAATCTTTATCTATTTTTTGCTAAATCCTCCCTGGTCTATGAAGTCTTTCCTGTTTCTTTATTAATCTCCCTCCCCTCTAAGCACATATCTGTACCTTCACCACTTCTATACTGTATGTTTGATATTATTCGTTATAGTTTTCTGTGCATGGTATAGTCGAAAGAATGTTTGAATTTGAGGCAAGGGAGACCTGTGTTAAAATCCTGCCTCAGACACTTACTAGCTGTGTGACCCTGGGCAAGTCATTGACCATTGTCTGCCTCAGTTTCTTGAACCATAAAATGGGGATAAAAATATCACCTATTTCACAGGGTTTTTATGAGGCTCCAGTCTGCTATTTGTAAACTGCTATGCAAACGTTAAAGAGTAATGTGAGGTATTATCAATTCTATTCTTGTTTCTTAGGATGATAGAATGTAAGCTCCCTGAAGGCAAGAACTATCTCATTTCTAGATTTGTATCTGTATTTGCACATACACACACACACACACACACACACAGCAGGTATTAAATGAGTGTTTGTTAATTACCAATCTACATACACAAGAAGGGGCATTAGAGAGCTTTTACTCTGATTCCTTAATTTGACAGGTAAGGAAACTGAGATCCAGGGAGGTTGAGCAATTTACCTAAGGTCCCTTAAGTGGTAAGTGGCAGAGGAATCCAGGTTTTCTAGCACCAAATTTATCACTCTATCCACAATACTTCACTGGTTTCTGTTGCTGCATTAGCTGAAGGAGGCAAGCCTCTGGGGACAACAGACTTTCAAGAGAGTTGGATTCTAACTCTAGAGATTTCTGGTTTAGAATTTGTTAATAGGAGAGTAGGGTGTGTCTGTTTCCTGGTCCTTAACAGAGTCTCCCCAGAGGAAGTGAGAATTTAAATCTCGGCTACTCTTAGCTCTTTGATTAGGCAACACTGGAAGAGCTGGCATGCCCATCAAAGGTTCCAAGAGTCTACTATGAATTTTACACATGGATTGAGAGAGAGACAGACAGACAGACAGAGACAGAGAGAGAGTCAGAGAGACAGAGAGAGACAGAGAGAGAGACAGAGGGTGTGTCTATCCCAATCCCTCCAAATTCACACCCTTTTTTAGCCTTCCCTGAGAACTTCCCAGGGTTTTGCTCTGGTCCTCAGCCCTCCTTAGCCCAGTTTAGCATGGAGGTAGTTTCTGAATCACACTCTACATTTGCCTCCTTTTGCATAATCAGTTCATCACAGGAAAACCTCCATTTGGTTGTTGCTGGTGATGACAGGACAAAGAGGCTGCTTATCTGCTCGGGCAAATGGAACAAATTTTGCACTGATGCTTGCTAGCCTAGCATGAATCTAGCTGAATGAGTGAACTGGCCCCTGATTTTGGCAGCCTCTTTATAATAAAATATTGTGTTCATCAGACTCAGCTTGCCAGGCAAGCAGGATATAGTACCAAGAACCCTGGAACTGAAGTCAAAGAACCTGGGTTTGAGGTTTGGCTCTTCCACTCCCTTGTTGGGTGACCTTGGTCACTTAATCTCTCTGACCATCAGTTTCTTTTACTGTAAAGTAGGGATTAAAATATTTCATTATCTACTCGAACAAGATGGAGGGCATCAGAAAGCTTATGGGGAGAACCAACAAAGACCAATCATTCCTAGGACACTTATAGATGAGATTAATGTTATAGTTAGGTAATAAAACTGAGTATCATCTAGACAAATGATTTATTTGGCAGTGCATGCAGTTGTAAAACAAAATGGGTTCGAGGCTCTCAGTATCCAAGAACCCAGAACTTTGGTTTTTACCCAGTTAATATACAGTTTGGAGGGGATGAAAAACAGGGTGAAAGGGTTGAGACACTTGATTTCTTATTAAAGGAAGGGCTTTGGAGGGTAATGAGGTGAGGGTGAGGATTGGCTGGAGGGAATTGCGAGACACTGAGGAAGAAAAAAGGGGTTGTTTTATGTGATTCTTTAAGTTGGGTGACTTTTGGGAAGGGAGAGCATTCTCGTAAGTTCTCCAAACTCAAATGACTTTGAGACTTAACTTCACAAATGACAGATGAAGGCAAAATGCAGTTACTAATGCTATTTCAATATTATATTGGGAAAAGAACAAATAGATAACAATACAATTGCCAGCATTTTTATGATGCATTTTCACGACTGATGAAAATGGAGCTATGACTTTTGGACCCAACACTTCAGTACACAGTGTGCTAGAGGATAAATGGCACTTAAGAAGATGAACCAGAACAAGTAAAAACAGAAGTCTGTGTTGGAGCAACACAACTTTGAAAGCTTTAAAGGAACAGGTTTCAAGATCCCTCAGAGGGTAAGACACCAAACCACTGGGGGAAAAAAATCACTGATGGTATTATTAGCCAAAAAAAAAAAAAAGATGATGGAGAAGATATCAGCAGCTGTTGAACTATATAGCTACTTTCTCATTAATCAGCTGACCAACATGTATTTATTAAGCGGCTACTACCAGTGGTAGTTGGATGGCAAAGAAGATAGGATGCTGGGCCTGGAGTCAGGAAGACTCAACTTCCTGAGTTCAAATCTGGACTCTGACAATTCTAGCAGGGTAAGTTACTTTATCCTGTTTGCTTCAGTTTCCTTACCTGTAAAATGAACTGGAGAAGGAAATGGCAAACCACTCCAATATCCTTACCCAGAAAACCCCAAATGGGGTCACAAAGAGTTGGATGTGACTGAAATGACTGGACACTAAGGTGCCAAGCACTGTGCTAGGTACTAGAGAAACACACAAACAAAAATATGAAATGGTTCCTGCCCTCAAAGAACTCACATTCTATGAAGAGAGATAAGTCTTTATGAGAATGATCTACATATCCATGAATTAAGGAAATCTTTGATGAAAACATCAAACAAGGAAGGAAGTCTTTTGCAAATGATTTTTATAGCAGACATCTTCAAAGTCATAAAATTGTCTGAAGGGTGCACAGAATATAAGATATTGTTTTTAAGAAAATGCTTTTGACTTGGTAGAACATTAAAGATTCTCTTATGACAAAGTGTTTCTCCTGCAATCAGTTAATAAGCATTTATTAAGCATCTACTACATGTCAGGTATTGTGTTAAGTACCAGAGATACAGAGAAAGGCAAAGAATAGTAAAGATGTTAAGATGATTAGATCATAGCTGAAAGGGACCTCAGGGGCCATCTAATCCATTCCTTTCCTTTTACAAATGAGGAAACATCTAGCCTAAGTTGCGCAAGTTCAATAAGCAAGTAGGATTTGAACCCATTTCCTTTGACTCCAAAGCCAGTGCTCTTTACACTTTATCCACAGTTCTAAGAGAGAATTTTGTTTGATGTTCCTCTGATTACTGGTACCAAAGCATAAAAAAGGGAGATGTATCCAGCTAAAGGTGTTTACCATGATCATGAAGGATATCCCCTAGAGAGTTCAAATGCAGGATACTCTATAGATGATGATGTTTCCCAGATATCACTGGTTGCAAATGATAGCATACAGATGGCATCAAGCCACAGAATGAATTCCACAGGGCCCCTTCAATGATCTCCATGAGTACTCAATAAAAGCCAAACTCATGAAAAAATTCATTCAACATACTAAGATATGCGTTTGGATGGACAATGCATTGAATTAAGTCATTAGTATATAGACAGTACTTGGGATAGGCACTGAAGATTGCCAGTGAGCCTGGCCTAAAATTCTGTTTTTGTTCAGTCATTTCAGTCATATCCAACTCTTTATAACCCCATTTGAGGTTTTTTTTAGTAAAGATACTGGACTGGTTTGCCATTTCCTTCTCCACCTCATCCTACAGATGAGGAACTGAGGCAAATAGGGTTAAGTGACTAGCCCAGGGTCACAAAGCTAGTAAGTGTCTAAAGCTGGATTTGAATTCAAGAAGACAAGGCTTTCTGAGTCCAGGTCTGGCACTCTATCCACTGTGTCACCTAGTTGCCATGGCCTAGAATTAAATGGAAGGAAAAAGAAAAAGCTGGATTGTCTTTGGGCAACTGTCTTGCATGCTCAATGATCTCAAGCTGACGCCTGACATGAGGTCCATTTTTTCTTAACAACAGTACTGTTTCAATGATGCTATATGGTTGTAAATCTTGGAACATCAAGTTGTCCAAAGGATCCAAATTGTAGGGCTACAGAGAGATGCATGGTGGCCATGAGTAGGATTAAGCATATTAGTATTAATCATGATATGCACACAAGAAGAGCTGTTAAAGACACAATTAAGGATAGTCACTTTATGAATGATCAGAGCAGGCAGTAAGAGAACAAGAGATTACAGACTGATAACCCAAGTGCTGCCTTGTTACTTGTCAGATAATGAAAGACCTAGAGCAGTGATTCTCAACCTGTGGGTCATGACCCCTTTGGGTCACAGGGGTCACAGAAGTCGCCTAAGACCATGGCAAAACATATTTCTGATGGTCTTAGGAACTGAGACACCACTCCTCTATCTGTCTCCAGGCGGGTCCGCCCACATGCAGATATGCCCACATATGAGTATTAAAGGGTCTTGGCATTAGGAAGGTTGAGAACCACTGACCCAGAGGAAGGCCTCCAGAATGACAGGCTTCTAGACACTCTGTGGAGGAGTCATAATAAGACATGGCCAACAATCACAGAATGAAAATGTATAAAAAAGGTTAATAGGAATATAGATTCAGGGCAAGAAGGGACCTTAGAGGGTCAGTCCAATTTTGAGAAAATAGAGGGATAGAAAGGGTAATTGACTTGCTCGGGGTTATCTGGCTCATAAATGTCTGAAGTAGGATTTTAAACTCAGGTCTTCCTAACTCCAAGTTTAGAGGTCTGTGCACACTGATGAGATCACATCTATCTAAACAGACATTTGTTTGTTTCCTTTGGTCAGGTAATTGGGGTTAAGTGACTTGCCCAGGGTCACACAGCTAGTGTCAAGTGTCTGAAGTCAATGAACTCAGGTTCTCCTGACTCCAGGGCTGGTGCGCTATCCACTATGCCACCTAGCTACCCTTAAACAGACTTATTTGAAAATCTCTTTACATTCAAGTACTGAAGGATATATATATATATACACACATATATATGTATATATATACATATATATGCATATTATATATACACACGTACATATATTAGTATATGTGTGTATATATATGTATAATTGAGAGAAATTATTATTTTCTCTTATATTAGTAACCCATTGTTAATTAGGATGCAGGCCTTTGATTTCCCCATTTAGGGCTCAGATAGTATAGAAGTTCAGTCTCTGAAGGACATGACTGATTGATGAGAGTGTAAACAACATCCAGTTTGGGCAAGTTCTTGCCCCAAGAAGAACAGATCTGTCCTTATCCTCATTAGAATTTAGGGGGACCCAGTTCATGAGGGAGAAAACCAATCAGAGCTGTCTGTATGGAAATGGTTTCTCCTGTCCAGCCTGTTAGAGGCAGCTGAGTGCTATAATCAAGCCACCTTCTCAGCAGGAAGAGCTGCAGTCCACCTCTTCATTAAACATCCACCAATTAGAATTTATTTTCACTTCCCAGGGCATTCCCTTTTACAAGCTATTTAAAGCATTCAGTGATTCCAAGGGGGAGGCCCTTTGGTTACTGAGAGAAGCCACTGAATTTAGTGATTATTAGCTAGTCTAATTAATAAATTGATTATTAATTACCCAGAAACTCTGTCTCTTGGGTTTTTTCAATCATCCCAATGTGTGACTAGTTACTTTAGAACTAGAAGCATAGTGTAAAAACAACCTGTGAAGCTATCCATAGGAATTTTAGCACCTAGGGCCAGTTTAATCGAGCTGAGGCTGGTCCTGGGTGGGGTGGCAAGGTAGGGCATTTGAGGTATGCTTATTTCTATGCAGGGTTCTGATTGGAGACAATGTCAGAGGAGCTGAGAAGCCTGAGGAACTGTGCAAAGCCAGGGTGTTCCAAAGGGGCAGGGACTGAGGTAGAGAGGCAGACTGTGAGTCAGGTAGTGAATTTATTGGGCAAGAGGGAGAGTGACCTAGAGGTACACAGAGGACAGCAACAAGGACTTTGGACAGGATGGAGTGGACTTGAAAGGACAAAGAGTGGTTGCTGGGTGAGGCTGGCAAAGGGAGGATCTGAAAGTAGCGGTGGCGATGAAGGAAAGGTGGCCACTCCTCTTCCTAACCTGGTGTGTCAGGGAGTGTGAAGGGTGCACCTAGACTTGGGGAGGGTGAGATAGTTAGGATTCAGTGAGACTCAGAAAATAGAAGGAATCTGAAAAAGAGAGCAGGGATTCTAGAGTTAGTTCTAGAAGAGGCCTGGGAAGTCATCTCGTCCAACCTTTTCTTTTTCTTTCTTTCTTTTTTGTTCAGTTGTTTCAGTGATGTCCAGCTCTTTGTGACCCTATTTGGGTTTTTTTTGGCAAGACACAAGAGTGATTTGCCATTTCCTTCTCCAGCTCATTTGACAGATGAGGAAACTGAGGCCAGCAGAGTTATGTGACTTGCCCAGGGTCACACAGGTAGTAAGTGTTTGAGGCCAGATTTGAAGTCAGGAGGATGTCTTCCTGACTTCAGGACCAGCACTCCATACAACCTAGCTTTTTTTTTTTTTACACAGATGAGAAAACTGAGGCCTAGTCACATGATTCACACAAAGTTACCCAGGTAGTAAATAGCAGAAGCAGAATCCGAATTCAGATCTCTGATTCTAAATCTAGTGACCTCACCACTAGACCATAACAGAAGAAGGACATCAGAGGGTGCAGCAGAAAGTAAGGGCCGAGGAAAACAGTGACTGAGGAAACATTTATGGTTGTTTACTACGAGGCACAGTCTATAGCCACTGGTACAATCAGGGGCAACTGCTCTGTGGCTGATCCCCCTCTGATCTCTAGGACCATGCCACAAGTTAGGTAGCTAACTGGAGATCCAGAGCTTGGGTGAGGAGTGGCCCCCCAGAAGGGCACAAAGGGCATGATGAATCCTATGGGGATGGGTGGCTGCCTTGAGGTCAAGGGAGGAAGCTAGCTAGTAGATAGCTAAAGCTGGGAAACTTCCTAGAGTAGGTGGGGGAATCACCTTCTCTCCTGACTCCTCTAAGTCTCTACTTCCCCATGTCAGCATTAGGGGTACATCCCAGTTGCCCCATGCTGGTTGTAGATTTGGCTCTTATTGTTAAGAATTATTCCATGTATTTTCAGAAACATTTTTCATGCCTTTGGCTTCCTTTCTGAAGGATGGCAAAGTCTGTAATGTAGCTAAGAGATGCCTGATAGGCCAAGGATAGTTTATTGCAGCCAAAATAAACAGCTAATCTCTGTTACATTCATAAATGTTGTAGGAAAAATGAGAGAATGGGTCAAGGGAAAGGCACAAGTGAGAGGATATAAGATGGCAATCACTTTTTCAGTCATCCCAATGATCTTAAAGAGAGATTTCCCCAAATTCCTCACTCAGCTCTGGTAAACAGCCTACTGATGAACAATTAGTAGGTTGACCTGACAAGGTGCACCTGTCTAATATGCATAGACATCTCCACCAGGAAGGCAGAAAATGTCCAAGGACCAGCTTTTGTCTATCTGCCGGCCTTGGGTCTTCTGGAAGTTTATGGGTGCATGAAATGGGAAGCTTGGCAAAAGAGGCAGTCTTAGAGAGAAACCTCAGATTTGGCTGTCTGAGGAAGTGGGACTGACCATGAAAACGAGTCCTCTGGAGTATCTCTTCCTTCCCAAATTTTACCTCCAGTTAAAGTACTACCAGACAGCTCAGCTGACTTTCATTGGAGAAATAAAATACTTTCTGTATAGAAATAAATGAATTTTGCAGATGAGGAAACTGAGACCCAGAGACAATGATGTACCCAAGCACTTTCTACAATGCTCCAGGCTACACAGCTCAAATATTTGCTTCTTAGTTGCTTTTCCCTAGGGTCCATTCTTCCTTTATCTTCAGACTTTGACCCACTACAGGGTATTTCAAATCTCTGAGGAGACAGTTATCCCTGGTCTTTGTCAGCTTTCTGCTGATTAATGTTGACTCTGCCGGTGCCGAGTTCTGATGACAGCCAGAGTTGCCCTGGAAAGTTTTGCTCTGTATTGTGTGTGGGGAGGAAAGATTACATGTGTTCCAAGCCTCCTGGAATCCAGGCTCCCCCGAGGGACCCTCCTACAAGTCCTTTGCACTGAGTAACCTCAGTTCCTTCAGTAGAGTAAGCAGGCCAGATGTTTGGAAAAGCTGAACTCTGGTTGGCTGCTCTTCGTAAGAGAGCAGCTGATTCTTCCCTGAGTGATTCCCATCTCCTTCCGCCTGGATTCTGCTTCTATTTCCCTGGGCATATGGCCTAAACCGCACCACCCTTTCTCGTTACCCAGAGCAGCTAACAGTGTTTTATTTAATGGTGTCAGCTAATAATTGGGGCTAGTACTAACTATCTCGTGTGGATGGATGATTCAACTCAATTCATTTTAGTTCGATCCAAAAAACATTTAATAAATACGTATTGTACACAGGGTCCTGGATTAGGCATGGGGAGGGGGAGGGGGCAATACCAAGTTGATATACAAACTCGCATACAGACCGCCGCCCTCTTGGCATTTACTTTCTAAATCAGGCTTTGTTGGGGGAGGGAGGGATTTCGGTCCCCTCTCCCTGCTCTGATAGCTTCCCCACCCCGCCCTAGAACACTTTGCCAGTACACTGCCTACCGTGGGTCTCTTCCAGACGACGCCTTGAGTTTTGCTCGAGTGTGGCCCCAGTTCCTTGAACCCCAGGGAAGATACACTCGCCGGGAAGGAAGGGTCCTGGAAGAGTTTGCCCTCCTCAAGGCATTCGTTGCGAAGTGTCTCGTAGTCTTGGTTGAGGTATTTGACTGCAAGATCGTGAGTGCCCAGGCCGGACGCCGCCTCCCGATCTCTCACCACTTTGGCTGCGATGCCCGACATGGCTCCGGTCCTGGGCTGCTGCCACGGCCTGGGAAATGGGGCTCAGAAGGTGCCGGGGATGCCCAGGAGGAGAGGCAAGCTGCAGGCGGGAGAAGCAGGGGTACGCCAGGGAGGTCTGGAGCTGGTGCTGCTAGCCTGCTTTTGGATGGGGTGACTCACCCGGAGAGGGAAGAGCACGACCAGCTCCCCCGCCGCAGAGGGCTGGGTGTGGCTTTCTCTCCTCTAACTCAGCCCCGCTTTGCTGCGGGACTCCGGGCCGAAGGCTTTAGGGGTGGAGCCGAGCCGAGACAGGCATCGCCACTGACTGTGCTGCCCTCTGCGGGCAGTCTGGGCACGCGCGCGCGCAAAGAGCATCTCTCCTTCCCCAGATCCTGCGCCCCATCCCCTGTGAACTTGCTGCCCTTCCCCCCTCCCCCCAAGGAGGCTGGGTACTTAGGGGGCCCACATGTCTCCACCGAGTCGGGAGAAGACGCAGTAGCTAGAGTTCTGGATCAGGAGAAAGGAAGACCCAAGTTCAAATCCTGTTGGTTGTGTGACCCGGGGCAAGTTACTCAATTTCTTTCAGTCTCAGTTCATCTTCATCCTCAGTTCTCAGTAATAATAACAACTCTAGGGAATATTGTGAGGATAAGTTGAGATAATCTTTGTAAAGCATTTTGCACATCTTAAAGATGTTATCGTGTAAATGCTTGCTATTATTATTATTATCATTAAGGTAATATGTATCTGAGGCAGGGGTTCTTCACTTGGGAACCATGAACTTGAATGTGTGTGTACACACATACATATATACATACATAAATTTTAAAACGAATATGATATATAAATCTATATGATAAATATATGTATATTCAACATAATTGATTTTCTTTGTAATCCTATATATTTTATTTTATGCATTGAAAAACATTATTCTGAGAAAGGAGTCTGAAGGACACAAGGGTATGCTGGAGCCAGTGTCTTTAGACTTCAGAAATGGAGAAGTCTACAAATTATGGCTTGATTGAATGATTTCTAGGCTTAGCAAAGTGATAGAGAAAATATTAATGCAGATTAAAATTAGGCTTAGGTCCCCCCCCCTCCCCAAGAATCCATTCTTAAATATTTAGCAGCACATCTCTGGGTTCATGACACAAAATAAGATGTAAAACTCCTGCTTTAAGGTTTGTAAAGTGCTTTGAATATATGATTTCCTTGATGGATAAGAGTGCCTGCCATATTTGGAGGGAAGAAGACCTAGGTTTCCATCTTGCCAGACAGTACTACTGAATAGCTCCCTGAGCTTTTATTTGAGAAACAAAATACTTTTTAAAGGAGCCAGGATAAGGTTAATTTTATGTTACAAATAAGGAAAGCAAAATCCCAGAGATGAAGTGACATGTCCAAGGTCACATGGCTAGTTCCTGAGAGAGCTGGGGCTAAATCTTGAATCTTCTGCCTTCAAGTGCTGAACTGTCTCTCTACTGCATGGGCCTGCACTGCTCCATAAACATTTGCTGCTAGGCATCAGTATGGTGGATATGTACAGACCTGGACATGGGAGCAAGCTGACAGGTTCAAATCTCACAACAGAAACTAGATTATGTGACTCAGATCAAGTCACTTAATCTTTCTCAGCCTCAGTTGCCTTATCTGTAAAATGAGCCTCTAAGATCCCTCCCACCTCTAAATCTAGAAGCCTATTTCTGAGTCTCACAATTACTTTGTAAGGAAGGTGCCATTTTTACCCCCATTTTACAGATGAAGAAACACACACACAGAAATTTAATGACTTGCCAAGGGTCACATAGCAGGTGAATGTCTGAGGTGGGACTTCAGTCCAGGTTTTCCTGATTCCAAGTCCAACCCTCTATCAATTCTCTTGCTTTACTGTTTGCGATGCTCTCACATGTTTGATGTGAAAATTGAGTGCTGGCTTTTGAGGCAGAAATTCTGGATTTGAATCCTGGTTCTTAGCCTTACTATCTATATCACAGGATCATAGATTTAGATCTGGGAAGGACCTTTGAGGCCATCTAGTCCAGAGGTGTCAAACATACTGTCTGAATTATATTAAAATTTAATTGGGAAATATTTAGCAAAAGAAATTAAGTAATAATAATATATCATCATCATAATAAAATAATAAAACACAGATACCTTACATTTTAAAACTGGGTTAAGGTGCAGCACACAAGTATGTTTATGTATGGTTAGTAGCCTTCCTTTGTATTTGAGTTAGACGCCACTGAAGTAGTCCAACCTCTTCTTTTTATAGGTTAGGAAACTGAGGTTCAAAGAGATGAAGTGGCATACTCCAGACACCCAGCTAAAATATCAGATGTAGGATCTGAACCTAGGTCTTCCTAACTCCAACACCAGTATTCTCTTGGCTTTACCGATGATTCCCAACTTCCTTTTTTACTATTCTCTGAACCTCTTTTAACAATAAAAATAAATGTATTGGGAACCCCTAGGGTAATTTAATATGTCACTCACAATATTCTTTTAGACATTCATTAAGTGCTTACGATAAATACAATCATAACTTTTGCCCAAGAAAACTCATGATGTGTCCAAATTGCTATAGAAACAAACAAAATTCTTCAGACGTGCACATGCTTGTTGTCACAGGGGAAAATTTTATTTGAAGGCAATTGAGCAATTATTTATTGCTTAAGGCAGCACTAAAGAATTTTTTAGCATGAACAATCTTTTCAGCTGACATTAAGCAAATCAGCTTACTGTTCTGAAACTCATGTTTCTTCATCTGTAATAAAGTTCAATGATGACCTGTATGGTCCTTTCTGCCTCGAAATCTGTGAATGAATAGACTTCTGCTTTCTAGTACCTTCATTAATCCTTGTCCTGGACATACACTCTTTACAAGACCAGAGAGAACTGCTTTATGGGAAAGATTCCCCATGACTTTGTTTTGCCAGGTCAGATTTGGCCATGACTTTTGACTATTAAACAGGCTTGGTGTATTGAATGCGAATTATCCTTTTTCCTTTCTGTCCTTCCCCCTTACCCCTTCCCCACAAACATCCTCCTTATTTTAGGCCTATGCCTCATTTCAGGGGCCCAGAAATCACTACTCCTGTCTGTAGCTAAAGGAAGCTATCTAATGTTAAGGGGGTGTGGAAAAAACAAACAAACAAATAATACCAGCCAGTTATAAACAAATCAAAACTGGAGATTTCACTCCAACTCCCCTCAAAAGAGCTCATCCTATGATGAGGCTGGTTTCGGCCATGACTTCTATGCCAGTGACTCCCAAACTGAGATCATCTCTAAGGTCCCTTTCAGTTATGTGTCTCTCCAGTAAAAAATGATTTTTCTTTTTTTTTTTTGAAAGGCAATTGGAGTTAAGTGACTTGCCCAGGGTCACACAGCCTAGTGTCAAGTGTCTGGGGCTGAATTTGAACTTGGGTCCTCCTGATTCCAAGGCCAATGCTATTCACTGCACTACCTAACTGCCCCCAAAATGATCTCTTTTGTCTCAGAACTTTTATAGTACTTTGTATTTATCTTTTGCCCTAATTACATTCCATTTTGTAGACTAGTTAGTACATAATGAATGCAAATTTGTGTATATTCTTTCTGCCTTCAGATCATAAGCTCCACAAAGTCAGGGACTATATTTTAATCATATTTTATCTAAATATTTGTTGCATGAATGAGTGCATGAAATGGTAGAATCTGCTCCAGCATATCTGGTTTCCCCCTTAACTCTGATGTGGGTGGCATTTAGTTGCACCCTGGTCACAGATTTAATGGTAGAGGCAGTGACATTCCCGAGTGTTTGAGGGGAGAATGGTGCAGATGACAAGAAAGGAATATGGATGAGGTGCAGCTGAAAGGGTTCTGGCTTAAGACATGGGTTCAGATCCCGGCTCTGCCATTTTACTACCCTCATAACTTTGGGCAAACCACTTTGCCTCAATGAGCTTCAGTTTCCTCATCGTAAAATGAGAGAAGAGGGAGGACTGGGTAGAGAGAGGCAGAAGAAAGGGACAGAAGCACTGACTAACTCCAGTTAGGATGCCATCTCTTCCAGGAAGCCTTTCCTGATTCCCCAGTTAATAATGTCCTTTTCTCCTCAATATTTCACATGGCACCTTTCCTGCATCTGCTGTATGTATTTCTCTTGAATTCTTTGTACTTTATTTATAAATGTTGTATTCTTCTACTCAATGAGGGCATGGGCTATGTTGAGCAAACTTTGTATTCCCCCTGCCCTGCCACCCAGGACCTATAGCATTCTGCACATGCAAGACAATTAATAAATGTTTGTGAAATTTAATCTAATTTACAAATTTACCATTTCAGTTACTTTGCTCTTCACTGTGCTCCCCCTTCCCCCACTTCAGTTCCCTTTTGTGTGTGGTCTTCCTTCATTAGAACGTAAGGTCCTTGTCAACAAGAGCTGTATGTCTTTCTTTTTGTTTGTATTTGAATCCCCAGTGCTTAGCACAGTGTTTGGCACATATCAAATGCTTGCTTTCTTCCTCCCTCCCTCTTTCCCTTCCCTCCTTCTTTCCTTGCCTTTCTACACCTCTCTCCTCCCCTGTTATTTTCTTCTCTTCCCTCTCTCCTTCCTTCTCTTCCTTTCCCCTTCCTTCCTTTGTTCTTTCCTTCCTTCCTTCCCTCACTCCCTCCTTCCTTCCTTCCTTCTTTCCTTCCCTCCCTCCTTCCTTCCTTCCCCCTTCTCTTTACACTCCTCTCTCTTCCCCTGCTCTTTTCTTCCCTCCTCTTCTCTTCCCTCCTTCCTTCCCTCCTTCCTTCCCTCCTTCCTTCCTTCCTTCCTTTCTTCCTTCCTTCATTCCTTCCTACCTTCCTACCTTCCTTCCTTCATTCCTTCTTTCCTTCCTTCCTTCCTTAGCTTTCCATTCCTCTCTCCTCCCCTTCCCTTCCCTTCCCTCCTAGTTTCTTCCCTCCTTCCTCAGCTGAGCAGGAGGCTGCATGGTACAGCTGAAAGTGCTCTGGATTAGGACCTGGTTTCAAATGCTGGCTCCTCCACTTATTACCCACCTCTGTAACTTTGGGTAGGTTAATTAAACAAATTGGGCCTCAATTTCCTCCTCCATCATAAAATAACCCATTCATTCCATCATAAAATGAAGGGAGATTAGATGATCTCTGAAGTCCCTTCAGCTCTAAAATCTATGATTTCCTACCTTTTAATTTATGGAACACAAAATCATGAATGATTTGGAGAACTTGGCTGAAACTAATGAAATGAAATTTAACAGTGTAAGTAAGGAGGATTTTGTTATCATTTTAGAGTTTAGTTTCTCAGGATCCATGGCCACAGCAATGTCTAGTTTCTAGGTGTTAGATAATAACTCCCAGAATAACATCAAGGATCCTAGATAGTAATTCCTAGAATCATAGTGACAGATAGTCCTATTGCTACTGCGCCATGAGATATGGGGTGACATAAATGACATTAACTATACTTGTGCAAAATGATGATATTGCTAAAGTTAACCTGTGAGCTTAGTGTTGGTAAGATGCCTTCTTTGTCTGTTGCCTGATAAAGCAAGTAGGCATTGGTTAGTAAGAGAGGAAACCACAGGGAACCTATAGGGGAATCTGTGTATCCCTTAACTGGCCCCCATCAAGGCTTGATGGGATTTAGGGGAGTGCACAAGCTGTGCCTGTCTCTATTGACCCCATTGAGATGTAGGGAGAGCTGCCCCCCTTTCTTGCTTGTCTCTGTGAGAAGGGTGATTAGGTAATGCTGTAGCAGTTAGTATTCCCATTATCAGCAACAACCTTGTGAGAAGAATAGACTAGAATAAAGTAAGATTGTTAACCTCTCTAGAGCTGTCTTCCTGTCCTGCCTGTCTGACCAGGTTAAGAGTGAACCCATTAGAGGCTAGAGTTTAAAAATTCCAGTGCCTCCTGTGTGATATTGTAATGTCAATGGGATATAAGATCTTCTCTGCCCATTAATAGGTCTTATGTGGAGCCCATTAAGTGAAGCTTGCTTAGGGGAGGCTTGCTTGTAGGAAGGCTTTCACACCTTTTGTCAATTTCTAATTAGGCATTGAGTCACAAGGGTTGTGATGCCTTCTGGCTCTGAGAAGCATATATATACTCTGAGGTTGGCATTTTGCTTTGGATCTCATTTGTTAGGAGAGAGTTCTTGTGCTTTGACTAGGTGAGACCCTAGGTAGCCATTAAGGAGCCCCGCTGGCTTTGAAAAACCGGATGTCCTGGTAACTATGTATGTATTGCCTTGGTCATACAGTTGGATCTGTCTGTTGATCTGTGCTAATTTCTCAGACAGTTAGAAGCCCTGTCTGTTGGTCTTTATTTTTCTGCTTGTATTTTCTCTGTTTATATTTTCTTTGAAGTTCGTGGTGCTGAGTTTTCTCCTGAACTAGTGAATGTAACTTAAAAGACTGTTGACCCCTTAAACAGCTATCTTTCCTAGTAAAGCAGAACTAAGAACCTGTGATAGCAGCCATCTATAGCAGCAAGCACCCTAGCATACCCAGGATGGCTGCTAGCACAAGTTCTTTGATCTGCTTTTCTAAAGGAAAGCAACTCAAAAAGGGGTTAACCATCTTATTTTAATCAAACATATATCATTTACCTAGTTCAGGGGAAAAAGTCAGCACTCTGAACTTCAAAGAATACAAACAGAGGTTACAAGTAGACAAAAAATACAGAGAAAACAATACAGTTCAGCAGATCCACAGACAGGGTTTCTAGGGTTAGTTACCAGAGAGAGAAGCACCAACATCTGGGTTTTCAAAGCTGGGGGGCTCAATGGCTGCCCAGATTCTCATCCAGCCAAATCATACAACTCTTCACATGAGTGAGCTCCAAAGCAAAACCTCACATCAGGGTATATATAGCCTTCTCCAGGGTCAGAGATCATCACAACTCTTGTGACCCGCTACCCAATCACAAATGAACAAGGTACGGATGTTCCTGAAAAACAAGCCTCCCACCACAGGATCCATGTGACCACATTCAGCCTGTTAGGGCACAGAGTTTATTTTCAAATCAGGGAAGGTCCTCAAATTCACTTAAGGCTATCAGGGGGCGGGGAAAATCTTCAAATTCCTTTACCATTACACCATCCTGGGTATGCCAGTGTGATTGCTGCTACAAATATCTATGAAACAAACAGTGATGAATGTAAAATCCTTATTTGTTTTAAAAATTAGTCAATTAAATCCAGGGTAGTTGTGGGATGGTGGGGAGACCTGGCTTGGTAATAGATTCATGTAGAAAGATTGACTATGAACTTAATATGAGCCAGTAGTTGGTGTGACTTTTCAAAAAAACTAACCCAGTGGAAGGGGGCATTAATAGGAACATGGCCCTCACAACCCAGGCAGTTATAGTCCTCCTATGCTCTCTGTTAACAGACTACGTAACAGACTGTATTGGGTTAACGTTTGAATAAACAGATTGAGAAATGAGAGAGTGTCTAGGGGAGGATGCTCACAATGGTATTAAATATGGAAATAATTTCATATGAAGGAAATGCAGATGTGTACCCTGGAGAAGACCAAAAGGGAGAAAGCATTTGCAAGGGGTGGCCTGTGGCAAAGGGGTTTTTTAATCTGTGTTTTGCCCCTGGTACCCTAGCATAACTGGGTGTTTGTGCCTTTGGGTACCAAAAGTAAGAAGCATTTAGAATACTTAGACTCCTTCAGCTGTGCCTTAAATCCAAATCATTCTGACTCTCATTGATTGGCCAATGATAGGTCCCAGGTCAAACCCCACTTGGACATTGTTTGGGCCCTGATTGGCTCAGAGTGAATATAAATAGCAGTTGTTTCTGTTTTGGCCAGAAACCCTCCCAGATTGATTTTTTTTTAATTAGGTAAGAGAATCCATCCTCTGCTTCATTTCTTATTTACCCTTAATCCCTGAATGGGCATTGCCTCACCTTAGCTTAAAAAGGCCAAGGTTTCCCGTTGTGTCCGGGACCATCTCTAGTGATCCTGATTTGTATCTGGCCATTGGACCCAGATGACTCTGAAGGAGAAAGTGAGGGGACTTTGCATAGCCCTCCGTCACTTACATCCAATTTACTTGCATGCGATCACCTCCCTCGTGTCATGGTCCTTTTTGAGAAGGAAGAACAAACATGGAAACTTCCTAGTTTAGCACCTAATTAGCAAGAAGGATTAGTTAAAATCAGAAGCTACCAGATGGCACTCCAGCCATACATGGTTCAGATGACCTTCTTCCTGGCTTAACTCTGCCCTGCTCCTTTCCCTCCTGCAATGCCCCTCTCCTAGCAGTCTCTCCAAATGTGACCTCATGGCATCCTAGGTCCAGTCTCTCTAAGTATCCATCATGGAAAGTAACTGGGGTCTCTCTCTTTACCCTCTACTGCATTTGTCTTTGAAAGTTGATTTGAAATTTTATTCAAAGTCTTTACTGTGATTGAATTCCATGAAATTTACTCCCCATGGCCCAAATTGCAAGTTATAATTAGCATGTTTTGTTACTTCAGAGGATAGCACTTTAATCAAGGGAGGGAAGAATGAAAAGAATGAGAAAGAAGATCTGGGCATAGCATAAGAAAGCTATGATATAACATATCAGCTAGTGTGACCTAAGCATGAAATGGACTGTTATGTCGTTATATTAACTGATATTTATATAATAACACCTTCAATTTGATTTATGTTTATTATTTCATTGATACAACCCTGTGAGGAAGGTTCTATAGATATTATATCCATTTTATAGATGAGGAAATTAAAGGGTTAGAAATGGTAAGTGACTTACCCAGGGTCACATGGCTAGTACAAATTGCATTTGAAATCAGGTCTTCTCTGACTCCATGTCCAACCTTTTTCCATTGCACGATTATTTAATTAGGATACTGGCTGGCTGGCTATCAGGATACTGAAATGGAACTGTGCCTTGAGTAGGGAGTGGTGACCTTTGGAATTCCATTCAACTGCAAGATTTTATGATTCCATAATGTCCTGAATTTGTTCCAAAATGGAGTTATAATATCAGCTCTATGAAGATGTTCATAAAATTAGTAGGCCCACAAATAATGTTTAGTTGTAGAATCTTCATTAGCCTAGTTCTTGAGTCACCTCATACCCCTTTCATAAGTGTAGAAGAGTTGGCTTTTGCTCTTCCTCCCCCATTCCCTCCAGGTCAGAAAACTCAGAATATAATCATAAAGTATTTAACCTGTAGTTTTAAACTAACTATAAAAATGTGGTCACATCAGATGATCCCTTTATATAGCAGGAATGCTTTTCTCTGACACACCCAGGGGCCTTTAAACAACTAAGCTTAGAGAAGCTGGAGACTTTACAAACCAGGATCTGCCGGTGGAGGGGAACCCTGCAGGGGAGGAGGAATTCCTCCCTCCTTTTTTCCCATGTCACTTTAATTGGAGGTAGTGTATCCATACATACAAATAGACAGTCACTTGAGGAAGGGGGTCCCTGGGGCAAAGAAGAAAGGAAACTATGTTGAGGAGCAGTCCCAGGGAAACCAGCTGAGCAACCTGCCTGGTAGAGGAGAATTAGGATTTTGAGGTTCTGCAGCACCAGGAATTATAAATTGCCTTTACCTTATGTATATGCTCCTCCCTCCCTCCCTCCCTCCTTCTCTCCCTCTCTCTCTCTCTCTCTTTCTCTCTCTCTCTGTCTTTCTCTTTCTATCTCTGTATGTCTCTCCATACATACACCTATATATATATATGTATACATATATATTATATACACATATACATACACATGTATACATCTATGGATACACATATACACATATCACCTAGATGGTGCAGTGGATAGAATGCTGGGACTGCAATCAGAAAGATTCATCTTCTTAAGTTCGAATCTGACCTCAGACACTTACTTGCTGTATGACTCTGGACAAGTCATTTAACCCTATTTGCCTTAGTTCCTTATCTGTAAAATGAACTGGAGAAGGAAATGGCAAACCAATCCAGTATTCTGGCCAGGAAAACCCCAAATTGGGGTCACACAGAGTTGGACACAACTGAAATGACTCAAAAACAACAACAAATATTTCATTACCGTTGTACTCTAAATCTGAATCTATGCACACAGAGTCTATGGACTCTGGATGTATTTATGGGAGAATGTATCTAAGGTTTAAGAAAGAAATGTTTTGTAACTATAGTTATCATGGTGTCAGAGGTAATATCTTTGCTAATTGTTAATGGAAAGTCACACTGGTGGGGGCTTGTGAGCAATAGCATTAGTGTTGAGGTTTAGGGGTGCTGGGACCCTGAAGTAGTGATATATGGGTCCGGCCCGAATGAATTCTACCCAAGCTTTCTTTCAGCCAAAGAAAAGCAAAGTTTATTAAAAATCTCCCATATTGCCAGACTCGTAAGGAATCTCATTGAGTGGACTCTAAGCACTTTCATGGAAACAAGATATTTCTTAGATGCAGAAAGACTGTGGGAGGGATCTAGGGTTGGCCAAGTAGTCCGAGGTGATTGGAGGAGGACATAGGGAGGATCTTAATAGGAGGGGCCTGTAGTCTGAGGTGACTGGAGGTCTGAGGCCAGGAACCAAGATAAGATCAAGAGTGGGAAGTAGGGGAAGGCAGAGATAACAGACCGTGGAGGGCTAGGCTAGGTTATGGGTAACAGAGAATTGAGCATAGCTATAAGGAAAGGCTTATAGCCTCAGGCCAAGACCAGATCTAGTTGGTAAATTCAAGGAGAGTTCAAGGTGGAGTTTTCTAGGGACCTGTAGACTAGTGGGACCCAAATTCTTTTGGTTAAGAGGCAAAGGTCTCGGCTTGGACTGGGAAGTCATTAGGAGTATAACCCCTACCAAGATACCCAAGATAGCAGCTGTCCTTTGGAGACCCAACCCAGGAGTGCAAGTTGGAGGACTATTCCAGAGGGAGTGTTATGGAAGGATTTGCCTTCAATTTAAAGGAAAGTTTCTTATGTCCTTAGAAATCTTTTGGGGACAGCCTATCATATACCTCCCTAACTCCTTTTTCCCACGTTCGGGCAGCAAAAAAGAACATCATCTAGGGCAGGGAGTTGGCAAACTTTTTCTGGTGGCCCAAATCCAGCCTTCCTCTTGATTTTGTGTGGCCTAAGCTAGGAATGGTGTTTACATTTTAAATAGAGTTTTCTGTTTTTGGAAACTGAAAATCATTCTTAATACATTGGCCAGGAAAACAGGTGAAGGGCCAGATTTGGCCCCTTGGGCTATAATTTGCTGACTACTGATCTAGGGGGAGTGTAACTTGTATCTCGCCCCAGTAGGTGTTTATGAGTTTAATAATAGTTTCCTGTGCACAAACTGCTTCAGTGACCAGACATCCCAATCAATGAGAATGATTCTTCTATGCTATGCATATTTTTCAAGCTCACCCAAAGTTCTCAGTGAGACATTTCTCACTGTGGCCGGGTGTTGACCTTCTTGAAAGTTCTGTTAGAGTACAAAGGGACAAGACTTAGCAAGATCTGAATACTTCAGGTATGGGCCTGGTGGTAGACTGAATGTCCATGGGCCATCCTAGCTAAGAGCAGAGAGGTTCCTCACAAGTTATCCAGTAGGTGATGGAGTTTTTTAAGTCATAACAATAATTCACACACTTGACATTTACATAACACCTTAAGACTTACATCGTACTTTACAAATATGATTTTATTTGATTCTCACACCAACCCTGTGAGGTAGATCTGATTATTATCTCTATTTGACATATGATGAAACTGAGGTAAATAGAAGTTAAGTAATTGCCCAGGGTCACACAGCTAGTAAGTGTCAGAGATAGGATTCAAAAGCAGTTCTTTCCCGAGTCCAAGTCTAGAATTCTTTCTTCTGCAAAGGTTTGTGGTCTGCCTCTGCGAAGGGAGTACCCACACTGATGAACTCATAGGTCCATGAAACACTGAAGCTTTTTAAAGTTTAAGTACTTTTCATGGTCTATCTCTAATTTTTTTTCTCTGGAGCATTTTATAAAATCCATTTTATAAAACAGCACATACTATCTGATCCATTTTGGCTTCATTCTTTATCAGATCAAATAAATCCACTCTAGTAATTTAGTTAAGGATATACATACTGTAGGCATCTTCCTTTACAACACAGTTTTCTGGGCACAGAGTCTTGCAACAATCAGGGAATAAAAAGGTTGAATTTCTTCTGGGCTGTCCACTTGATCCCATTAGGCTTATCCTGATTTTTTTTTGAGTTCTAGACACATAGACCAATGCTTGTTTACATTCTTTCATTCATTTATTTGTTTATTCACTTATCACACACTTATTGAATTCTTACTTATGGGAGGCACTGAGCATCCTGGTATGGTAGAAAAAAACCTGAATTTGGAGCTGGATGGACTTCATTCCAGAGATGTTACTAATGTGGGGCAGCTGGAGCTTGATCCTAGGGCAGTGAATTTAGAGGGTGTTGTCTATATTTGTGATTCTTCAGCAGTTTAGAAATAACAGAACCTAAAGTATAAGTAGCAAGAATTAATTAGTTAGGAAGATACTAGAATAATTAGTTATAATAAGGAATTATCAGAAAGCACATGCTTTTGCAACTCCATGTAAGTGCTGACCTAGCTCAGCCCCATCTTGTTCTGTCTTCCATCCTCTAACCCATATGAAGATGGCCTTCTTAGGTGGGTTGTGCCAATTGACTCCAATGTAAGAATCACAAGTTTTGGCTCTACCTAGTTCATATCTCAGCTTTGCAAGTTGTTGGCTTTGTGACTTCAGGCAAACCCCTTCTTCACTCTGGCCCTCTGTTTCCTCATCTCTTAGGCAGCAGCTATGTGGACTGATTTGAATTTGCTCTTTGTTTCCCTAACACTGTATACTCCAGATGGAGGCCGAAGCAATGTGATACAACAAATGTATGAAATAAAGGGTATTGTGTGATATCCTGCCCCAGTCTCTCTGCTGACCTCCAACCTTACATCTCCAATTACTTTTCAGACATCTCAAACTGAATTTCTGGTAGACATATTAACCTTAATATGCCCAAAATTATCTTTATCCCTAAACCCTCCCTTCTTAATCTTCCTTATTTCTTTAGGGGAACAATACCATCTTCCCAGTCCCTCAGGCTCACAACCTAGGTGCCAGTATGGATTCTTCGCTATCTCTCACTTACCTCCTTCCCCCCAATATCCAGTCTGTTGCCAAGACCTTTGGAGTTCATGCTTGCAACATCTCTCCAATATGCCCCCTTCTTTTCTCTGACACTGCCCCCACTCTAGTGCAGGCCTTCATCCACTACCATCTGGATTAATGCAATAACCTGTTGGTGAGTCCACATGCTGCAGCTTTCTCCTCAATCCAATCCATCCTCTCAGTCAACCACTAAAGTAATTTTCAAGTGTAGGCTCAATAGTGTTAACACCCCACACCCCAACATCTCCCAACTCAATAATCTCCAGTGGCTCCCCATTCCCTCCAGGATCAAATATAAAAATGCTCTGTTTGGCATTTAAAGCCCTTCATAGCCTATCTCTGTCTTACCTTTGCAGTTCTTTTTACACCTTACTCCCTAACACATACACTTTACTCCAGTGACACTGGCCTTCTGGCTTTTCCCCAAACAAGATACTCCATCTCCTGACTCTGGGAATTTTCTCTGGTCACCCCCCATACCTGGAATGTTCTCCCTCCTCCATTCCACCTTCTGACCTCCCTGGCTTCCTTTATATCCCAACTAAAATCATATCTTTTACTGGAAGCCTTCTTCCACGCCTGTTAATTCTAACGACTTCCCTCTGTTAATTATTTCCCATTTATCCTGTATATAGCTTGCTTTGCATATATTGTTTGCATGTTTTCTCTGCCATTAGATTGTGAGCTCTTTCAAGACAGAGGCTGTTTTTGCCTCTTTTTGTAGTTCTAGTGCTTAACCAAGTATCTAGCACATAGTAGGCACTTAATAAATATGCATTGATTGATTAACACCAATGCTAAGTTGCCCCAAACCCAAGATTCTCTCCTAAATGGGAGATTGATGTGATCCTGCCTAGCTCTGCCTCCGTGGTGAGCTTTATTTTTTCTTAGACATCTTTCCTCTACTCTACTAGAGAGTGGGTCACAGCTCAAGGAAGCAGCTCCCTATCACAAGCCGGTCTGCTTTTCTTCTCTTGTTAGTTGAACAATACAGCAGGTTTCACATGACTGGGGCAGACCAGACCCATTGTATGAAGGGCTTGGCCCAAGAGCCTCCTGGAACAACAACCTGGAAACCTGAATTTCCTCTTTTTATCCAACAAGGTCCTTCCCATATTTATTGCAAACGGTGCAGGCAGCTCTTCCCCAGCACTCTGAGTCAAACTGTATGCTTGCCGGCCTGGATGCCTTGTGGGACTACAGTACTTTCTTCCCTTCCCTATTCATATACACTTGCAGGATTCATGCTTGTGATGAATACATACAATTTTGCTGCATTGCATTTGTATAGTAAATGTTTGCTATTTTTCAGACAATTTTCCCATATCTTATTTGGGCTTTATTACTTAAGTTGGAGGCAGCTAGGTGGCTCAGTGGATAGAATGCTGGGCCTGGAAACAGGAAAACCTGAGTTCAAATCTGGCCGTAGACCCTTACTAGCTGTGTGACCCTGGGCAAGTCACTTAACTTCTGCTTGCCTGATCCACTGGAGAAGGAAATAGTGAACCACTCTGGTATCTTGGCTAAAAAACCCTGCTATGGAGTCATGAAGAGTCAGACACAACTGAACCACAATAACGACAACTCAGGAACATCTGACTGTTCTTAGCAGTTCATTTTCTGCCTGGACTCAAGCTGACCCTCAACCCTGGAGTAATTGCTGTGAGTTTCCCTTAATCATTTCATGTAGCAGACACGAATGAAGGGCTTGAAAGTTTGCAAAGGTCTTTGTCTCTGTCAGCTCATTGGAGCCTCAGGTGCATCATGAGATGGAGGCATGAAAAGTACAATCATTCCCATTTTACAGATGGGGAAAGAGACTCAGAGAGGATAAGGGACCCTGGGCAAATCATTTAGCCTTTCTATATTTCAGTTTCCTCTGTATAAAATGAGAGGGTTAGGGGCGGCTAGGTAGTGCAGTGAATAGAGCACCGGCCCTGGAGTCAAGAGAATCTGTGTTCAAATGAGGCCTCAGACATTTAACATTAGCCATGTGACCTTGGGCAAGTCTCTTACCCCAATTGCCCTGGCCCCTCCTCCCCCCCAAAAGGAAAAAAAAAGAAAAAAATGAGAGGGTTAGACTAGATAGTCAGAAATGTTCTGACAAGTGCTTAATAACCAACTTGGGGTGGTGGTGGAAGGGGAGGAATGTATGCATGACACACTCTTAAGTTTGATCTATGTTATTCACATTTTGTCCATCACTTTAATTCAAGACAATTGACAAAACAATAAATCAAGTTTCTGACTTGAAGATTTGCTGGTTTCTGAAGTACAAATGTTCACACTGAAAATTTAACAATCAGCTCCCCTTAGTCAGCTCTAGCCCTATGATCCACTGAACCTAATTGCCAGAGTCAGCAAATAAGCATTTATTAAGTACCTGCTATTTGCCAGGCCCTGTGCTAAGTGCTGAGGACACAAAGAAAGAAAGAAAAACCAGATCAGTTCAGGCTCTAGAGGAGTTCACAATCAAATGGGGGAGAGCAGGCAAGCAAATATGTATGGAAGAAGGAGAGTTGGCAGCCTTTGTCTCTGGTAATAGACACTTTGGACTCTCCATTTCTTGAATACAAGCAACATGTGTGCTTGGGTTTCACAAGCACAGGCACACCTGCACAACTTTGCCATCTTAAATTTGTACAGCAGATGCTTACAACTTTTCAGAGCAAATTTTCACATATCTTACTTGGTCTCGGTAAGTCTCATTGATCTGAATACATAAGTTCCATCCTATAAATGGCTAACCATCCCTGCCCCCACAAACCAGTACACACCCTATGGATATCCACAGGAACAACTTTACTGGAGTGACACATTAGCCTCAAAGGCAGTGAGTCAGACACAATTGTGATTCCCCAAACCAAGTAGCTAGCTGCCAAGGCTAGAGTATGAGTTGTCAGTGAGGGGCACAGAAGGGGAAGATAGATTTGTAGCTTTCTCTCTCTCTCTTTCTCCTCTTTCTCTCTCCATTGTCTTCTCTCTTCCTCTCCCTCTCTCTCTTCCTTTCCCCTCTTTCTCCCTCTCCCTCTCTCTCTTCCTTTCCCTCTCTCTCTCTCCCCCCTACTCTCTTTCTTCTCTCTTTTATTCCCCCTCCCCCACATCCTCTGTCTCTGTCTCTCCTCCTCCTCTTCCTCTCTCCTCGTTGACTTTCTTTGCCTTGTAAGAGCTCGAGAAAATAAGACCACTGGGCAAAGCTAACTCAACATACATTGTAGTATACATTCCCACTGTGCTGGGAATCTTGGGACCTGAGTCTGAATCCTTGTTCTAAAGGCTGTCTGATTTGGGGTAATCTCTTCATTTCTCAGTTATCTATAAAATGAAAGGGTTGGATTCGATATTTTCTAAGGTCTCCATTAGCTCCAAGATTTTGTAATTCCCTGATGGACCTAGAGGGAAGAACTAGGAAGAAAACTAGGAAGAATGGGCCGATAGTTCAGAGGTAGATTTAGATCCAATATAAAATAAAACTCCCCAACAGAGCTATCCAAAACAGGAACGAGCTGCCTTGAGAGGTCATAGGTTCACAGGCCTAAAGCTGGAAGGGACTTCAGAGACCATTTAGTCCTGTTCCTTTATTTGACAGGAAACCGAGGCCCAGGCAGGTTAAATGATTTGCCTAAGGTCACTTAGGGAATAAGTATCAGAGATAAGATCTGAACCATGTCTACTGAGTCTGGAAGCAATGTCAATGGAACCAATTGCACTGTACTAGTAACTTGGGAGAGATTGTGAAAGTCTGTGAACTTGGATGAGGAAAAAAAAATTATACCTTTATTTTCCCCAATTTCTAAAGAATTTAGCATTTCCTTCAATTATTCAAAAATATTATTCTGAGAAAGGGTCTCTAGGCTTCACCAGACTGCCAAAGCGGGGTTCATGGCACGGTAAAAGTTAAGAATTCCTGGCAGGGCTGTTTCCTTCCTATTGAGGGTCTTTACACAGAGGCAGGATGACCACCTGTCAGTATGTTCTAGGGGGGTTTCTGTTCAGGTACTACTTAGACTAGATGGTCTTTTCCAGCTCTGTGATTCTATGATGCCTGTTTGACCTCTGGACATACAAAATCTGAGACGTAGCTTCCCCGTGATCAAGCATTGGCAGTGCCTAGGTTTCAGGCTGCGGATGGAATAACCAATTATTTTGCATGTTACTGTGGGCCTTCCCAGTGGTTAGGAGCAGAAGCTAAGGAAGCCCCACTTCTTCCTTCCTCTCTGACTCTCCAGCCATGAACTTAGTCAAAGTGGAGCCAGGGAGGGACATGAATTCCAGAGCTGTTGTTTTAGTGAATTTTTAAAAAGTCTTTCTGGAGAGGTTACAAGATTCATTCTTTCCACATGACTGTAGCATGGCTGGCTGACTTGCAGGGGAGCCTATCAGAAATCTGTGCTTAGTCAGGGTTTGGTGCAGTGTGAAAAGATGAGACAAAGATATCTGCCTTCAACTGGTTTTTAAAAGCTGGGGATACACTGAGAGGAGGGGGAAAAAGAGAAGTAAAAAGATGCTGGGAAATAAAGATCTGACTAGTCCAGGCAGGGTCCTGGATCCTTTCTTTATTGAGAACAGCTAAGTTTAAACCCTGAGATTAATGCCCAGTCTCTAAGTGAGTGAATGATGCTTGTCTAAGAAGGGGCCTTGATGGAGGTGTCAGGTAACAATTCTACTTTTTTTGGGGTTTGTTTATTTCCCTCGAAGGTCAGGACTGCTTAACATGTAGCCTTTCCTTTAGTCTGAGCTCCTCAAATGAGGTCTGTTGGGAACATCCCAGCAGATGGCATGCATTTGCTTTCTCATCTGTATACCACTTTAAGGATGGAAAGCACTGTGCATGTACCAGTGCCCCAATACATATATATTATGTTGTTTGGTCCTCAAACCACCCTGGAAAACAAGTGCTATTATTATCCCCATTTGACAGATGAGGACACTAAGGCTGAGATAGGTTAAATGACTTGTCCAGGGTCACACAGCCAGTAAGCATCTGAGTCCAAATTTGAAAAGTCTTTCTGACTGCAAGTCTAGAGCTCTATCCACTTATATCACTTGTGTTTGTTCCCATTTTATAGATGGGAAGAATGAGGAATGGAAAAGGGGAATGATGTGCTTAAAGTCCAATACTAAGGTGAGTTACAGAGTTCAGATTAGACCCTACTAGGAGTGGGGAACCTGTGGCCCTTTAGGTCCTCAAGTGGGGCCCTTTGACTGAATCCAAACTTCACAGAATGAATCCCCTTAATCAAAGGACTTGTTCTGTAAAACTTTGACTCAGTCAAAAGGCTGGGCCCAAGGCCCTAGAAGGCCACAGTTTCCCTACCCCTGCTAACCTCCAGTAGTTGTACCTTTGCTAGACTGGCCAGCTTTCTTGAGTCTTCTGGGTAAAAATCTGCAGTTTTCCGTAATAGAGTAGCCTTATAATAACATTTACATACTACTTTCAAGTTTACAAAGCACTTTACAAATATTATCTCATTTGATCTTCACAACAGCCTCGGGAGGGAGGTATTATTATTATTCCCACTCTACGGATGGGAACACTGAGGCAGATGAGATTAAGTGACTTGCCCAGGGTTACACGGCTGGTAAGTGTCTGAGGCAAGATTTGAACTCAGGTCTTCTGGATTCCAAGTCCTTCAGTCTGTTTACTGTATCACCTAGCTACCTTCTAATTAAAATAATAATTCGCATTTCTGTACCACTTTAATTTTTACAACCTTTTTGATTCCAACAGCTCTGTAAGGTAGACAGTATAGGCATCATCAGGATGCCCATTTTATGGGTGAGGAAACGATGCTTAGAAAAAGCAAGGTGACAGACTCACAGCTTTGCAGCTATTAAGTACCAAGACTGAAACTCCAACCTTGACTCCCATGCTTTTTCCGTGATAATAACCACAGTGCCTACTTACCCTAAATTGAAGATGCTATTGCTCTCAAATCACATCTACTCAATTCCCCTTGTTCTTTCTCAGGCAGTTGAGCGATCGTTAAATAGACCCAATCTTGTTTATAAGTTATGAAGTTTCTATTTGGTTATAAGATCATCATCGATTTAGACATGGAACGCATGACAGAGGTTTATAGTTGAGATGAAGTGACTTGCCAAGAGTCACAGAGCTGGTAAGTGGCAAAGCCTGGATTTGAACTCACATTCTCGGGATCTAAATCCAGTCCTTCTACTACTAAAGCATCCTGCTACCTGCTTCCAAGTAACTCTCCCTATCCCTGTCTTTCTGTCTCTCCCTCTTGTGTGTGTCTTGGTCTCTGCCTGACACACAAACATACAGGAGCATTACACCTGGATAACACCATGAATAATGAAAGCATAGAATCCATAGGTTCAATGACTGAATGGATCAAGTAAAGTTTCCTACCCTTCTTGTTCTTCAAGTTATCTGTGAAACAAAGATAATAAAAGTGACAGATGCTTTGAAATTCTCAAATGAAAGGAGACCTCAAAGGACCAGTGGAATTGTTGATAAGATCCAGCTAATTTGTGGGTCTTCCCTTCTAGAGAAGGAAATCTTTGAGTTAGGTAAACAGTATCAAAGAACTATAATGCCGTCATATTTGAGACCTAATAAATCTTTCTACACATTCCTCCCCACGCCCTATATGTCTCCTCCCTTCAGTCTCTCTCCTTCACACCACTGCCAGAGTGATCTTGTTTTTTGTGTACAGACCTATACTTAATATTGATTTGTGATTTGTTGCTTCCTGAGTCAAGTTCAGATTATTGGCCTGAACTCCAGAGCCCCCCACAGTCTGATACCACCCTACTTTTCTTGCGTTTTCTCCTGTTGTACCCGTCTCTGAGGATATTGAGGGGATTAGGACAGCAAATGCTTAATTGTGGGAACTGGGTGAACCACCCTTACTCTATCTTGTGACTCGATTCTGGAGCTAGCTGTTCCCTTTCTTCTCAATTATGGGTCTAGTCCAATTTCTGACTTGTGAGAAAACTTTACTCAATTGTGGGAGAAAACCTTGCATTGTTTGAACCTAGCCCAGGGTTGCTGGGAAACTGGACCACCTTTCCTTGCTGCTTAGAGACCCTGAACCAAGAGCTTTGGCTATGCAGACCTGAAACCCAGTGAGGTCCGAAGACTGATGCAAGGAGTTTTCTCACAATTGTACATTTCAAGCAACTCATGTTTGCTGGCCCCATGCTGATCAATCAATTACTGTTTCTATGTTCCCTTGATTGTGTACAGATATTTAAGGAGTGGTACACCTCCTTTTCTGAATTCAGGGAATTGTATCCTGGGTCAAACCCCTTCCTAACTTGGAAAGTCCTTAATCTTTCCTCCAATTAGAAATCAGATTACCTAATGTTGTATTGTTTCCTTTTAGTTAATTGGCCTTATTTGATTAATTGTTTTTAGTATATAAAAAACTCTCTCTCCCTGTATTCAAAGTCTAGCCCTAAGCTGAGGAAGGCAATTGGCATGCATTGCTTAATAAATCGACATGCTTGGAAGATCAAACTTTTGTTTTCCTCAGGCCTTTCATCTATCACCTGCCACATCTCTATATTTTGTGCTCTAGCCAGGTTGGAATATTTTCTGTCCTCTGGATGTCCCAGGCACTTCCACACCTCGGTGACTTGGCTCATACTATTTCCTATGCTTGGAAATCCCTCTCTATCTCTTTTGGCCTGTTTACTTCCTGTCTACCCTTTAATGCTTACCTCTCACCTGTGACTCCAGGAAATTGTAGCCTGCCACACCTGGGTAAAACTGTCTCAGCAGACAGGCTAAATGAGGTTGAGGGTGACTGACAGGTCTCTACCCCACCAGTGAGTTTGGGGGGTGTCCACCATAAGCATGTCAAGACTTACTTCCAGCCTCCCATTCTCCCATGGAATGGGCAAGTGAGAGCAATTTGTTTCAATGGCCTTATGAAGATGGCTGAAGCAGAAACAATGGAGTACTTAGAGGTTGGTCAAACACTGAAGCCACCAAAGTCTTTCACTATATCCCAAACCAGCAACAGTTGTCTTGACTTTGTCTTACCACTGAACTTCAGTGACTCTGGAAGAAAGAGTGAGGCTGACAACTTTGTGCAGCTTTGTCTTACTTAAGTCCAATTCACAGGCAAGTCATCACCCTATGATGTCATTGGTCCTCTGAAAACAAAGGACAAAAATCCCAAATACCATTTCTCCTCCATGAAGCTTTCCCAGAGGCTCCAGTTAGTAATGGCCTTTAGCCTTGGACATCAAGTTTCACAACTTCCTACTACACTTACTTTTTTGGGGGAGGTGTGTACGGAATCTTTGGGTTTTTTAATGTGAAATCATGCAAAATATATTTCCATGTTAGCCATGTTGTAAAAAAAAAAGACAAAAAGTAAGAGACATAAAGAAATAAAGAACATAAAGAAACAAAGACATAAAGACGTAAAGAAAGTGAAGAAAATATACTTCAATCTGTACTCAGAGTTCATTGGATTTCTCCCTGGAGGTGGATAGCTTTTTTCATTATGGGTCCTATGGAATTAACTTGGATCATTGTATTTTTAGAGTGCTATGCCTTTCACAGTTGATCTTCCTTACAATGTTGCTGTTACTGAATGCATTTACTTATAATATCGTATTGTTAGGAGACAATTACTAATCTTACTTTCCCTGGCCTGTGATAAAGCTTGAGGAGGGTATGGCTTCCTCTCCTTCTTCTACAGGTTTTCAGAAGCATCACTGGGTAACTTGATTACCCTTCCTGGCAGCTGCCCCAGGAGGCATGAAAGGACTGTAAGACAGTCTGAGTCTAAGTCAAGTGGGCTTGGGGTGGTCTATCTTCTTATGAGGTTTGAGGAGAGATGCTCCTGATCCCTGAGAGAGGCCTGTTCTTGTATGTAGAGTCAGGGGCTGGGCCGATGGGCCTGGGCCAGGGGAGTGGAGATCATGATCCTGGAGGGGCATGTTTCAGTGTAACCCAAATAGCCTGCACTTCAACACTTGGGCATTGTATGGTAATCTCAGGGCGATGATAAGAATCTCTTCTGATTTAGGCAAGGAATCCAGGCTGAAACAGCTGAGATGCAGTTTACACAATGATATTTTTGGACTATCGCCACCACCAGCAGCTGTTGCTGGCCCCCAAGGAGAGGCTCACAGACCCTGCTGGGTGCTGAATGAGACAAAGAGGTATTCATGTCTGGGGGATCTCTAGGGTGAAGGCCCCCCCGAAAAAGCACATGGTGCCTTGACTGAGGCACATAAACCACCTATCTGTATTTTAGGTGTCACAATATTTGGAGACACCCTGTTTCTCAGAGCTAAGGCCTAGCAAACGGGCTGTGCCCTGAGCTTGGCATAACAACAATCCTTTGTGTTCTAGATGATCTCACCCTCTGTCAAAGTGTATTGCTTTGACCAGCATGGGTGTTCCCTGAGGGCTTTGTGATTTTTAGATTTGTTGGAGCTCCCCCTATTTAAGAGCCAGAAGCAGGTGACATGTTGCCACCTAAAGCCATTCTTCACATCTCTTTTCACGCTCCTAATAGTAAAAAGAGAAGGGTGGCCTTGGCTTGGAGACCTGATCGTTCATATGCTGGAAGAATGCTAGTGTTATAAAGATAGTTTTTGTTTCAGGAACCAGTCTGAAATGTTGAAATATGTAGTATACTTTCCCAGTCTGTTCTCTTCATCCTGTTTGATTCTAGGCCTAGTTCATTTTCTATTTGGAATGTCTCTTCTAGAGACATAATAATAATAACATTGGGGTCAGGGAGGTCTGAGTTTAAATGCGACCTCAGATCCTTACTGGCTGAGTGACTCTGGGCAAGTCACTTAACCTTGTTTGCCTCAGTTTCCTCATTTGTAAAAAAAAAATGAGCTGGAGAAGGAAATGGCAAACCACTCCAAGTATCTTTTTTTTTTTTTTGCAAGGCAATTGGGGTTAAGTGACTTGTCCAGGTCACGCAGCTAGTAAGTATCAAGTGTCTGAGACCAAATTTAAACTCAGGTCCCCCTAACTCTAGGGCCGATACTCTGCCCACTGTGCCACCTACCTGCCTCCTGTCCTGTGTCTTTGCCAAGGAAACCCCGTGGATAGTATTGACGTGCTGTGGGCCACAGGGTTGTAAATTAGATATGACTAAATGACTGAACAACATTTGTGTATTGCCCCAATGTTTGCAGAGCTGTTCATGTTTGTTGTCTTGAGACTTTTTGTCCCCATTTTACAAATGATATTTATTTACATACACACTCCCTGGGCTGTTCTTCCAACTGTGTATCTTAATCTGCACAATGGGCATTCTTTGTGCATTTATTTTTTCTCGCGTGGGTGGTGAGGCTGAGCTCTCACACAAATACGCCCTTCCCCCAACTTTCCGGTTCTTGTTCTGGGCTCAGTAACCTGGGACCAGTCAGCTGCCTCTGGTGTAGATCAGCTCACCACTTGATGATTGCACGGACACTTCCCTGCCTCCTGCCGCCAAATATTTATTGTTGTCCCCAGTTAAATGTAAGGGCGTAGAGGGGCACGGGACTGTCTCATTTCTACATTTGTGTCCTTGGTGCATAGCACACAAGGTAAGTGCTGAGTAAATGCTTTTTCCTTCACTCATCAATTCATCCATTTCCTTACCTTTCCCCCTGCTTAGTACATAAGGACTGAACTCATATTTGTTGCCTTACTCATAGGGATTATCAGTGACTGAGCCCCTGACAATCATGGTGGTCTTGACCTAGGGAGATGTACCTGCCCCCAAACGCATCATGGCAGTAGAGTGCTGGGTCTGGAGTCAGGAAAACTTGAGTTTAAATCCAACCTCAGAAACTGGCTGCGTGACCCTAGACAGGTCACTTAGCTTTTGTCTGCCTCAGTTTCGTTAACTGTAAAATTAGGCTCATAATAATATACCTCCCTTCCAGAGTTGTTGTGAGGATCAGATGAGGTAATGTTTGTAAAGCACTTAGCACGGTGCCCAGAACACAGTAGGTACTTAATAAATGCTGATAAATGCTGGTTCCCTTTCCCTTCCCCCTTCTTGAGTATATATGAATCTCATTTAGCCCCGCTATAGTACTCCTGAACTTGCTGTAATCAGCACAATGTCATCTGCAAGCAGGAACATCTGGAAGATTTCACCCTAGGGAATGCCTCTTTCATTCATGCATGTCTCTTTGCTAGCCATCGTTCATGACAGTGGCAGATACCTGCAGTGAGCCGCTCGGAGCTCCCTGCTCTTTTTTTTTTTTT